>CP092095.1:9212228-9619728 GCA_029203775.1 Neoneuromus ignobilis | reverse complement strand
TATTCTGTTTTAATAAGTTTTTTGTGTTTATGACGAAGAGATGTCCAATGTCGATCAGTGAATGCACTTCTGGTATAAGGGGTGGGCAAAATATATATTTGCATATGACACTTATAGTATTATGTTTAGAAATTAAATAAGAGTTTATATTTATTTAAATATTTTACATAGATATTTTGAATATTTATAGTCCTTCATTTTAGCTATTGTTTATTTTTGATATTTTTATTTTTTTTAGATTTGAATATTGCTATTGCTAATTAAATATTACATATTTATATAATGATTTGTAATAAAAATATTGTAGTTACTTAGATATTTAATCTTTTACTTGTTTTTTAAATTTCAAAAATTGATGAAAAGAATTTAAATCGTATAACTTTTTACAATTACATTTTAAAATATATAGTCATCTAAATGTGATGCTTAGATTTCTGTTTTATTAAAAAGAAATGTGTATAGGGAAACATGTGTATAGTTTCTTTTTAATAAAACGCAAAAATCTAGGCGTCACATTTGGATAACCCTATATTATTAAGTATAATTGAAAATTATGTGATTTTATATCATTAAATGTCATTATATCTGTATTGATTTTGAATTGAGTTTTAATTTATCTATAAATCATTTTAGTTCTATTACATTTTTTCATGTGTCCATATAAACACATAAATATTTTTCCATATTTTTGATTTAAATCGTATAAATATTTGTTTTAAATAATTGTGGAAGTAAATTTAATAATAAACAAGAGATATAATTTTACCTACTTTATAGCCATACAACATTTCATAAAATAATTAAATTCTAATTAATTAAGAATAAATAAGTGTAAGTTTTATATGTTAAGTTGATAAAATAATATTCACAAGATTTTTTTTCATATGAAATATTATTCTTGATTTTAAGAATAATATCTAAAAAAAATAGATCGTATGGTATTGACAAATGATTAACATAATTTTTTTTTAAAGTGACATCAGTATTAAATAAAAATGTATTAACTTGTATGAAATGCAAGTTAAGACATTTTTCATATGCATTTATGTATTATATCGTATTTCAAACAAGACCACGCTCTGTATTTTTGAAAATATTTTTATACAAATGCAAAATGTTTTCTTCCGTTGACACAATTGTCGTTTATATTTCTTCCGTGCTCCATTTGTTCGATTATCGTCAAGTCATTGTTCAAAAAAATGTCAGAATATTTAATGGCCTCTTCGTCAGTTTTCAAATGTGCATATATCACGAATGTGACATGTACGAGGGAGGAAATCGCCAAGCCAATATTCTAGATAAACATTATTACTTCATTTCTATTACACGGATCTACAAATGAACAACAATTCATCGTTGTCGTCTACAGCCCTGGCTGTCTGAGAGCTGCTGCAATGCACGACCTCCTGCTAACTCATCGGAGTTTCCATTGCCCTGCACAGCCACCCTGATTCCTGCCACATACCATTCTGCCTACAGCTGCTTCGCTCGTAGAATCCCGGCGAGCGCTTGTTCGACGGAGACAGTCCGACGTGCGCGCATACACGAGTCTCGTATTAACGTGACGCTCTATCGAGCAGGTTAGATTCAATATCACACCACGAGGAGCGCAGTCTCAACTTCACCAGGCAACTGGATTGCGATTCTCTTGGCACGTTGCCCGAATTTCGTGCATCCGTCACGTTCGCGGCCGCAGTCGATCGTGTACGTCTGTCTCTCTCGTCGCAGACAAATCGTTCATAGGTAGGAATTGCACGGACGAGACTGTTGCTACCAACATTACAGTATAGCCACACGCTAAACACTTTCAGTTAAGTTTTTGTGTTGCGCGCACTGCTAAACTGTCCACTTGTTCCATACTTGCGCTGTCCACACTGTGTGTATTAATTTATTATCGTCTCTGTTTCTAAATTACCGCTCGTTGATCTCAGTGAACAAGAGTCTATTTGCACATTTCGATGAAATTGTGTTCATAAAATATTCATTTTGACTTGCTAACTTAGTTCGACAATGTGATTATTATATTATATTATATTCAGTCTTCTTGATTGCGGGGGACGAAATGAACTTTTTAACGAATTAATTGATTCGTGTATTTTTTGCATATTCGAAAAAATGCACATTCGAAGTATGTGAAACGATGTTAAAAAATAAAGTGACTTGTTAATTACGATATCAATTAATTTAATACAGCAATAAATTGTTCAATTCGTGCCGAGATATAATTCTTTTTAAAAGCAATAAAACGAGCTTGAATTGTTTGGGAACGATTGCAGTTTTTTTGGAAAAAAATCACCTACAATGATATTCTTTTAACGGTGAACGAACTACTTGAAAATATTTTCATCATCGAACCAACGACGTATTTGATCATTTGTAAGCAGAAAAAAATAAATAATCGGCGATCAATTTATTTCCGTTTGGTATGAGTATAACGGTTATATATTTTTATCTGTATCTATAAATATATAACAGTTATTTGAGAGAAGTGTGTATTTGGAAAAAAATCACCGAACATTCAGTTTCGTACCAGTGATAGAAAATATAACGTATTTTTGTGTATCGATCAATACTTTCACTTTCTATCGAGAAACATATTTTTTGAACTAATTTATGTGAGACCTGCTCTGCATCTACAAATTTCTCCATCTGGCTCTTCAGTGAGTGGTTTATCTGTCCCTCGCCAAGAGGGTACCGGATTTGAATTACAATGAAGAATGGGGTGGGTGTGCTCATTCTCGTGAATTAATTTCAAGATAAAATGATTATTTTGTTTTGTAAATGCCAGACATTGTTTGCGAGTTCCTTTTCACTGACTAATCACTGACTTTTCATGGATAATCTTACGTTAAACATTCTCGAACGCCTATTTATGCGAAATGTGTTTTTGTGTATACGTCTCCGATGTATAATGATCTGAATGTTTCCAGATTCTGTGCGAATCAATATTTTCAGACTGCCCGTTGAATACCGACGAATTAAATTTCACCGACAATATATTTATATTAAATTTCGCCGCGCTTGCTGAATAATTTTAATTAAGTTTATCGACGGATTTTTACGAATATTAATTTTCGTTTTAATCGAGATTCAGACAGTTGTAGTTTCGATTATCAACTCGACAGGAGTACACTGAATCTAGTGCAAAAATAATCTTATTGAAACGAGTATACTTATTCGATATTTTTATAATTGGAAACTTACAAGATACAAATTACTTTTAACATATCTGATAAATAAAAAATAATAATCAACTCTAAACAAATAATATCAATTAAAACTAAGATTTGATAAATTGAATATGTTTAATCGATGAATATAAAATAGAGAAATAAACGTCATTCTAGAATTTAAAAAAACCAACAACAGCAAATCAATTACTTCTAATAACATTTCAATTAATTGAAAGGTAAAAACCGCGGTCTTATCTAATATAATCGTAGAAAGTCAACAATACGTCTAACTTAGAATACATCAATTTCTAATATAGCAATAATAAAAATAAAATACACAGTATTAATTTAATCGTAAGTAGTAAAACACGATCGAGCAGTATTTTTATAATATCAAATTAATTAAGTTCGTTAGGAGGACATAAACTTTTAATTAAAGTTTTAATAAATGAGTGGATTGTACATCGTACTACTGTCATATTAACCGTCTATGTATAAATATTCTTTCGAGTGATTGACTTTCTATCTTGCGGTTACAATGGTGGCTGTAGCAATTTGTTGTATTATGGTGCTTTTGGCCGTTTTCATTATCATCATTATCGTGGTCGGTCAGACGGTGGAATCCATCAAAGGTCAGACATAAGGCGGTTATGTACAATGTACGCATGACCTTAATCAAGGATGGCTCCAAGGGAAAGAGCTTACGGTATTTTCACTTATTTTTATCTTTTTTTCCCCGTAACCACTGTGCAAAACCAACAATGTTACATTTGTTTCAGTTCGAATGCTTCGAACAAATTATATGTAAGAATATAGTAAACGATGTACGTTAAAGTTAATCCAGTCAATGAAATCAATTTATTTTTCGATTCGAAAATGTTATTAAATCATATATACGTTTAGATTTTATATAAAATTATTGTAAGATTCAACGATCGTGGATTTCGATTCGTTTTAGTTTCAAAACTTGTAATGATTTTATTTATTTTCTGGATTAATTACGAATTATCAAAGATTATACAGAAAACATGTATAATTTGATAATTGAATTGTTATCACAATGTACTTACCATGAAAACAAAGCAAAATATGATACCAAATACAATACTGGTTATTCTTGAATTTTGAGTTCATTCGTTGCTTCCATAAATATGAAAAATACAATTGTGAATTATATGTATTTTGTTGTATTTTGCTAGTTACTTTGAATGTAAATTAAGGTGATAGTATATTATAATCGTTGTACGATGTAAAAAATTAAAAAAAATTCTCTCAGATTAACTAAAACACTATTGACACATTTTCAACAAAATTGATAATAATTCATTGAAATGAAAAATTAAAATTCACTAATAAAAATACACATATCTAAAATATCAAACACACACACACACACACACACACACACACATATATATATATATATATATATATATATATATATATAATGATCTCCTGATAAGTCTAAACAAACAAATCTTATATATCAAATAAATAAGTGATCAGCTTTTAAAAAACTTAAGAAAAATTGTCTTAGGATTTAATTTTTTATTAAATATAAAAATAATGTCGAGAAAAAATATTTTTTTTATTTAATTGCTTAAACAATAGTTCATATATTTTAATTTTCATATTTCCAATATTTTTCAAAAAACTAAATTATATTTCATTTAAACTTTCAATTAGTTTCAAATAAAATTTTAATCATTTAATATATATTTTTCAAAAATTGTCTGTTTAATTAAATTCCGTTAAAAATATAAGTTATTAAGTTATTTGAAATTTAAAACCCAACATATTTTTATTTTTTGTTTTTATAGTTAAATTAAAATATAATAATTTTATAAAACATTGAAATTGTAAAAAAATATTTAAAATGTTTCCTGGTTTGCAGATTAGAAAAAAATGAAAAAGATATAGATTTTAAAAAAAATAATTTTACAAATATTAAAATAAGTCTCAGCTCTCATCTGAAAACCGAACTGAGAACCATTTTACATTACCTTCGAAATATTTTATTTCAAAACAATTATGCCATGCATTAGTGATTGATCATGTCATGTTAACCAGGAAAGCTGATGAGGATTTTTATTCAATTTACTACCTTATCTAGGATGCCTTCATTTCAGTTAAGATTCCTACCTTGCTTCTTTGTATTATTTTTAACCTAATTCTTATCTTCTACAATTTATTTCTACAATTTTTCCTGTTACTAGAATCAAACTCTAAGAATCCAAGTTTCCTGGTTTGCAAATTAAAAAAATATATAGATGTAAAAACAAATATCATATTTACAAATATTAAATTCTGAATATGTACAATAAGTCTTAAATATCTGGAATAAAATTTCGAATGCTCAATGTTTTTAAAATAAGTAAAAAATATAGTGCAGTCCTTTCAGATTTTAAAAGTTGGTCATTTTTATACACACATTTACACAAACACATATATGCTCTGAATATACTTTAAGAAGCGATCGTAACAAAATAATCAATACGTACAGTAATTAATCAATGTGTCACTAATTTGTAACTGAAGTTGAGAAATGTCAGCTTTTATTAAAAATGTGATTGTACTGAACTCTTGATAAGTTTAGAACTTGATAGCGTTCTCAAATAAGTCAAATAAGAACATTTGCTTTATTTAATTTTAATACAGTATTCAGTACTTGATTGAAAATAGTATAAGAAATTTAGATTTTTTCCAAAAAAAATATTCACTTGTACCAATAAAATTGGATTTGAAAGTCGCGTTCTTATGTAAAATAAGAACATTTTATTATTATTTTTTTAATAATCACACATAAAATGACCTTGAATGAAAAAACGATTAAGTTTTTGAAAAAGTGATAAACAATTTTCGAAAATAATTTCAAAATGTCAAAAAGTATTTATTGATTTTTTGTAGAGAAAAATATCGATAATCAATAAATTTATAACGTAAGTATTTCATAAATTGTATATTTTTTATAAATAGGACAATTGGTGTTTAAAAATAAATGTCTAAACAATCTAAAAATAAAATTAAGTAACGGAAGTAGGTAGTGGGAACAATCAGATTCTTGAAGCCTTCAATGTAAAGATTTAGGTGGTAAATTCTATCCTGCTTTCAAATCTTTTTTCCAATTTTCGTTTCAATTTGTTTCTGAAAAATGTATGAAAATATCCAAAATTTATTATTGTCAATTGTTAGACTGAATCTATTTAAATGTGTATCGATCTTATAGAATTTCTAAAAAAAATATGGTGGATTTTTAACTAAATTCTTATAAATTTGTTTATTATTATATACTTATTTAAAATTAGATTTGGATTTTTAAAATAAATAAATAATAATGTATGAACGTAACTATGAACAAAAAGAAGAGAATATTTTTGTACTATTGGTTGAAAGTAAAAAATTGAAGAGATACATGTCTAGTACATTTTCAAGTCAGTTGTGAATGATACACTTGTGATTTACTAATTTGACTGAAATATTATTAATTAACATCGTACGTAATTTTTATTTTACGTTTCTAAAAGTTAATATTATTGAAAAATTCTTTAAAGGAAAAATCTCATAGATCCTTGTTTTTGAACTAAATTATTTTTCATGGATTTCTATGAATAGATTTACAAACTTTTCAAGGTCCATAAACTACATATTAATAATCTCTGGTCTAATTCTTATAGCACTTTTTGTGATATCATCTATTAATAAATCAAAAATTAACTTATATTATTTTTTTAAGATTCTGTAGCCTTAAAAACTAATAATAAATTTAAAAGTTAATTTTTGATAATTATTTTCATGGCCTTAAATATTTTAAATTTAATTTATCAATCAATAAATATAAACTTTTAATATAAAATTCATTTTTCATTTAATTTGTATCTGACTCTTTTTCTAATCAGACTGATGAATGTGTGAATGAGAACAAAGAAACCCTAATGTGATTAAAATTTCAAAATACGGTTATAAAAGCGACCAAAATGTTTAAAAATTGATAACTGGGCTGTAACCAGTCTACCTTTTTCATTAAGAAAATGGCCGACTAAATAAAATGTTGATGCCTTAGTGTTAAAAATAAATGTAAACTATTTGTCAAATTTTTAATCATAAATTATTATGATTTCATTCAAATATATTGATGCATTATTTCCTTCTAAATTCAATTTATTATAATTTAATATAAATTAGGTATTTTCGTGAAACTAACATTAGTATTAGAATAGTATTGTAATAATAGTGTCAATTTTCTCAATTTTATGTAATAAAAAATCTTTATAGATGTGTAAGATTAATAGAATATTATATATATAAAAAATGAATATATATATTTAACAGCAATCCTGTTAAAATTAATAAGCAAAGTTGTAACAAAAAAATCTTTTTATTTAAATATTAATATACTATCACCTTAAATCATTGTCGTTTATATATTTATATTTGTTATGTGATTTTAATATAACATAAATGTTAAATGAAATGTAAAGATTTTAATGTATTTAATACTGAATGGACTGTATATTATCGATAATAATATAACATTATTAAGAAATACAACTGTTCTAATCAATTTCCAAATTATTATTTCGAAACAAATTTATTAGCATGTTTAATTTTAATTTATTGTCTCACGTTTCTTCATTCATTGTTTTATTCCATTGATAGTAATTATTAGGTAGTGTAATATGAAATATCGGATTTTTTTTTTGATTTCCAATTGAAAAATCTGAGATTTTATATTACATTACCTAATATATAATAATTGAGTATATTTTTTATATCCAATTTTTAACGCTTTTTTCATGAAAACTTGTACGATTATACAACATTCTCTTAACTCACGACGATATTTGTTAATATGATTATGAATTACTCTTTTTAGAATTTTTGGAAATTAAAAATATAATTACTGTTGGTTTCAGAAATTCATTTTTACATTGAAACTGATATTTTTATGTTGTAGACTTATTGTTATTTTCTATACAGAAAGTTTTTCAGAAATATATTACATACTCAAGGTAGAAAAAATTTTACATACAAACACACACACACATACACACACATATATATATATATATATATATATATATATATGTGTGTGTGTGTGTGTGTGTGTGTTTAATCGTGATAGAACTTTAAATTGAATTCCTATCGAAAGTTCCATTAAACCTAAAAAAACATATCATACCTGTATATATACATATACACATTCATGTGTATATATAAAAGTGTTTTTAGGTTAGATAGAATTTTCTATAGGATTCAATTTAAAGTTCTATCATACTTTAAAAAACAGCTTTATATATATATATATATATATATATATATATATATATATATAATGAATATATGAAAAATATATAATATTTATTTTTTTCATTTATAAATAGATTATGATATTTTTCTTTTTTTAAAAAAAGAATTGTGTAACTTGTTTATTATTTAAAAGAATCTTTTTATAATATTTTTTGTTACATTTTTTTCCTAATGAATATTAAATAATTATATTATATATTTTTAAACTGTTATTTTAGAAACGTGTACAGATAATTAATAATAAATCAGTTAAAATATGAATTTAGAACGTTATTTTAATATTTATATACAAATTAAAAATAATATGTAATTTACATCTTATATGGCATTGCAAGTTTCACCAAGAAAATTAAAATTAGGTTTTTTGTTTGATACACTGTGTATAAATTATGATCATCATATCAGTTTATTTCAACACACTGGTGGTAGGCAAAAGCATCAATTAACGTTATCATTTTCTGATAGCGGATTGGTGAGGATTTTTTATTCAGGGTTTATTCCCTTAGGCAAGTTACCTTTACTAAAGAGCTCCGCCTGCCCTATATCGTCGATCGAGGTTTGAATTTACTTCTCTTGTATGACCAACGGTCGGTATATATATATATATATATATATATATATATATATATATATATTTGATTTTATATTTGTTTCGAAAAAAGAAACATTATTAACGCAAATACTTAAACTAATCTTCGTATAGCTTAATAATATACGCAAAGAGTTCGAAATGATTTGAATGAGCGTGACATTTAATTAACGAATATACAAAAAAAAGTTAATTGAAAAGTAAAGTAAACTGTACGGCCGAAAGTTTAAATGGGATTAAAAAGCATTATAAAAGCTTCAAGCTGCCAGGGTAAATATAAATCAGTAAAAATGAATTTTGTATTTATAACAGTTCTATAATTATATTTGTTTGCTTTTTTCAATGCCACTTAATATTTCTTTTCTAAGTGGTAAATATAATTAGTGAAAAACAATTCTCAAATTTGACGGTCAAGTATTGTTCGAATGAAAATTCGAATTTTTAATTGGATTTATTTTTCTTTCTTAGAAAATTCTTGAAACGGGATTGTATTATTATAACACGGATGCTCATTATATATATATATATATATATATATATATATATATATTAAAGGTGTCTAAATTTGAGGTTAGGAAGTAATTTATCAATAGAAGACAGTTTTTGAATGAAAAATTCATGTTTATTAGTATCAATGTAAAGGAGAAACATGGGAATTATGAATGGAATACAATGTTAGCCAAATAGCTTCATCCACTACGTCGGAAGACGTCCACTCTTTTGTCGAAATTTTGAAGCACAAATTATAAATCAGGTATTTCAGTTATGTCTGCACGAATTTCATCCTTTAGATCTTGAATCGTTGCTGGTTTACTAGCATATACCTTATCTTCCAAATAACTCCATAAAAAGAAGTCAAACGATGTTAAATCACAATTAACAAATATAGACGCAAATGATGGTCAGCTGGCTTCATTTCTTTTGTTAGCTAGACTTTATATGCAAGTAGATGCAAATCTTTTCGTAAAATGTTATGCAGAGTTCTTCTTGTGATGTTTAACTGCTGCGAACATCGACGATTCGATATTTGAGGATCTTTTTCAACACTTTCACGTATAGCAATGTTATTTTCAGCTGAAGAACCACTACGAGCATATGTTTTTAGTTTGTGGTCTCGATCAGTACCAAATAGGTTACGAATGACAGACTTTGAAGGCACTTGATTACAAGGAAAAGATGCATGAATTTTACGTATTGACGTTATAAAATTTTCACCATTTTTATAATGAATTTTCCTTATTGAAATACGGTGTTAAGGAGTTATACGCAGTTGCAAGGCGCAAAAACGACGTTTTTTTAGGAATTTTTTTTAGAAACAGTATTTATTTTGCAATTACAAATTATGGTTATTTGAATAGATCCTACTTTCAAGAATAAAATAACATGTCGATCATAAAAAAATATTGAAGTGCACCGCTCCTGCAGACGATGTCCCGAACGACCTCCAAAAAAAGGCGCTTGGCGGTGATCTCCATATCGGCGGTTTGGATTATTTGAAATCAAAAAATATAGTCAATTCTTTTAAAGGATAGATTAATGCAGGTATTGAACGAAGGAATAATAAAAATTTTCATTTTTGACAAAATGGCGTCTACTTGAAAAAATTTTTCGTTTTTTACTAAAATTTTCGCTCCAAATTGTTTAAAAAAATAGTAATAATTTTTGTAAACCTTATTTCTTCGTTCAATACCTGAGGAATATATTTGAGAAGATTGTGTGAAAATTTGAGACCGATCGGTTCAGCCATTTCTGAGATATCGAGATCACCGACTATGAAAACACCGTTTTGAGATAAACGCGTTTGAAGTTTCGGAAGTAGTTTACACATAGTTAAAAATTACTTACAAATTCAGGTGTATGTCCGAAAATATTTATCGGATTTACTTCAAATTTTCAGAGAATATACTCAAATATATGTGCATTCCGATAATGCAAAAAAATCGATTTTTTGAAATTTCTAACTGCGTATAACCCCTTAAACCATGTAGCATTCCATCACCAAAATTTCCCAAGTTTTTAATAAACAAACGTTAAATAATGACAATTCAATATTTGACATTTTATCAAATAATAACCAGCTTACTTCCAAACCCAAAATTGGATATATATATATATATATATATATATATATATATAATAAGAAAAATTAGAAAAATAATGAAAATACAAAAAAGCCTTCTTATTTGAAGTATAAGAAACGGTAGCGTTTTCAAACAAAAGTTTTTTCTGTTTGTTTGTTGATCGGAGTGACAAACCCATGTTTCCTCAATATTTCATCATAATGAAGCATACACTGTTGAGTTGTTGACACACGAAAGCCATCGTCTCGTAAGCAAAAACAAACAACTGAAGTAGTTTACATTCTCAGTCACAACTGAGTGCTTTTGATTGATGATTCTGCGTGAGTTATGACGTGACCGTCACCTATATATTAATTATTCACCATCAAAACTCGCTAATTGCCATAAATAGGCGATGAAAAAATGTCATGTACTGTTTTAATAAAATATTCGTACTGTTATTTATTTAAAAATCAAACATTCGACGGACGAATATCACTATACATGTATGTATATGTGAGTGTATGGATATAAATGTAACGTTTATGACCTTTGAAACTACTAAAAATAACTAAAACGAAAACAATATAGAGGTGAATTAGAAATGATTGCACTTGTGTTAAAAATATTTTATTTAACAAAGAATTGAAAAATATCAATCTACACATTAAATACAAACGTTTAATACAAATTGTTTATTTTCATTCTAATTTCTTGTTAAAATTTTCATCTCATTTTATAAATAGAGAAAAATTAAATAATATTCCTACAGTTGATTTCTAGAATCGTTATGTTGTTTATTATTTTTCTTAGAATTGGTGCTGGATTGATTGTTTTTTCAAATAAATTTTCTTATCAATATATTCGTATAATTTGTTTCTAATTAAAAAATAAAACGATCACAGGATAAAAATAATTATCAATGAACCAACATTTTCATTTCAATATCAGTCATATTTCTAATAATGTAAGTCAAAATAAATTATAAATTATTCAAAACACTTACATAAATAAATCTTGATAATAACCATCTTTTTCTTTCAGAAACACAAATTAAAAATAGTTTTTTTTGTAAATAAAAAAACTAAATTTTTTTCTAAAATTGAAATCAATTAATCTTTAATTTCATTTATCAAATCATTGTTTATTATTAAATCCAGATTGTCACATTGAAATTGATAGTTTTTAAAAACATTACCTTAATCAAAGTTTATAATTCTCACCTGCTTTTCATTCACTACTACTGTTCTTCAGTCATCTTTGCAAACCTGTGCAGCAGGTCTCAATATAATTTCATTGTAATAGAAACCTATCTCATAATAAATGTTATAATATTCACGTTTGTTTTACACAATCATATCTAATTGAATTTCTCTTTTCTCTAAGTACATTTCTGACAAACGCTTGTTCTTAATGTACGAAATACGTTAGTGTTAAACTGAAACAATTTTAGGTGTGATATTAATTACACATTATTATGACTCGTTGCTTTTGTGTACCTTTATTCAATTCTCATAAACATCTACTGAACTGCTTCGTAAATATATTCTAAATTATATCTAATATAGACATTCTATTCAAATTTAAACTCAACAGTACAAAATTAAATAAAAATCTAAAATAAAATATTTTTTCATTATTAAATGTTTTGTTTGAAAAATTAGAAAAAATCCAAGCATTATTAAAAAAATCCTAATTATTTTATAATGTAATTTGTATTAATTGTAAAAAATAGCGAAAAAGGCTTTAGAATCAATGTTAGTATCAAAGACATGGTATCTTATTTGAAGAATAGGGTTTTAACCCGTAATAAAACGCGTCATTTTTATAAGAAGTCCATTGTGTCGAGAACGTGTTAAATCCCTAGCGTCTACTTACGGTCGAATTGCTTCGAGGAAAATATATGGCGGTGAAGAAGTATCAAAGTTTGACTTTAGATCACTGTTAAAGTGAAGAATACAGATGCTGGTTTTTTGACGTGCATTCATATCAGTCTCAATGACTCTTTAATAATTCATTAGTATAATTGGTACTTTTCACTATAATCATTGGGTTAATAGAATTTATGTAGCATTTAAGAAAAATAAAACGTTTGAGAAAAATATTTAACATCAAAAGTGGAAATGTCTTTGTTCTTAGTTCTGTGAATTTATTTAATTTCTTACTATTTTATGAAAAAAATTTGATCCACTTTCTTGTTAATTGATTTGTTAAATAAAAAACAATATTTAATTCTTAATTTATATTTTCTTTTTTAGAAAAATAAACATATTATAAAATATCACTTAGATGTCAGTAATTATTATTAATTTCTTAAGGGGGTATTCTAGTTTAAACGCACGAATTTTAGGTGTTTTTTCGGGCGCTATAAAAAAAACTAACAGATATTTTTACTATTCATTTTTATCAGTTATTTATTGACATTTTAAGAGTATAAAAAAGTATTATTAAAAACAAAAAATTCAAAATTGAAAAAGGTACAGGTTGGCTCGAAAAAAAAGGTGTCTCCTGGTTGACGTGGTTTCAACCCTTCCGGTCATGTGAAACAAAATTTTTTTTGAAATTATTGAAAAAGAAGGTTGTAGTAGTATCCCCGTCTAGGGAAATTAAACAAAATTTTTTTTCGCAAAATGGCGGCAGTGTGAAAAAACAGTCATTTTTTGCCCTATTTTTTTCAACTTTCGGAATTTTTTAAAAATTGTAGAAAACAAAATTTTCAAAAAATTCTATACAGAGGCAATCATTGTTATATTGAGAAGCTCTGTACCAAATTTCAAGTAAATCGGTCTATTATAACTTGAGATATCACGTCAACCGTGTCGAAAAAAGTAGTTTCGAGAAAAACGCGTTTAAAGTTGATTCGTTCCGGCCAGACCAGATTGGTTGGCGCATCACAAAAATAGCTATAACTCCGAAAATAATTCGAATTTCTAAAAATCCTCTTAAGGACATATTCTTAAAGGTCTAAACTTTGAAAATATGCAAAAATCGATTTTTTTTAAATTCTAGACTAGAATACACCCTTAAGAGAGTAATCTGGTCAATGTGGTGAGTATGACCAAGTACCAGTGAATGGTAATATTCAATGAAGCTTTCGCCCAAAAATGGGTTGACATAAGCTGATATAAAAATTAATAATTTTCAATAAATATATTGACGTTAAATGTTAATATGTAGTTAGACAGTTCTGTAAGTAACTTTTTAAAAAAATTAAAACTAATGTTGTTAGTGTATTATTTTTTAAAAAATGGTGTCAGTTGATACGAGTTCATACAAGTAAATAAATAATCAGACATTTAACTACATTTCGTATATCTAAAATTAAAATTACAAAAATAGTTTAAAATCCATTAGATCCTGTTATAACTGGATATAGAGTGTTCATTGAATTTAATAAAAAATTAGAATTTCAAATAGAATTTACTTTGAATGAACATTAAATATTGACCGAAAGAAATACTGTATTCCAAATATTGAATGAATGATTATCAATCTTTCTAATTGAGCAAAAAGAGTAATATTCATTAATGTATACGTAAATGTACATTTACAAACAGTTATGAAAAATACACGATTCGTAAAATGAGTAATTGCATTGTTCAAATCAATTGATTCAGTATAATGCACTGGGTATGTTTAATGCACAATGTACATTAAGGGTGGCCAGCTAATGGCTCGCGACCTGCACATCCTCTACATTGTACCCCTTCTGTCAAATTGATTGTTATGTGTAACAATTATATAGAGTTATCGTTTGACTATTTCAATAATAGGGTTTTTGTCGTTTGAATTATTTTGTATATTTTTTGAACTGGAAAAATTGAACGTGGTTAATTTTTATATTATTTAATAAATATTAATTTGTATCAAATAATAATTTCTATTTAAAATATAATACATTTTCAAACTTTCATTTTTAGACCCAAAAATTGAAATCGATTTTAACTTAAACAATGAGTTATGTTTATAATAAAAGTTGCAAATTTTTAATAAATAAAAGTCACATGTGGTAAATTTATTCGTGTAAAAGACC
This sequence comes from Neoneuromus ignobilis, assembly GCA_029203775.1. Classification (NCBI taxonomy): domain Eukaryota; kingdom Metazoa; phylum Arthropoda; class Insecta; order Megaloptera; family Corydalidae; genus Neoneuromus; species Neoneuromus ignobilis. The sequence continues at coordinate 9,604,566 of CP092095.1, read as the reverse complement.
CTTATTAACTCAAAAGTGTTAATTATTCGTTATATTGTGGGCTTGCTGCAAAAGTCATAACGTATTGGTAATAAAACAAGTTTCTGTAATAATGTTAATATATACTCGAACGTACTAGAATGTTTGTAAAATTCTCAGAGTAAAATAACCAAAGCAGTTACTAGCAAATACTATTTACGAAATCCAACGTACGAGTTCGGTTCTGCAACGAGTTGAAAATATACGATCTCCAGTAATTACAATAAGTCGTCGGTTTGTAATCTTCGTTCGAACGCGATGGGTAGATATAAAAATGTCAAGGAGAAATTGATATTAACATTGACGTACTAAATTTCTCAAAAAGAATGAATCGCAATAAATCCCACATTTTATCGGTCGCATTGTGAACAGGCACGTCCATTATGTACTTCAGAACAATGTCTTTGTAAAAGTAAGTAGAAGTGGCCATCCGCTTTTATAGCTTTAATGGAAGTGGATAAAACCAAAGATGAAAAAGTTAACTCTTCATACTATACTGTGACAAAGTTGGTGATTGCAATATCTAAGTAGTTTGTTCGTTTCATACCAAAACATCGTAATGCGTTAAAACTGAAAGTTCTATATACATACATACATCATATATATATATATATATATATATATATATATACACATATATGAAAAACACCTATATATATATATATATATATATATATATATATATAGGTGTTTTTTTAGGCGTGATTGAACTTTAAATTGAATCCCTATCGAAAGTTCTATCTAATCTAAAAATACACTTTTATATGTATGTGTGAATGAGTATAAATATATATACACTCGTCCCTCAATTTACACAGGACTTTTTTTACGCGAGTTTTTTTTACGCGGAAAATTATACTTTTTTTACGCGGTATTGATTTACGCGACACTTTTTATACTCGGTCAGATAGATTTCATTTTATATAATTTTTCGTGGAATTTATTATATATCAGAGTGACGTAAATTCTTACTTGAACGTATAAAAGCACGATATAAATATATAAAAGATTGATTGTTTTGAATTACAGTAGCGATAGTGACACCGAATAAAATTTATCTATTTTTGTTTTCTAAAACGTTATTATTTTTTTGTTAAGCTATGTGAAATAAATATGTGTTTCTACAACTTTACTAGCTTTTATTTCCAATATTTTTTCTATCGTACTGACAGACTTAATTTACGCGATTTTCATTCGCGTAAAACAAATCCACATGGAACGGATACTCCGTGTAAATTGAGGGACGGGTGTATATATATATATATATATATATATATATATACATGAGAGTCGTTTGATAAGTATGGTAAAAAAGTAAAAAAACTAAATTTAAAAATTTAATTAAATTAATTAATTAAATGAAACAATAAATAAATTTACCATACTTATCAAACGACCCTCATATATATATATATATATATATATATAAGTGTGTGTGTGTGTGCGTTTTTTAAGTTAGATAGAACTTTCAATAGGGATTCAATTAAAATTTTATCACGCTTAAATAAACACCCCCTCCCCCTATGTATATATATATATATATATATATGTGTATATATATATATATATATATATATATATATATATATATATATATATATATATATATATTACATACACACACTCATTTAGGTACATATAAGTGCTCATTTATTTCCTTAAGGAACTTACAAATACATTTACACATTGAATTTTTTCCGGATGCATTGGTGTATTTATGATGTGAATATATATATATATATATATATATATATATATATATATATATATATATATATATATATATATTATGAAACTTTTATGCACACAAATAACATTCATTGCTATAATAAACGTCTATAAAAAATATTTATATATCTGTACTGTTTTTTTTTATTTCAACATTTTTTTGCATTTTCTCGTGCATCTTTCTGAAATAACATAGTCTTTGTAACATTTTCTAATAATATATTTTTCTTTTTATTCAATTAATATAAAGTATGATAAAAACATATTTACGAACGATTTTTCTCAAAAAGTTTCTTCATTTTTCTTAAACCTTTTTATAAAAGTTATTACAAAGAATGAAATCATTTTTTTCTTTATGTTTTATATTGTTTATATATTGAATATATATATATATATATATATATATATATATATATATATATATATATATATATATATATAAGTACGTACACTTAGGTATGTACATTGTATAACGTTAGATCCTGGCATGTCAACTAATAGCATCGTAAAACCAACATAAAACACACTAACGAAATTAACTAACCGCGCAGTGAGTTGGCCTGTTTACACGTGTGCACCACATATGTACACCTGGTGCACGTCACCATCGACCTCATCATCCTATCGGGCCACCACCACCGAGTTAAGTGCTTCGAGCAACTAACAAAAGTAAATTACGACGGCTTTGTTTCATTAAAACTGAACGTGACATTTTTTCATCATCTATTTATAGTAATTACTGATTTTGATGGTTTCTGAATTAATAATGAACAATGCTTGAAAATGATATAATTCAAATCTAACCAAAACAATAAATTAACGAATAACAAAACTGCTGAAAAAGTAATATTTCACGGCGTTGTGTATCTTTGTGGTAAAATTGTAGAGTTTGGCATTGTTTCAAAAAAATATTACGAAAATTTTTGTAATTCTTTTAGAATAGAATGAAATAAATATTTATTTTATTTTTATTTGAATCTTTTTATTTATAAATTTCTGACAAATATAATTATTTGGAAACTGAATTGAAATTAAATTTATTAGGTTTGAAAAAAGAATATATTTATAAATAAAAATATGTTTAGCAAATCCTAGTTATGATTCTAATATAATAAATTAAAGAGAACAATTTTTAATGTACATTTTATCAAAGTCTAAGTTCATTACACTTATCTATAGAAGAATCTGTCGCCTTTTTAATGATATAGTTGAGATGTCAAAAGATCAAATTTTAATTTTCAACACGTTAGTCAGTCTGCAAAAAAAAACTAGCTACTTCGAATAGACAATACAGATAAATAGAGTACATAAGTCGAAATAAAAATCTTGTATCAGATGTTATTTTTAGTATCTAAACTGTTTCTATTAAATGTTTAACATTTTATACAATCTTTTATTAACACCTAAAAAAATGATTTGAATTTATTCATACAATAATTCTATGTACATATATTTTCACAGACAGTACAAATAATATAAAACACTGAGTATTTAAAAAGAATTCATTGTATAATATAACTTCTATGTAGAAATTCTTGTCGAGCTTGTATAGCACTTTAAGATAACGAATAATAGTTCGAAGGCATTCAGTTTTTATTTTCTTTTGTCGTGATTCATTTCATATAAAGAGGCATTATATTCGAGACGAAGACATCTTTATAATTGTAAGAGTTCTTTTAGTTCTAGTAGAATAGGAAATGCATTACTGTAAATAGGATAATGAACTTTTTTCATTACGAACGTCGAAAGACTTGCAAGAAAACAAGAAAATAATTGTACAAGTGTTTTAGTTTCTTTACGAAAAATATTTATAGAAGGATTTTTTATTCGAAATACAGATTTAGTTTCAAGTTAATGAATATTTTTTTATCTATTTTATTAGTTTGTTTGTATCTATTTTTGGAAATATAAATCTTTACGTTTTATAACAGCTTCGCGCTAAAAATAATTCATCTTCAATTGTTGTTTAATTTTTTTTGTCTTTTAATTAACAAGGAAAAAATTACTTTTATTTTTTTCATGTTTATAGGAAATAAATTTAATTTACATATACAATAATATCTTGCATAGTCTGGTTTGAAATTTCCAAAAAAAAAAATTTTACTTGAAAAAATCCTACTAAAAAGTTTTTCTTGAAAATAATCCCAAAAAATTAATACATAAAATTATTTTTATACTCAAATTTTCAAGTTTTCTCCTTTATTATGAAAACATAATAAAAAAGAAAACCGAAATCGTATATGCACATTATGCACAACGCATGCGCAGTTCTAGTTTTGTGATTTTTTTCTTTTCCTATTAGTTTTCGATTCGCAATTCTAGAATAAAGTCGATTTTTTGATAATTAAATTTTAATAACCCATTTGAAAATGTATTTAAAATGTATGTAATTTTTTATGTTTTATTCCTGATTTTGTTTTGTTGATACATACAAACATTTGAATATATTATATTATCTTCGTTTTATTTACTGAAAAACAGGAAAAAAAATTTGTTTGAAACCAATTAACATTTTTTGTATTTAGTTAATGTTTCGATTAGTCCGGCTAATCAGTGGAACCGATTTGCGAGGTATTCCTGTATATAGGATGTTTTTTTAGGTTAGATATAACTTTTGATAGGGGTTCAATTTAAAGTTCCATCACGTTTAAAAAAAGCACACTTTATAATATCTTTCAAAGTACTCTTTTGTATAAAAGTCCTTTTTTAATCGTTCAAACATACCGCGTGTATTAATTTTAATAAAAATATATTGTTATTGTTTGATCCAACAATAGAGCGTTTTTGTTAATTTATTATTTAAACGAAAATATGATTTCGGTGAATTGTTTTTCAGTAATATCGTCGAATTTCCTTTCATCGCGCCGAATGAATATTTAACAGGGCTCTAGAAATTTCAATTTTAATCTCCGTATTGCAACATCGGTAGCGAATCTTTAACTTCATTAATTCAAACGGAGAAATGCATGTAGTTTGTGTGTACATCGTCGAAACAAAGTTAATCTTTTGAGATTATCATATACAGTACATACGTATCATATATGGTGCAAATTCTTCTTACAGATCTCTATTTAAATGTGTTTGAATTTATACGAACAACCGTATTCACATTTACATAATAATTACCACTTTAACTTGAGTTGACTTTCATTTCGCTGTACCATTTTATGATGGGGGAAAAAACGGATAAGTATTGTGTAATTATGTAAAATTTTCATTTAACATACGTTTATATTAAGTTTTAAATAAGAGCAAAGACTAAAATAAGTTTTATTACAACATTAATAATATTTATTGCAGTAATTAGAATATTAAGTTGGTTTTATGAATTGTATTTAAAAGCTAATGGCGAATTTTAAAGCATCCGAATATTTTTTGAAATATTCATTTAACATTACATCCGTTTCAATCGTGAACTTCATAAATTGTTTATTTTTTTGCATACTAATTTTCAAGCATTTAACACTATTTAATTTTTTAATAATATTTATTGCCATATTTAATTAATAACTTTATATTATATACAGTATTTCTCAATATTATGACTGCTTCTTTTAAATAGTTATTCCTAAAACATATATAAAAATAATTGCTCCATTTTTGAGATAAAAATTATATATATATATATATATATAAGGTGACCAAATTTGAGGTCAGAAAATAATTTATCAATAAAATAGTTTTTAAAAGAAAAATGTTTGTTTTGCAAACGATGGTCAGCTGGCCACAGTTCTTGTATTAACTGGACTTTATATTCATGAAGATGCAAATCTTTTTATAAAATGTTATGCAGAGTACTTCTTATAATATTTAATTGCTGTGAACGTCGATGAATCGATGTTTGAGGATCTTCTTCAACTTTTCCACCTACAGCAGCAATATTTTCAGTTTTACGACCACTACGAGCATATATTTTTGGTCTATGGTTTCCAACAGTACCAAATTATTGAAATTTCGCAATTAAGAACAGCAAGCTTCGAAAGCACTTGATTATGAAGAAAAGATACACGAATTTTATGCATTGACGTAAAATTTTTATAGCGAATTTTCATTATTGAAATACGTTGTTCAAAAGTGTAGCGTTCCATCACTAAAATTTTCCAAGTTTTTAGTAAACAGATGTTAAATAATGACAGTTCGATATTTGACATTTCATTAAATAATAACAAACTTACTTCCTAATCTCAAATTTGGACATCTTTTATATATATAAATATATAAAACATGTATATTTGTATAAAATTACGTAATACGTTTAATAAATATTTTAAACTTAATTCTCACTAAAATAGTATAAAACATGTAATCATTTTAAGTCCGAAATAAATATAAATGAGTGAAATTTAGTGTACACAAAATTGAATATGTCACGCGAAGCTGTCCATTTTACTGATTTCGTCATTGTTCATGTGACCGGTGTACTTTTTCACCAAGTACCCTGTTACCTGCGAATTTAGGACACGCTAGAGAGGCAGGCATCATTAAAGAGAGAAGCTTTAAAGTTACTGAAAGTTGTGACCACAGCAAGCGCACTGGACACCGCTTGAATATTAATTACGAGAATATTAATGCATTAAATATCAAGTGTACCACCAAATTATTATATATAAAAGACAATAATTAAAAGTGACATGAAATGTTAAAAAGTTTAGTTAATAGCAAGGTTTTTATTTAAGATTGTAAATATATTACTTCATTCTGACAAGTGAAAAAACTGATATTCGTTTCAATGCTATCATTCATTATCAACTGTGAAGAAAATCATATGCTTGATAACTTTTTCAATGATAAAAATTATATATATATATATATATATATAGGGTCTTCCAATAAGCGTTCCAGAAATTTCAATGGAAATGTAGAAAAAATGTATTTAATTAGTTAGATTTTTTTTATTTTTAAATATGTTCTATGGCATTAATGACGGAACACAATTTAACTTATACGACCACCACGACTTCGTTTGGCATTGTACATTAGTTTATTCCAATTTTTAGTCACTCTTTCACATAATTGTGGTCCAATTTCATGAATTTATACGTTCAATGTTTATTTTTAATACTTCTGTTTGTGGTTTATCAGCATAGACCAATGGTCCTTAACCGGTGTTTCGCGGAACACTTGTGCTCTGTGAACTTAAAGAAAGTGATCCATTAAAATTTGAAAATCAGTGAAAAATTAAAATGGTTATTAAGTCGAAAAAAACGAAACAGAAAAAGTCATTGTTTTTAGTTTTTTCGTCTTTACTTGTACTTATGTTGGATTTTATCGATTTATATAACATATGGGAATTTTGGATTTCTGTTCAAACCGAGTTTAAAACTATTTCTGAAAAAGCAATTAAAATATTATTACAATTTTCAACATCGTACTTATGCTAGCTTGTTTTTTCAACATTAACAAATATTAAGACAAAGAAACGTGAAAGGCTGACAAATATAGAAGAGGAAATGAGAGTAGCTATTTCACCCATAAGACCAGATATTGAAAACATTTGTAAAAGTCATCAGACCCAAAAATCCCATTAAAAAATTGTGAGAATTTCCTTTTTTTTTAAATTTCATTTACTGATTGTTATTTGCTATTGACTGATATGTAAATTGTTATGAATGTGATTTTTATTTATTATGCAATATAAAAAATATATATACTGTTTTATTTTACGACTGTTTTGTAAAAATCTTGTAAAATTGAAAGTGTTCCGTGATTCTGAAATAAGAACCACTGGCATAGACCAATGATTTCACATAACTGTACAGAAAATAATCAATTATTGAAGTGTTAAACATTCCATGATAATTTCTTAAATTATACTAAGTTGAAATGTCAAAATAAGTTTAAAAAAAATCAAACATGGCCACCACCAGCTGTAAAGTACTGACATTCTTATTGGAAAACCCTATATATATATATATATATATATATATATATATATATATATATATATATATATATACATATACACCCGTCCCTCAATTTACGCGAATTATCCGTTCCACGTGGATTTGTTTTACGCGAATGAAAATCGCGTAAATTGAGTTTGTCACTACAATAGAAAAAATATTGGAAATAAAAGCTAGAAAAGTTGTAGAAACACATATTTATTTCACATAGCTTAACAAAGAAATAATGACGTTTTAGAAAATAAAAGTAGATAACTTTTATTCGGTGTTACTATCGCTACTGTAATTCAAAACAATCAACATTTATATATTTATATCGTGCTTTTATACGTTCAAGTAAAAATTTGTATCACTCTGATATATAATAAATTCCATGAAAAATTATATAAAATGAAATCTATCTGACCGCGTATAAAAAGTGCCGCGTAAATCAATACCGCGTAAAAAAAGTCCCGCGTAAATTGAGGGACAAGGGTATATATATATATATATATATATATATCAAAAAATATTAGTTAGTATGTTTTTTAAAAAAATAAAACTAAATTATATTTGAATTATTTTAATTTTTTTAAAAAACTATATTCATTACTTACAAATATTCTACTCATTTCTAAATTAAACTGTTAATTTGTTTATATATAAGCGTTTGTTTCCGTATCTTTTTTGTTGATTAGTTGTTCTGGCTGATACAAATAACTGTCATTTTATTGTACTAGATGGTGGATACAAAACCTATGACCCATAAAGCATGATAGGAACCGTGCCAGCCATAATTTAATGATACGTGATGGTGTGAGAAGTCAGTCTGGAGAATTCTTGATCGTAACAGAGAGTTAGTATTCCTTATAACTTTGTTATACGAATTTTCGTATCTGTTCTTTTCTTCTTTATCTATTGTTGTTATTCATTATATAAATCTATGTCATTATTTCTCTATATGCAATTCACTAAATTAATTTTGTATAATTAATTTTATTCGTATTTCTATACACATTTATTTTTGTAAAAATAAACAATTCACATTTTTTATTTTGTTGATAGTTACTTATATAAAAAATTCATTCTCGATAATAAAAAGACTAACAGATGTGTATTTATTCTTAAGTTATTCAATTATTAATACATTAATTTAATAAGAGTTGCAAGCAGTAAAAAAATGTTTATAAAACCTTGTAAAACATATTTAAATTTCTTCAAAACATCTCACGCGATAATTTTGTTCCTTATTTTTATTTATTTCTCTTCTAGGAATGTATTTATATACATGGAAGATATAAACTCTTCTGTTTATAAAATATTTGTGAATATTGAAATAAATATTTGTATTAAGTATAAAAAATCTTCTAATATATATATAAGTTAATTATTGGGTTGTAAATCCTCCCACACACCAACCGACTATTTCACTGAAAACCTATTTTCAATGTTACGGAAGTTAAAAACCTGTTAGAAGTACCATAGGACAAAATCAATTAAGTGGATTGGCCATTTTAAACATACATAGAAAAGTCAACGTAGCTCCATATAAAGTTTTGAGAGAAGTACAGAAAAAGCCACGAAATTTAATTAATTACTTTTTTATTTGCACATATACTTTTTTGTCAATGTAAAAATTTAATTATATAAATTTTTGATACTGCATATTCTTACTAAGTTCTAATTCCAAAAATGGTTTTATTTAAATATGTTTTGATTAAAAAATTATCGATATTAAATATATTCAATGATATTAGCATAAAAAACGCAAACAAAATTAAATTATCTATAAATCGAATATTTATAAAATTATCATGAACTAAATACAAGAATTAACTTTCTGTAGTTTCAAAAATAGGATTAATAATTGTTTATTTCCAATATCTGTGAATATATTATTATGAATGTATCATGTAAATTGTAAAAACCCTATGATTGATTTAATCTTATATATTGTACTACCTACCTCATTTGAATTTTAAAATACACTCAAATTACTGACATTAAACGAAAAAAATATAACGTTTAATTTTTATCTCTTCGTATTAAATTATATTTATTTTATAAACATCTGCATATATTTGAATATTTATTATTTGTTAAATAGAAATATTTGAAACCTTATTTTTCGATCGATATTAATTTAAATAACATTTAAATTTTCATTGATTTTTCCAATATTATTTACTTCTTTTCTATTACATCATTAATGTGTGTATATGTTGACAAATATTGAATTGAATTTTATTCTGAACAATACAACTATTCAAATAAAAGTAAATAACAAAACCACCACGAACATATTTTTTCGATTGAATTTCCTATAAATACATTTGATGACAGTTGATAGTTGGGTTCTTGTAAATAATGTATATATAGGTTATCAATTTCACTCGATTTGATACATTATTATTTTTCTTTTAAATAAGCTTTATATAAAACTTTATTATCTCAGACAACCTTGTACTAAAAATAGATTTTTTATGATATAGAAATTAATCTCATAACTTGGCCTATTGATTTTTTTATTACCGCACGTACTTGTCTCGATAACATGTTAATAAAAAGATTCAATTTCGTGTTCGTCTGACAAGGCTTGATAATTACTCATTTTTGAGTTATAGAATTATTATTTTCATTTTATCAGATAGATTTTAATTCGAATTCAGGAAATCATTATCTATTTAATAAAGATAATAGAGAAAAAATGAAATATATAAGATACATGATTTTCTATAATATTTTTAAATAGAAATAATAAATCTTCGAATTCACAATCAATTACATATTTTAACCCTTATCGGACGTTAACATTTTGTACTTAACTTTCCGCTAGATCGGAGATATATTTGAGTGCTTATTGTAAGAGAAGAGTAACTAAAGTTACTTGATATAAAAAGATAGTTTTGTGGATAATAATTTTTAGGCTCCTGAACATTTCCGAAGATTTGGCGTCCTATATTTGTAAAAGGAATACTTGAAGTTAAATTGTCTTCATCATCATTGTCGATTTCAATCCAATCTTCATCACAATCAGGAACAATTTCTCTTTCCACTTCGCTTTTCTCTTCACTTGAATATTGAATAGGGATCAATTTTTTTCCTTGACTGAAATATAACACTTGTATCACTGTCTTCTTCATCACAAGAATTAAAATCACTTGCCGAATATTCAAAATTTTCACATATTTTAATACAACTATCACTGTTACTTTCCATATTGCTATAGTTTTCTTTATTCATTTTTGGAGGAATAAAATATTATAATATAAGTAAAATAATTGCTGAAATATGACAGAACGTGTTGTCTACTATCGAGTAAGAATTAAACTGTAAAAACATACAGTGTGTACATTCAGCAATAAGGACGTTGTTACTTGTTCAGTCTTGTCACCTCGCACGTGACATACGACTGATAGAGCAAAGTTGTAATGTCACGTTAGAGGTGACATACGACCGATAAGGGTTAGTATTTAAATGTCATATGAAACCGTATAATTTTTGACTTTACAAAATTTGTGAGTTTTATAATTATTATTTAAATCTTATAAATATTAGATTGACATTATATATATAAGACCATCCAAACGTGACACCTAGATTTGTGTTTTATTTAAAAGACACAAAATAAACTATACACATGTTTCTTTTTAATAAATCACAAATCTAGGCTTTACATTTGGATGACCATATAAAGATTTTTTTAAGCGCGATAGAACTTTAAATTAAAATAAATCACACATTAATTAACCGAATGGCCATTTATTTGGTATTATTCGAAAGATAATTTTATAGCATTAAATTTAAAAAAGATTTCGGGCATATGTGCACCATGACTACCTTTGACATACCGCATTCTGTCAGTCCAATTTTACAGCTATCTCTATCGAAAGTTCTAACTAACCTAAAAAAACATCTTTATATATATATATATATATATATGTGTGTGTGTGTGTGTGTGTGTGTGTGTGTGTGTGTGTGCTTGCAAAAGAAAATAAACTGTTATACAAAAATTAACAACGTGTGTCGCTCAAATTTCGGCTTATATTTATCATCTTTTTCATCCGATCGAAAAAAAATCTACATTTGTCTTATTTTTCTTTTTCAAATCATACATTTGTCATCGTTTTCTTTTACAGTAGATATAGCATGTAAAAAGTACGATTTCCATCTTAAACAATCCAGTTCTAACATTCGATAAATTTATCTCCATCTACCAAATTACTTCAAATATGTTTCCACTTCTCTATTATTTAACGTGGTTGCTGCCCGACCAGCTGTAGAATATTTATACGCGCTGCCATTTTTCTTCTCTACACGAATCATCAATCTCGCAAAAGTAAAAAACCTGTAACACGCCGGTGCTATATTCAGAAACGGACGCTTGACTGTAAATCAATAGTAGTCGGACCATTCTGAGATCGGATATGAGCTGATGTATTTAGGTTACTCATACATACTCTTATATACACTCACAAATATACATATGCATACACACACACTTACATACATATATATATATATATATATATATATATATATATATATATATATAAATGCATACTTATCTACAAACATTTACCCATATATACACACATACTTGTACTTCTCACAAGGTGTGTCTTGTACCTTGCTCCGGTATGTACTAAACTTTTATGATTCCTTTCAGTAGTTATATATATATATATATATATATATATATATATATATATGTATATGTGTGAGTGTGTGTGAGTAAGTGTGTATGTACTTATATAATCTGTAAAAGTATAGTATGATGTCAAGCGTTTTGAAATATTTTTAATATTTATTTTATTTGTTTTCCTCCATTTATTACTCTCTGTCATGTTTAAATTTAGTTATATATATATATATATATATATATATATATATATATATATATATATATATACTTATATATAAAGATCATCCAAATGTGACGCTTAAATTTGTGTTTTATAAAAAAGAAACATGTGAATAGGATGGTGTATAAGAAAACATGCGTATAGTTTCTTTTGTTTCCTTCTAATAAAACATAAATTTAGGCGTCACATTTGGATGACCCGATATTTCTATAACTGTTACAAAATTACCATATAATCTGTATAAATTCTAAAATGAAAAAATAATTGAAAACATTTTTATATGAGTTTTAATTTGTAATTTACATAAGAGTTATTATTTTTTTTCAAAACTGTATAATACGAGGTGTGATCAAAAAATAAGGTGAATTTTTATTTTTGTCAAAGAATATTTATTTATTCATCAATTTTTATTTTGTCCCCTTCAAAGTATGATTAATGCCCCCCTCGGATATAATGCACTTGTCCCAACGCTTTTTCCAATCCTCAAAGCATTTCAAAAAATCATTTTTTGTGATCTTGTTCAGCTCCTCTTTCGATGCCGTCTTTATTTCCTCAATCGTTGCAAAACGCCGTCCTTTCATGGGCTTCTTCAGTTTCGGGAACAAGAAGAAGTCACAGGGGGCCAGGTCTGGGGAATACGGTGCCTGCGGAATCATTAGTGTGTTGGTTTTAGCCAAAAATTCGCGCACAAGCAACGATGTGTGAGCAGGGGCGTTATCATGGTGCAAAAGCCAATTTTTGTTCTTCCACAAATTCGGACGTTTCTGGCGGACTGCTTCGCGCAAATTGCGCATAACTTGCAGGTAATATTCCTTATTTACTGTTCTACCCTGTGGCAAGAACTCATGATGCACCACGCCCCTGCAATCAAAGAAAACTGTAAGCAAAACCTTCACATTTGATCGAACTTGGCGTGCTTTTTTTGGTCTTGGTGATCCGGAATGCCTCCACTGGGACGATTGAGTCTTAGTTTCGATGTCATAACCGTATACCCATGTTTCGTCACCTGTTATGACCCTGTCGAGTAAATCTGGGTCGTCGTTGACGTCATTCAATAGCTCTTGGGCGATGCTCATGCGACGGTTCTTTTGGTCGAAATTGAGCAATTTCGGAACAAACTTCGCTGACACACGTCTCATGTCTAAAACACCCGTTAAAATTGATTGGCACGAACCAAACGAGATGCCAATATCATCAGCAATTTCTCTAATGGTAATTCGACCATTCCCCAACACTATTTTCTTCACTTCTTCAACGTTCTCATCAGTTGTTGACGTGCTGGGGCGTCCAGAACGAGGTTCGTCGTTGGTGTCTTCTCGGCCTTCTTGGAAGAGTTTATACCACTTGTAAACATTTTTTTGGCTTAAAGTAGACTCATCGTATGCCACTTTCAACATTTCAAGTGTTTTGGAGCACTTGATTCCATTTTTCACACAAAATTTAATGCAAACTCTTTGATCCATGATTTTCAACAGCGGAAAATCGTGGAGCCTGCAAAACACTTCTAACTTTTATGCCTCTCACCAACAAACTAAACATGCTACATAGCTGAAATTTGGAACATATATTCGAGACGAGTGTACCAACATAACCAAATAAAAAAATCGAAGATCGAACGGATGTAGCCCGCTAAATTTCAAAATTCACCTTACTTTTTGATCACACCTCGTATATATTATTGTATTTTAAAAATTATTCTTGTTTAAAACATAAAATGTCATATTTAATTTTTAATATTTTTATTATTTAGTAAGCACATTATATAGAGCTTTTATTTGTTTTTAAAAAATTGTGAAAATAATTCGTTTTTATATGATTTATTATATATATATATATATATATATATATATATATATATATAAGTGTGTGTATTTTTCGTGTAAGAACTTTAATAAAACCCGAAATAATCAAGAAGAGTGTTTGTGTGTATTCGTGAATATTTGTGTAAGTGTGTGTAAGGGTAAATACGTTTTCAAACATTTATTCCCAAGAAGGTTTTATTTTTAGATGCGTTCCTCAATAATCCAATAACCCTATCATTTTTATTGACAAGATCAAAACAACAAGAATATATGACGTGACCTGCCCTTTGATTGATATTATAACTTTTGAATGTTCATTTCATTTTTTTATATTTTGAGGTCAACGTGGAAAACTCATTTAAGATAATATTATTTACTTTCAAATTCAATAAAGATCAAAGATGTCTCGTATCTAGTAAAAGCACAACTGTAGAAATTTAAAAAATATGTGATTTTCTTTTGAACAAGAAATTATATGTGAAGAACAAACAAGACGAGAAAAAACGTAATGGCATTCCATTTTCGTATTGGATGTAGTTATGTTTGATTCTTTTGAATGTTTGTTTAATTAATATATTGTTTCGAAACTTACCATTCTTGCTTATGAAATTTGAACAAAGTTTTGAATGATTAAAAATATTTTTTTCGAATATTTTCATTTCAGAATGTCTTGTTATTATACGGACACGGGTATTTATTAAAATTGTAAGAATTTTTCAGATATCATCCAATTATTTGTATGTATTTTTTTCGTATATACTTTCTATTTTCATATTTATTAAACATATGGCATATTTTTGTTTATATAAAATAAAATGTACTCTTATACATTTTTAACTTCGAATAGTTGGTAAATAATTAAAAAAGATCAAACACATTTTTATTAACAGGAATAACATCATATTTGTTGAATACAATTATTATATAAAATTAATACAAATGAAAAGAATAATATTTTCACTTGGATATAAAATAACAAGTATCAAAATTTGAGGTTAGAAAGTAAGTTGGTTATTTTTTGATGAAATGTCAAATATTGAACTGTCATTATTTAACGTATGTTTATTAAAAACTTGAGAAATTTTACTGACTGAACAAAAAATGAAATTTTAGTAATGCTACATGGTTGAACAACGCATTTCAATAGTGAAAATTTATTATAAAAATGGTGAAAATTTTACAAAGTCAGTGCATAAAATTCGTGCATCTTTTCCCCGTAATCAAGTGCTTTCGGAGCTTGCTATTCGTAACCTAATTACGAAATTTGAACAATTTGACGCTGTTGGAGACCACAGACCAAAAACATATGCTCGTAGTGGTTGTTCACTATATATTAAAGTGTTAAAAATACCCTCAAACATCGATTCATCGTCATTCACAGTAATTAAACATTACAAGAAGAACTCTGCATAACATTTTACGAAAAGATTTGTATATTCATGTATATAAAGTCCAGCTAACCCAAAAACTAAAGTCAGTTGATAATCATTTGTGTCGTATGTTTTTAATTGGTATCAAGAAAAAAAAGTAAAAAATGCTGATTTTTTTAACAAGATCATCTTCAGTGATGAATCGCATTTTCAATTAAATGGTTATGTAAAAAACAAAATTGTCACATATGGGGAAGTGAAAATTCAAAAACCATTGTTGAATATTATTACATCCTCAAAAAGTTATTGTTTGGTATGGTTTATGGGCTAGAGATATCATTGGTCCATATTTCTTTGAAAATGACAAAGGGTTTCGTGTTACAATTAATTCGGTGCGTTACCAAAGCATGATAACAGATTTTTTTGTGACCGGAACTTGAAGATATTAATATCAATGATATGTGGTTTTAATAAAATGGTTCCACAAGCTATACAACTTGTACGACAGTCGATTTACTCATAACCAAATTCAATGGATGTTTAATTTCTCGTAATAGTGATGTTAATTGGTCACCTAGATCTTGTGATTTAACATAATTAGACTTCTTCTTATGGTGTTATTTGAAAAATGATGTTTATGCCCACAAACCAGCAACTATTCAAGAACTAAAATATGAAATTCGTGTAACTATAGCTGAAATACAGGCTCATTTATTGCCAAGGTGCTTCAAAATTTCAACAAGAGTGATTGTCTTCCGAAGTGATAGAGAAGGCCATTTGGCTGTCATTGTATTTCATTCACAATTTCCATGTTTCTATTTTACATTGATACCAATAAACAAGAATTTTTAGTTCAACAATTTTTATTGATAAATTACTTGTTAACCTCAAATTTAAACACCTATTATATGTATAAATAATTATCGATCTATTTTTCTCATTACTATAAAAAGATATAAAAATCGAAATATATTTCTAAAAAATATATTAAAACAATATTATATAAAGTTGTTTTAATCATTTCGAATACCGAAATTTACTGCACAATATTTTCTATTGAAACATATTATGAATAAACTATTAAATCGCTTTATTGTTTCAAATAGATAAAGTATGTATAAATTAATATTAAAAGCATTGTCTCCTATCGAGTTCGTACAATAACGCCATAACAATACATTAAATTTATCGTGTTAAAGAAACCTCTTTTTATACGTACATCGAGACCGGTTCTTAATCCATTACAGTATATTTAAACATTGGATTAAATTTATCATTATGGGAATACCGGTACACCGTCCGTATTTGTAAAATGGGTTTAACATGAAACCAAGTGTATTTTATATTATGTGTGCCTTGTTCGTTAAGTACATTATCAACACTCAGATAAGTATCTGGGTAACAACCACGGAAAGGGCAACGATGCCACGGTAACTGAAGTGTCGCTAAATGTACTAAGGTTTGACACCGTCCAGAGTAGTTTAAACTGCACCAGAGCGTGAGAACGAACGCAAAGATAAGAATGTGGCCTGCACAAGTCGTTAAACGACCAATGTTGTTACGTACACATGTTTAAAAATGTGTCGAGTATATTTTTTCAAAATAATGATCAAGCTTTTATATTCATTTTTAAAATACATATTAGGTTGGTGGAAAATCGTTTCTATTTTCATATATAAAATAAAAACATTTTTATATATTTTATTTTTTATTATATTATTAATAAAGTGTTATGATTAATAAAGTTTTCGGTAATTCAAATTATCAATATCATCAATTTTCATTAAACAGTATTGAAATATGTGTATTTAAAATCGAGCTGTGTTTTATTCTGGACACACTGTAGAATAAATAATACATTCGAAAAAATCAATTCAGTTCAATGAACAAGCGATAACCGATTAAAACTTTAATCGAATTTTAAATACATTTTAAATTCGTAAATTAATCAAATATCAACCTAGTAACATCTCTGCGTTCATTTTTCTCTATCTCTTTCTCATATATATATATATATATATATATATATATATATATATATATATATATATATATATATATATATATTAGGAGTAAATCACTGATTATTTGCTATTAATAGGAAATGGGGTCAGCAAATAATCAATTTTGGTTGTTATTCAGTCTCGGCACACAATCACAATATACATACATTTTATGCTAGTGAGGTGTAAAATACATTAGATGGAAAGAATGAACTGAATTATAACAGAAAAAATAGTCTAAACTCAGTTAATGAGGTGTAATAACATTTTAAAAGTTTTTATAATACGTTTGATAACAAATATAGAGGTAATAGGAAGTAGTAAGAAGATAAAGAAAATGCCAACGAAAGCTTTTATGCTATTTAAAGAATAATTTAATATTCGCTGATTACTAAACAGAGAGTTGAATAGAATAAAATGAACATTTGATTTTTTTTTCGTTTTTTGTTATTTTCGAGAATGAGTTATCAAATTTATGAAAATGTGATTTTTAATAAAAGAATTTATCTATAAAAAATATTTTTCAATTTTGATCTTAAATAATCATTTATAATTATGTTTATTTAATTAGAAACTGAATATGTATGTTTTATTAGAAAAGGATATAAAATATGTGTAAACTTAGGTATATATTAAGTTTTCAGAATATTTATAAGTGAATAATAAATAATTTATATTATATATATAGGGTTTTTTTTTAATATGAATATCAGAACTTTGACAGATGGTGGCAGCCATGTTTGATTTTTTTAAGCTCATTTTGACGTTTCAACTCAGTATAGTTTGGAAAATTATCATTGAACGTTTAACACTTCAACAACGTTTAGAAATTGTAAAAACTTTAATAGACTTATTGAAACAAAAGTTTAATGAGTCCATTATTTCACGAAATGGACCCATCAATTGGTCACCAAGATCATGTGATATAACTCCATTGAATTATTTTCTGTGAGATTATGTGAAATTATTGGTTTATGTTGATAAACCACAAATATCAGAAGCATTAAAAATAAAGACTAAATGTGTAATTCATGAATAATGCCATAGAATATCCGTGAAAATAAAAAAAAAGAAATAACTAATTAATTGAATATTTTTTTTTATTTCCATTTAAATTTCTTAAGCTCTTGTTGGAAAATCCCTATATATAATATTGATGTGTAAATTAGTTCGTTAATTTTCATACATTTTCTTTCAAAGTATTGTATCGTTTTATTTTTTCAGTAGAAAAGTAAAACGTTTCAATATCGAACATAAAAAATAAATTTCATGTAAAAAAATAGCTCAAATCCAACTGTTACATGTGTGATCTGTTAGTTATTTCATTAGTACATTGTTTTAATATATGATAATCTGTGTCATCGGAAATAACTGTCGAGTCGTCCAAAAAAATCTCCCCTCGATCGATTTATTAACCGCACGTGCAAAACATCCGTTCTGCAATCCGAGAAATATTCCATTCAATGTGAAACCGTACTGCAACTGTCGTCGCAACGACACATTTTCCTTCTGCTGGTGACACTTCATTTGGCGACACTTGACTGACCGCGCCATCGGCGGTAATGTAGACACGAGAGAACCATAGAAGGGTGGCGGTACGTAGGGCGTATCCCCGGCGCAAGATAATCGGGCGTCGTTTTGCGAACGTTCAACGCCGTTGCGCGTCTCTCGCGCTTCACTGTACTTCACCTATCCACGAACAAAATCCACACGATCCACTAATGTCTGCCGTCACGTAAATTTCTTTTTATCTTCCCTTTAAGTCAGATAGCTTTGTGCAGATCTATTTACTATGGTGGTAGGTTTATATCAAGCGTCGAGAGAAATATTGAAAGGAATTATCGAGTTTGATTTTGAATTCAGGATTTCGTGTATACCCGCGCTCGTATGTATGTAGACATGTGGGTGTGTCTCTGTATTGTGTACATACGTAAGACTTATAATAATGGTCTTTAACAACGCACAATATGAAATATTGATTGCTTTTTTCTTAAGTATTATTTCCATTTATTCGATTTGATCGCTGCTTTTATTAGAATTGAGTTTTGATAAACCCTTAATTATATGTATGACCTTAAATTATCGTAGATATCTCAATACGTCATATAACCATAATAATATAATAGACTCTTGTTAAGAATTCTTTAAAACCAATAAAAAAAATTGCATTAATACCAAAAAGTAATACATATTCGTTTATTTAGCCTTGTATCGTTTTATAAAAAAGTAAATAACCAATTCAAATGCTCTATTTTTATATCAAAATAGTACATCTTTTTTATAATTTTTTAATAAATCTCCTTTTTTCTTTATTAGGGTTTTATTTCATTTAGTTTCAAAATTTGTAATTTATTATCTTATATAACATTTTCTTTTAAATAAATTACCTTGTATTATCATCCTTGTGACTATTTATTTTTTGAAACTTTTCATATCCATTTGTTGATAAAAAATTGAATTAATCAAAGTATTATTTTTTATAACAAAACAAACATATCTTTTGGCCAAAATTAAAATCGGAATTTTAACACCAATGTATATTCTTTATTAAACATAATATAGGATGTATTTTAAGCGTGATAGAATTTTAAATTAAATCTCTAACGAAAGTTCTATCTAACCTAAAAAATACCTTTATATATATATATATATATATATATATATAGAGAGAGAGAGAGAGAGAGAGATATTGTACATACATACACATACATATAAAGAGTGTTTGTTTAGGTTTAATAGAATTTTTGATAGGGATTCAATTTAAAGTTCTATCACTCTTAAAAAAACACCTATATAAAGTTAATTTTTCCCAGTAATATAATTTTAATTTGGTTTATTGATATTGATAATTTTCATAATAATAGAATAATTAAAATTATATTTTCACTGTGATCCCATTCGTAATTTCCACATACAAACATTTTTAAAAAATCAACTTCTGATAAACAATTGTATATTTTTTATTACTCAGAGTAATATTTCCCTAATAGATAATATTATTATAATTATATAAAATACTTTATAATGAAATACACCTTTTTTTTAAAAAAAACATAAAATATAATTTTAAAATAAACTGTGCATTTAGCTGTGTTTAAAAAATATATTTTTTTAATTTACTTTTGATCTTGAAAAACTGTTTATTTCCTCTCTCTCTCTCTCTCTCTCTATATATATATATATATATATATATATGTATGTATGTATGTATGTATGTATGTATATGTATATAATTTTATAACATACGTTTGTGTAATAAAATATTGAAAATAAAACTGAAATTTATCTATTTTTATATTTGTATGGATTTTGAGAAACATATTTTACTTGTATATTTAAAATATATTTTACATTTTATTATATATATATATATATATATATATATATATATATATATATATACATTTACATTTTATTATATAAAAATTATTTTGTAAAAAAAATGCATAAAATGAAAATCATTAAATCAAAAATTATTGTACACTTTTATATAATAATTGTTTAACATTTTGGTAATCCAACCTTGAAAATAAAATGTAATTTTTCTATACAAACAGCAATCTTATAAATACTACTAAAATAATATTTCACTACGTATGACAGACTTTTCAATTAAAGAGTAACAGTTTTACAAATTAATCTTTTTTTATTAAAAATATCTTAAATAGGAATATAGTTATTTTTTTAAAAAGAAAACACTAGTATTAAAAATAATAAATATTCATAAAATTGATATTTTAGTACAACTTTTACATTATTAATTCAAAAATAACATTGTATATATAAAATTTTTTCTATAATAAATGAGAATTAAAAATAATTCTATAATTCTTAATTCGAACATAAATGTACATATAATCATTAAAAAAAGCATATTTATATGTGTTTATTAATAATGACTTCAAGAGAAAAATTATGAGAATAATAAGTACATAAAGGAATCATTAATATAAACAATAATCTATTTTCGTAAGCTTGAAGTTATTGATCAGGTATATAAAATCTTTCATTTGTATTCATACATACATATACAGTGTACATATATATATATATATATATATATATATATATATATATATATATATATATATATAAATGAATTTCGTACAGTAACCGAACGGTACAGTATAACTATGCGTAAACTGTAAATTCCTGCTGGATAACAACGGCGAAAGTATGGGTAAAGGGACGTTAATAGGGTGGAGGGCGTCGGCAACGACGAGGTCATTCTCAGGGTCACTAGACGTCGTCTGTCGCTGTTCGTCCGTCGATAGTGGCAGACGAGAAAATGTGAGACAGAATTAGTAAGTGTGAACGTATAAAAATAGCATATGAAATGAAATCAAAAAAGTCATAAAATATATGGAGAGCAAATAAACATTTAATGGCTTAATGTTGTTTTTTCCAGTATTTATGGTTACTTTTATGAAAGTAAACAACTCGCAGCTAATTGTATGAAATTGATTACTAAATATATTTAATCGTTATATATATATATATATATATATATATATATATATATATATAGAGAGAGAGAGAGAGAGAGAGAGAGAGAGAGAATTTTAAGCGTGATAGAACTTTAAATTGAATGTCTATCGAAAGTTTTATCTAACCTAAAAACACCTTTTTTTGTATGTGTGTGTATGTATGTATGTATATATATATATATATATATATATATATATATATATATATACTTATATATATATTTACTTGTATGTGTGTATCAGATCTATAAAATTTATTTATTGTTTAATGAAAAACAAGAAAGATTGAAATTCTTATTGATAATACAATCAGCTGTATTTATAAATATTTCATATATTCACTCTGGTGAATATATATATATATATATATATATATATATATATATATATATATATATATATATAATATGTGGTTATGTATGATGTTAAAAGTTTAAAAACGGGATGATCGTGTTTAATATTGAATTGTTTATATTTAAGTCGTCGTGTATTTGTGAATGGTATATCTGTGTGTATTTTTCAAACAATGTGATTAAATTTAGAAACATTACATTCATTTCACACAGCGTGCGTTTTATCTTGAACTGTTCTATCGGATGCAGAAAAGAGGATGTTGATTCACGCATGTACATTGTAAATCAGACCGCTCTGTTAAATTATTCGTATTTCATGAGATTGGCGATCTTTTCGGATATACTCATATTGATCCTCAGGTATCAGAACAAACTTGGGTTGTGTATTATAAATAAATTTAGAGTTGTACACACACACACACACACACTCATATCTAAGAACGTATGTGTACCATAGTAACGGATACTTTTTATATTCGTACACACATATACATTTTTCCGTAAATAGCACATAAAAGCAAAATATAAGAGAATTTACTCGCATATAAAACAGAAGATGTATTTCGTTCACATCAATAAAATAAAAGATAAGGGCATGTGCTTCGTATTATGGTTGATACTGAATTTAAAACTCGAAATTTCAAAATAGTCTCATAATACTATAAACTATATACGTTTTTTTGAATTTCAAAGTTTACTCTTTTTAATTATTCTTTAAACGCGGAAATGTTTCTGTCTTGAATTCTATAAAGCACGCTATTATTTTTAAAAGGATTTCAAAGAAGAATAAGAACATGAAGAAATAAAAAGAATACTTACTCTTGCATTCATTTTTGAAAAAAGCGATACTTGTATATATGTTTAAAAAGTATTAATGTACCTGTAATAAAAGCATCAATTTCAATAAAATCCTTTCTTACTACTTCTTGATGTTTTCAATTAGTTTCATTTGAATCGTATAATTCTTGTCATTTGCATGAAACTTAATTGCATTTAGAATTTAATTCAATAAAAAATATCTATACATACACTTAAGACAATTAAATTTTAACGATTTCTAATATAATTGTAATCAAATTATCAATACATTAACTAATAATGGATCATGATATATGATTGTGAACATAACTTTATATTTATAAAAATATTTTATTGTGAGGTTAGAATCGAAAATTTCTCAAGTCTGCATTTAACGCTCATTATAGAAATAATATCCATTTTACAATGTATTAAATATATATATATATATATATATATAAAAGATCCATTTTAAATCATGTAATAGAAATAAAATATAATTAAATGTTAATTAGTTAAAAATTGTTTACATTATATGCATGTTTTTGTTCATAAGTCTTAATCAAATATTTGTTTACCAAAATAATGTATAATAAATAAAAACATACAGTATATATTTGAAATATTTTCTATATAAAATCAATAAGTTACAAAAATAAATGTCCAAAAATAAAAAAATTACACATGTATAACAAAAATAGTATCCATTTAATAAATTAACTTGTATTATAAGTTTGTGTACTTTTTAATTCTTATGTAGATTATTTTCTTCTATTATTCACTGTCAGATCATTATTTTTGTACTTTTCCATAATTGGTTTCAACTCCAAAGATAGATATTTCATTTTTTAAATATTGTTTAATATATGGATTTTGAGAGTTATGGTCTGTTTTTAACACAGAAGTTATTATCACTTTTCATTAACACAATTCAAAAGATTATTATCAATTTACTTGATGAAGGATTTAGGACTGAAATAGCTCATGGAGAAGTGCAAAAATATTGTCTGGACGTTGATAAACAGAAAACAGTATAATGAGATCATAGACAATAAAATAAACCTTTTTTACTCACATATATAAGATTTTCCAATAAGCGCTTCAGAAGTTTAAACGAAAATAAAACAAAAAGTATTTAATTAATTAGTTATTTTTATTGTTACGAGGGTGGTCCCAGAAGTACCCGACCCAACAAAGAAAACACAAAAATTTTGGAAAAAAATATATTTATTTTTCAACATAATCTCCTTTCAGCTCTATACACTTTTCTCAGCGATGTTCAATAAGTTCGATACCCTTTTTATAATAACAACTGTCTTGCTCCTCAAAATACCCATTAACTGCCGACATCACTTCTTCATCGTTGGGAAATCTTTGACCACTGAGCCATTTTTTCAAGTTTGGGAACAGAAAATAATCCGAGGGGGCTAAATATGTCGAATGGGGTGCATGAGGTAGCAATTCAAACTTTAATTCATTAATTTTGGCCATTGCAATAACGGATTTGTGAGCTGGTGCATCGTCTTGATGAAACAACACTTTCTTCTTAGCCAAATGCGGCCGTTTTTTGCTTGATTTCTTCGCTCAAACGTTGCAATAAGTTCGCATAATACTCGCCGTTGATAGTTTTTCCTTTTTCAAGATAGTCAATGAAAATTATCCCACGCGCATCCCAAAAAACCGACGCCATGACCTTGCCTGCAGATGAAACGGTCTTCGCCTTCTTTGGAGCCGGTTCTCCTTTTTCAGTCCATTGTTTTCATTGTTCTTTTGTCTCGGGTGTAAAGTGATGGACCCATGTTTCATCCATGGTTATGAAACGGCGCAAAAATTCTGCTTTGTTGCTGTGAAACTTCGCTAAACACTCAATTGAAACATCTTCACGACACTGTTTTTGCTCGAGTGTGAGCAAACGCGGCACCCATCTTGCACACAGCTTTCTCATGTCCAAATTTTCAGATAATATGCGATGTACCGCACTTTTTGAAATGCCTACTATGTCTGCTAGCTCGCGCACTTTCAGTCGACGATCATCCAGTACCACTTTGTGGATTTTCTTCACCATTTCTGGAGTCGTCACCTCATTTGGTCGACCACTGCGATGCTCGTCTTGGCAGCTCGTACGGCCTCGTTTAAACTCTGCTACCCAATATTTCACTGTTGTAAACGAAGGAGCAGACTCACCCAGAGTAGAATCCAGTTCAGCTTTTATATTGGTTGGGCTGAGGCCTTTCAAATAAAAGTATTGTATCACGTAACGATGATCAATTTTCTCCATTTTCACAAATTCACTGAAAACGTTCACTATTGATGGCTGCCAAACAAATACTAAACAACGTGGCGTCCTCAAACTTGAAACATATGCTTTATAGATTGTGTACTTTCTAATACAGTGATATTTTTCAAACAACTACCGCCATCTCTAGGTCAGGCCGGGTACTTATGGGACTACCCTCGTAAACATATTCTCTGGCATTAATAATGGAACACAATCTCACTCATAGACTTTGCTTGACATAGACATTCGTTTAGACCAATTTTAGTCACTCTTTCACATAGCTGTGGTCCAATTTCATGAATTACACGTTCAATGTTTATTTTTAATGCTTCTATCGTTGGTGATTTATCAGCATAAACCATTGCTTTCACATAACCTAACAAAGAATAATATAATAGAGTTAGATCACATGATCTCGATGACCAATTTGAGAAATATTGGACTCATTAAACTTTTGTTTCAATAAGTCTATTGAAGTTTTTACAATTGATAAACATTGTTGAAGTGTTAAACGTTCGATGATAATTTGACAAACTGTACTGAGTGAAAATGTCAGAATGAGCTTTAAAAAATTCAAACATGACTGCTACCAGCTGTCAAAATGTTAACATTCTTATTGGAAAACCCTATATATAGATAATGTACTTGACAATTTTATAAACGTAATTAAAATGAAATAAGTCATCAGACGTAAATGACAAAATAACATCTCAACACACGACCTCTAGTTAATACGTCGTATTTAATACAATAAATGTCATTAATACGTAAGTGACACAATAACATTCGGTAACAATGCATTATACAAACAGATACGTACAGATATTGTTTCAAGTGAGATGAGTACGAGTGCTTGTTTATCTTCATACAAGCTAACACTATGTTTCTATTCAAGTCGTTGTTTTTGAAATTCTGTGTCAGATGTTACGTTTCAAAGGTATTCGAGTCAATCAATACAATGAAATCACGACTAGAGTACATGTATGTGTTACATATATATATATATATATATATATATATATATATATATATTTGTATGTAAATGTGTTTCGTACATATGAATTCAAAGAACAGTTTCAAATATAGACGTACTGCGTATATCTATTTGTCTAGCGACTGTGGATTTGAAATTATCTTGAAAGAGTTTGCACGCGAAATCGTACAGAAATAATATTTTAGGCAAGTAGATAGTTCAGTTATTTAGGAAATAACAATTTTTCATGTTGACGTATAAATATCTCGACTTTATGTTCTTATATTTTTCAAATAATAGACAAATGAATATTATTTATGTTTGTATGTAAAGATGAATACAAAGTTTTCTGTAGTTTTTTATGAGTAAAATTTATAATTTTTATTTTATTTTCCCTCTCTCTCTCTCTCTCTCTCTCTCTCTCTCTATATATATATATATATATATATATATATATATCTTTTTATATATGTATATTTTTAGAGCAATAATCATTATTGAAATATTTGCTTTGATTTTATATTTTTGAACGTATTTCTTGAAGATAATTTGTTAATTATACAAGACAACTGTTGCCTTCACGAATAATCACATACGATTACCCTAGATAAGAATGATTGAGAGATCGTCGATTTATCTATTAACCACTTGCGCTGGCAATTAATTAACATGCGCGCGTGGTAAATCCGTCCAAAGCAATTTTCAGCGAGTTGGTATTTGAAATCATTTTTTTGTAAAGTTTTAAACATATACACACATACATTAACATTATAATAAAACTCTTAAATTGATTAATAATAGTAATAATTTTTGAAAAGGAGTATTTCTTGAGGTTTGGTACGTTTGTTATTTTATTGAATAAAATATAGATATTAAAAAATGCCATATCCATTAGATAAAAGGATATTTTTCTGTAACTTTTTGCAAATTTGCTCATTAAAGGAAAAGATGATAAGTAGTTATCTTGCAGGTCTACTCCACCCATGCCATCATTGTAATCTAAAACTATATTAGGTTTTGTAATGTTTCCATTTTGGTCGGTATAATTTCTAACTTTTTTCCTTTTTGTTGTAATCATTTCTGCTTTGGAATGTTTTGAAAAAAGTAAATATATATCTTTTTTGTCCTTCCATTTTACAGCTAAGATACCATTGCAAGATCTTAAAAGAACTTAAAATGTTTTTAATTTTGTTTCTGCGAAATCTTTTAGCATATTCTTTCTATTAGATCTGACTGTTCCGATAGTATTAATGTTTTGCAAATGTAATTTCCGATACAGTTTTGGTGACAAATACCAGTTATCTAAAAAGAAGGTGTATACAAAATCAACTAAAGGTCTACATAAATCCAGTACAACATTTTCTGATGCGCTATTATCAGAATAAAATAGTTCTTTGATAAAATAGTTTTTTATAATAATAAAAAAAATTATTGTGTTTTGTAGTTACTTGATTATTATTCAATGAAAATATGTAAAATTAATGAAGTTCTACAAAAAAGCTCTTGTATGCCTTCAAAACAGAAGTGTGACACTTGCTAACTGAACTCCAATGTTATTTTAACTTAGTAAAAATCACACGACGTGCTATGTACGTCTTATCGACATTTGGTACAGATAGCAGTTGACGTGCATAGCACGTCAACTGCAAGTGGTTAACTTCAGTCTCAATTTAATTCTTGAACATTATTCTCTAACATTAAAACTATTCTAATAGTAAAATAAGATTTTCATATAAAATATGTTTCCCATATATCTATTAAAATATTAATATAAATAATGCAACAATAAGTAATTATTAAAAACATTTATAAAATATAATTTTGTTAGAATAATGAAAATCAATCAAGTACGGTTTAAGTAAATAATCTAAAAGATGGTAAAATATATAATTATTATTACCAAAATAAAAATATATAATTGAAAATATATTTTTCAATAAGCAGTTCAAAAGTTTAAAACAAAATAAAAAGTATTTAATTAATTAGTTAGTTATTTTTTTATTTTTAAGCATATTCTATGGCATTAATGATGGAACACAATTTCACTCATATGACCATCACGACTTCACTTGACATAGTGAATTCATTTAATCCAATTTTTACTGTTTATCTGAGTTTTTTAACATTTTTCCCAGATCAAGAATAATGTTTTTCAAAATTATATGAGAAGACCTAGAAACAAATATAAGATGATAAATGATTAGCATCAGGGCATGTTATACGCTCCTAGGTACGTCAGAGAACTGGGCACCAAATTTTCAGATGACGAATAAAATCTCAAAAAAATCCAATTTTTAGAAAATTTTTCACATATTTGTGGTTCAATTTCATGAATTACGTGTTCAATATTTATTTTTAATGATTTTGTTGTTTGTGGTTTATCAGCATAAACCAATGATTTCACATAACCTCACAGAAAATAATCCAATGAAGTTAGATCTTGGTGCCCAATTGATGGATCCATTTCGTGAATTAATGGACTCATTAAACTTTTGTTTCAATAATTCTATTAAAGTTTTTACAATTTCTAAGCATTGTTGAAATATTAAACTTTCTATGATAATTTGCCAAACTATACTGAGTTGAAACGTCAAAATGAGCTTAAAAAAATCAAACATGGCTGCCACCATCTGTCAAAGTTCTGATATTCATACTAAAAAAAAACCCTATATATATAATATAAATTATTTATTATTCACTTATAAATATTCTGAAAACTTAATATATACCTAAGTTTACACATATTTTATATCTTTTTCTAATAAAACATACATATTCAGTTTCTAATTAAATAAACATAATTTCAAATGATTATTTAAGATCAAAATTGAAAAATATTTTTTACTTAGTGAAAATGTCAAATGAGCTTAAAAAAATTCAAACATGACTGCTACCAGCTTTCAAAATTTTAATTAGAAAACCCTATATTTTCAGGCCTATAGAAATCTGTAGATCCCAGTTTAAGAAACGGTGACTTCAGCTATCTTAAATCTTTATAATTAAAAAAACTGTTAGCAATAAATAATATAAAAAATCGATACATACAATAATAAATTTCTCACTTACTCTTTGTATAATAAAAAAACATATAACAATTTAGATTTCGATCACTTTGTATACGTGTGTGTTTATGTGAAAAAAATGTAACAAACGACACACTTTGTATTTAACAGCTTTAAAAAGATTGTGAAAATAGTTCACGAACAACTATGCACATATTTACATAATAAAGTTATAATGTGCTTATCACTTTCAATCAATCCATCCATCTTTTTGTTTTCTTCACTAGTGACAGTTATTATTCAGATGAAATCGATGTAGTAGCAGTTTTTATATATTTTGTTATACGGAATTGAATAGACTTTTTTTGTAATTTTATACGTTAAGTTTCCGTTTTAAATCAATCAAAAGTACTTCGATCGTGATTTTATACAGAATTTATTTATTTAGTTTAATCGTGATTCTTATCGTCGTTTTAAATCAAAATTTCTATTTACGTATGTACTTTTTTCATAAAAATTGTAATTGATTTTAGTTGAAAGTATATTCTGTAGATTTTATTTTTATTATTGACGTTATTTAAATAAAATTGATTCATTTTTTATTTCATGTTTTATTTAATTTTTTTTTTAAAGAAATAAATTATTTATAAATTCATACTGATCTAATTTAAAACTTTAATTTATAATTTCACTAAATAAATATTAAGTGAAATTATAAAATAGAATTATTTTTTGTAGTCAAGAAAATATGTAATTAAAATATTTTTTTATACAATTCAATGTTTTTTGTTTAGAGTTCAATAAAAGAAATTCGTCGTTTTTTAAAATAAGAGCCTTTATGATAAATCGCTAATTATACATCTCTCTCTCTCTCTCTCTATATATATATATATAGAGAGAGAGAGAGAGAGAGAGCGAATATTATATATATATATATATAATATTCGCTTGAAAAGAGTGTTGAAACGTTACAATATCTATACGAAACAGCAATTCAATATCTGAAATACAGTTTATAATTGAGTAAATACAATATATTATAACGTCAAGTTATATTGATAAATTTCATTCGAATCTACGTACCTACATAAAGCATCAATCCGAATTAAGAGCTATATGCTTAGATTGTGTAACATGTCTAAACTGATTTTCACTTGATGAAAGGATACCATTCTGAGAAGCTGCAGAGACAGCGTAAAGCCAATCTACTGGAGATGAATCAAATCAATCGACGATGTCTGCTGCGACAACCTCCGGTTCCGTAAAATATTTCCTGTCGATGTCAATATACACCAAAATCATATTTGAAATATTCAAAAAAATATTACATTCGAGTAACCTAGTTCATATATTGTACATATATATATATATATATATATATATATATATATATATATATATGTATATATATAATATTCATTTATTAGTTTATTTCAGTCCAGGAACTAACGGAACTATTGAAATAAAACACATAAGGAGTTATTTACTCATCAATATTTATTTTTCCGACTTCAAAGTACTCCTCATTGGAAGCAATACAAATATGCCAACGCTTCTTCCAATTCTCGAACGTCGCCGTTAACTCGTTTTGTGATATAGTTTACGTAGAGAATGTTCTTTTATGGCTTTAATCGACTAAAAATGATGTCCCAGGAGTGGTAACTTGAGTTTTGAGGATAGGAAAAAGTCGCACGGAGTCATATCAGATGAATATGGATTTAATCACATTGAAAAAATATTCATTTGAATTATCAAGTATAAATCTATTTAAAAATTACATTGTGTGACTAAAATCTATTTCTAAATAAATTGATCATGTTTCATTATGACTTCCTATAAAATGAATCAAGAGCATGAGTGGTTAATATGTTATATTGTTATTAAAAACTTATTCCTTAATTCTATTTATTTGTATTCAACTTTCTAGTACGAAAAATAATTTAAAAAAATACAATGTCTAAAATATATAAATAAAATCTAATCTAAACAAACCATTCTTAAATTGTTACTCCTTTATAGGAAAAAAAATAGAAATCGTAGTGATTGAAGAGGATCGAATAGACGATTATGTAACACGATGTGACGATCTTGTGACACGATGTTGGTTGAGTTTTTGGCCAAAAACTCACGAAAAAATTCAGTATTCTTGGTAGAAGTGACGCGTTTCATGCCTACCATTTCATTCAAAATAACACGGTGTTGTGTTTTGGAAATTCACACCTCAGCAACTAACTCTCTGACGATATATGATAATTTTTGAGCACCAATGCGTTGACTTGGGCGATGTATTTGTCGTCAGTTGATGTCGATGGACGTCCAGATCGTGGTTCATCATCGACGACTTCACGACTCTCTTTGAACGCCCTAAGCCAATCAAAAACTCTCATTCGCAATATAAAATATTCAGAGTATGCCTTTCTTAACATTCCTTCTCAGGGCGTTGGGGACTATCGACCTTGTCGATGAATACTCCAAGCACAAGCGGCCCCGTCTGCTTGCTCCGCTTGGAGCTTCCTCGTAAAGGTTCGTGCGACTCTTTAAAAACTTGACTAGCAAGAGCCACCTCGGTGGCTTGGAGCTCCCCCTGGTCAAACGTTTTGCAACTGTTTCAGTGGAGCACTTTGTTTCACTGAAATTTGAGATAGGCTCCTATTGTGCATCCTTTCTATCCATGCGACGTTCAGGTATTTGTGCGACTAGAGGCATTACCTTTGGGTACCCCTCTAACAACTGACCACATGGTGGTCGTTGCGATCTCTTTGATTTCTTAACATTTCCAACGTTTGGGTGAAGTTTATTTAGTTAGTAACATAAAATTTAATGCAAATTCTTTGATCAACTGATTTTGATATCGTAAAAATCACTTTGAACAACAATCATCGTCTAACAAAAACCATTGTAAGTTATTTACAAATGAGTATAACATCATGAAATTTGGCAGCTGTTATTGACAGATGTATTAACTTTAAAAAAAAACATATAACATTCCACAAGCGCGCGCAATTTAAATGAGAAAGTTCCGTTAGTTTTTGAACAGAATATATGTATACGAGAGTCGTTTGATAAGTATGGTAAATTTATTTATTGTTTAATTTGATTAATTAATTAATTTAATTTTTCAATTTAGTTTTTCTTACTTTTTTACCATACTTATCAAACGATCCTCCTATATATATATATATATATATATATATATATATATATATATATATATATATATATATATACATATATATAGTTTTAGAACAAAAATCACAATTGATTACATATTAATTTTACACAAATGAATTTTAACCCCAACACCACAATAATTTAAAGTGTTCAAAAAAGAAAAGGCGAGAAAAGAAAAGGCTCTGACGATGATGTCATCGCCATCGAAATGCATCAGCCGATATAATTATAAATCATATAATTACAAATAACAAGTGAACAATAAGTGATTATTGAACACTTTAAATTATTGTGGTGTTGGGGTTAAAATTCATTTGTGTAAAGTGAATCAGCCACAGTTCTAAAACAATTAATACATATTAATTATCGTAATAAATATTATACATTTTCAAACAGATTAAAAATTGATGTTAAAAACAAGAAAATAGAGTGACTACGTTTACAAGATTCAAATTTTTATATTAAAAATAAATGAAAAAAAAATTACTGGCGAAACTCATTGAAATGATAAATGATTTGATCAAAACTAATAGATACACATCTATTGTGTGTATGTATGTGCATATATATATATATATATATATATATATATATATATATATGTATATGTATATATATATATATATATATATATATGTATATGTATATGTGTGTGTATGTATGAGCACCATATGGATGCTGAAACTCCATCCCCTACGAAAACCACAATATAGAGAAGTCAGCGCAAGCAATCTCTTGCCTACGTCATTACATTGATCGCAGGGTGTTTCCCGAGTCGTTGCTGCTATCCTGTACACTGCTGCCACCTACACATTCCAGTCATAGCGCCCACGCCGTTCCCGACCAGCCAATGAACAACAATGAACCTGCACTCCACAGTGCATATGTGTACTTATTATATTATATAATCATATATACTGGACAGAGAGACCAATTATCACGATACTCGGTTTTAAACTAAAACTTATCTTTCGTTTTACGACACGTTTAATGTTCATTCCAGAATCATTTTTACAAGAGACACACACACATACACATACATAGTACACATTGTATTCATTCAATAGCCACATTGGAGTTTTTTTCTGTTCTTTTTATATAATAACACAAATACATGTTTGAAACATTTCTTTATATTTCATCGAAATTTTATTATTATTTCAATGATTTATTTTACTGTCGACCACTATGCTCATTTTTATTTGATAATTCCAAGACATTATCCAAATATATATAGAATCCAAACGAATTAATTAGAAAAAAAGTACTCAAACTAATGTAATTAATTAAACAAGAACTAATACTGATCTGTCAAGTAAGCACTCTCCATAAACCTTGATCACTGTTATTCGTAATTCAGTAAAACCACTTAGTATAAATTATACCAGAACCTACCGTTTATGGAACAATTTTGACCGTGATAATTGGTGCTTTTCGGAACAAGATTACAACCATCTCTACAGCTCTTAAGGATCGATATTTATTTAAATATAAGTAGATTACGTGTTTTAGCTAAATATAATCGAATTTGTGTAAATGAGTAGACAGATTAAATACTACTATTTTATATCCAATAAATACTTCTTAATAACATTTTATCCACTTATGTAATATATATATATATATATATATATATATATATGTGTGTGTGTGTGTGTGTGTTATAAACAATTTGTTTAATTTGGATATTAGGTATAATTGTCGAGAATTATGAGTAATAATTTAATATTTTAGAAAAAATTATTAATAAATATTGATTTATGTTAAAATTAATGATACAGTACCAAAATGGATATTAATGTGTTGAACTGACCAATAAAATAAAATTCCACAACAAAAAAATCCTATGATATCTTTAGGGGTTTCCAATAAGTGCTTCAGAAGTTTAAATGGAAATAAAACCAAAAGTATTTAATAAATTTTTTTAAGCATATTCTATGGAATTAATGTTGAAACACAATTTCACTCATATGACCACTATGACTTGTTGTTTAATCCAATTTTTAGTCACTCTTTCACATAATTGTGGTCTAATGTCATGAATTACTCGTTCAATGTTTATTTTTAATACTTCTATTGTTTGTATTTTATCAGCATAAACCAATGATTTCACATAACCTCACAAAAAATAAATCCAATGGAGTTAGATCAAACGATCTTGGTGGTCAATTGATGGGTCCATTTCATGAAATAATGGATTCATTAAACTCTTGTTTCAATTAGTGTATTGAAGTATTTACAATTTCTAATCATTGTTGAAATATCAAACGTTCTGTGATAATTTTCCAAACTATACCTAGTTGAAGTGTCAAAATGAGACTAAAAAAAATTTAAACATGTCTGCCACAAACTGTCAAAGTTCTGACATTTTTATTGAAAAACTTTATATTTGATATAGCATTATCAGTAGTTGCAACCTTTTTCTATCTTCTTGCTGGATAAAGGCTTTTCCAAAACATCCCACTTACAGTGATTCAATGCCTTTTTCTTCCACTTCACAAGGATGAATTTTCTCATGTCTCTATCATATATATTCATGAGTCTTTTTTAAGATCTTTTTATATCTTTAGATTCTTAGTCAATAATTTCAATCCTCCATCTTCTCTTCTTGATTTATAACCTACCCATTTCCATTTTAAACTTTTATTTCTTGTTAAGTAAATTTGATAGATTCACAAATATTGAAAAATTCGTCAGAATGTTTATTGATAATTATCATGATCTATTATCTCCTATTTATCAAATTCTCTTTAACAGATATATCAATAAAATAAATTTAAATAAATATAAAAAAATCAATATAAAAATATATTCATAAAACTGCATTTATATAGAGATACCTATATACATATATCGTCGTTTTTTCGGCGATCTTACACATTTTCCTTTATTATTTCCATACATTCAGTGAGTATATATTTTTATCGAAGTGTTTCTTTTTATAGTGTGATCGACCTTTTGAACAGTAAAAATGGGTTGCAGTAATAAAAATTTCCTATGTTGAACAGTTTTTTTTTTACTATCGACTGTTGAAACGAATAACTAAATTGTTTGAACAAGTTAGAGTATTTGCTTGCAGAGTGTCTAGTGCAAATTTGTGTATGTTTTTAATACATTTAAATTTTATTTACTTTGAATTTTCGAACTTAGAAACTGGTTTTATAGATTTTAAATAACTATATATATATATATATATATATATATATACACTCACACACACACACACACCCGTCCCTCAATTTACGCGGAGTATCCGTTCCACGTGGATTTGTTTTACGCGAATGAAAATCGCGTAAATTGAGTCTGTCAATACAATAGAAAAAATATTGGAAATAAAAGCTAGTAAAGTTGTAGAAACACATATTTATTTCACATAATTTAACAAAGAAATAATGACGTTTTAGAAAATAAAAGTAGATAAATTTTATTCGGTGTCACTATCGCTACTGTAATTCAAAACAATCAACTTTCATATATTTATATCGTGCTTTTATACGTTCAAGTAAGAATTTGCCTCACTCTGATATATAATAAATTCCATGAAAATTTATATAAAATGAAACATATCTGACCGCGTATAAAAAGTGCCGCGTAAATCAATACCGCGTAAAAAAAGTCCCGCGTAAATTGAGGGACGGGTATATATATATATATATATATATATATATATATATATATATGTGTGTGTGTGTGTGTTTGTATCTTTGTCTATATCATTTTATATACATAATTTATAAACAAATCTTTGAATGAAAATCCGACACACATGTTTATTTTATAAAAAAATCATCCATAGGTATCGACTTATTGTCTTTGCTCTTTTGTGAGTTCGAACACCGTGAAGTGGATATCTAGCGACCGGATCTATAGAGGCAAACCTCTTCAATATCGACTTGTACATTAACACTATCTCTGCACAGTATCTGTGTGATAGGTACATAGAAAGGGCGGATCCGTCCGAACAGCAAGCAAGTTAAAATTGGTTCGCGTAAAACGACCCGGCCATTTTGCGAAGAGGTGTCCCTTATCATCTGTTTACATGTCATTTTATAGGGGCTCCGGTGATGTCTTATCGCACTCGACTATGTCACAAATCTGGTGTTGTTTGTGTTTGTGTTCAGTGAAAACATACAACTCATGTTTATCGACTGTTGACGTGCAAGAGTGTGACTCGATGCTTTCGAACTTCACGATATTTTCATGTACTTATATAAACATATCAAAAATGTTTGAGAAACGTCTGATAGCGTTCGAGATTTCCTTGCAGTTCACTGTTGCAGTCTGATACATCAATTATAAAATGTTTCACTGTTGTACTATTTATATCAAAAATAATTCATGTACATGAATTATATTTATAAAGTTTCAATTCTCCTCTACGTTTATGTAAATGCACGTGTTTATATAAACAGTATGTGTAATAGCCAAAAGCACACAATACTATATAACATACTCGTACATTTAAAAATAGAAAGCTATCTCGTATAATATACATTGAAGCTCTATATAATCATTCAACAATTCACTGAAGAAAAATTATCTTTAGATTAAGTCGTAACTTACGACAAGAATGCATTATAAGTTGGCTAAAATTCGAAACACGGTTTCCCATGAGCGTAGTGCTATAAATAAGAATTAGATTAAAGGATAGGTTATAATAAATTAATCGATTTATTTCTATTTTAAAACACAGCATGTTTTTCTTTTTAAGTCAATATTTTTCCTGTATCAATTGAAAATTCTTTTCGAATAGTAAAATATTTATTTCTCGTTTATTTTACGTTGTAATTGAAAAGGTGTGAAATCAGTATTGATTGTGAATTTAAATCCAAGTATCTGAAAAAAGGAAATAACAATTTTCATTTTTTAAATCAATATGCAAATATTTAAATAGTATAATAAACAATAAAGAATTACTTGATAAATAACAAAATAGTTTATTGGCAATAATAATCATTGTATTGCATAAAAATAGTGTTTTTAAAAGTGACAGAACTTTAATTGAATCTTTATTGAAAGTTCTATCTAACCTAAAAATACCTTAATCATATTTTTTATATTCATACACACATTTATATATATAATGATGTTTTTTAGGTTAGATGGAACTTTCGATAGAGATTCAATTTAAAGTTCTATCACGATTAAAAAAACCACCTATATATATTGTTGATATTAAATATCCATATTTTTTTTAATTAAAGAATCTTTTAGTAGTAAAACAATACACATACGTTTCTGTAAAAATATAATTCAAAAACTGAAATCCCTTTTTTATTTTCAAAAATGTTTCTTAATTTTGCACAGTCTTAGGAATATTTTTCACTCTGAACGATCTTCCTCGTTCCATTTAAATCTAGTCATCTTCCAAGCTTAGTTGTTATATATTATTGCAATGTTTCGTCACAAACGAATAGAGTATGTTATTAGATGGCACAGAAGCGTACGAAACAAATCATCGTAAAAAAATTGCAAGTCGTAAATTTACTGACGTGCCGCTAACAAAAATATCCACAAACACACACACTTAATGTCTCTATACAAACAAACATATATATATATATATATATATATATATATATATATATATATATATATATATATATATATATATATAATATGTATATATATATATTTTATTTATCAATCAATATATATATACAACGTTTAAAAAAAATTAAGCAATTATCAATGAAAACTACAGTAATGGTCCAAATATTCTTGGTTAATAAAAATTTAGAAATGATGTTACGGAAGTGTATCAAATTAAAAACACTTATATCATATTTTAAAAATATGTAATCAACTATATTGATATTTCTAAATAACAAAAAAATCACATTGAACAATCAACACGTCTTGTATGCTTTTCCGCGACAAAAGTCTAAAGTTAACTCTGTTTCTTAATTTATATATATATATATAATATATAGTATATATATATTCTTCTTAATAACATTGCACAGTAGGAGTGACCGGAGATTCAATTAATTTATTCACTATATTCTAACAGATATTTCATCTTTCCAGTTTTTATTTTTAATAGCCGAATATAATTCACCTTTATTATCAACAACCTTGTTGCCATCTTAGTGTGACTATTTCTTTTGACTAATTTGTTATAACTATTTCAAGTAAGTTTTTATAGCAAAAGGTCTGGAGATTGTATTTTGGCCATCATCCGAACCTCCATATTGTTCTGTTCAAACCACGTTTTAACAATTTTTGCGGTATGTTTCGGATCGTTGTCAATATCGGGCGAGTACCGAATAGGCATTTCTTCCTCCGCAAAAGGCCAACATGACGTTTTTTCTAACATGTTTTTGTCAGAAACGATTCATTATTCCGTTGATCAGGTAACAAATGTCCTGTTGACACATCGCTGAAAACAACCCCAGACCAATACATTTTTACCTCCGAGTCCAATTTTTCATAGTAATGTGGATCATATCTTTTCCAACAGGACGCTGTACATGGCACATTCCGTCTGAATTGACTAAATTAAATTTTGATTCATCGCAGAATAGTATGGTCTTCCATTTTTTAACGTCCTAATGCAAATGATCGCGAGCAAATTTCAATCGAGCCATTCTCTGCTTTTTACTTAATAATGGTTTCTTGACTTTTCATTCCAATGATCGAGGCATTTTCCACAAGTCGATGTTGTATTGTGCGGCAACTTACATTTTGCTTGTGTAATTCGGTTGCTATTTTTCTTGGGTAAAAATAAATTTGCTTTCACCTAATCGTACACTTTGATTATCTACTCTTTTGGATGTTTTGACTGGGTCGGCCGGATCGTAACTTCGTTTGAACAGTCCCTCTATTGCAATAACGTTGGGTAATTCGTAACACAACTTCCGCCCTTACATTAAATTGCTCGCTAATATACTTTTTGAGGCTTTTTGAGTCGCACATTTCCCAATTACTAATTTTAAATCGTCAGAAAGTATTCTTCGTGACATTGCTAATATTTTCTAAAACAAAAGCGATAAAATGCAATACACTATCTGTATCAATCTGTTTAATATGAACACTACATTTCAATGTTGTTGACAACTATAAAAAAAAGTATTCCATGCCTCTTATTTATAAGTCTTCAGGTATTTGGCTTTTGTCGCGTAAAAACCAAGAAATTTTGTTCAATGTGATTTTTTTGTTATTTAAGAAATAAATATAGTTGATTACATATTTTAAAATGTGATATAAGTGTTTTAATTTGATGCACTCAATGATCATT
Source organism: Neoneuromus ignobilis (assembly GCA_029203775.1). Lineage (NCBI taxonomy): Eukaryota > Metazoa > Arthropoda > Insecta > Megaloptera > Corydalidae > Neoneuromus > Neoneuromus ignobilis. Next base: position 9,564,596 of record CP092095.1, on the reverse strand, counting down.
TCTATATTTTTATTAACTGTTGATATTTGGACCATGCGCTGAAGTTTTCATTTAGTTGCTTAACTTTTGTCCGATACTGTATATATATATATATATATATATATATATATATATATATATATATATATATATATATGTTGGATATAAAGTATGTTGCGTAGCAACGAATTATAGTTGCTACGCAACAATAATAAATAAATAAATCGGTAAAGGTAGCAACGGTTGTTATTTATAATGATGTGAAAAAATTAGAGTGTAACTAATACGTTAAATAAAACATATACTGAGACATTTATAATAAAAATTATAGGTTTCTCTTTCTCGCTGTCTCTGTCTCTCTCTCTCTCTCTATATATATATATATATATATATATATATATATATATATATATATGAGTTTATTAATTATAATGATATTCTGTTTAATCATTCTGTTGAAAGTATTTATTTGATTAAATCCTAAATATCATAAAAATTCAATAAACCTTTATAAAAATAATACTCGAATTACACAAATTCGCACTCTTAGTCGTGAATATATGAATAACAAGCTTGTAAAATCTGTATTTAATAAAAAAAGTTTTAGGCTGAACTTTTTTGTCGCTAAACAAATAAGTATTCATGTCATGGGCCTGCCTACACACAAATACATCAAACACACGAAGCATCGCTATCATCATATTATAATCCCAGTGATGACGACACATTGGTAAGCTTAAATCCACTCTCCTCACGAACTTTTGCTATCGTCACATTCTATCCATACTGTATAAAGTAGACACTTTTACCTTCTTTTTTTCTTAACTCGTATGGGGACGAACAAAATGTAAACGCATACAAAATATATCATTCCTATTATATATATATATATAATTAAAATTTAATCGATTTTTTATGAAATTTGCAATAACTCTATAAAATGTTTTATTTTTATTATTCATTTTAAATAAACTAACGAATTATTTTTTAAACAAATATATCATTCAATCTAAAATAACATAATTTTAGTTAATTCAATAAGAGACAGCAAATAAATATACTATTAATCATTAAATTTTACACATTTAAAATGTAATAATTTTAAACAAAAATCAATGAAACCACTTATTTTGCAAAAAACGTATTTGTGTCTTCAATAAGTTTATATCTGAAATATGTATTTATGTAATTTTAAAAGATAATGTATATAATTTTTTTTCTCATTTTAAAATATTAATTAGTTCTGTTTTTAATTGTTTGGTTAACTGATATAGAAAAATAACATTTTTAAAATTATTTATAGTGTTATAAAATTCTAAATATATTTAGATAAATTCTACTTAAAAAATTAATATAAAACATAATAAAAAAAATGTTTGGTGTTTATGTTTAAAAAGCAGTTATGATATTTAAAGACATTCTGGTTTATATACTTTATTAACCATAATCCAAATATAGGGTCATCCAAATGTAACGCCTAGGTTTGTATTTTATTAAAAAGATTCAAAAGAAACTATACACATGTTTCCTTATATACATGTTTATTTTTAATAAAACACTAGTCTAGACGTCACATTTGAATGAGCCTATATGTCAAGTCTGTTGTGTACTCTAACTAAAAATAAATATATTTTTATAATCGAAATATACAATCAAAACCGTGGTACCAAAGTAATTCCACTCACGCGTAAGTTAACAATGCAAAAATCTCCAATACAGCTTACGGGAAAAAATACCACCCAGCGTGAAATAAACCACCAATCTAAGGAGACTATTCCATTCATATTTTGCGTGTTAATCACGAATTCCAGATAGTGTCTGCTCTTATCTTACTTCTTCGCCAATACAATCGTTGTCGAGTCTCACTCAGACTGTTAGCAGCACGAATCTTGATCGCTTCCTTCCTCCACAAGAGCCATCCATCTCAGTCTGCTCATTTCCTTCCCAGTCCACGCTCTTCACATAGGCGTAGATGGGGGTTTTGGAGAAACTTAATATATTCATTTAGAAATTTAGAAGTGTTGTCAGGATTGATATCTATTTTCATATTAAATTTGTATTTTAAATACACACACACACACACACACACACACATATATATATATATATATATATATATATATATATAATATCAACAGCTCCACAGACTATTCCAGTCCCAAGACCCTCTGACAATGCCAGCTCAATAGAGCTTTTTGACAGTTGTTTTTTTAAAAAAGATGAGGTGTTGTTGTCATCCTCATGCTCAATTCTCGAGAAATGAGGGATTCTCCAACTGGGAATCGAACTCAATCTTTTGTATAACAAGCGGTGATACAAGCCACTATGCTACCCAGTTGGGCATAAATGTAAATTATGAACTACAATATTCTTCTATTTGTAGAAAAAAAATGTTTAGTGCATTCTACACGCTCTTTTCTATAGTAGTGAAAGATGAGTATTTAATACTTGAATAATTTAAGATAAAGTAAGAAGAGAAAACAATCGATGTATAAGAGAAATTATTGATTGGAAATCCAGAAATATAAAAAAATCCAAAAAGGGACTCGTAGATAGATGGGAGAAACGTGAGAAAAATTCTACAATATTACATTGTAATAAAATTTTATTTGCTTGAAATTTAAATAAAACAACAAAATAACTTTTTATTCGAACAGAAACAACAATATTATAAATTATAAATGATGTTTATGTTTTTTATCGTTCCTGCTTTAATCAAATCTCTATACAGCTATTTATAAAAACAGTAGTGAATACAAAATCAATATAAAGTACCGTACAAATTGCTCTATGTACAAATCGAATGCACGGTTTATTATTACAAAATATGTATACATTTTAATGTGTGATTTTAACGAGCAGCATGTAGCATAAATAAATATATGTATTCATTTATGTTTACTGATTTTATATGTAAAAATACCAAAAGAAAATTATAATACAAAATTATACGAGGAAGAGATCGGTACGCCAATGCTCTCTCGTCGGTTTGCGATGCAAATGCAAATTCATGAATCCACAAGCACGAGCTTGGAGGGCGCACACGATCGTCGTCTTACACCTGATTTGCATGTAGAAGCTCGCTAAAGCTTCGTCGTTGCCGCTGTCGCTACGTCACAAATGAAGCTCGAGCGTTGAAACTCACGAAACCGGGCTACGAGATTGGAGTAAAGATAGCTCGACGAGCTTCACTTTACAAGGAGTACATTCGAGGGACGATTTAGACGAAGAACACAATCGCCGTTTGATGTTTTATGACACGTCACTCGCATCAGTTATTATGAATGATACAAGAGACTTGGAACTTTACATGCACTCGGAACTATTTAGTCTTCTACTTCGAAAAAGAAAACATAATTGAACACTGCATGGTTCATATGGCTAATCATATATAATGTATAATTTTCTTACACATAAATTTGATTAAGGAATTCCACTTATGTGGCTGACGTTGCAGATTGTTGATTGATGTATGTTGGTTGTGAAGTAATGTCACAATTATTATTTCTAATTCTCGTGTTGTTATTAATTATTATTAATGATCATTATTAGTGGTTATCTGAAAGGAATTATCAGTTGATAGTTAATTTAATTTGTTAATAATCAATTAAACTCTTAATATATTTACATAATTATGACATATATATATATATATATATATATATATATATATATATATATTAGTTACATGTCAGAAAATGATTTGTTATTTCACACAGATACAATTTTCCATAAGTATCAAAACAAACTTAAAAAATCATATTTTTTATTAACATAGCATGTTTTTTAAGCGTGATAGAACTTTAAATTGAATCCCTATCGAAAATTCTACCTAACCTAAAAACACTTTCATACCTTTATATATACGAGGTCAGACAATTAAGTAATGCGACCGATTTTTTTTTCTCGGCCTGTGGTAACACTGCGAACCTGTAACTCCGCCACCGTAATAGCAGATCCCTACTCTCTCGATTGAGACCTTGACCACCCTCGTACGATCATTTCTTCGCCAGCTGTTTAGTGTTTTGTAACAACGCGCGAGTAGTGCATGTCACGAAAATGGAACAGAGAAATTTATTACTGGTTATTATTGTCTGGTGATGAAAGTGATCCTACTCTTCTCGATCGAGTTATTACTGGTGATGAAAGTTGGTTCTTTCAATATGACCCCGAAACTAAACGACAAAGCCAACAATGGCTGTCCCCTGGAGCACCAAGGCCAAAGAAGGCGAGAATGAGCAAGTCCAAAGTGAAAACCATGTTGATTTGCTTCTTCGACAGCAAAGGGGTGGTTCACAAAGAGTTCGTACCACCTGGACAAACCGTAAATCAAGTATTCTACCGCAATGTGCTCGAAAAATTACGAAAAAGGGTGCTCAGAGTGCGTCCAGAGATCGCGAAGACTTGGGTTCTGCATCACGACAATGCTCCCTGTCACAGTGCGTTCAGTGTCTCTCAGTTTTTGGCGTCTAAAGGCATCGCAACGTTACCACAACCGCCCTATTCACCGGACATGTCACCCTGCGACTTTTTCCTATTCCCCCATATAAAAAATTCGTCAAAGGTCGACATTTTGACTCCGTTGAAGATATCCAAGAATCTGTGACGAGGGTACTCGGAGAGGTCCCACAAGAAGTGTTCCAGAATTGTTACGAAAACTGGAAAACTCGCTGGAATAAGTGTATAGATGCGGGAGGGGACTACTTTGAAGGGGATCGCAACGATGTACCTTAATTTTTAAATATACTCGATTTTTGAATTTTGTCGCATTACTTAATTGTCTGACCTCGTACATACACATATGTATATATAAAGGTGTTTTTTGAGGTTAGATAGAACTTTCGATACGGATTCAATTTAAAGTTCTATCACGCTTATAAAAACATCTTTGTAATATCTTTCAAAGTACTCTTTTTTGTATAAAAGGCCTTTTAAATCGATCATACATATATATATATATATATATATATATATATAAAGTATGTATATATAAAGGTATGATAAACAATGTTTTTTAGGTATGATAGAACTTTCGATAGAGATTTAATTTAAAGTTCCATCATGCTTAAAAAAACATCTATATAATATCTCTCTCAAAATGATTCACTTCCTGTTATTCAGTACCTTTTTTCCATTTTAAACCGATAAATTTATTTACATCTCTATCTTATCTGTCCATAGATCTCTTCTTGAGCTTTATTAAATTTCTGGATTCTATAAGTGATTTTTTCTTGTTAATATATGACCAGCCTATTTTTGTTTTAAACTTTTCATTATTGTTATAATGTCTGTATTTTGTTTTTTTTTCAAATTCACTAATTTTCTCTTTATGACTCTTATGTTATTCCTAACATACATATTTTCATGATTCTTCCTAATGTTTGGAGCCGTTGAATTATTCTTTTCTTAAGCCCCATGTTTTATTGTATTCCATATGCAGGATGTATTGAAAAAATTATTAATTTATATATATATAAGGTTTTCTAATAAGCGCTTCAAAAGTTTAAATGGAAATAAAACAAAAAGTATTTAATTATTTTTTTTTATTTTTTTTTAAGCATACTCTATGGGAACACAATTCCACTTATATGAGTATCAAGATTTGGTTTGACGCATTCGTTTAGTCCAATTTTAGGCACTCTTTCATATAATTTTAGTCCAATTTCATGAATCCAATTTCACGTTCAGTGTTTATTTTTAATGCTTCTATTAATTTATCAGCATAAATCAGTAATTTTTCATGACCTCACAGAAATAATCCAATGGAATTAGATCACACGATCTTGGTAGCCAATTGATGGGTCCATTTCGTGAAATAATGGACTCATTAAACTTATGTTTCAATAAATCTATTGAAGTTTTCTACAATTCCTGACCATTGTTGAAGTGTTAAATGTTACATGATAATTTGCCAAATTATACTAAATTGAAATGTCAAAATTAATTTAAAAAATCAAACATGGCTATCACCAACTGTCAAAGTTCTGACATTGTTATTGGAAAACCATAAATATATATATATATATATATATATATATATATATATATATATATATTTGCATCACCGCGTGTCATGCGGGAGATTGCGTTCGATTCCCAGTCGGAGAGTCCCTCATTTTCGAGGGTTGAGTATGAAGTCCGACAACCTCATCTTGTAAAAAATAATTGTCGAGAATGGAGTAAACCCCGAATAAAAAAATCTTCACCAATCCGCCTGGTCAGTGTGGTGAATATGACCAAATACCAGTGAATGGTAGCATTCATTGAGACTTTCGTCCAGTAGTGGATTGACATGGGCTTTATGATGTGATGTGATATATATATATATATATATAATAAAAAATACAAGAAATAATTTAATGAAAAAAGCATATTTTTTGTAAATAAATAAAAAAATCTGAAATATTATATCAAAATAAGCTGTTATTATTTATTTCCTTTTTATTCAATAGAAAATAATATAATATCTAAGAGTCGAACTATTTGTTAATAGAATTAAAATTCTAATCGGATAATCTGAACTTCATTAAATATTCATTTGTGAAATTATCTGTGAATAATTTATTCACATTTTCACTGATCTGTATCAATTTTCTAATAGTATAATCAGGAAATTGCTTATTATTGTAATGCAATCAACTTGTATAAAGAATATGCTACCAAACCTTTGCGTGTTGATAATATGTATATGTGTTTGGTTTGTAATTACTATTTATGATAATTTTCTTTTGATTATGGATACGGTTTTCTTTTCAACACTATATGATAAATGCGTGTGTATATATATATATATATATACATTTTTGATAGGTATATCTAATTGTAATAAATACTAAAGGTTTTAGATTGTGTGAGGTCTTAAACAAGTGCGGAATTCCGAAAAAATAAATACATTGCATTTTTTGAACTCTTGTGCATTTTATAAAAATAGTTCAATTAAGTATATGAATTGTTAATTTTGATATTGAAACTTCATTGAAATATTTTTTATTTCAATATTAAGTAAAATAATTTTGACTTAGAATAATTTTATTTTTGTGTAAATAAAATAGAGGAATTTAGTCTTACTTAACATATATTATAATTGAATATATATTAATTTTTAAAAGTATACTTTTTAATATTAAACAATAATTGATATGTATAATATTGTTATATATAATAAAAAAAATTATAAAAAAAATTGTTAAAATATTTATGATATGATGACAAAATAACTTATCTACTTTCAAATGTTTTATATTCTTCTTACCACATTATAAAACTTTCCTCGAATGTCACATATAAAAAAATCCTGTCATTTTCAAATATTCAGAATTAAATTATTGGACTTTAAAAATTTACTGAATAAACTCAAAAGTTCATAAAAAATAAGTACAGGAACTGTACAAGACTATAAATAATAAAACGTCTCATATGCGTCCTTGTAATGCTAAAGCTTGATCTTGTCATATTTCTAAATTTCAAGAAAGAGATCCACTCACTTCAATACGAATCCTACCATAAGCATGACTATGCATATAAAAACAGCAAGCATAATACTTCCTCATTAGTAACGGCTACGTTCGAGTATTACGAACCTTATATTTTTCTCTTCAGCCCCTTGCATTACGAAAATGCAAAATATGTGTGCTGATCTCGTAGAAATATGATTACATTTGAAATATACACTTTAATGCAGTCAAATTTACACTTTTTGACAGAGATGTTTTGATAAAATCTTACATTTTGTCAAAATACATATATATATATATATATATATATATATATATATATATATATATATATATATTTTTAATTATTTACACAAATTTGGTTGAATTTAGAATAAAATCAACAATTATCATCTAACTGGACATTGAATAAATTATGATATTTTCAAATTATGATATAATTCTAAATACAAAAATAATAATTGTACAATGTTAATAAAGAAATTTCAATCATTATATTTAAAAAAAGGTTTACATATTCTAAATCTTTATTTTTAATTATAAAAATATATAACTTGTCAAAAAGATTAAAAATTATTAATAAATAATATTATTTTTAAATTTTCAACTGTTTATAAAACATAATATAATATTTAAAAATTAAACGTGTTTTTTAAGCATGATGGAACTTTAAATTAAAATAAAACACATACTAATTGACAGGATGACTATTTATTTGGTATTATTTGAAAGATCATTTGATGACATTAATATTTAAAAATAATTTCGAGCATATGTGCATCAAGATTATTTCTCACATACCGCATTTTGTCGGTCTAATTTCAGGTCACTTTTTCAAGCAATTGAAGCTCATCACTGTACAGATTTTTGCGGTACAACGCTAATGAACTTATGACTGACAGGACACTGATTTTTGAAATAAATTTCCACAATTTTAAACGTTTCTCGAATGTAAAACGTTCATAATGATTTGCCAAAATATGCTGAATCTAAATGTCACTTTTAGCGTGTAAACTAACAACTGATTTGACAGCTATTTTGTTGAAAGTTCTATCTAACCTAAAAAAACACTGTTTACTTCTATAGTTAAGTTACTTAAAAAAGTGTTTTCTAAAAAAAAGTTCACAAAGTTATATAGTTTATCTTTAAATATAAAAGATATTTGATTCAAAGTTAACTTAACCTCATTTAATTTATAGTTCAAATAAACAGTTATAATCGGATAAACGTCAGTATGCCAGTATATATATATATATATATATATATATATATATATATATATATATATATATATATATATATATATATATAATTGAAATCAATGTGTATCATTATTTTAAAATTGTCCATTTTAATTCCGCTATGACATGTTTATTTAATTAAATATTAAATCAAAGTTTTCTCTTTATAATTACGCATTTAATTTATAATACCACAAATTAATTATTGTTCGTAGCTAATGAACATTTATAAATCTGCTAGGGTACTACATAAAAAGGGTATAATCTATCAAAAATAACTATACCTTGTATATAATTACATGTTATTATTAAATTATAGGTTTATATTCAGATTATAATGTTACACTATAAATTATATTACGCTTGGTACATTAATCAATTTATAACATGATTTATTTTTCTTTTAAAACACAATAGTAACAAGTCAGTATATTAATGAATGGGGGAAAAATCAGTTGATATTTTTATTTAATTTTTATATTGTCAGTGTGAATGAAATGGGTCTGTCTTAAAAACTACTAGATTTTTTTTCGAATTTTTATATATGTTAGTGTGAATTTTTGAATAAGTGAAGAAAAATAAATATTGTATATTTGTGAATATTCAAGGAATTATCTGTTATATGAGTTATTGCTACTTATATCAATTTGGATAGAAGGAAATATATATCATTTATAGAAATATATATTATTTTGGAAGAAAGTAAACTTTTTTTTTATTAAAAATAAATTTGTATTGTAATTATATAATATATATATATATATATATATATATATATATATATATATAATTAGCAATTTTCTTCACACTTTTAATAATACTTATTGAAATATCCAAATCCACTTTATACTAAATTCAGCAATTACTTCTATAAAATATTTTTCATATTTAATAATTTAAAAATAAATAAATTAGTAGTTAAGTTCTTATTTAATTATTAATTCGAAATATAACTCATGAATTTTTACAATTTTTGGGAAGAGGGGTGAGGGGTGTTTATACACTTTAATTCAACAACTACATAAAATTAAAATCTTAAATAAAATTCAATAATAGAAGTCTTAATAAATACAAATTCTATTTGAAATCCAATAAATAAAGTTAACGTTTCATGAAGATTTTTATTAAAGTTATATTACTTTAACAAAATATAAAAATGTACATATTTTTTATTTTGATCACAAAAAATAATTGTTTTTTAAAAAAAATCATTTTGTATCTTATAATTAAGAAGATTCATATTATTATTTTTTAATATAATAATGTATTACTAATTAACAATTTAAATTTATTAAAATCAATCACAAGTATGTTTAACATCTATTGTTATGAATTTAAACATTTAAATATTTTTCTAGGAAAATGATAAACTTATGTGTTATTATACTTTTTTTGTTGTTTATCATTGAAACACTGTTTTTAGATTTTGCTACCAATTTCAACCCTAAAACTATTATAATGTAATTGGATTCTCCATTTACTTAAGAGTGGTTTAGGTCTGTGATATAAATTGTTAAGTAATACAAAAATAGTGACTCAAGTACAACATAATTTTTTTAATTTTATATTATTTATATTTTTTTTGTGAAACGTATAAATTTAGAGGATTTATAAAAAAAATGTAACGGTCAGAAATTTAATACATTAGTAACAATAAAATATTTCTAACTAAATTAAAAAAAAATCATACAGAAAAGACAAACAGCAAATTTGTGATTTTTTTATCAACTGTCAACATTGATTATTTTTCAATAAAATAAAATCATTTATTGAATAAATCGAATAAAAAATTAGCAAGATTACTTTGCCAACGGTCGACATCTAGTTCATATTTTATTGTGTAGGTTCTAGATTGATGTTGAATCAACAAAGTACGATACATCAGCAACATCTTCTATTAGATTTGATTATATATGATCAGATATAAAATCATCGAAATGGTTAAATATCATCTCCGTATATTTCGTCACAAATTTGATTCTAGAAGAACTTATTGATACTAACCAATACTTGTGTTATATGCTAGCTCTGGAGGGCGGCGAAACCACCACGACCGCTCCCGCGCCTTGCCCCACGCCCACAAAACCTCCAAGTATGTGACAATACGATACCAGTACATCTTTTACTTATATATTATACATATATATATATATATATTCGTTTTGCTATGATTATATGCCGTATACAGTTTTGTTGACATTATATGTATTTTTTTCATTTGAAATTATTGCAATATCGAACAAATAACCATATTCATATGTTAATTTCCCGTGAGTTTTGCTTAGAATGAAAATATGCTTCAATTTTATTTTATTCTTTCATAGATATTTAATTGTAAAATTTAATATTGCACACCGTCATTTCGTACTCATTCATATAAAATATAAAATTAATTTAAATATTTCTTTTATTTATTCTTTCCTTTCAATTTGAATTTTAATAAATAACCGAATTAAAATAAATACATAAATTCACCCATTGAAATAAATAACATTAAATATTTATAACAATTTTTATCTTACATAAATCTTTTTGAAAAAACATATTATTTTTTAAATAAATAAATTATCCATACTTCATTCTAAGATACCATATTTTTAATTTTTTATCAATTTGTAATCCAGAAATTTCTATTGAAATAATGTTTGTTAAAATATATAAATTATTTAAAAATTTCCTAAAGGTTGATAATATTTTAAGTAACAATTATTGAAACCATTTTCACTTTCAATAAATAATAGACCTAAACTTTTATTCTGAAAAACAAATTAATCATTGTATTTAAAATTTAATTAATTATACACTTTTTGTATAAAAATTAAATAAAATACTTAAAGTACACATTGTATTTAAAAAGTGTACAGTCTATTAAATCAGAATTAGTTTTAGAAACTCAACAAAACTGTAATTGGCTGTCGTATAAATATTAAATTTGGCCGTAACTTTTACAATAAATTATTTAATTGACAAACACATAAGTTTTAAAATATTGAATTAATTTACTAATCAAAATTTATAACAATTATAACTTTCCGTAGATCCTATCAAATCACTTTCCCTTTAAATTTATCGAAGTTATTAATCAATATTTATTGTGTATATTTTTTGTCAAAATATATTTATGGATGAATATAAAAATAAATAGTACTAACATGGTATTAAATTAATCTTTATTATGATAAAGATGAATTTTGGAAATTTAACAAAATAGTTTGAATTGAGATATAAATTAGAACGATTCATTGTAAAATTATTATTTATTATTATAATTTTATCAATCAACAATCTGTAGATAAATTTTATAAATTCAAAAACTATTTATTTAACGCTTTAATTTTATATTATTTTTCATACTAGTCTTACCTTTAAAATTATTTATTTTTATGTTCTAAAAATTAATTTAAAATCAATAATAATCTGAAAATATAAATACATTTTATAAACAATAGTTTGAAATTCATTTTGAATAAAATAAACTAAATTAACTTAAATCTATTTTTTTTAATTGAATACAAATCCAATTATTATTAAATTATCAACTATCAGTTATTTTTTTGAAAAAAATAATTATAGCAGCACGAAAACACTTCGAAATATTTTAAATCAAATCGTTTTCTTTGCAAATATCAGAAAAAAACAAATAATTATTTGTATTACATTTTTCTTAAAATTAAAAAAAAAATTAGTCAATTTTTTAACATAAGTTGAAAAAGGAATTAAGTCGTAAAATAAAATTTATATATTTTTAATAAATCTATTTATACACATTAAAATTGAAAAGTAGTATATTTATTTTAAAAATCAAATTTAAATAAAATCCGTTTTTTCAATCAATATAGTTTTTATAAAAGGAATTCTTTTAAAACTTGAAAAAGATGATAGCACTCAACTAGAAAACATATCTATATATTGATATCTCTCCCACAAAGCTACATATGTAAATAAAACGAATAAATATAATAAACGTATTTGTTTATTAATAAAAAAATATTGCACTTCGAAGATCAATCATTTTTTTATTTATAACATCTATTCATTGAAAAAATTTTAATTTCATTATTATTTTTTATAATAAACAATACAAACGAATAATCATTTCTTAAAGAAATAAATATCAGTTCATAATAAAAATCTGTTCGTCCTGTGAAAATATTAACAAACTATTCAATTACATATGAATATGGTTGCAATTTCATTTTTAGATAGAGTTCCAGCATGAGTAGATATTTGAAACATTGTATATTTCATAAGAAAATGTCGTTACTATAAATCTTAATTTAAGTACTTACTATATAAGAAAATAATAATATATTTAGTATACAAAAATATACATATGCTATTATCTAAAATTATGAAAACAATAAGGAAATTAAATTTAAAAAACTAACATACAAGTGAAGAAAAATTCATTAGTTAAAAATTATTAAAAATATCAAATGTTACTAATTTGATACATAAAAACAAATCAACAAATCATCTCTATTGAAAAAAATATATAATAAACGAATTTTGTACAAGTTATAACATTTTTTTAAAGAAATAATCAAATTATTGAAAAACGTTAGTTTATTTTATAAAAAAAATGTTAGTTGTATATTATTCAAAATGAATTTATAAAAAAACAGATACATATAAAATAATAATTTGATAGTGACGATATTTTTATAAATTTTGTAGATATTTGAGACTTCATCGAATCATTTTCATTGTAGTTATCTTCTCCATTGTTAATCTAATCATACTTTCATTATTTTTCATTCCTTTCATTATACAAAAAATAAAATGATATTTTTGAATATAAGGACATATTTCTTTGTATGAAAACTAATTTTTGGTTTTATTCATTTGATACACAATTTATTTTTTTCTTAACAAATATTGAAGTCTTAATCTTTAACATCAAAAATGACAATAGAAACTTGCCAATTTTTATAGATTTAAATATAATATATTGAAATAATTAAAATTATTGAAATATATTTAAAACTATACAAATTACATCAAGTTTTCATATACATATGAAATTATTCTACTTGAATGACACATACTGTATAAGTTATTATTTCTTCCAAATTAATTAAAAGAAATATTAAATATTGGTAACCTTCTTATAAAATTTTTTAAAAAAAATCAGCATATTAAATTGTTTTTAATTTTTATTTGTATATTTAACATTAAAAATTCACATTTATTCTTTTCCAAGAATTGTTTTTTAGTCTTAAAAGTAAGAAGATTATAAATATTGTTTTTTTTTCTTGGGAAATTGAATAAAAATGTCAAACTCCTACATCATTTTTATGTTTTAATAAAAATAAATTTACACAAAAAATGTTTACGAAAATTCTTTTGATCATATTTCAAATTTACTTTTTTATTTGTACATAAATGTACATAACCTGTTAGTGTGTAAATTATCTAAATTTTGAAAATAATCTCATTAAAAAAATATATTAGTGAATTTTATAAAAAAAACCTCAAATACGTTCATTTTTCAATCAACTATTTTTTATTTTATTCAAGTGGAAAAACTTTATATATATGTGTACGTATATAATAAAATATATTTATCATCTTTTTTATATTTTAATTTCATTGTTAAACTTCATCGTTGAATTCACATAAATTTGCTTGTTTTAAATGTTAGTTTCAAATTTTGAAGTTATTTTCAATTGAAAATACACGATTTGCATGTGTTATTTCTTAATGAATAAAATATTATTGTAAGTTACAGTTCAACACAGTTCAGTTTAGAAAATGGTAAACTTTTAAAAAATAATTCTATGTTTATAACTACTCAATTATTAATTTTGTATACATAAGAAGTATCATATTGTTTTCGAAAAATTTAGTGATTTTTAGTTATTCAATACTTTTTCATTCAAGTGTACAATACTTTGTAATTTTCTTTTCTTAGATAATCACAATTGAGTAATTTAATAATAAAGTTACATAAAAATCTATCTTCAAAATTGAAATTTGAAATTATGATTAAATTAATTTTCATAAATGAATCATTAACTCAAATATCAAATAAATAGAAAAATATCCTGTAATTAATTTTTCAAGTGTTATTTGTAAAAAAGATTGAAAAATTATTAATTTAAAAAATATATTTTTAGTTTAATTTAGTCATAATTTCAAACTATAATTTTCAATCATTTTGAAATGTTAAAATAATTAATAATTTTATACTATTTCAGCAAATCCACTATTATATACAGTTTTATATAAAGTTTATGAAATAAACATTGACTTTCATATATAAAAAACACTATTCTGAAATTAAAACATTACTTTTTTATATTTAAACAATTTACACTCATATATGAGAAATTTTGTAATGATATTACAATTCTCATTAATTAAAGTTATTCGAAAAAAATCTTTTATTACATAATAATTTATAACAGATGATACTTTTTATAATCTTATAGTATTTTTTTAAAAAAATGTAGAGTATTTTAACCCAATATAAACTTCAAGAACGAACCATAATCTTCTGATTTTGTAATTGTACGTATTAGCTCAGTTTTATTTAATTATATAGATATTTAAAAATATTATATTATTTTTTCTAATTGAAATTAATTTTGATAGAAAATCAATATTGTATGTAACAAAAAATGGAATAAAAATATTTGTAATATTCAATAATATTTAAGATTTATAAAGTAGTTATAATATGTAATAAAATATAAAATTTTAGAATATTATTTACAACACTATATTTTCTGAATGTTACTTTGTTTCAAAATCTTGATTAATTCAATTAATAAAACATTGGCTAAATTGTATATAAAGCAAACGACATTTTTTATATTCTGTATTACAGCTGTTATAGTCTAAATGATCGGCATGTGTGTAACGTTAATTAAAATCCGAACCGAGATGTATTTTTAACACTTCTCCAATTAATAAAATCATACATTATTGATAAATCGACATACGCGTCAGATAAAAACAAATACACGTGCACACATACACGGGACGAAATCGGTGTATGTGCGTACGAACCGGGGGTTAAATCTAATTTAATATTTGGACATATATTTATAGCATAGACATGTAAAAGCCACGGACACATTACAGTGGAACTGGGGAGTACGTTTCATCTGTAGTCTCATCATCTAAATGTTGAATGTGTTCTATATTCTATGAGTATGAGGACGACAATGACAGTTACTAATTAACGTGTACGTGTGTGTGTTTTTGCTTGCAGAGTGTGACCAGACGTTCGTGAGCCGGGGCGCTGGCGGGGGCAGCGCTGCGGGGGCGGCGCGCGAGGGCACGTTCCACGCGCCGCGGCTGCACAACCCGCTTGGCCATACCACGCAGTGTTTGTACACGTTCGTGGCAGGGCCTGGCCAGCGAGTAGACCTCTCGTTCACGGCGTTCAACCTGCGAGGAACGCCTCCTGAGTAAGTTCAACGTACCATTTACCCATTTCAATATCAGACACTTGACATGAAACGATAGATCTTCGAGATCAAATTTGTTTATTAATAAAACGTCTTCTGCCACAATTCAACACTGGATCAATTAATAATCGATTTGCTATATATCTAAAAAAATTTGTAAAAAAAAATGTACATGTGGATAAGTCACTAAAAAATACATAACCTTTATAATACTTTGAGTTCGAGCAAATATTTTTTTATTTAATACTGATACGTTTTCAAATACATTTTATTTAATTTCCTTTCAGACAGATCCACTGTCGAAATAAATCAACCAATAATCATAACTTGTTTCTTAGTTGCATGTTAAAATTCCATTCTATACAATTTTATTCCTTTTCATTTTTATAAGTCTTTAATACTTATGTCAAACTTGTATCAAATTTGCAATTTTTACAAGTACAATTTTTTTATAACTATTGACTTATCTATGTGTATATACACTAATACTGAAATCCGAATCTAAATAAATTATTTCTTACAATTAAATTATTGGTAATTAAAAATTTATCAACATCAAATTTTGGAGCAATCACTTAAACAGTATCGATAAAACCGAATAATTCTCATCGACAAATAAAATTTAATTTGTTTTATCTTTATAACATAACCTCATTGTACATTTTATTATTCAATGAGATTCATATTGAAATAATCATTTTTTTTATTAACAATACTTGATATAAAAATCTTTCTTGTCATTTGATAACATCATTTTCAATCATTTACAAGAAGATATCTTTAAATTTCTTAAAAAAATTAATTATTTCAAATAACAATTAAAAATATTTAACTATTTAAAAATGATTATCCATTTGAATATTTAAAATATAAATTGAAACATATAGATTAATAAGCTTTAAAACATCGATACTGTTAAAAAGAATGAACAATCCAATTAAATGACCAAATATGCATTTCTATGTATTTGATATTTTTTGTACATTACGTTGATATATATGTGTTTGTAGAGAAAAACTAAATGTGATTTTTGTTTCATCTGATTTGATTTGAGCTGAAATAGCAACTATTCATCATTTGTACTTGAATTATCATTCATATTTTGGCAGTAAACGTATTATTCAAACAGAATTTACTTATATACAAGCATCACACTGAACATCCATACAACATTAAAACTAGAAGCATCCTCTTATTACTAATAGAATAACATAGAATACGTTAGCCATCGGCAAGAACTGAACTTTACACATTTGTACATGTTATGAATATGTGTATGTAAACAATATATACTATACTCACTGTAAACAAAGCCATAGTCACAAAGTTAATATTCAGTTTATAATTGAATAGTTTTATTCATTAAAATATCGAAGATCGACAAATTTGTTTATATTTTTATCAGTACTAAATATTTCAATTCACTTATATATCAATTGTGTAGGTTATATTAAAAATTAATCTATTTAGTAAATATTATACATATATCTGATTACAAAGTTCATTGAAATTCTTATTTTTAGAACATAATTTAAAAAATTACATTGATTTTCTTGATTGTTTTTAATGTAGTATAAAAATATTATCATTTATTCATTTAAGATTAGGTAAATATAAATATTTTATTTTACTTTTCTATTTACAGTCTCAATTTTTAAAATGTGTTTTTAAATAATTCAACGTTATTAATTAATGAATTGATAGAAAATAATGAAAAATGAAATAAAAAAAATAGAAAATATTCCTAAATATAATTGTATATATTTATTTTAAAATACAAAAAAAATAAATAATCTTTTTTGATTTAAACATTTTTTATAATTATTTTAATTAAATTTCAATTTCTTTTATATTTCTTTATAATTATGTCTAATTTAATAACATTAATTTTTCATACACATATACATGTTTATATATATATATATATATATATATATATATATATATATATATATATATATATATATATATTAACAGTAGTAGCCTTTTTCTATCCACTACTGAATAAAAACCTCTCCCAAAACTTTTCACTTCTAAAAATCCAATACTTTTTTCTTTCATTCCACATTGATGAACTTTCTCGTGTTTTTATTCCATCTATATGAATATCTTCTTAAGCCTTTTTATATCCCAATCAATAATTTCTATTGTCCATCAATGGTCTTTTTTTCTTGCTACATTATCGATCCATTTCCACTTTAATTTTGTTATTTTTATTATTACTTCCATAACTTTGTTTGAATATTAACAATAGAGATTATTTTATTTAATATTAATAATTGAGATACTCTTGGATTGTATTATTTAAATAATATAGAGTGTTTTTTTAAGCATGATAGAACTTTCAATTGAATTCCTATCGAAACTTCTATCTAACCTAAAAAATAAAACTTTATATATTCAAGATTCAAGAAAATTTATTGTTTTAAGTCATTTTTACAAATTATAGTTTGTACATATAAAATTGGTTATAGTGAGCTGTTCTATAAATTATAATATAGCTGTGTAATGAATTATTAGTAACTAGCTTAATTGTCTATCTTTGTTATTGTTGATGCATTTAGTTTAGGAAAAAACTTTATATATATACACATGTGTGTATATATATAAAGGTTGGATAAAAGTGTTTTACGTTAGATAGAATTTTCGATAGGGATTCAATTGAAAGTTCTATCACACTTAAAAAAAACATTCTATTCTAAACATTCTAAAAATATTATTGAACGAGGTGTAAAAAAGTGAATTGAAATATATACAAAGCGTATTTTGAATAATGAACAACTCCGTGAAATTGTTAAATGTTTCCTTAACGTACCGTATGACTATGGCCCACATTTGCAACATCAGTTATTTATTTTGCATTCCAAAAAAACTTGCTACAATGGTTGACTGTGATAATATGGTGGAAGGCATGCTTGTAACATATAGCTACAATCATATAAACACTAGATGGAACTGGTAAACTATCGCTGTAAAACTAGATGTAAATCATGTAACCTATGTAAACACCTTGTGATATGGCCGTACGCTGCATGGTATATCGGTAGATCAAAGGAGTGGGATTGCAAAGAAAGGACGACTGATTTTTTTAGAATAAACAGGAATGACATTGAGCCACGTGTATTATCAGATAAATATAAAACAGAAACATTACCACTCTTATCAATTTCTATTTCATAATTACAAGACAAATATCTGACATCTGTGCAATAAATTTTGCTTGTATCTTTTTCAATATTCAGTACTTGAGTAATGTAGATAAATTTGTGAGGTTGTTATTTTTAAATAAAATAAATTATTTGATGGTAATTGTTGAATATAAATATTAATTTAGATATACATATCCGATATTGATCTGAAATAAATTTTATTTTCATTTTTAAACAATATATGAATATAAATGCTAATTTCATAAAAAAAACCCTTAAAAGTCATTACATTTAAAATGAACATTCATTACTATCAACAATTAAAAAATAAATATATTTATTAACGTTTAATAATTATTACATTTGTTTAATTAAATATTTTTTTTTAGAAACGAACAAGTAGAATTTATCGCACAGAACATACATGTTTATTAAAAATCTCAGTAGATATCAATTAGAAGTCTAAATATTTTTTAACATGAATATAAACTTTTAATTATATGCAGTCTTACAGATATTTATGTTTTATACTAAGTTACTTTTATTAAAAATATATTAATATATTTTTTCAAAACTGGTTTATTAAAGTTTATCGTCATTTAATACCAGAACTAATTAGAATTTAGTACATGGTGGGAAGTTTCATAAGAATTTAAAAGATTTTTAGAACTTACTTTTAATTAACATGTTCAGTTAAGACAATTATTTACAATGATAAAACTGTTGAATATTATCCATAATTTTCAATAAAATTTATATAAATTCAATAACTATATATATAATGTTAAATTTTGTATATTTTTTCTAATTCCAAATTTGAAATCATTTTTTTTTTTGTTAAATAATTAAGAAGATGTTTACTGAATAAAGTTGTATGTTAAAAAATAATCCTTTAAAAATGATCAAAATGTTATCCGAATTACTGAATTCAATTTAAACATTGAATTCGATCATAAAAAAAAGATATAATAAAAAATGTTTTAAATATCATATTAAATAAAATTAAATGTATATATATTAAGAGTTATACTTCTGGATTTATTTCTTTTATATTTCGATTGACAACAACGAGCGTGGTAATTAACAGAGAATAGGTTCAGTGTCTTATTACCTTGCAATCGCACTCCTAACTCAACAGGCTGTATATACAGTGGGCGTGATGTTGACATGGTATTATTTGATGTGTGTCCCCCTGCTTCAGTGGAGCGGCCGTGGGTGAATTGCCAGCGTGAGTACTATCTCATCATTGTAAAAGTCTTCTTCGCACTCATTCTATTTTACTGAACATGGATCGGTTCTCTGTAATGTTACATTCTGTTTATATTACACTGGACCACCGCTCGTAAATATTAATTAAACGCATGACTCTGAGTGTGGAAAAGTGTAACATAAACGAATGAAAACCATTAAAAAAGTATAAATGGATACTTTTCACTATAATATTTCTCATTGTGACAATAAAGACGTGTGAAAAGCATTAGGATATTATGTGATGAATTATTTTTGAAATATTAAAAAAAATATGAAATTTACATAAATATTCTTCAACTGATTCGATTTTAATTAATTAGCTAACATTCAGAGAACCTTTACATCGTTTCTTATAAAAAATGCACCTCGTTATGAATTTATTTATTTATTTATTTTATTTGAATGTTTCTTTTATTTATACGGATCGAATATATGTTTTTTAACACATATATGAATTTTCGTTTCTTGCACTGGATTCAAACGTGTTTTTGAATTTTATATGATTCACAATGTTCACTTTTTATGAACTTTTATTTTAATTGAATGTGATAATCTTATATTAATATTTATTTGTGCATTTTGATATTGATATTCATAAATTGAGACAATATCTAATAGCTCCTGTCATTCGATTAATTTATCATAGATTATAATAACATTTCTATGTTAAAAATGATAATTGTATAAAATAGTCTGAAATTTTAATTTGTTATATTTATATATATATATATATATATATATATATATATATATATATATATAACTGAAAAATTTCAAAATATTCAATATTAAATGAAGTAATAATTTTTTAAATGTTACATTTGTATATTATTTCTCTATACTTAGTTTGATATTAGCTATTACTTAATGCCTCAATAAATATCTGTTGATATATATATATATATATATATATATATATATATATATATATAAAATTAAAGTTATGATTTTGTGTAAAATCAAATAAAAATAAAAAAATGACCAAATGTAACACAGACATATACATAAACAATCGTTCCACAAGATCAATATTTTTCAATACAAAACTAAAAAAATAGGAATTCAAAAATAATCATATATAACAAAATCACTTTTTATTTGACTATGAAACTAAGATCGTAATTCATTTGTAATAAAAGGAATTTATATAATTGTAATTAAATGATCATTCGATCATCGCAAATTCTGTTCCCATTTTCTATAAAATTATTATTACATTTCAGTTCATTTTGTTTTTCGGAAAAAATACAATTCTGTATCTATTTTAGTATTATTTTCTTAATTTAACAATATAGTATATAATAACCAAAAAAAATACGACAAATAACCTACTTTTATGCCTCTAAATACAATATTTCGTTTATTAATAATAGAAAGACAAAGTTTTCTTTTTTTATAAAAACACTTTTTTAGTGAAATTTTAATTGTAAAATCACTCATTTCAGTTAACACTATTTTTAAAATTATATAGTATTCGAATTTAAAAAAACAAAATAATAAATATGATGTGAACAAATTCAGCATTTAATATCTATCTATATTATATATATATATATATATATATATATATATATATATATATATATATATATATATTACAAACAGTACACTATACAACAATCTGCACTTAAAATTAATATCACTCTAATTACATCGATAATATAATACAAACAATGCCACTATAAAAATATTAAAAAATATATAAAAATTAATTTCTCTTAAGATTTTTATGATATATATTTAAAATAATTGTTTATACGCAATTTAATAATTATATAGTAAATAATCAATTATATATATATATATATATATATATATATATATATATATATATATATATATACATATTATACAAACGAAATATCTTAAGAGAAATTGTAAAAAATGCTTAAGTTATATTTTAATTATCAATGTATTGCCTGAAAAATATAAAGAATGTTCATCGTTCTTAATGTTTTCTTTGCATGTTTTTTATCAATCTATCTATATATATACGAACAGTTAAATCATAGACTTAAAATAAACATATTTACCAATATATTAAATTATAATTTAAGATTTTGCAAAGAAAAAATGAAATCTTTGAAATATAAAACATAATAACTTGAGTAAAAATGGAATAAAAAATTAATTGAAAATGTTTTATTAATAGTTCTTATAACTCATTTAATATAAACAACAATTAAATACTATATATTTTAATCTAAAATGATATTAATAAATTTATTATCTGAGAGTGATTGGTTTTTAATGTAAAATTCGTCTTTTTATAATCTATTTAAATGTATTTTTAAATTGAAGAGATCTATTAATATCTTTTCTGTTGCATATTATAATTTTCATTGGGCATAATGAACGTTGAATGAATTTGGTTTGTATATTTTTGTTTAAATATATATATATTTTTTTAAAAAAACATTAATATTAGTTCATTATATTCATTCTATTGATTAATTATAATTTAAATACTGGAGCATTTCATTTCTTCATATCAAGTCATGAATAAATGTATTGCGCATATCATTATTTATATTTCTATCAAGTAGATATAAACGTATTTATAAATTATTTCTATTTTCTGCTTTCAATTATTTTGCACGCATGCATGTTTTTAATTAAATAAGTTAAATTTTACAGTTAATGTACTGAAATGTATATAATAATAATATTTTGAACGAATACGAAATATTCTTAGGTTTTTGCATCATAAAATTATCTTAATATTCTTAAGTAGTCTATATATAAATATTTGATTTAGATGACCATCAGCTTGAATAGATCACTTTTTCATTAACGATTCATGTTTTGTAAATATTTTAGATTCATTTAATGTAGTTTTATTCGACGATAATACAATATATTATTTTCATGAAATATTTCATAAGCTGCGTCGGATGTTATTGATCTCGACATGAAAATTATAAATTTAGTTTTATTAAATTTTTATTATTTAAACAAATATAAATGTCTCATTTGTTCCTTTCACTTGATATAAAAGTAAACGGATATTAAAAAATAACAACATAACTCTAGAACATAAATCGATTATTTGAATTTTTTAAATACATAAATAAATAGTTCTGCGTTATTTCCTTTCATCTATTTTCAAAAGAAGAGATGAGATAAATATTTATCAGAGAAATACTTAAAAAGTAAATAATACTGTTTTTGAATTCAAATGCAATAAATAAATTACAAATCAAAAATGTCTAGTAATCAATCGTTTTAATTATTTTAGAATATTTTTTTAAAATTTATATAAAAAAATCTTGTTAACAAAAATACCTTTTTATTACCGATAAACGCATTCAAAAAATATTTCAAGGTATACAATTATTTAATTAATACATATTGTAAAATAAAAAATATTTATATTTTATTCTGTTAATGCTGAACTATTTTTTTATTTGTTTTTACTTATCTAATTTATAAGAAGTAAAAACTGATTATTTGAAACTAATTTATTAAATTGTAATAATTAAGACTGAGAAAGTAATTTGTGCTATTAATATAATAATACTATTTTAGTGCATGTACTTTAATAAATGATCAATATTATTTAAAGAAATTAATTAATTACTTATAAGTTTAAAATATTTTTTTATAGAAAAGAAATAAATACCTTAATAAATCATAGTAACAAATATCTTTCAAAGTAAAATTTTTACACGTAATATTGATGTGCTCATATATATATTTATATATTCTCATCGAATCAGAGTATAAAAACTATTATTAAAAAAATATCTTTATTGGTTATCCTTACGTAGAGCTATTACAACACAAATGCATTATTTTTCCTTGACGACGAATTCTCCAAACACTTAATTCATTTCAAAGCGTTCAAACAACATACTACAAATTTCTTGACATCGATACAGGTGTAACTTAAAGCTTTCTCAAATATTCTTATCAGTTCGATAAAAATTGTTTAGACGACTTATTTACCAAGGATTTTTTTTTAAAAAAAAACACTTAAAACTTGACAATAGAGTTTGCAAATATTTTATTATCAGAAACTTTATTATATAAATATTTATAGGCGACTACTAGTTTTTGTAATTGTTTCCTTGTTCTCATTGTTAAGGCAGTATTTTAAAAGCAAACATTTTATGTTTTAAGAAGTTTTTTTGTATTTGTTTTAATAAATGAATATAAATAATTTTCTGCGATGATATATTTTATATAAGGAATGTAAATATTTTTATTTTGATAGATTTTTAAATATATTTATTTTTATTAAAAAATTGAAAAAAAACTTTTCAAATTTTTGACCTATATGATTTCAATTATGTATAAAAATTTACATTTAATAAAATGTTTGCAAAAGGCTTAGACGGTATTTTTGAATCGATTTACATATAGATGCATATATATTTCAGTTATATTTAAAACTTGCTTTGAAATGAGTACAGTAATTATTTTGATTGGACGATATTGACATAATAAAATTACTATTATAGATCATCACAGGGTAGCATAAATCCCCCTAATTATTGCAAATTAATATGGTAAGCTATTTTGCGATCATTGTAACCATGTAGAATGACCCTAATGAACTGCGTGGTGAGACTTTTCAGCTATATATGAGCACATGAAACAATTTGCTTTCAAACTAATCGCACAATCAGACAGTCAATAAAAGTCAAACAATGAATTTTATTGTAACGTTTTATAAACTCATTGAAAATAAATTAATTATTGTAGTAATGATTAAAATATAACATACAGGTCTTTGTTTGATAAGATGAAACTTTTAAAATATACGTAGATAAAAATTAATATCTATATAATTAGAACTAATTTTAAATAACGATTATATAAAATATTTTTAATTTTAACCGTAATTAAAACCATGCAAGTGAATCAATTAAAACTTTGAATAAAAACAATTTTTTGGAAAGTTTTCTGTATAATGTAATCTTATATGTAATGACATAGCAACAAATGATCGAACGTATCTTAAAGAATCAATGACGACTCGAACAGGTAACCGCATGCTATTGTTCTTTTGAATGTATTTTTCTCTTTACATACTTTCGCTTGAAACATAAAATTTAACAGTATTTATGATATCAAGATCGAAAACCGTACTATCTACAGGTGTAACCACGAATTCATGGACGTATACGCAGAGGTGGTTGGTAGCGGTGCCGGAGGCGCCCAGCAGCTGATCGACTCGCCGTGGGGCGGTCGCTACTGCGGCCCAATCCCGCCAAGAAGGCGCGTATCTTTACGACGCGTAATCACGCTTGCCTTCTCCACCGATAAGAACTACACCTCACCCGACCTTTTTGCCGGACGATATGCTTTTATCAACGACAGTGAGTATCGTTCAAGAGATTCTTAGACTATTAGACGTATCACATTTTTCATTCAGTAAATATATTCGTTTATATTTACATTAGCTCATAAAAAAATATTTATTACCATAAATAGAAAATTTCCAAAATAATCTGTTCAGCGAAGTACAATTTGTAGATCTTGAAATTTAAATTACATTTATAACAAAGTTCGTTGCTCTTACAGTTGAATATATAAATCATCCAAATGCGACGCCTAGATTTGTGTTTTATTAAAAAGAAACAAAAGAAACTATACACATGTTTTCCTATACACATGTTTCTTTTCAATAAAACACAAATCTAAACGTCACATTTGGATGACTCTATATTATAGATTAATTTATTAATTGAACAAGATACAACAGTTTGGAAATAAATCCTTTGAAAAGTATTTCTGTTATATTTATTAAAAGATGAAATTTCATATATTTATCCTGCTCTGTCGTATGAGTAGAGATTGTAGTATTTGATTCATCTCTCAGAATCACATTACCAATCTTCTCCATCAAACGATATACATATAGGATTTTACAATAAAAATGTCAAAACTTTAACAGCTGATGGTAGCCATGTTTGATTTTTTTTAAGCTCATTTTGACATTTCAACTCAATATAGTTTGGCAAATTATTATGAACGTTTAACACTTCAACTACGCTTAAAAATTATAAAAACTTATTATAAAAATCAATGTTCAATTTGTAAAACTTATTGTATACTTCTTGAAACTTAACACAATCGTCCAAATGAAAAAACAATTTTACTCTACATGATACAGAAGTGTCTGTAAGACTAATAAATACAAGAAGTGGAGCCAATATTGCTTGTGTTAGTGAAAATTCAAAATGAAAGTGGAGATCATATTACAGTAAATGGAGTGCGTTACCGAACCATGATTAATGAATTATTTTTTCCAAAAATGATTGAAAGTGGTTTACATGATATGTGGTTTCAACAGGATAACTTCAATAGACTTATTGAAACAAATGTTTAATAAGTCCATTATTTCATAAAATGGACCCATAAATTGGTCACTAAGGTCATATGATCTAACTCCATTAGATTATTTTCTGTGGTGTTATGTGAAATTATTGATTTATGCTGATAAATAAAAAACAACAGAAACATTAAAAATAAACATTGAATGTGTAATTCATGAAATTGGACCACAATTATGTGAAAGAGTGACTAAAATTGGACTAAACAAATGCACTATGGTCATATGAGTGAAATTGTATTCCATCATCAATGCCATAGGATATGCTTAAAATAAAAATAAATAAATAACTAATTAATTAAATATTTTTTGTTTTATTTTCATTTAAACTTCTGAAGCGCTTATTGGAAAATCCTATATTTCAAATATAATAAACAACGTCTATTAAAATCGTTTTAAATCATCGTCTTTTTCAACGAGGGCATTTAAAATTTAATTAAGAAAAGATAATATTTAATTGAGTAAAGATGTTTGTACAATTAGAACCTGTGCTATCGGACTTGGCTATCCTAAGCAGATTCATTATTATTATTATTATTATTATGAAAATTATTTTAAGAATAATAATTTTTAAAAACCTTTTCACTGTATTTTTATAATTGTTTAAATAATATAAATGTAAAAATTCTATGAACCTTCTTGTATAAATGGAGGTATTGATATTTTTTGTTTATAAATGGTATTGTAAAACGAAATCGTTTCAATCTTTTAGCTGAATATGAAGTGGGCACGCCGGTTTCTGGGACACCATGTAGTTTTACGGTTATGGCAACACGACACCGCAATGGCTCACTGCTCAGTCCTACGTATCCTGGTGTTTATCCTAAAGACCTCACGTGCAACTATCAATTTATAGGAGATCCTGGTCAACGTATCCGCCTCGAATTCCGCGACTTTGATCTTTTCTTTGGCGGCCCTCAGTTAGTATTTTTATTCAATATATCTGTTTATTAAACATTATATCTATTTATTTAATAATCGAAGATTTTACTATTCCAAAAATGAAAATTATTGATCTTAAATGACTTAAATGTTTAGTATTTTTTCTTTTTCAATGTTCGAATTTTTTTTTATTTTTTTCGTACATAAAATATGAATGCGAACTAAAATTAAGTATATTTATAAATTATTAATGTATTAATTATTTTTTTTTATTTTTTGCACAGTTGTCCGTTTGATTACGTGAAGGTTTATGATGGACTAGATAACACTTCAGCCGTTATTGGAACGTACTGTGGTCAACAACGTAATCTTGTACTTTACTCCAGTGAAGCAACGTTACTTGTTACATTTAGCACTTTAGCTCGTACAGCAAACACACAAAATCGCGGTTTTAAGGGTATATTCGAATTTTCGAATAGCTTTGTCAAACTCGGTATGTTTCTTTTAATTTTCTTTTTAATAAATATCTTACATATTTATCTTATTCTGATTCTCTATTCTTATCAAATATATTGTCCAAAAAATTTAGTATTTAAAAAGTTTACGAGTCAAAGTGTTAACGCTATTTTTCACGTTGAAAGAAAAACACATTTATATTTAAAATTTCTCAGGCCGTATGTTATTAAAATAATATATTTAGTACTCTTAACCATACGTTATTTTTAATAAAAGAATATAAAATAGATAAGAATGTTTATTAAAAAAGATTAACAATCACGTATATTATTATTAAAAATGTGTTTATAAAAACGAAACACGCGATTTGACATGGATTGTATTTTTTCCCTTTAGTATGTCAAGAAGAATTCTTTATTTAAGTGGTTGAATTCAACATATTCATAAAGTTCATATTCAAATGAAGGTCATTCGTCACCTGAGTACTCTTAGCTATACGTCAGTGCCATACTTGACTATACAAACTCAATTGTAGACATGATATAAGGAATTTTTATAGCTCACATCTTCATATGTACACTTACTGATAGAACGAAAAAATCTTAGCACAATTAAGATTATTATGAGTAAGTAACGTTTACTTTGTTAAATGGAAAAAAATTAACAAACATTTTTTTATGCTATATTCGTTTTTATATTCTCTATTCAGTATAATAAAAATTATTGACAATTATAATTCAATAAATTAAGAAGTCACCATTAAGTAAACAAACTTAATTTTTAAAACATTGATATCATAAATTAATTTAAACTAAAAATATTTTTTCCGAAATTTTTTTTATTATCTTTTTTTAATTTATTGAATTATAATTTTTGATAAATTTTTGCCATTAAATAAAAAAGACATACATGTGTAAAAAATAAACTGATAAAATATTTCCAGTTAACAAAGTAAAAGGTATTTATTTGTAATAATCTTAATTTTGCCAAGATTATTATCATACTGACGAATATTTTTTCATTTAAAAATATTTATTAAATTTTATATTGAAAATCTTGATTTTATAAAATATTTTTTGCAAAAGTTAAATTTTATAAAGTATCTAATTAAAAATCTTATTTATTTAAAAAAAAATCAGAATTGATAAATTAATGAAAAACTAATGGATATTTTTTTACAATAAACAGTTTTAATTGAAACATTTTTTTACTTAACTTTTTATTATAATCTCATAATTAGAATGATTAAATTGTTGAAATATTAAAAAACTAATTGTTATAAAACGTGTTTAAGTATATATTTTAATATTATCTTTAGATTTTATAATGAAGAACGAAGGAGAGCACATCAAAGGTAGCGAATGTGATCAAAAAATCCTATCTCGTGGAGGAAGTTCTGGTTTTGTAGTAAGTCCAAACTACCCATACCCTTACTTCCCAAAGACTGTTTGCCGATACTTTATTTATGGCATGCAAGATGCTCAACACTTGGAACGTGTTCGTCTTCATTTCCAAAAATTCGCAATTCCAAAAGGGGAGAAAGGAGAGTAAGTACTTACAAGAAAAGAAAAAAAAATTAAGTAATATAGTTATTTAACTAATGTTGTTTCTGTTAGCTGCACCGACGGGTATTTAAAAATTTATTTAAAAGGTCAAGAAGCCACTGATTCCTACGATAAGTTCGATGTTGAAGCGTGTGGAGACGATACAACTTTAGGAGTATTAGTGTCTGATGGCCCTCGTTTAGTTCTTGTATTTAGTAGTGGTGAACTTCAAGGCCGAGGTTTTAAAGCTAATTATACTTTTGAAACAGGTAATTTTTTAATATTATCAATATGAATTAAACATATGGAACTATAAAGTAAAATTTTCTTCAATAATTTCCCTTACATGCATTTTATTAAAGTTATTATATACGATATTTTTTACTAATAAAAAAATATTTTAATTTCCAGAGTATCGTATCCCAGGAACAGCAGCACCTGATGGTTCTTGTTCATTCACATACCGCAGCATTTCTCGTAAGCGAGGTGAATTCAACAGCCCACGCTACCCGTCCAACTATCCTAGTGCCACAAATTGCACGTATACCTTTTATTCAACACCCAATGAACAAGTTGTCATTGTTTTTGACAATTTCAAAGTCCGAGCAGATAATGCAAATGCTACTTCTGGAAGTTATGGGTAATAATATATATACATTTATACATTATTTATTTTATGTACTTAATTTATTACAAATTTAAATCTCTATATACTTCAGTGAAGCAGTATGTCAAGAAGATTGGCTAGAAATGTACAATATGTATCGTGATGGCTCTGAAAAGTTAATTGGTAGATTTTGTGGCATGACAGCTCCTGGACCTGTAGAATCAAACACAGGTGCAGTCGGTTTAAAAGTTTTCTTACATGCCGATGCTGAAGGAGTTTATAGTGGTTTCAAAGCAAGATATAATTTTGAAACAGCAAAGTCAATATTCGGAGATTGTGGTGGAAACATTACCAACTTAGATGCGGGTATAATTACAAGTCCAAATTTTCCAGAGAATTACGATGGCCCAGGAAAGGGTATGTCATCAAAAACATGCAACTGGTATATTTATGTGCGACCAAAAAGGAAAATTCTCTTAAATTTTGAAAGATTTGCTGTTGAAGGAGAACCTACAGGTATTATAACTATGTACTCATAGAAAAATTGGTTAGATTGACTACACTTTATTATTGTGTTATATGTTATTGTACTATATATTATGTGATATTTTAATTTTTTAGAAAGAGGATGTCCTGCAGCTGTAATGAGATTATGGTACACATCTGAAGGAACACCAATAGAACGTTGTGGAGTAAAGGGGGATTCAGATAAATGGCAATATATTACTGACACCAATACATTACGAATTACGTAAGAATAAAAACAAGTATTTTATTTTTGGAATAATTTAATAAAACAGAATTATATTACTACATTATAAAAATAATCTATTCTAAATATAAAAGCATTCAGTTCTATGAATAAGAGTAAACAAAGTTCAAATAAAAATTCAGAGAAGTATATCTGCTATTCATAAATTTAAGACGTGGATTTTTTTCTTATCATTATAATTATACTAATTTATGTTAAACAAAAAACTAAATAATTTCCAATAACCTTTTTTTCTTGTTTTGTTTATTATGTAAAATTGTAGATAATAAATAAAAACTAATTTCTGTTAAGTTTTACAACGGCTGATAAATCTGTGGGTGCTCAAGGCTGGCGAGCTGTTTGGACTGAAGTATCTAGTGGTCCTTCATGTCTCACAGGAGAACAGTTTCAATGTTTACATTCTGGCTACTGTATTGCTCAGTCATTACGTTGTGACAGAGTGAATAATTGTGGTCATGATGATAACTCCGATGAAGAAGGATGTACGTATAAAATACTTCAATGCATTATTATTTACATATATATAAGCAATTAGTTATTACATGCACATACATACATGTGTGTATGTGTATGTATATATGTATATATATATATATATATATATATATATATATATATATATATATATATATATATATATATATATATATTCACATAGAGAGAGAGATAGAGAGAAAGAGACATGTGTTGTGTGTGTTTATGCGTTTGAATGAATAGATTTTATATTGCATATCTTTTAAAATAGAAAAATAGAAGTATAGAGTTCTATAAAACATATTTTTAAATTTAACCTTTCATTATTATATATCATTCAAATTGATATTTAATAAATTATTTTGTTTATATTTGGATAGCATGATTTTATTTTTGTTTTTTTTGGAGAACACAGAAAGAAATTTATGAAATTCAATACATATAATAATTTTAATTATTTCATTTATTTTTAAACAGTGATTATTTAGTTTAATGCAATAATATTGTAAAAGGAAAAAAGTTTCAAATACTTTTAAATAAAAAATTAAAAAAAACAACAAAAAACAGTAATATAAACTATTATTTAATAATAGTTTTGATATTATTTCCATTCATATTTAAAAATAGTTTAATTTGCTTAAGAATTATAACTTAGATATCATTTGTTTATATTAATTTAATACTAATTATAATAGTTTTCAGTCTGTCTAAATTGTCATTAAAAATAATTTAAATTATATATATATATATATATATATATATATATATATATATATATATATATATATATCATTAACATGAATGTCCTCGTAAAAAATATTTTCTAAGATTATTATTTTAATATTTCTTAATTTTTATATTGTAAAATGAATAATAAGAAATTCAGTGCTACTTTATAATTAAATATAATAACATACAAGAATGTAATTTATATATTTTTAAAAATCTATTAAATATTAAAGAATCCATTATGAAAATGAACTGTCACATCTCTAAAATATATATAGAGAACAAATATATAAAATTTAAATATATGAAAACTATTGAGAATTAAACAATCATGTAAATAAATTCATTTTTAATTAAAAATTAAATATATTTGTTAATCAATATAAAGTTACTGATAGCAAAATAAATAGTAATAAATAAATGATTGTAATATATATTTATATAGAATTTTTATAATAGCAAAGTACAATTGTTTCATATAATTTTTATATGTGAATTATTGCCAATTTTCCTGTAATTATATTTTCCATTACTTTCTTGTATCCTAAAAGATAAAAAGTATGATGTACTATTATTATAAAATTAAATCATCATTATATCGTCAGAGTAGATACTCAAACCATCACTTGAGGTATGTTGAATTTTCAATATATACTATTTCAAGATATTATTTCAATAATATAATATTCACTTTACCATCATGCACAGTTACTCTCACTTATGTTACATTATCTTTTATTAATACTACAATAATTATTAATAATAAAATTGTATGAAAATTAATATATAAAATCGATGTATATTTAACAGAAAATAGAAATAATTTTAGTCATTTCTAAATAACCTGTAAATTTTCAGTAACATTTTAATAATCAGCATTTAAAATATGGTAGGCCATGATATATCTTCTAGTATTGCGATGATTCTTCTAATTTTTCTGTGTTCTCTGCTTCTATTCATTTTTCACCCACTAATACACAAGTCAAGTATGCCTAGACTCACGCAAAGCATGAAGTTGGTCTCTGCACGCTTTGTGAATCTAGGCGATACGATGAGAACGCTCTATTATTTGTGATGCCTGTCTATGCGGCTGCTCACTCTCCCTGCCGTAGCACTCGCTTGTCTAGTTAGTGAGGTGCGGTCGGGTCGGTGTGACCGCTGCTCTGTTTGGGTCGCAGGTCCCGGGGACCCTGAAGCACCTGCGTCTGCCGGCCCGGCCGCGCCTTCGGCACTCGTCTTCTTCATCTACGCAAGCGTACTGCTTCGTTGTACTCTACACTCTCTGCTTTACGTAAGTTTTATGTGTCTTGCCTGCTTCTGTGCTAATAATACGGCTTTGCAAATTTATTTTTGCAATATTTACATATAAATAATTATTTATAATTTAATTTATTCAGTGACTCCTTCTTAATCAACCATTTCTTTTATGTGAACTATAATAGCCATTTAATATTTGTCTTTGTTTATTATCTAGTTAAAATTTTATATATATATATATATATATATATATATATATATATATATATATATATATATATATATATATATATAGTTAACAAATTTATTAATTTATGTTTTATTTATAAGAATTTCCGGTATTTCTAGGAATTTTTAACTTATTTTTAATGAATATATTTGAAAAATATTACAAAATAATTACATATATTATAATATATAATTAAAAAAACTTATGAAAATGTATTTTTATTTAAACTTTAAAAATAATAATTATCATTAGAATTAACATAAAAGATTTATATTTAAAATGTAAAAGAAATATATAGTACATTACATTATATTACCTATTGAATACTTTTACATGTTTAATATTTTAAAAAACAATTATGTTTCTTTAATATTTACATGATATTATTTTTCCTATTTTTAAATATATAACAAAGATATATTAGCAAATATGTGATTTTATATAAAAATAAATTATAATTTCTAAAAAACTTACTTATATATATTATGTATGCGTTTGTACCATATATATTAGTATTTACTGTTGTTAATATATTTAATGAAGTAATGACTTTAGTGTGTTATATTCTTTAGTGCTCTTTTTCTTAATAAATATATCATAGTTTGTATTATACACGTGCATATATATATATATATATATATATATATATATATATATATATATATATATTAGTGTTCGGAAAGTCTCCGCCGATTTTTGGGGTAAATTGAAAAAAAAATTGTACTAATAATCAAGTTTATTCAATAACATATGCACCATTTTGTTTGATAACAGTTTGCCATCTTTTGTGAAGTTTCATTATCCCACTCTCATAGAACGTCCCTGGCTTATCGCTAAAAAACTGCTCAAAGTGTTGTTTGTAGTCCTCCAGAGAATTGACATTTTTCCATTTAGCGAATTTTGCAAAGAGCAGAACAAATGGTAGGCCGAAGGTGCCAAGTCAGGACTATATGGAGGGTGCGGTAAGACATCCCAGCCAAACTCCAAAAACTTTCGCCGGGTGGCCAAAGACATGTGGTCTAGCGTTATCCTAGTGAAAGACTACCCCTTTATGATTGACCAATTCTGGGTGCTTCTGGTCAACGGCTTGCTTCAAATTGTCCAGCTGGCTACAATATTTAACCGAATTAATTATTGTTTGGTAATGTGGCAGCAGCTCGTAATAGACAATGCCCTTCTAAACCCACCAGCAATAATTTTCGTTCAACATTATTATAGATGATTCATTTTTCATCGCCCGTTATCATCCGTTTCAAAAATGGATCGTTTTCGTTGCGTTTGAGTAATAAATCGCACGTGGAAATACGGTCCATTAAATTTCTTTCGGTTAATTCGTACGGTACCCAAACATCAAGGCGACTAACGAAGCCAAGTCGCATTAAATGCTCATGAATGGTCGAATTCAACACTTCGAGTCTCTCTGCTATTCCACGAGTGGTAATAAGTTGATTATTTGTGATCAGTGCCTTGATTTTGTCGTCATCAACTGCGCATGGCCTACCGGAGCGTTGCCGGTCTTCGACGTTAAATTCGCCCCGTCTGAATTTCACAAACCATTCACGCACTATTCGTTTACTTACAGCATTGTCTCCGCAAACAGCACATATCTTTTTCGCGGCTTGAACAGCATTCTTGTCTTTGCGGTAGTAAAAAAGCATTAAATGCCGAAAATGCACTTTTTCGTTCCCGATGTTTACACTGACACCAAACAAACACGATTAAACCAATGTTGATAGTAAATAGACACAAATATTGGCGAAAGAGTCACCGTTCAGAAAATATATAATGTCAAAGGTTGATAGCAATTCAGCGTCCCTACAGTGATCAACGCAATTTATCGGAAATCGGCGGAGACTTTCCGAACAATCCAAATATATATTTGGTCATCCAAATGTGACGCCTAGATTTGTGTTTTATTAAAAAGAAAAAAGGAAACTATACACATGTTTCTTTTTAATAAAACACAAATCTAAGCAACACATTTGGATGACCCTATATTTTCTGATTTACCGCATTAATATTTAAATGTTAAAATTCTCACTTTAACTCATAAATTTCCAGGTTATATAGAACCCCTGCCCACCGACTATTCAAAGGTGTACCAAATTCTTGCCATCGGAATTCTCTTTATCACCGCTATCGTGTTCGTGTGCTGCTATCGGCGAAGACGTGCTCGTCGTCTTGCCACCGGCGAAGCACAAGCTTTAGGAATTTCACGTCATCACTCGACGTTGGGTTCGTTAGGAGGTCTTCCGGTTCCGCCGTCTGCGCTTCCGACGCAGATACCTCCGCCACCGGGCCAAGCGCACAAGGAGATGTATCCTGTGTCACCGGTCGCAGGTCCGTCCGGAGGGACCCGACCCCCTTCGATACGGTTCTCCCACGTGTGTGCGACGGAACAGCTCGATGCATCGGCGACAGAGCGC
The DNA here is from genome assembly GCA_029203775.1 of Neoneuromus ignobilis. Taxonomy (NCBI): domain Eukaryota; kingdom Metazoa; phylum Arthropoda; class Insecta; order Megaloptera; family Corydalidae; genus Neoneuromus; species Neoneuromus ignobilis. The sequence continues at coordinate 9,528,388 of CP092095.1, read as the reverse complement.
TACGTCAACGACGACAGCGTCTGATGATGGCTAAAACGCGGGCAATCGTTTCGGATCGGACTCACAAAGCAGACGAGGCTCGTCGGGACTGATGTTCAAAGGAATTTTTTTATCGTGCGACTGAAAATCGGCGCCGTCCGGTACGCCGCGAAAGTGTGCCGTCGCAAAATTTAACGAATCGTACAGAATCGTCGACACACTATCGCATATATGAGTCTTTTGTCAGAAAGAACTCGTTCTTTTTCCCCTTGTCTGTGTGTGATCCAACGATTTTGAAAAATTGCCCGGACTGAAGCTGTTACTCTCGTACCGAATCGATTTGTTATAGTTACGGCGTCGTGCTGCTACGTTAGAATTTTCCTATAAATTACGAACTCGACATTGTTTTTAAATTAAATTTCGGTGCATAGGAAAAACATGGTTTTCAATGAAGCATATATAATGCGAGAAATAGAAAACCACAAACTCTCTTCCTCGCACAGAACGAATAAAAGTGTTTAAAATTATTCTGTTAAAATATAAAAGAAGTTATGAGTAACTGATGTTATAAACACAGGGTTGAATTAGATAAGAATACTTTGTTAACTTTCACCTATGTTTGATAATTTTTTATATTTCCTGTTGAATTCTATTAATATAATTTATATAAAATTATGTTTCTCCCGCCAAAAAGTTTTAGTATTTAACTTTGAGTTCAATCTTTAACTGAAATAAATATATTTTTTGGCTTAAAAACAAGCTAAAATAATGTCATGCTTAGCATGAAAAGTATTAAGATAAATTATTTTCTTTAAGTCAAGAATAAAATAGTGGTGGGACAATCACAACATGGTTACTCGTAACTATATCTTTATGCAATTTATATAATTATTATGAACTGAATTATAGTTATTTACTTACTTAATAAAAATCCTCGATGTATGTATCTGTGTATATATGTGTGAGCGTTTGCAAAGAATACGTGTTGTCAAACTGTATGAAAAATAAAAACTGCGCCAAACTGCCAGTAGAGCCAGTGCAATGCAATTCAACTGTTGTTATTATTACTTACTAAACATTTGATATAGAAAACAAGACAATGTTAATTATAAGCGGAATATTAATACAATAGTCAGGACTAATAATTATTATCAACTGATATTTTTTGATTCAAGTTTCGATTTATCATTTTTTAATAGATTATCTGATAATCCTCTTAACTGTAATGATAAAGAATTTACAACCTAATAACATTCATTTATTATTTTACAGTACACATAACTCTTTGTTATACAAGTAAATATTTTATAAGGGGCACTTTTATACATGCAGTTTTTCACATAATTCTTTTTCAATCAAACAAACGAATTTCAAAAATCTCTTAGAATAATTCACCGATAAAAAACATTGCACTTATATCTATTAAAATGTATTCAATAACAATAATAATAATTGCATTTTTACTGTCAATTTTTAGGATTTGAAATTTTTAATTGATGAATAAAAATAAAATTGTTTTATATTAATTTTCTGTTTCAAAAAAGTATTTCATTTATTTAAATTCTTAAATAATAAATTATTAAAAAATCTATAAGTAATTAATAAATCACATCTTGCAAAAAAGTTTAATTAATTATGTGTGTGTGTGTGTGTATGCATGTATGTGTATGTATATATATATATATATATATATATATATATATATATATATATATATATATATATATATATATATGTATATATATATACACACACACACATAAATTCATACATACATATATATATACACACATATATTTATATATGCACATATGTATAAATGAGTCTTCATTTTGACTTTAGATTAAAAATTATTAAAATCAAAGACAGTTATCAATAAAATAAAACTGAATTTATATTGTGAAATGAATTCAAGTAATCTTATAAAACAAAATAAATTATAAAATAAAACAAATTTATTTTTATTCAGTCCTAATTAATAAAGAGATTAAAATTAAATTGTACACATCATAATACACACACATAATGAAATATTTAGTGCTCCATATAAAACAAAATATATATAAACCATACATATATATATATATATAATATTTGCAGTTTGTGAATTATCATTCATGGCCTACTTGCCATGCTGCCATTTATTTGTAATATTTAATGTAATGTAAAAAAACATACAGCGTAAACTCCATAAACTAACATAAAATACTAAAGTAATTAGTGTGCTAACATTTATATTATTTATGTTTTGGAAAATGATGTAAGTGATAATGGCCTAATGAATTAAAATAATTGTGCAGTGTGTGTTGAAGTACGGTGACCGAAGAACAAAAAAAATCGTTTTCGTCGCGTGTTATTTAAATAGAGAGTAGTTGTGACTTATTTGATGAAAGCCTAGCTCACTCATTTAAGTAAATTAACCATCACCTGTGCAATAGGAGATGTATGTATGGGAATATTATGAAAACTGTAATCATAAGTTATCAATTAATTAAAAAAAGAGATAAAGTTATCCTACTATTATGAACTGTTATAACTGATTGTATGACTATTATTATTGATAACATGTATTATTAAAAGCATTAGGGAAAAATCATTAAATTAATTGCTGTATTTATGTTCATGTTAACTTGTGTTAATTTAACTATAAAGTCTATCATATAAACCGGAGATCTAAATTACCTTTATGTATATAAGAATTTATATACATAAATGTATATTTGCGTTAACACAATTATACATTTGTATATGTGTATATATATACATATATATATTATATATATATATATATATATATATATATATATATATATATATATATATATATATATATATATATATATATATATATATATATATATATATATATATATATATGTATATATACAATTATTTTTATTAAATCTGTGTACCTCCATTCTTTTCCATTTTTATAAAACGTTCTTTAACTTGATTTTTTTTAATATATATTTCAAAATATGTGTCTGTAAAGTAACTACTAAAATCAATATTTTATATAAATCTCCGAACTATATGAAACATGTCAAACATAATTTTTAATAGATATGCAATTAATAACGGTCTTTAAAAATTAAATCATATTTCAAAATATTTAACACAAGAAAGATGGTGCACAAACTAATAGTACATGAATATAAACACAAAATTCACTACATAGTACTTAAGTAAATTATGTACCATAATATTAAGTTTATTTCTAGATAAATGACAATGATAACATAGACTCATTAATATTCATTATTACTTATAAGTAACTAAATTAATTTGTTGCTTTTAATTTTTTTAATGTGAATACTTATTGAAATTTTGTACCTGCTTATAAAATTATTATAATTATTATCTACATTTCCAATGTAATTTAAATACCTCATAATATTCATATCAACTGATGAATATTTAAAATTTGCTATACAAAGTAAAAAAAAATTTGCTATATAAAGTATATTACATTTATTGAATTTGAAAATTCTTTTGCATATAATATTTATCTTTTATAATTTTGAGTATATACAAACAATAAAGGCTAACTGCAAATTGCAATATGCATTAAAATACAAAACACGCACATGTTACCATCTACTTTTAATTATGAAATATTTAATAAAAAAATTAGGTATTAATTTAAAATCAGAATAATATTTAAATCTTTAAATAAAAAATAATTATTATTTAAACTATTGTTTTTTCATCAAATATTAGATCGTGTAATATGAAATGTCGGATTATTATATCGGAAATAATATAAAAATCCGATATTTCATATTACATTACCTAGTAGTATCTTTATTTTTTATAAGAATGTAAAATAAATACTACATGATTTTTAACCAAATTTCACTCTGATACAATCTAGGATCATAAGCAATTATTTGTCATTTTTGGTTTTATATCAGATTGATTATAATATGAGGCATTTAAAATACAGTGATGATATTTTTTATTTATATATTTATCTTCTTATATATCAGTATTCAACTCTACATGTTTATATAATTATTTCTCGAATTTTATATTAAATGTTATACATTAATCCCAAAAACAAAAAAAAAAAGAATTTATGATAGTATCTAGAGTTTTATATATTAATTTTTGGTCTAATATCAATATAAAGTATAAGTAGCATGAACCACTTTGAAAATTAACATTATTTGACTTAAAATTTGTTTTTATTTTTAAAATATATATATATAAATATATAAATATTGTTGGCATTATTAAGTAAGATATATTTTTAAGAATTTTAATTGAAACTATAAAATTAACTTCCTTTTATTAATATTTTCCATGGCTACAGTTATATAACACCTTGACTGCCATTTTCATTATATCTGTAGGAATGGAAAATCATGCCAATTTCCTCAATATAAGTACACAGAAGCAAAAAATATTGCCATTTAAATATACATTTTATTTTATTTTTTAATAACATATTTAGTGTAAATTAAAAACATTGGGCATAATACTAATCATTTTGATTGGTTTATGCATTGTCTAGTGGTGTATAAAAAAAATACAGACAATGTGCAGCAAAGACAGTGCATTGTGTTGGTAGAATTTTCTTTGTGCTGACTGTGCTGAACACTCCTGTAATATAAAATATTTGTTAGAATTAGAAAAAAAAACACTCAATCACACGTAATGATTACCACACGAACGTAAACTATGTTGTAATCGAGCAGATAGCATTCATTTGTTGTTGAAATAACATTTTCTCTCTTTTTTATAATTCCTTTAAAATAACTTATAGTGAGAAAGTAAGATTTCAATATTCTCTGAACCGATATTTATTACATAAATGTATAAGTGTGTATGTGTATGTATATATGTGTGAATATATATATATATATATATATGTATATATATATATATATATATATATATATATATATATATATATATATATATATATATATATATATATATATATATATATATATATATATATATATATATATATATATATATATATATATATATATATATATATATATATATATATATATATATATATATATATATATATATATATATATATATATGTATGTATGTATGTATATATATATATATATATATATATATATATATAGTAAACAACAAATGTTTGTACCTGCTAGTCGGTCACATATAAACATTAGCAATCAAAACCGTTCTTCCGTTCTAGGTCTAGTCTGTCCTCACACAGCACTGCGAATGCTTCCATTATATGATCTACTTATATATTATAATGTCACCACAAACATATTTAATGTGAAAACAGATATTAGTCAGAATCAGCACCCCAGTACATAAATTACAATTGTTTGTAATCTAGAATAACATACAATTTTAAATATTATTTGTATATTATATAAATGAAATATTCTTGAAAACATGTATATGTGTATGAATATATATACATATATATATATATATATATATATATATATATATATATATATATATATATATATATATATATATATATATATATATATATATATATATATATATATATATATATATATATATATATATATATATATATATATATGTATATATATATATATATATGTATATATATATATATATATATATATATATATATATATATATGTAACATTTATATGCATGTAAAATATAAAATCTGATTCTGTCAAATAGCTCAAACACAAAATAGAAATAAACACCATAATAAATATATATTATAAATAATAAAATTGTACTGACACAGATCATGCGAATGTGAAACTGTGTCAAACTTTGTTATAAATAAAATGATTTTATGTAGATTGTATATACATATTACATAACTTATCACAATTAGCTATGAGTGCCATAGCTCTGTGTGATTTCTGTTAAACTAAGAAAACAGTTTGTGTGGTTGTAGTGTATAAATAAATCTACACTAAAACGATTTATATAGGAAATTAATGTTTTTTATTGCCATATTTATAATTATTTTCCATCCAATACAAAGAGATACAAAACAGTTTTTTTCTACATGGATATACACATACATTCACTTTTTTAAATAATTATATACAAGTACATATATCCATACATATGTTTAAAAAAAACATATTCAAATATATATATATATATATATATATATATATATATATATATATATATATATATATATATATTTATATTTATATATTTAATAATGGATTTGAATGACAATAGCTGTGGATTTGAATTTATATTCAATGAGAAAGATATAAATTAATTTATTATGTTCTTTCAATGTTAAAAATGAGTATTTTTTATGTTTATAAATATTTTAGTAAATGTATATCATTTTATAAGCCTTTATTAAAATATATCTAAAAACTTACATTTCATGTAACAAGAAATTATTTATTGATAAAAATAAATATTTATTGATTTATTGCATTATGTAAAATGATACAATTAACAAGGTAAATCTTTACTTTTTTAAATATTTTTATTTATATATAAATGTATATTACATATAAGAGAGTATGTATGTGTATATGTACGAAACATATTTAACACTTGATTAATAGTAAATAATCTTGTATAAATACAAAATATAGCCATGAAAAAAAAACATTTTAAAATATATAAATGTATTTTTTTTATTTCCGATGAAACAAATGACCTGTTATGAGCTTACAGTTCATAATTTATAAACTGTTTTCTCAGTGTCAAGAATAATCTATAAGAAAATACGGAATACGTGCATGTATATCGATTCTCATCTGCATCATATGTTGTTTGTTAACCTAAAAGCTGTTAAGTACTGTTAAGATGGAGTCGCAAACTGTAATATATTGTATCAATGCTCACAGCGACTAGAAACGAGTAAAATAAAAATGTAATCCACTGTATAAGTATCGATATTTAATTATTTCCTGCATATGTACATAATTGGCTAATGGAACCATTTTTTTCTATTCAACATGCTGTACAATATTATTTTAAATTTATTGTTCTTTGTTTAAAATAAATATCAAGTCTTGATTTTACCAAAAATAAAGTATATGTATGTGAGTGTGTATGTATATAATATATATATATATATATATATATATATATATATATATATACATATACATTATATATATAATATTTTTTTATTATATTCAAATTTATTATTTTCAATTATATCTAATTTGGTATTAAAACAAAAATATATATAATGAAATTCGATTATTTAATTAGATTTATTGAATGTTATTAAATTACTGTATTAATTACAACAGGATGGCAATGGATATTAATATATTAACGTAATTTATAATTTAAAGTAGATATGTAAAAAGTTCAACCATTAGCGCTTTTTGATTGTTGTATTTCAAATTAATCAGGAGTATGAACAAATCTTTACACATAGTAACTTTAATTTTTTATTAAACCTTTATGTTGCCTATGTTGTAAACTACACTATATTTAAATCGTTGTCGTTATTTGGCCGGGATGTGAGAATGAGTGTATTAATTTAATGACATTTGTCTTATCATTTAACTTATTAAATTCTCTTTTTTAATCTTCAAAGTTATATGTTATTTGATTAATATTGACAAATATTTTTTTATTTATATATCATCGTTGTATTCATAAACTATTTTATGAGGTTAGAATTAATAGTGTCATGCTTTTTTAACATCATGGTAAATACAATAAAAATAAGTGATTGTGTTGGAGTCAAAGAAATTCTATTGTGGCGTTTCAGTGCAACTATATTGTGGAGTGTAGTGTCTCAAATTGTAATCCTTACATTATGTATTTTTCTTGTCAATTTTAATTTAAGTCCAGTACGGTGGATAGAATTAACGATATATATTGTACTTACACCGACAACATTTTTTTATTTATTACCACTTCTACTTATCACATTCGCCCAAGGAGTAATATGCAGTAAAGAATATGTCAGCAGCAATACATATCATTCGACTAGATTCGCTACTTTTTTGAGTTTGTTTTCTTTAAAAAATGTATGGCTCGGCAGTTTACATGTAGTCAGTGGAGGATTAACTGTCTGGTCTTATGTGTCATTAGTTGGAAGTGAATATAGTGAACTCTATAGGAAATGTGAAGAAAAACATTCATTTTATTTAGTGGAAGGATATATGTTTCTACTGTTAAATGGATTTTGGATAGGAATATATTACTTCATAACAGAATACTTGTTCACTGTAAAAAATATTACATTTCCAGTGACTCAACAGAGCAAATTTTTGCAAATAAAATCATCATTAAGCAATTTAATATTTAAAGCAAGTTCAGATGCAATTTTACCAACATTATATTATTTATTTATTTACCATTTCTATGGTTATTTAGTTACAAATTTTTTCGCTTCTTTATTTGAAATGGAAATTAAATCATCTACAAATTCTTTAATGTCAGGATTTGTGAATATGAATCTAATGTTATATACTTGGTTTTTTTCAACTTTGTTTTTATTAGTTATGTATCTCATGAAGTTGTTTTTTGAAGTCAACCTTACTATTCATCATGTTTTTCCAATCGTATCACATACACCTGATATTGTTACGATAGGCGATGCAATGACAATGAAAGCATTTCCTATTATTCAGCATTTAGCTTGCTTTGATTTATTTATGCTCGCTGCAAGTGATAAGAGTCGCCGAAGAATAATTTTTCTTCTTTCACAACCGGGAGGACATCCTTATAATTGGAATAATATTGTGGTACCGAGTTTAAGTCTTATAAATGATTTTGCATCGGAAGTAACTACTGCTTTAGAAAGTTCTAAACCTACAGTGGACAATGTAAAATCTGTAAAACTTGTTGAAAGTCAGATAAAGTCGCCAGTTTCCAAGGAAGGATTTCCTAGTATAACAAGCTCATTATATGAACCTCATATCAGTGGTCCATTTATACCAAGACACCGTCTTCGAAATATGTTATTGAAAACAAACAATGACCAGTTGAATAAACCACTTATTGAAAAAACCAAACAACCAAAAGAATCTATTTTAGACACTCTGTACAATATATTAAAAACTGTCTTAGATAGAGTACGTAAAAAAACCGTAATTAATTATTTATTTGGGGAACAGCCAGATATAAAAATAAAACATAATTTATCACAAGGCCAATTAATTATTTGGACTGTGCAAGCTTTATCCTGGCTTTCCACATGTTCTATTGTAGAAGATAGCTATGGTGTTGTTCAAAAAGATTTACCAGTTATTATTAGCACATTGCTTAAACTGAAAAACATTTTAGACAAAGTGTCTAAAAGTGGATTTTTAACAGTGAATCGAAAAATAAATCAAAACAGAAAAGAAAATTTTTACATTCAGATGTTAGCATCATTAAAATGTGCAACTAAAAGAAGTTTGTATAATATTTGCAATACATTTGGGCCTTTTATAAATGATATTCCTTTAGAATCTGATTCATTATTACAAATTAAAATGTTTTTATCACATAAGGAAAGCTGATTATGCAATGGTTAACAGAATGGTTCATAAATGTTTATCATTCTATTTGTATATTAATTTATTTAAAAATGTACTGATTTAATATAGTTTCTTAAATTGAATTTTAAAGAATTTGTTTTTAGTAAGAAATAACATTTTTGTAAATATTCAAGGATATTTTTATTAAATTTTTATTTAAAAAATAAATGTTCATTTTTATTTTTTGGAATAACAGTGGATTGCTGGTTATTAAAACAACAGATTTAATAAAATTCAAAAATATGTATATTTGTCCACAAAAAAAAACAAAACAGTACAATATCTTATTATTATAATGAATTAAAGCTTTTAGTTGTAGATTATTTTATCAATTTATGTATATCAAATAATACTACTGAAATTATTGATTAAAGAAACTTTTTTTATACTGATTATTATTTATTTTTAAATATTTTGTGTAACAAAAGAAATAACTCTTTTTAAAATAATTATATATTCATAAATGAACATATACAAATTTAATAATATACATACAAAATTACTTATTTTATAAATAACTTTTTAATGAATCTATAATACATAAATTATACATTAAAATATCTTGTAATCGAGTCCAACTAACAAGTTGACAACTTTTTACATTAATTAAATATTCACTTAATTCTTCACTTTCAGCAATTGCAGTGCCATGGTGTTTTAAAAATACTCCTAAATATGTTTGTGCAATTTCAAAGTCTCGATTTGACAAAAACATTGATTCTATCATTTTTAACATTTGTAACATAACTTTTAAAGATCCTCCTTCATCAGGTGCCAAATTTTTTATTTCAAAGTCTATCATAGATGGACTAAATGACTTCAATTTTTCGATAGCAGAAATATAGTCATTAGTTGCTGCTGTGCTATCCAACAAATTACCAAATGCAGATAAATTTATTAAATTTTGTGGAATTAGTAATTTACTATTATCTTCTTTTTCAACTTCACTCAAATTAAATTGAAAATTTAAAGATGAAATTGTGGGTAAGAAGAACGGAGCTGCTTTAGGTGCTTTTGGTGGAGATTTTGGTTTATTTCTCATCTTAATTATATCTATATTCAATAAATTTTGCCAACGAGATGTAGGTAAATCTGATAAAGTCAGTAGTTCATGACTAATTTGGTCAGGTGACTTAAACACTGAATCCTCTTCATCATCTTCAGTATTGTCTACAATTTCAATGTCCTTATCAATAACAAGTTCTGGAAGAGATACTACTGGAGCTTCACTCTCTTCATCTAATGGTTTTAGTAACACATGATTGTATAAAGTTCTGTTGGACCAAAGATATATACCAAGACAGTCAACATGTGCTGTTACTAAAAATTCTCCTGTAGGTGAAAATGAAAGTGATACACATACAGCATCCATCTATAAAAAATAAATAAACACTTAATATTCAAAGAAAATAATTAAAATAATCATTTTATAACCTTAAATTGATCGATTAATGTGGCGTGTACAATGTCCCATGTTTTTATGATACAGTCCATTCCTGCTGTTACAAGCCACCTGGCATCAGGACTAAAAGTTGCATCCGTTAATTGTGCACTATGTTTACCGATTGTATAAGCTCGAATGATTGATCTAGCTTCGATATCGATTAAAGCACAATTGTAGTCTTCTAAACCAACACAAAGTAAAGAACTATCTGAAGGACCCGGCCGGAAGAAAGAAATTGAGGATTCCAGTGTTAAATACATGAAAGATACAGTTGCTAAAAAAAATATTAAGAGATTTATTTTTAGTAACACTAATTTAAATTTAGTTTAAGTTGACTCTACCTGGATCTTTAAATTTCCAAAAATGTATTTTGTTTTTGCTGCCTGTTAAAACGATTTTATTTAATATATCTACAGCAACTCCCCTCACTGGATCTTGATATGCACTATTATTTCCATATGTAGCTCGATGAATACCGCTTTGAATATTAAATCTATCTGCACTACCAGTAGAATATCCAATAATAACAAAATTTCCACAATGTGTTAAACAAATACATGTTGCTGAAATATTTTTCTGGATATTTTTGTATCTTTCAGGAATTAATTTTAATTCACCCATTTTGATTTGATCATAAGACCATGTAGTAACTACTGATAAACCTAAGTGAAGGGCAGCAATGTTGTCCCATTCTTTTTCACGTGTTGTTTCTGAAGTAAAATTAATAATGGGGGGCATTTTTAATTTCTCAGCAACAATTCTACCTTTTTTCTTCACATATTTTCGATTATATGCTGCTTTTCCAAGACTTTTATTGAAAGTTTCATTTAATAAATTAAATATTCTAAGAGTTGAATCAGAACCTGCACTTAGTATATTATGACCATTAGAACCGTGAAAACGAATAAATAATGGAGGAGCGTTGTGTCCTTCACGTAGACGCAATAATCTGGCACCACCGTCTAGCATATCAAATATCCATAATTTTAACGTATTGTCTGGTGATGATGTAACAATCAAGGGTTCACCAGGTATACATTTCATACCTTAAAATTAAATAAAAAAAACAATTTATGACATAAATATTTAAATGAAACTTAGTTTCATAATTTATGATACTGACCTGTGACTGAACTATCATGAGCTAATGTTAATTGACTTGCTACTCGTTTTTCTTCTAAGTTCCAAAATACAATATGTCCATTCAAACTACCTGTGGCCATGATTGGATGCCCATCAGTTCTAAATGATATCGCTGTGATCAAACCCCAATCTTGAATGAATTCCATAACTGTTTCATCATATTTCAAATTATGTAAAATAACTTTTCCATCTATTAATCCAATTGCAACAACATCAATTGCAGGTGCTTGTTCAAGGCAACTAACACCTGAACCCCATCCTTTAAATGAATAAATCAATTTACTTTGGTTGATGTTCCATAACTGCAAATTTCCTTGTTTGCTACCGAACAGAATTTTATTTATGTATGTTGCAGGGTGGACCATAGTACTTATTTCAAAATAATTCTTATCAAATGACAATTCAAGACTTTCTTCTTCCGACTTTATATCCCATATTTTTAAGATGTTATCTTCATCAATTGACAATAAATGTGGCCCGAATGGCATAAGAATAAACACATTCGCTTTATGTCCCTTATAAATATGTTTCAATTCAGTACCTCTTCTCCAAGCATAAATTAAGTTATCGCATGCAGTGTAAATATGATACGCATCTGCTGTTAAATATGTTATATCGTTAACATGAAGTCCGCTAACACTCAGTAATGAAAAATGAGATATTCCATATGTATTGAATGATTTTCCAGTACATGTTACTATTAAATTTTCTTTGCGTCGTTTTATATATCGAACTTGAAGAGGTACATGATTACTCACATACCCTAAGGAACGATTAGGTAAAAATATTTTACTACCAGATTTAGACATTTTAAGATATTTAATCACGAATATTATAAAACTAACTTATTTATTTAATAAAAAACTAAATTCATATAATAGTCATATTTTATTTGTATAAAATGATATAACCACGTGTAATACACATTCGAATATATATGTAAACAGTATAAACAGTTTACTTTGCTCTTCTTGATTGAACTGATTATGATGTATTAAAATTTTTAAGAAAGTTATTCCATTGATACACGTTTGTCTTCCAAACACGTGTATAATAACCAAAAATGCCTATCCAAGATAAAATTCTTATGAGAAAAATAAAAAAACGAGAAAAAAGGAAATTACAAATTTTGCAAAAAAAGGAAGTAGAAAAAAAGAACGCTACAGGTATTTAAGATTATGATTTAAATGTTAACATTTATTTTTGATTTCTCAAAAATATTCTTTTAGAAAATGAAAACGAAAACGCAATAGACAGTAAAATTGTATTAGAAACTAAAGAGTCCTTACAATTAGGTCAAAAACGATCATTAGAAAATAACGATATTTCTGTGAAAAAAAGTAAGTATTCATTATAATATTAAAACGAAGAATGTGTTGATTAATAAGGTGCTTTGTGTGAGCGAGAGTGTGAATGTGTGTGTGTATATATAAATATATATATATATATATGTGTGTGGGTTGTGTTATGCTACAATATGTATATGTTTACAGAAAAACGAAAAAAGAAAAATAATGATTCTACTAAAATTGATTCAAATGAATCTTTATCAGATGAAGTATTATCTACAGAAAATAATCAGTCTGATGATACACAAGAAGACAATGCTGCAGAAGAAATGAAAGATGAAAATAAATCAGTTGGAATAGATGATAATTGTAATAATAATTTCTTTTATAGATGTGTAACTTGTATGAAATATGATTATTAAAATGTTGTAGTACCTGGTGCAAGAGCCACTTTGGAAATTTTGAGTGATCGTTCGTTCTCAACTTTAAATAATTTGGTTTGTGAAGCTACATTGCGTGGAATTGTTGATATGGGTTTTGATAAAATGACAGAAATACAAGCACGTTCTATTCCTCCATTGCTTGAGGGTAGAGATCTTGTTGCAGCTGCAAAAACTGGATCTGGGAAAACACTTGCATTTCTTATTCCTGCTATAGAATTAATATTTAAATTGAAGTTTATGCCCCGAAATGGTATTTATGTTGTTTTTTTTAATAAATGTTCAGTTTTTTTCAATAATATGTTTGGTGTTCTAGGCACAGGTGTAATTATTATTTCACCAACACGAGAATTATCTATGCAAACATTTGGTGTACTTAAAGAACTAATGAAATATCATCATCATACTTATGGCCTTATAATGGGAGGAGCTAGTCGTCAAACAGAAGCTCAAAAATTATCAAAAGGTTATTTATTATTTACATTTAATATTATCCCATACTTAATAACAATATTAAAAATGTAATCTTTATATAGGAATTAACATTCTTGTTGCAACACCTGGAAGATTATTAGATCATTTGCAAAATACACCTGACTTTTTGTACAAAAATTTACAGTGTTTGATTATTGATGAAGCTGATAGAATATTGGATATTGGTTTTGAAGATGAAATGAAGCAGCTTGTAAATATATTACCAAGTAAGTTTAAATGTAATAGATTTATTAAAATATTTTCACTTTATGACATTATTTTTTTCTTTTTAAATATAGAACGTAGGCAAACCATGATGTTTTCTGCGACAACTACAAAAAAAACTGAAGCTTTTAAAACACTTGCATTGAAAAAAGAACCAGTTTATGTGGGAGTTGATGATGATAGACCAGAAGCTACAGTTTCAGGTTTAGAACAAGGATATGTAGTTGTACCTAGTGAAAGGCGATTGCTTGTCTTATTCACATTCCTCAAACGAAATCGTAACAAAAAAGTAATGGTATTTTTCAGTTCATGTATGAGTGTAAAATATCATCATGAACTTTTTAACTATATTGATCTGCCTGTTATGTGTATTCATGTGAGTATTTTCATTGTTATAATTAATATCATTTGTTGACAATATTAAATAATTTAAAAGATTTTTATTGACATTTTTATATGTATCTTATATTTTATTTAGTTTAATATGATTTATTTATTTTTGTAGGGTAAACAAAAGCAAACGAAACGTACATCTACTTTCTTTCAATTCTGTAATGAAGAAAAAGCCATTTTACTGTGTACAGATGTAGCAGCAAGAGGATTAGATATTCCAGCAGTAGATTGGATTGTACAGTATGATCCTCCAGATGATCCCAAGGTAGAATTTATATAAACTACTTTTTAATGAATGGTATAGGTTTTTTTTTCATTATTTTATTAAACAGTTTCAGTGTCAGTAATTAAACAAATGTATAAAATTTGTGAATGTAATTTAGTATGATGAATTAAAGGCGAATTTGATTATAGTGCTCCTTATTTTAAGTTGAGCCCATAAATTGAAATTTAAACAAAGACTGATTTTAGAAATAATGTTATATAATATTTTTATTTTATTTATTTTTTATTATTTTATATTCATTTTTAGGAATATATTCATCGAGTTGGACGTACAGCTAGAGGAGAAGGTGGTAGAGGACATGCTTTACTGATATTAAGGCCTGAAGAATTAGGATTTTTACGTTATCTTAAGCAAGCAAAAGTACCTTTAAATGAGTTTGAATTTTCATGGAATAAAATTGCAGATATACAATTACAAGTATGTGTAATTGTATAATTTAAAAAGAAATATTTTTTTATATTTAAATAATATAAATATATGCTTTATCTTTAATAACAGAAAATATTTTGTTATTTCAGCTAGAAAAACTTATTTCAAAAAATTATTTTTTAAATATGTCAGCAAAAGAAGCATTTAAAGCATATGTTCGGGCTTATGATTCACATCATTTAAAAACAATATTTGATATAGATACATTGGATCTTGCAAAAGTTGGATTATCATTTGGATTTACAGTACCACCAGCAATTGACTTAAGTATCCTTTAAAAAAAATTATAAAGTATTATATACTTATATATATATATATATATATATATATATATATATATATATATATATATATAATAATAATAATTTTATTTGAACTTATAATAATGCTCATTATAAAGAGTTTATAATAATTTATTTTGTGATAATTGTATTCGTATAAATTTCAGTTGCATATATTTATAATGTATATTTTCTTAATGTTGCAATCATAGAAGTAGGATACAAGAAAAATGATCGACCACGGAAACGATTAGGTGGAGGTGGTTATGGGTATTTTAAAAATTTAAATGCTCCAATGGGAGGGAAAAAACAAGTGGAACGGACCAAAATGTACAGGCAACCGAAAAATAACTACAAAGAAAAAAGACAATTTTCACGTTAATTGTAAACGTGTTTGAAAAAATATTGTTCTAAATACAAATGAAGTAATATTAATGCTTGTTTATCTTTTACAATGAATGTATTTTATTATATTTTTATTTTAATGTATTTTTAGCAAATATTTGTTTGTAGCATTCTAAAAAAATAAATTGTTAATAAATGCATTATTTGCTAAGTTCAGATATGTTGAGTATAGTATTAATAAAGAAAATTTATGTAAAGATAAAAAAAATAAAAGGTAATACATTATATTTGTAAAAAAATAGTTAAAATAATTTTTGTAGCACAAACCTATAACAAATTTCTGTAAATGTAATTAATTTCTTACGGACATCTCACAAATTTCATCAGAACTACTAATCATAGATCAGAACTTAACAAGTAGTATATAATGGTAATTCAAGAAAAATTGTTTTATGGTGGAGGTTCACCTGTTGTATTTCCACCATCATGTCTTCAAGCCACATCAAGCCACATATATATATATATATATATATATATATATATATATATATATATATATATATATATATATATATATATATATATATATATACGAGAGTCGTTTGATAAGTATGGTAAATTTTAAAATTGAAAAATTTTATGGTAAATTCTTTTACCATACTTATCAAACGATCCTCGTGTGTGTGTGTATATATATATATATTTATTTATTTATATATATATACACACTCGAGTATAGAAATGTATTTAACAACCAGGAATGGAATAAAATATATCAAGATTATTTAATAGATGTGTATAAATATTACATGTAATTTTTCATAAGATTAAAAAATATCGATTTCAATTTAAAACCCAATATCCATTAGTTTTAAAACAAAACATAGAATAGTTTAATTGAAAATATTAGTAAATATACAATATATGTGTGTAATTGATGGGTGAACTGTAAATCGACAAATTATTAAAGTATAGTTGATGACGGTGTTATATGAAACATAAATCTGTCAATATGTCCCCGCGTGTTCGCTGTCAGCAGTGCGGTTTCGCTATTAACATTTTACAGTGGTCATATGATATCGTTGTGTATGGTATTCGAATTGAATCTCTCATTATCATCTCAGAATGCATATACATACATTCATTTCAGTGGACCAATGACATTTATGTTCTACATGAAATAATTATTCAATAATCGATTGTATTTTTATACTTGTGTTAATAAGACAGATTAAATATTGCAATTAAATCATAGTATTTTTTCTGATATACATATATATATATATATATATATACACACACACATACATACAGCCCCCCTCCCCCAAAGAAATCGGCCGCCCGTGTGCGAAAATATTTTGGCCGCCCTCATTCCCAAATTGCACTTTTTCCATGGCAAACTATTGAATGTTATTTGTTAACTTCGAGGGAAAGGATAATCGAAATTTTCAGAGAAATGCGTTAGAAATACAATGAGAGTATGTGTTTGTATTCGAAAATGGTCTCTCAGTAATGTGTAGTTAAACGCTATAATCAAATAATGCCGAATAGGTCAAAATATTACATAAGGGCTGATGTGGCTAGACAAATTTAAAGAATGTGTTGTTTCACATATCTAAGAATTAAAGGTAACCGAGTGTTTTTTTTTGGAATCGGCCGCCCTTAAAGCTCGGCTGGCCGTGCGCATTGCACACATGGAATGGGCGGACCTGTATATATATATATATATATATATATATATATATATATATATATATATATATATATATATTCTAGTACTGCAAAATTTTGACCGATAGTCTCTTATACGAGTCTCCTTTCAGTCAATCTAATTATATCTTTAAGATAAAAAAGATTTCTTCCTACAGAAAAAAAATATCGTTAAAATCAATTTCAGTGTGGACCTGTATAACACGAATATTCATACATGTTATATAATTGATTACGTATTGATGACTTTAATTCCACGTTTCTCCGCTCTGACGTCACAACGCTGTTATGATATTCATTCGCCGCCGCCTTCTTTCTTATTTGAAATTTCATTGTGATAAGATGTGTTTTCGTTCTTATGAACCGACTTCATGTCTGGCAAAAGTTGTCGTGGATAGTTATATCGAATTAAATATCAATAATCATGTATGTTTAATTTCTTTTTTATTTATTACAATTAATTTGAAATGAATTTACATTAATATTGAATTATATTTAGATTTTCAAGAAAAACGGGTGTTCACGCAGATCACATGACCAAAGAATATTATCTAGATACCGTAGATAGTTACATCGAATTAAATATCGATAATCATGTAAGTATTTAATTAATTTTATTATTTATTATAATTATTTTAAAATGAATTTACAAGAACATTGAATTATGTATATGTATGTATATATATATATATATATATATATATATATATATATATATATATATATATATATATATATATATATATATATATATATATATATATATATATATATATATATATATATATATATATATATGTATATATATATATATATATATATATATATATATATATATATATATATATATATATATGTATGTATATATATATATATATATATATATATATATATATATATATATATATATATATATATATGTATATATATATATATATATATATATATATGTATATATATATATATATATATATATATATATATATATATATATATATATATATATATATATATATATATATATATATATATATATATATATATATATATATATATATATATATATATATATATATATATATATATATGATAATTTCAGGATTATCTCTATTTTTTATAACTAGAATGCTTGTGTTACTGTTTATACATTATTTAAAAAGTATTAAAACTGTATTTTTTCTAAAAAATATTTTTTTATTATATCGGTGGCTGGTGAACTCGATGGTGGAAGTGCATCGGCCAGTAAACTAACACCATAAAGAACTTTTTCTTAATTACCATTACACACTACTTTTTAGGTTTTTGTCTATGCTAAGTAGTTCAATGTAAATCTGTAAGATGTCAATAAAAAATTATATATATATATATATATATATATATATATATATATATATATATATATATATATATATATATATATATATATATATATATATATATATATATATATATATATATATATATATATATATATATATATATATATATATATATATATATATATATATATATATATATATATATATATATATATATATATATATATATATATATAAATACAAATGCAATCTTAGAATGATACATTAAGTTTCTTGTAAATATTTTATTAATTGGAAAAACGGTTTTTACAATAACTGAATATAAGATAAAACATGTAGCGTGGGTCTCGTGGCAGGCACGTGAGATGTGTAATATTTCCTTAGAAGGAAATCTGTGTGGGTGGTGCATAAAGTTTACACGTCTTGATTCGCCGCTGCATACGTAAAATCGCGTGGGGTGAAGTGAATTATACAGTGGTTATTATAAATTTGATCTTTGACAGGATAAAAAAGGCACACACACTTCTATGCTAGATATTGCCCTTATTTGGATATCTATTACTGATTGCAAAGCAATGTTTACACCGATGAAGATTTTTTTATAAACATAATTCAAAGAAGTTTTCTTGTACAAGTATTTTCTATATGTATACAATGGATTGTACGCAAAGATATTCATGGAATGTTTCAATAAAGTATCCCAAATATTCAATCAATGTGTTTTCTTAAATGCTTTCGATGTATTTTTTAAAAAGATAAGACGAAGAATAAAATATTATTTCAAGAAAGTCACTTTGAATTTATACTGTACATGTAATTAGAATTTGAATGTTTTTAAAGTAATTATTTGTTTTAATTAGCAAGAAATCCATTTTCCAGTAAGTGAAATATATTTTATTACAAATATAACATTTTAAAACATTTTGCAACTATATTAACTAATAAATTACTCTCAGTAACAACAATAGATAAAACATATTGATTTTTTATATATTTAATTATATATCGTTATTTATTAAGATATTTTCTGATATTACATTTGTTTGAACCTAATTCAAAAATGTCAGTAACAAATTATATTAAGTGATCTATATAATCGTTTAGATAGTTAAACATAGTACGGTTTGATGTATATTCAGTAAATGCGTAGTAGGGATTATGTTAATACCAAAGTCATTTGAAATGATTGTAAATCATATAAAAAAATATTTGTGAAATAATAAGTATAGTTAAATATTATGATAAATGTTTGAAGTATTAAATATTTCATTTGACATTTAAAAAATATTCTAGTATTACATATTAAAATATTGTATTGAAATATAGCAGTACGAGAGAGAAAATAGATAATATTTATTCAGAATTGAATGGTTAATTTTTTTTAGTTTATCATAAAATTGGTTATTTTTTAAAAAATGTACTATACTGTAAAATGTTTCGTACTTTTTAAGTATATATACATAAGCACACACACACACATACACATACATATAAATATAAAATAATTATACGAGGGTCGTTTGATAAGTATGGTAAAAAAGTAAGAAAATCGATATTGAAAATTTTAATTAAATTAAACAATAAATAAATTTACCATACTTATCAAATGACCCTCGTATATATATATATATATATATATATATATATATATAAACACCATCTTTGTTATTAACTTTGCTGTCCTCTTTTATTCCATAAGATATTTTAATATGATATTCTATTTTTATAATTTTTAGCTAATTCTTAAAATAAAAGTTTTTAGCATTTATTTGAATGTGAATACCAGTTTAAATTTATTGTTGAATTTAAATTTCAAATACTTTTTATTTTTTATACATTCAGTGAGTGATATGTTTTTTTATTAAAACAATCTTAATATTCTGCAATTTATATTTATGTATTAGATTTTTTTAATTTCCATTTAGATATCTTTTAATAAATATTAAATTGATTAACATTTGAATTTTATCGAGACATGTGTTCAATATGAACACTAATAAAAATATTTTGTAGGTTTTTTACAATCATATAAAAAAAATAATTTTTAAATATTTAGATAATGATAACCATGAAATTTATTTTAAATATTTAACTTTGAAAGTTCTTTAAAGACTATTTCAATTTTTAAACAAATGAATCTGTACTATTTGCTTTATGTCAAAGTGAAATTTATGTATTGTGAATTCATTTATGTCAGTGTTGATGACCGTTGAAAAGTTTAATCGTGCTTTTCTTAAGCTGAATCGCAACGATTCTCCGAACAAATATTTCATGTTATTCAACACATCCAGATAGACAAAAAATATGTACACTTCATGTGCATTGCATGTTAATTCCATTTGTTTTCGTGTATGTTGAAATGAACAGTTGACAAATCTGAATTCACAACATTTTACTGTCAGTGCAGTCGCGAGTTTTGAAGAGCGTATCTAACTCTGGCTCTATTTTTAACAATATACCATCATTAAAACATCGACTCTGGCTTGTAAGTACGACAGTGATGCTGCCAAGTTATAATCGCCATCATTTGCATATCTCAGATCATTTACTTTCGATGTCCTCTATTAACAATAAGATCCTATCTATTTAGATATATTGTGTTCGACTATATATATGATTTTGCTTAAAGGCTTGTTATACGAAAATAATATGCATATTTCGGCTGTCACTAATTGTTACGAGGTTCTAGCGCACTTATATAAATTATTTTTAATATGGACAGTTGTTGTCAAAGCTATTATTCATTTTATGTAATTAACATTGGAATAACATATATATATATATATATATATATATATATATATATATATATATATATTATTTATCTCAATCGATCTCACTTTTAAACAACATATTCAAAATAGTAACATCATTGGTGAGATTGTATGAAGAAACGGGATATAAAAAAAATCTAAATCTAGGGAGATACAATTTGGCAAATTTATTTACAGTAGCTTTACTAAAGTAATTAAATATCTTGACAGGAAAGATAAAGAAATAGAAATAAAAAATGAAGGATTAACCTATTTCAGACTTTCTGATATTATATTCTAAAATATTTTTTTAACAAAATTATTGTAAATGAACTCAAACGAAAAATTAAGATTTGGCATGAATCATAGAAAACGAAAGTATTGTTTAATATATTTATTTGCACGAGGAAAATCAAAATAAAACGAATAACAAAATAATAAAATGACTATAAATTTAATAATTTATTAAAACGTTCATTTGGGTCATATAATTAGTAAAGATTAATTTCGGAATGAACAGGAGACTAAAAATGTAAATTGTATTTATTTGAAATGTCTTTGTTTTAAATCATAAGTTTAATTTTATTTCAAGCGAAAAAATAATCGATTAATATATTTTAATAATGTTATTATATATTTTAATATGTATATTATTTAATTAGTCTTTAATAACAAAATAATTCAAACTACGAGGGTGGTCCCAGAAGTACCCGACCCAGCAAAGAAAACACAAAAATTTTGGAAAAAATATATTTATTTTTCAACATAATCTCCTTTCAGCTCTATACACTTTTCCCAGCGATGTTCAATAAGTTCGATACCCTTTTTTATAATAAGAACTGTCTTGCTCCTCAAAATACCCATTAACTGTCGACATCACTTCTTCATCGTTGGGAAATCTTTGACCACTGAGCCATTTTTTCAAGTTTGGGAACAGAAAATAATCCTAGGGGGCTAAATCTGGCGAATAGGGTGCATGAGGTAGCATTTCAAACTTTAATTCATTAATTTTGGCCATTGCAATAACGGATTTGTGAGCTGGTGCATTGTCTTGATGAAACAACACTTTCTTCTTAGTCAAATGCGACCGTTTTTGCTTGATTTCTTCGCTCAAACGTTGCACTAAGTTCGCATAATATTCGCCGTTGATAGTTTTTCCTTTTTCAAGATAGTCAATGAAAATTATCCCACGCGCATCCCAAAAAACCGACGCCATGACCTTACCTGCAGATGAAACGGTCTTCGCCTTCTTTGGAGCCGGTTTTCCCTTTTCAGTCCATTGTTTTGATTGTTCTTTTGTCTCGGGTGTGAAGTGATGGACCCATGTTTCATCCATGGTTATGAAATGGCGCAAAAATTCTGCTTTGTTGTTGTGAAACTTCGCTAAACACTCAATTGAAACATCTTCACGACACTGTTTTTGCTCGAGTGTGAGCAAACGAGGCACCCATCTTGCACACAGCTTTCTCATTTTCAAATTTTCATTTAATATGCGATGTACCGCACTTTTTGAAATGCCTACTATGTCTGCTAGCTCGCGCACTTTCAGTCGAAGATCATCCAGTACTGCTTTGTGGACTTTCTTCACCATTTCTGGAGTCGTCACCTCATTTGGTCGACCACTGCGATGCTCGTCTTGGCAGCTCGTACGGCCTCGTTTAAACTCTGCTACCCAATATTTCACTCTTGTAAACGAAGGAGCAGACTCACCCAGAGTAGAATCCAGTTCAACTTTTATATTGGTTGGGCTGAGGCCTTTCAAATAAAAGTATTGTATCACGTAACGATGACCAATTTTCTCCATTTTCACAAATTCACTGAAAACGTTCACTATTGATGGCTGCCAAACAAATACTAAGCAACGTGTTGTCCTCAAACTTGAAACATATGCTTATAGATTGTGTACTTTCTAATACAGTAATATTTTTCAAACAACTACTGCCATCTCTAGGTCAGGCCGGGTACTTATGGGACTACCCTCGTATAACAATAATTCAGAAAATCTTGGATAAATACATAATAAAAATTATGAGAAAAGATAAGAAGGAATGATAATGAATTTGAAGATAAATATAAACCATAGATATGTAAATAAATAAGAAGAGTAAAAATAGGAAGTCTGAAATAAAAATGAGTGAACTATTTTACAAGAGTAAAAGATAATCAGTAAATAATGGAAAAATATAATCTAAAAAAAATTATCAATTTAGTTAAACAATAATTAAATATATATATATATATATATATATAATTATTTAATTATTCTTTAACTAAAATGTATTAAAATATTCTATGAAAAGAATAGAATAAAGAGAATTTCTCTTACAAACGATATACTAAAAAAAAATAAAATGTTCCAAAAATAACGTTTGTAAAATCTAAAATAGTAATAGAAACTATAGACGATAAAAGCAGGTCGTGTGGATCAGAAGTGCTTTTAAAACACCATTAAAATATTATGTGAACGTTTTAATGGATTACAAGAAAAATATTTGTTTCACGACCATTTGTTATGTTTGTACATAAATATTGAAGACTGTGTCAAGTCCCGAAATTGTTAAACTATTATTCCACAAAATAAAATGTTCTTGCTACTGTTCATATAATATTTTATATAAACAAACATCCAAACACAAATTTGTGGGTGAATTGATTATTTACTTTTTAATTTACTTTATCAATTAAGACAGGTATAAAATGTTACTGTGATCAATAAAAAACGATATAAAAAATAATTGAAATATAATAAATTCATATCGTATAAGTGAGTGGTAATTTATTTCAATCTCATAAAGAATGCAATGTTGCGAGGAGCTGTTTATAGTGACATTAATTTAATTGAAACCACAGAAGCGAAATAAATCATTTGATACAAACGTGAAACGCATTACGTGGTTTTAATTCTATCAACTTGGCCATTAAACTCTATAGAATTTATATTCTGTCCTTAAATCATGAAACAAGAGATGAGTTCTTGGCAATGTTTGTATTATAGCTTAATATTAATTTAAATTACAGATATTCACCAGTGTTGGTTATTTAATTAACTGCGATATAAATTAAGAAAAATGTACGTTTTTATTATCATTTATTAAAAAATAAACAAGTTTTGATACAATTTAGGAATTATTTCGATCTTTTTCAGATTTATTTAAAATATACAGAAACAGTGGATTGAAACAGAGAGAAAGATAGATATATTCTAAAACTTATCAAAAAAAAAACATTTTTAAACTAACTGATTTATTCAAAATGTTTAAAAAAATAATACTAAAATAATAATTTATTATATATATTGTAGTATATCCTTGTTTTCACATTAAAAATAAATTATTTATATATGTGTTAAATAGAAAATTTTCTATTCTTTTTTAAATGAGTTTCTGTATTTGAAATTCATTTTATTAAATAATATAACTATTATTACTTTGTATGTATGATACATCATTGCATTATCATTTTTATTCAAAATTAATACTGCTGTTCTGTCTTTTTTTTCATTAGCTTCAAATACTTTTTCAATAGTAATCAGCATTTTTGAAAAATCTTAATAAGAGTATGGTAATTAAAGATCACTTTTAAAGTATTGAACATTGAAAGTAGATTTTTTGAGTACAGCAAATATTTGTACTGTCACAATTTTTTCTAAAAGTAAAGTAGAATGATGTTGTGTAAATATATTATTTGCTATTTTTAATTTATATACATATATATATATATATATATATATATATATATACACTCGTCCCTCAATTTACGCGAAACTTTTTTTACGCGGAAAATTATACCCCTATTTACGCGGAACTTTTTTTACGCGGAAAATTATACCCCTATTTACGCGAGACTTTTTTTACGCGGTATTAATTTACGCGGCACTTTTTATGCGCGGTCAGATAGGTTTCGTTTTATATAATTTTTCATGGAATTTATTATATATCAGAGTGACGCAAATTCTTACTTGAACGTATAAAAGCACGATATTAATATATAAAATATTGATTGTTTTGAATTACAATAGCGATAGTGACATCGAATAAAATTTATCTACTTTTGTTTTCTAAAACGTCATTATTTTTTTGTTAAGCTATGTAAAATAAATATGTGTTCCTACAAACTTTACTATCTTTTATTTCCAATATTTTTTTTATTGTACTGACAGACTCAATTTACGCGATTTTCATTCGCGTAAAACAAATTCACGTGGAACGGATACTCCGCGTAAATTGAGGGACGGATGTATATATATATATATATATATATATATAATCATGTTTAAATAATTCATTTTATATATATATATATATATATATATATATATTGAGAAAGAAAAAGAGTAAAAAATCATTTTAACAATTTGTATTTAAAAACTAGAGTAATCAATTATTAAAATCATAACCTATAAAAAATCAGACTAATTTTTTTAATTACAATTTAGGAAGTCTATTAATTTTAAAATAAACAAACTTCAGTGAAAACAATCTAAATAATAAGATAAAATGATCTATATTATTTATATGATAATAAATCTATTTTAAATAACTAAATATACTGTTCTTTCAAATTCATTGAACTTCTAATAAATTGCATACCTATTTCAATCAATCAACTACATTCCCCGATTTTATCTCTTGACTCTAATGGAACATAGATGTTAATTTCAAATTTATTTTCTGTTTGTTTCATTCTTGCAAGAATAAATATAAAGCAGGTAATATTTAACCCAGTAGAATAATAAATAATATATTTAAATCATATGCAGACAGGATTGTATAATTAACGTAACAAATTAGTACCCAATGGAGCCAGTAATTCGAAACTAATGGCGTAGATTTACGGGCTCCTGGCTTAAATTAGGTTTTGGATTTAAATCTGATTTTAAAATGTATTTGGGGTTGATGTGTTTCTATACTATGATATACAATCTAACAATGAGACCAAATAAAACTTTTTTAAAAATAAAATAGCAATTGTAACTTATTTTATCAAATTATTTTTATAATAATGTGGTCTGTACAAATGATTATATCAATATAGACCAAGTTTCAGGTAATTGAAATTAATTTTAGAGATAAATCAATAATAAATAAAAACATATATAATTGTTTATTGAAACAGAGAATTATTTTTTTAAAAAATCAATATTTTTCATTTTAAATCTATATTATTATTTTCTATTTTTTATAATATTTTGATTTTGTTAATTATTAATAAGAGATAAAGAAAATTACGAAGTGTTTTTATTGATTTTAGTTATTAGAAAGAATAGATTATTTATTAATGAAATAATTATTAAATTTTATATAAATTAATTTTCAGAAATTCAAAAAATGATAAGTGATAGGTTTAGATAATGTGGTATTTCATTACGAATAAAATTATATAATATAAAAAATATTTAAAATAAATTAATCAAAAATGACCTATATTCTTTTTATGAAACGGTTGTTGCGTTTTTTGTATTTCAACAGTATTCTAAAAAAAATTAAACTGTTTCTAGTAAAATAATAGTTTTAAACATCTATATATTTTCTTTTCTTTATATATAATGTGTGTTTGTGTGCAAGGTACAAAGGTGGAAACATGTCAAGTCAACAAATTTGACAAATTCGACAATGTGACTTCACTCGAGAAGAGATTTTAAATATACACGGAATTATTTTCGGTCAAATGACACGTGCTTTGCTCAAACAGCATGTCTTTAAGCAATATGTAGGTAGTGGAACCGAGACGCAAGCCATAAATATTTATAAAACATGATACGATCATTTCAATTTGTTTCATTAGGCAGATATATTGGTTGTTGATTTACTCGTGTTTTATTTTCGTGGACGAAAAGTCAGCCGATTTCTTTCGTATAGTTGTAAATGTTTGAATTGAATTTACGATATGAGCTTATTTAATAAATGTTTTATTATATATATAATTTTTGGTATCATAATAAAAAAAATAAAATAGATAAATTTATTAGAATAGAATTGTCTAATTTTAAACATTTAACATGCATACAATTTAAAAAAAATTCAGACAAATCATAAAGTAAGATTAGAATACAATTTGTATTTGAATGAAAATATGAACTTTATTGACTAATAAATTGAAAAAAAAACATTCCATATAAATTACAATGAAATATCTATTAAAATTTTCGAATATTGTTACAGAACATTCAGTAAATAAAAGAAATTAATCTAACAAGATATAAAATTGTTTTATTTATTAACTTTTAATCCCTGTATTTAAAATAACAATTAATTTATTTCAAACATAAATTAACTAAAATTAAATTAAGATATGAAACTATCATAATTAGTTTGCTACCGAAATTAATTTATTTCTATATATATATATATATATATATATATATATATATATATATATATATATATATATATATATATTCTTCTTGCATCCCTCTTTGATAATACAAGAATTTGTAACTGTTTAATAATCATCGTTTATTTTTCCAAAACTATATTTTTTTATAGTCATGTCATTTTATTCAAAGATTTTATTTTAATGAATATTTATTTTGATAATGACTTGCAATATAGCTATATCTTTATATATTCCAATTATTCTCATATTCTGAAATAACGTAGAATTTTTAATTTTAAATTTGAATGATTTATCAATTTTCCTTAACCTAGTTTTTTATTATCATTTAATTTGGTTTTATTTCGATATACGTAAATTATATTGCAAATATAGAACAATTTTTCTTGATTTACTAATTTCTTACTAAATTGTATGAACTTTATTAAATAAAATTAAATATATTAGGGGTACTGGACGAAAATGTCGTTTTTTTAAATAAAAAGTCAACTTAAATATATATATATATATATATATTACCATATCAATTATTAATTATATATTCTCCCTCGATAGCCACAACTTTTTTTCATCTTTCTAGTAATTTTAATATGCCATTTGCATAAAAATCTTTTGATTTGGATGAAAAATAGACATCGAGACCCGTTTTCACTTCTTCGATATTCTTAAAATTTTTGTCGGATAAAAAGTGCTGCATTGATCTAAATAAATGGTTATCCGATGGAGCAAGATCGGGTGAATATGGTGAATGAATAATTACATTCCTTTCATATTCCATTAAATTATCCCGAGTAATTTTAGCTGTATGAGGTCTCACATTATCGTGTTGAAAAAATATGTTTCCTCTATTTAATATTCTAGGTCTTTTTACACAGATTGCTTCTTTTAATCGTTCCAGCTGATCATAATAGAACTATGCCGTTATTGTCTGGCCATATTTAAGAATTTCATAATGAATAATTCCTTTACAATCCCACCATACAGACAAAAGGACCTTTTTGACTGTTAAGTTCGGTTTCGACGTTGCCAGTGGTACCTGCCCTTTAGAAAACTACTGTTTTTTGCGACATTGGTTCGAGTACATAACCCACTTCTCATCCCCTGTCACAAGATGTCGAAGAAATGTTGAATTTTCCTCTAATTTTATTAATTCTTGGCACATTCAAACCCGTACAGATTTGCTTTCATCACTTAAATGATGCGATATCCTCACACCCTGTTTATGAATCTTGCCAATTATTTTTAAATGTTCTTGCACATTAGACCAAGAGTATCCGAGTGTATCTGCTATTTGTTAAATAGATTTGGTCGGATTTGCGTCAACTTCAATGCGTAACACCTCATTGTCCACTTTCACTACCCTCTCACTTCGAGGTTTATTTTTTAAGTCAAAATTTCCACTTCAAAATTGTTTGAACCACCTCTGACACTGCTGAATAGTCAATATATCCCCGTAAATGTTCCAAATTTTTTTTTGTCGCAGTCGTTGCATTACTTTTTTGATGAAATTCGTATAACATGCAATTTCGTAAAAATTGATTATCCGGCACAAATCCTTCCATTTAAAATAGGGCGCAAAAAAATGTAATTTCTTTTGAAAGTTGTGCTTTAGATGTCCACCAATCAATAGCAAAAGAAATACGTGTTAAAAGATCGACAACCGAAACACAACTGACCATTGAAAAGGACGATGTCAAAAAACGACATTTTCATCCGGTACCCCTAATATTATAAAATAATTCCTAATAATTTTAACATTTGAGATACTTACTGTATAGATTTTACAATAATCATTTCAGAAGTTTAAATGAAATTAAACAAAAAGTATTTAATTCATTATTTTTTTTTTAATTTTAAGCATATTCTATGGCATTAACGATGGAAAATAATTTCACTCATATAACCACCACGACTTCACTTCACATAGTATATTAGTTTAGTCCAATTTTAGTCACTCTTTCATTTAATTGTGGTTCAATTTCATGAATTACACGTTCAATATTTATTTTTAATGCTTTTGTTGTTTGTGGTTTATCAGTAAAAACTAATGATTTCTCATAATCTCACAGAAAATAATCCAGTAGAATTAGATCAAATGATCTTGGTGGCCAATTGATGGGTCCATTTTGTGAAATAATGGACTCATTAAATTTTGTTTCAATAAGTTTATTGAAGTTATTTACAATTTCTATACGTTGTTGAAGTGTTAAACATTCCATGATAATTTGCCAAACTATACTGAATCGAAATGTCATCATGAACTGACAAAAATTCAAACAGAGCTGCCACGAGCTGTCAAAATTTTGATATTCTTATTGAATAACCCTATATATATATATATATATATATATATATATATATATATATATATATATATATATATATATATATATATATATATATATATATATATATATATATATATGATACTTATTGTAAAGATGTTTTAGGTCAGATAGAACTTTTGATAGGGATTCAATTTAAAGTTCTATCATGCTTAAAAAACAGTCTTTATATATATATATATTTATATAAATATATAGGATCATCCAAATGTGACGCCTAGATTTGTGTTTTATTAAAAAAAATATGTGTATAATTTCTTTTTAATAAAACACAAATCTAAGCGTCGCATTCAAATGATGCTATAAAAATACTTGATATCACAGTTTTTTATAAAATACTGATTTAAAAAGATAAAGGACACTATTTTGCTTTTTTATTACTTAAAGGGAAAGAATGTTTGGAATTTATTATTTATTTTGTAAGTCATATCTAACTGTATATGCATGTGTAAAAAATGAGTTTGTTAGATTGAATATAAAGAAAAACGTTAACAGTAGCGGTAGTCTATTAATGTCATTCGTAGTAAAAGATATTGTTCTAAGATACCATATTTCACAGTTATTTTTATCACAGAACAGATTTGTTATATTCGCCACACTTGTCATATACAAGTGAATATATACCACGAGTAACAATTTCCATATATCTATTTTTGACTTGTACAAGACACGAAACCAGTTCATCGAGGAAATCGTCAACAAACGGTCGATAATAACGGTACATCGTAGTCTCGTTCGATGGCAACTTCTTCAGACATCTCTGACAGTTTCAGAGACAGTCGTATCGTTACGACGTCATATAAATTTGACATTACGTCACTGATATTCTCGTTTAAATGGCGTGTACGTGCGACGTGACGCCACGTGGCTGTTTCCGGCGTTTGGAAGCTATCTATCTATAACGAATACGTTTTTCAATGAATGACAGGTTGAGAGAGAAAAGGTGCATGTGTGGGTTTTTTTTTGTATTGAATATGATACTTGCGCATGTAGGCTTTGTTATGACGAGGAATGTGCCCCCGTCCAGGAAAAAGTTGTTACACTTCTTGTTCTCTTCTCAATGAACGAACGTGTGGGAAGAAGCTGTAGCATTGATATAATAACATTAAATATATTTTTATAATGTTCATATGTAGAACATGATGAAAGGAGTGCCGGATGATAGATTTATTTGTTTGATTTTAAATGGATTGACATAAAAGTATATGTGTACGTGCATGTCATCAACATAGGTAATAAACTGAAACAATTTCAAATATGTAAATGTTAAATGAAGAGAATGAAGTGTGTTAGTATAATGAATGTTTAAGAATTGCCCACGTATGCTGACCATAATTAAAAAAATACCGTATTTTCGAAAATTCATGTATAAGTGAATTTATCTAGATTTATAGTTGTTATTTATTAATTTAACATTAACTGTTTACTGAATTACCTGAAAAAGAATGTTTAATTTGAACTAGTTTAGTTTGGACGTTTAGAAATTGAAAAAAATGATTTCGTTTTTATATATGAAAAACATTCAATTTAATATTTACCTAATAGAAGATTTTTCTAATAAGCGTTTCAAAAGTTTAAATGGAAATAAAATAAAAAGTATTTAATTAATTAGTTATTTTTTAAGCATATTCTATGGCTAATGATGGAACACAATTTCACTCATATGACCACCACGATTCGCCTGACATAGTACATTCGTTAAATCCAATTTTTAATCACTCTTTCAGGTAATTGTGGTCCAATTCCATGAATTACACGTACAATGCTTATTTTTAATACTTCTGTTGTTTGTAGTTTATCAGCATAAACCAATGATTTCACATAATCCCACAGAAAATAATTCAATGGAGTTAAAGCACATGATTTTGATAGTCAATTGATGGGTTTATTTTGTGAAATAATGGACTCATTAAACTTTTGTTTTAATAAGTTTATTGAATTTTTTACAATTTATAATCATTGTTGAAGTGTTAAACATTCCATGATAATTTGTCAAACTACAATACTAAATTGAAATGTCAAAATGAGCTTAAAAAAAGCTGCTATCAATTGTCAAAGTTCTGACATTCTTATTGGAAAACCCTTTATTTATTATTTATAATATTTTTATATATAGGTATACCGTGTGTGTATATATATATATATATATATATATATATATATATATATATATATATATATATATATATATATATATATATATATATATATATATATATATTATATGAACATTGAAATATCAAACATAGTAATTATATTAATTTATGTTCATTCTATTAAAAACAAGTCCTAATAAAAATAAATTTATTGTGTAGTAATAAATATATACATATATATATATATATATATATATATATATATATATATATATAGATATATATATAATAGATAGATAGATAATTGTTTTAAATCATATAGAGGACTAATTATAAAATATGCAATTAATGTTTTATGCAACTTTATAGCAATCATCGGAATTGTCCGAATGATTGATTACCACGGAACTTAACTTTTGCAAAAAGTAAATTACAATCGTTCTGTGTAAAATGTTTGAACATTCGTAAACATCATTATCTTTTATTTAAACCGCACCTTAATTTATTTCTTGATCGAAAAATTACATATATATATATATATATATATATATATATATATATATATATATATATACATGTATGTGTGTGCGTGTGTGTAGTTAGATACATTTAAGTAATATCCTTCAAGTATACACAAGTTTAAAAATAGTTCAGTACAGTAAAGAGATATTATCATCAATATAAGTTGATGAATGATAAAGTACTATTTCCTTGAGCTAAAACAAACTTCAAGACATCGTTATGTCGTATTTGAAAGCTTCTCTTCATCAGATGGAAGATAAATATGAGTAATATAAAAATTATGACATATGTCATCATACATGATGTCTTTATCGATTTCTAAAATATACAGGTTGAAATATAAAACATATATTGTATTGATGAAAACATTTTGCAATGTCAAGAATTAGAATTTAATGATTCATTGTTTCGTTTGTTTCGTATTTTTTGAATAATTGAATATTATTTATCAGTAATTTTGTGATTACAAAAATTAAAAGTGAAATTGTTTAACTAATTCAGTAATTATTTTCAAATGAATCATTTAATAATAAAAGATAATATTTTTGCTATAAAATTCGATTTTGAATTTTGATGTTTATATAGGGTTTTCCAATAAGAATATCAGAACTTTGACAGCTGGTGGTAACTATGTTTGAATTTTTGTAAAGCTCATTTTGACATTTTAAATCAATATAATTTGGCAAATTATTTTGGAACGTTTAACACTTCGAATACATTATGTCAAGTGAAGTCGTGATGGTCATATAAGTGAAATTGTATTCCATCATTAATACCATAGAATATGCTTAAAAATAAAAAAATAATTAAATCATTTTTGTTTTATCTCCATTAAAACTTCTGAAGCACTTTTTGGAAAACCCTATATATTAGAAAATTATTTTCGATTCTAAAACTATTTAAAATAGTGAATATATCAGCCATTTATATTATTTTGTTTGTGTAGTAAGCGCAATCCGATATTTCGTCATTGAATATCAAGCATTTAAGTTACTGTATTTTCGTTTCGTGTCCATATGTCTTTGTGTAATAAATAATAACTAGTTTCTTGTATACATTTTCTATAAAACAATGAAAGATAAAAGACAACATGTGTTAAAACTTCCTACAGAAAACTATTTTCAAATAACACCAACGAACACAGCTCAACAGTACGTTTAACATTTGGCTCAATGATGTTTTGTGTCTTTAAAACAATAAGCTAAATAACAATTACAATATTTTTCCATTCATTGTAATTTTTTCGAAGATAATAACGTACATAAATCATTGTAAAATTAAATCATCATATTTCTACAACTTAGTATTAACTTGCTACTTATATGTTATTACGATGAATCATTCCGAACAGAAACCTTTAATAAATGACTTTCTCAAATAGTGTGATTAAGCGGTGTTCATTTATATCCACCGGACCGGCCGTAATTGAAACGATTGTAGACATTTGTCTAATGGTTTACGAGAATAAAATTGAATTAGTGGCGATCTGAAGTAAAAATTAAAAACGAATTACATACCTAAAATGTAATAAACGCGTGGGTGTGTATTGTATCGAGGGAGGTGATGTGGTAGGCAACGTTCCTCATTGTAATTAGTCGCACTCTATGGTAAAATGTCAGATCATTCGTCATTTTAGACATAACGTTGGTGTTGAACTGATCGAGCTGAATCATTATGTGTGTTGATTCGTGCTTTATAGAAATTATTAATAACATATTGTGAAATCTGTGACGTATCAACAAAGACTTGGCTACTTTAAACGCCTATGAAATATTAATAAAAAATCCATATGTGCTCACATATGCAGTAGTTTATCGTCTTATTTTTATTTCAACATATATTCACGATGTAAATAACATATAGATACATTCATAACTGAATATTTAATTATAGAAAATTATTTTCGTAATGGTTGTTTTATTATGTGAAATGAATCTTTTGTAAATATTAAATGGTTTGATTTTTTTAAAAAATATAAATATAAATTTAAATTTCATATTTAATTCAAATAACGTAGATGAAATCATCTACCACTATTATATTTATCAATTAGCTTCGATCAGTGATCTTTATCGATATTTCAAAGAGAGTTCGTTGCACTGGATTCGAAAAACAGGAATAATCAATCCTCTTTATTCATTTTTGTGTAAAAAATCTATACTAATATCCGAATATCCTGTGCTATACGCACATACATACAGTTCGATGTGCAATTATACGTATCGACATAACATATTTATAAATTACAATGTATAATTGTAAGGTGTGGACTCGAACTAATCATACACTGTGTAACTCAAAAACCAAACATGACGTCTACCTCCTACCGGCTAGGTTTATATGGCTAATAGGGCTATGCGGAGATTACCACGGTATATAAAACAACCTGCAATCATGTATGTAATCATAATGAGATATAATTTGAGTGACCTATCTCTGTGTGGGATGGGTATGTAGTTTAGTACATGCTGCGGACTTTACATATATACATAAATCATTTATTTTAATGTATACCGGAATGAAATTATTGCGTTTACATATTATCAATATGTATCAATGATTTAAATTGTATAATTCTCTTAAAGATAATCTATACTAATAGAATAATAAATAAATATGGAGATTATAAGTTTTGTGTGTTGCAAATAACACGTATATTTTTTTTAATTTTTACAAATTCTCGTTAATATATTCAAAAAACATGAGAAATGATTTTATGTAGAAATTTCACAAAGGTATATAATAAATCTCTCTCTCTCTCTCTCTCTCTCTCTCTCTCTCTCTATATATATATATATATATATATATATATATATATATATATATATATATATATAAACTCAAGGATGTAAAATGAATAAATAAATATATTTATTGTTTATTCGTGTTATATACGGTGTCAAAATTTGAGGTTAGGAAATAATTTATCAATAAAATACAGTTTTTAAAAGAAAAATTAATGTTTATTGGTATCAATGTAAAGTAGAAATGTGGGAATTATAAATAAAATACAATGTTAGCCAAATGGCCTCCTCTACCACGTCGGCAGACGTCCACATTTCATCAAATAATAGTAAATTTACTTCCTAACCTCAAATTTTGATTCCTGATATTTTTGTGTACTTGAAAAAAACATTTTAAGAATTTAATTATACTTATTTATTATTATTTTGAAAAAGTTTTTTTAACTAAAATAATAAAATTTGTTTAACATAAAATTAACTAGAAAAACTAATTTTCGTAGTGAGAGTAAAATAAAATGTCCTGTATTTCTTTAACAAGTTAGGCCATTTTTTAAAAGGTTGAATTTAATGAATTTATTTTGATACATTTGTTATTAACCAGTTAACTGTTTCGACCTTGTTAGAAAATGTGTCCCCTACGTGCGCCGTACAAAATAAGCGATGACGAATATATTCGTCAAACCTAGAGTATGTTTGATATGAAATTAGGTTACAATGAAATGACTTTAATATTTTTATTTCGTTATTTATTTCATGTACATTTATTCATTTATTTATATTAACATAAATAGGAATCAAAAACATCAAAAATAAATTTTTTACTTTAATTTTTTGCGACAGATTGGAATTCAGCAAAACATGGTACAATGCATAAGGCAACTTCACAAGTTGAACACCAATATCGCGATTCTTTTCTAATGTTATTTTTAAAACAATGTACACACCTTCGTGTAGGTGTGGCTTTAGAAATGGAGGGTATATAGTCAGGGAAATGTTGCCCGATTAGACGGGTAGAATAAGATTTTGCTCGTCGACTTACTGTTGGTGTTACACTCTGAATTGGATATGACTCAATTGTTTGTTCAATGCACTCCAATAAGAAATTTACTCGTGGCAATTTTCCTTTATTACTCTTATATAATATAAATGAATTTAGGCAAATAATATCTCAAATCAAATCCCGCAGACGAACCATAAAAAAACGCCGCCTGTTGAATACATGTAAAAAGGAAACGAAAGAATCCTCATCCCGTTTTTTATTACCAGGCGTGCCACTGATTGCACAGTCTAAAACAATATATGAATCCGTAATTGCTTCAGTGTTGACTAATGAAAGACAACGATACATTTATGAAAAATAATTCATACTATATCTGTTTTATTTTCTATAATAATTATTTATAAATTTTTATTAGTTCTTTTTATTTCGACATGGCCTCAAAATATTCCAAATTCTTGCAGTTTAGGAATATATTTTAGTTTTAACTAAAATTGCAAAATTAACTGCCAATGGTCACTACTGAAGACGCATGACGAATATATTCGTCATAACACAAAATTTTACAATGTTTTTATGATGAATATCTTCGTCAAAACAGTTAACTGGTTAATAATCAGTTTACTTTAATGAATTAACTCGTTCGCTACCAGCGTCACACATGTGTGACAACTCGATTTTCTTACCTCAGCCCAGCGTCACAAATGTGTGTCGGATCTGTGGCATATGATATTATGTAAAAATAATTAAATAATCATACAAATAACAGTAAATTAAATCCATGTGGTATTTAAAAATTTATCAAACAACACGAAAGGTAATTGACACGTATGTCAATATTCAGTATATAGTGCGAAATTAACGTTATTGGCACGTATTTCAATATACAGATACTATTTTTATTTTTATAACATTATGTATATACGAGTCGTTTGATAAGTCGGTGTAAATTCCGAAAGATGGCATCACTGGTGCATATCGAGGTTATTTTTAATTAGTTGCACCTCTTGGAAGAACACACATCAAATTTCAGCTATATCGGTCTATTCCTTTGTGTTTGACAATCGTTGAAATCAAGGAAATCGAGTGATTGTCAAATAATGGATGAAAAAGAATTTCGCGTGTTGATTAAACACTACTTCATTAAAGGCAAAACGCCTCAGGAGACTAAACAGAAGCATGATAAACATTATGGTGACTCTGCACTTTCGATTAGTGCGGTTTATAAGTGGTTTCAAAATTTTCGGAGTGGCCATATGAGCACAAGAGACGCTGAACGTTCTGGACGCCCTGTTGAGGTCACCACTCCAGAAATCATTGATAAAATCCATGATATGGTGATGGATGACAGAAGAGTGAAAGTGCGTGAGATTACTAGTGCTGTAGGCATCTCGTGTGAACGGGTACATAATATTTTGCACCAACATTTGGACATGAAAAAGATATCCGCCAGGTGGGTGCCGCGATTGCTCACGATCGACCAAAAACGAGGTCATGTGAAGTGTTGCAAGAACGGTTTGCAGCTGTTTCAGCGAAATCCGCAGGACTTTAAGCGTCGTTTCATCACTGTAGATGAAACATGGATACATCACTACACTCCTGAGACCAAAGAGCAGTCTAAACAATGGGTTATCAAGGGGGAATCTGTTCCGAAAAAGGCGAAGACAATTCCTTCGGCCGGGAAGGTTATGGCGACTGTCTTTTGGGATTCGCAAGGAATAATCTTTATCGACTATTTGGAAAAGGGTAAAACCATTACAGGTGCATATTATTCATTGTTATTGGATCGTTTGAAAACCGAGTTGCAAGAAAAACGTCCCCGATTAGCCCACAAAAAAGTCCTCTTTCATCACGACAACGCACCAGCTCACACCTCAGCAGTTGTGGCCGCAAAACTAATGGAAATAGGGTTCCAAATCGTTTCACATCCCCCCTATTGTCCAGACTTGGCTCCATCGGACTATTATTTGTTCCCTAATATGAAGAAATGGCTCGCGGGAAAAAGATTTTATTCGAACGAGGAGGTGATTGCAGGAACGAATGACTATTTTACAGACTTGGACAAATCCTATTATTCGGAAGGGATCAACAAACTAGAGCAGCGTAGGATGAAGTGTATAATATATTCAAAAAAATGAAGCAGTTTTTATTTTTACACGGACTTATCAAACAATCTCGTACATTTAATTTTAAATGGATTTATAACACTTTCATTAATAACAAATTGATCCGTTTGTTTTTGATAGTGCAAAAACTCTATTTATTTATATTTTGAGATATAATATTTAAAGGTTTGAGTTTGAATTACGAAAAATTGACTTTGGAATATATTTTAGTTGTATTATATAAAAATGTATAAATAAACAATTATTGTTTATTTATAAATTTTCCAAAAAAATTTTCAAAAAAAAATTCCGATAATTTTTGAAAACAATATGTGTGTCGGTTTGTAAAATTGCTAATTTCACTCATTTAGAACGTTATAAATACATCTCACAAAAATTAATGACAATTTGGTATCATATTTAAATAATAAAACGTCTGGGCTGTGGTGGCGGTTTTTCCTCTGAAGCACTGGTAGCGAACGAGTTAATTTCTATTTATTATTTTTTTAAAAAAAATAATAAAAACATGTTTCAAATATCTTACTTTAATTTCGAAAATTCAATTTAATTTGAAAATACAATAATTAAAATAAACGTCAACGAACTTCAAGTAAAATATTCAATCGATTCCAACTATTTTAAAGATCTATCAATAAATCAAACGATGTATTACTTCAGTATTTTATTTTTAATCTATAAACGTACAGTTCAAAGACAAATATTTCCAAATACTAGAATTCGTTTCTTCTCGAATTAAGTTTCGTGCGTGTAAATATTTGCAATTTTCAGTCGATCTGATCAAAGTCATCATTCCCGTAAGTCCAAGATGCTCGTAAATTTGAGTAAATTGTCAAATGACGCGTGGTTTATACTAAAAACGAACACTGGTCGAGAGATTGTTACAAACGGATGTAAGAATTGTACGTGGGTTCACACCATTACAAGACACTTCTCACCATATTTGAGTCATCTCGCTTGTGTTTGAACCAATGTTTTCATCGCTCCGAGTTAAATGTGGGCACGTGTAAAATATATTTTCTATTCAATATGTGTGTAAACATTTTATGTGTTTCAAGTTTGAACAAGTATCACAGATATCTATATAGGAGATCTAATGTAAATTGAATATTGTAAATAGATGTGCTTACACTCGGTGGAGTACAGTTTACACAACACACTTTTCATTAAATTACAAATGCACCGAGATACCAAATACGTTGTAGTTGTTTTTTCTTCTCGTTTTAAAAAATAAGTTTAATGTAAGCGCAACTAAATAAACTATTTCCTTCTGACAATGTAACTATTGAAATGTTGATATTACTGACATAATGTATTTAAATTTATACGCAACGTACATTTATTATTTTCATGGGTTCCTTTTTTGAATAGAATAATCTCTGTCATACAAACACAACAGCTTGATACATACATTCAAATTCAGATTCACAAATACTCGTTCCAAGAATCACTATCCGAGCGAAATTAATAAAAATGTGTAGGTATATTTTTACAAGAAAACATTTCAATTTATTCCGTAATTTAAAAAAAGAGATTAGCGAGTATAACATATTATTTTACGATAAATGATTCTGTAGCAAAAAAATTAAAAGTGAGAAGGTGTGAATCGATAATAAAAATAAATTTATTAAAACGAGATTAAACATAATTTATTCATTTACCTTTTACTCGGGTTAAAGTATTGTGAAAGATTTTTTAATGGCCAAAATATGTATTTTATTTTTATAAGAAATTTTGAGGACCAAAAATAATATTTTTTTTTAAATGTGTACATTTTTAAAAAATATATTAGAAAGTTGTTTATATAAGTTAAATAATTGAAAATTAAAAGTAATTTATGAACATAGTTTTGTTTTTAATAGATCATACATGGATTTCTCTAAGACTTTTCTACTTTGTAATAAAATAAATATAATGAGATCTGTGAAATTATTTAAATTTTATTAATTAAAATTTTAGAATTACTGATCATAAATCTTATTTTGAAATGATATAAAACTAATTTTACATTTTTTAATATGTAATAAAACAGTAAATTTTATATACATATCTTCCCTACCCCTCTATATATTTATATATATAGGTTTTTTAAGCGTGATAGAACTTTAAATTGAATCCCTATCAAAAGTTATATTTGACCCAAAAAAAACATCTTTATCATACCTTTATATATACATACACACACATGTATATACGAGGGTCGTTTGATAAGTATGGTAAATTTATTTATTGTTTAATTCAATTAATTAATTAATTTAATTATTTTTTCAATTTAGTTTTTCTTACTTTT
The DNA here is from genome assembly GCA_029203775.1 of Neoneuromus ignobilis. Classification (NCBI taxonomy): domain Eukaryota; kingdom Metazoa; phylum Arthropoda; class Insecta; order Megaloptera; family Corydalidae; genus Neoneuromus; species Neoneuromus ignobilis. The sequence goes on along the minus strand of CP092095.1, from coordinate 9,486,970 downwards.
TTACTATACTTATCAAACGACCCTCGTATATAAAGATGTTTTTTCAGGTTAGATAGAACTTTCGATAGAGATTAAATTTAAAGTTCTATCACGCTTAAAAATCTCTCTCTCTCTCTCTCTCTCTCTCTCTATATATATATATATATATATATATATATATATATATATATATATATATATAACCTAATTTATTAAATACATATTTTGAAAAATCACACACTAAATAAATATTCTTTTACTGGACTAGAACTTTTAAGGTCTAAAAAATAAATTCATATAGGGTTTAACTTTTAAATCTCACAATGTATTCGTGAATATTAAATGATATATGGCTTTCATTTTGTAAAAAGTGTAATATAAAACCTTACTTGCACTACTATTGTTTACTTTTTAATATTTTAAAACACCTCTTGATTAAAAAATGTCAAATATCTAAAAAATATTATTTAGTTTAGGGTTATGATATAAATTAAAAGTATTGATATAAATTAAATTAAATTAGTGTCATTTGGTTAGTTGAATTATTTATAAAGTCTTTAGGTAATATTTTATAATTTGAAATTGTTTGAAATCGAATAAAGTCAAATTTTGAAAATTTATGTACATATGCATATATTAAAGAATTTATCAAATGTGTTTTATGTTATCAATCACCTTATACCATTTTGCTATGAACAGTGATATATAAATTCTCAATTTATTTTATAGGCACGGTTAAAGAAAATATTTTAAATTGGTTAATTTTTTTTAATATCGTAACGTTAAATAAAAACTGTTTTATTATTTTATTTTATTTTGTAAAAAAATATTAAATAATAATTCTTATTAAAAAGAACGTTATAATTAAATAGATTTATAATAGAAATGTTTATATATAAAATTATATAGTTTTTTTGATTTAAATATTTTTTTAAATAATAATAAATCAAATATTACTTGCTTACATTTATTAAAATTTCAATTATGTTCATAATTTATAAATATTTTTACTGTACAACTTTAATATATTCTTTTAAATTTCAAAATATTTCCTCTTCTCCTATAAATTATTACAAAAAAATATACAGTAATTGTTTTTAACATTATAAATTTCTAACAATAGCAGCTACTACAAACTACCTATTATCTCATTTACTCCATAAATAGATAGATGACATATTTGTCATCATTGCAGTCGTACAGTTTAAGGTCGTTCATCTTTTAAGTTCAAATAGGGATGTCATGTATTCGAATCCCACTACTCATACGTAAGTTCTTTGCCATAAAAAACACAATTAAGACTAATAACTAAAAATATATGATCGTTTGTCTCTTCTCACACAAAGACTTTAATATATAAAGATGTTTCTGTATTTTGCTACAAATAGAATATTTAAAATGATTTTTTTTAAAACAGTTATTTCAAGTTAAAATCGTTTTTATTTTTTAGTGTTTATAAATTATTAAAAATAACTGTTTGTTGAAATTATTTATGAAATAACTAAAATATAATAAAAAAATATATTTAATTAAGACTTTAACTAGAAGTAAATGTTTAGTTGAGATATCGGTGTATAAAGAAAAAAACTTCAAAACAACTAAATTATAAACATTAACAGTTTTGTTATATTTTTTTGCTGTATAATATACCGTTGTAAAATTATATTCCATATAATTTCTATCGAGGTAATAAGAAAATTATAATAAAAATGTACATATGTAATTATTTTTTTGCAATAATTATAAAACGTTAAATAAATATTTACAACAATATCTAATTAAACAATATATAAACGCTTATACAGTCTGTAATTATCTACAAATGGACCGGACAATTGCACCGTTCAAAGTTTATATTTTTTTATTAGTGAATATCACCAACTAATGAGTATTTAATTAATATATAGCATTTGTGTGGCATTATCGTAATAGGAAATCGCCTAAAAGACTGTTTTATTTTTATATTTAGTCAGATAAAAAGTAATAGGACTTTAGATCATTATAACTAATCAGAAATTGTTCATAAAAGGCTCGACTGTGTTTTCCCATGTACTCCATTAAATATCAATTTCCGAAAGATATTATTAAATCGTAAATTAATAAGAACCTGTTTTATTCAATTTTACTAAAAGAATTGAATATGTGAACAAGAAAGAATTTTTATGAAATGTTAGTATGGTTATAACTACCTATTAATTATTTATTTATTCTAATGTAATAAATGTTACATTTTTGGATAAAACAGGTATATATATATATATATATATATATATATATATATAAAATATAAATTAAATATAAAATGTTACGTTATACTTTCACGAATTTTCAAAACTAGAATGTTATTACCACTTTTTAAATATTTTATTTACAAGAAAAACATATTTAAATTAAAGAACTTATTAGTTTTTGATATAAAAATATTGTATATTTATATATTCTTGATATTTTTTTTTAAGAAAATGAAGAAATCCTTTTCACTTATGTGTGGAAATATTTTGTACTAATTTTGAATTTTGTTTAATTTATTTTTCACAAATGACTTTGCATCTTTAATATTACAAATTTTTTTTTGTTCAATAAATACTTTTTGTTTGTTTTTGTATGTATTTTAGTGTTTGGGTTTGAAAAATAAAAGAATTTTTATTAAAAATGAACAATAAATAAATAAATATTAAACCCACGAAAATAAATTTTATAGTATTAATTTAAAAATTCATAAAACTAAATAAATTATTCTGGAATAAATTTGTTATTTAGGCATCACAAGGGTTTTAATGAAAATAATTTTATAATCTAATGAAATTGTTAAATCACTGTTTGTAATATTTTTTTTTTTTGGAAAAAAATATTGATTTCTTGAATTATCAAGTTTTTTAAAACATAAAAATAGTGTAGATAATTTTTTGAAAATTTAATGTAGAAATAATATAGTCATCCAAATGTGACGCCCAGATTTGTGTTTTTTTTTTAATCTAATGAAATTGAAAATAAATTTTTATAATCTAATGAAATTGTTAAATCACTGTTTGTAATATTTTTTTTTGGAAAAAAATATTGATTTCTTGAATTATCAAGTGTTTTAAAACATAAAAATAGTGTAGATATTTTTTTGAAAATTTAATGTAGAAATAATATAGTCATCCAAATGTGACGCCCAGATTTGTGTTTTTTTAAAAAAAAGAAACATGTATATAGGGTGGTGTATTAGGGAAATATGTGTATAGTTACTTTTGTATCTTTTTAATAAAACCCAAATCTAGACGTCACATTTGGATGACCCTATATTTCTTATATTATTTCTTTAAATAGAATTTGTCTAAATATATTTAGAATTTTATACTCCTATAAATAATTTTAAATAAAAATGTTATTTTTTATATAAATTAACTAAACAATTAAAAACAGAGCTTATTAATATTTTAAAATGAGATAAAAATATTATATACGTTATCAATAATAAATAGAAATAATAGCTTTTGTATTGATTAAAAAAATAGGAATAAAGTCTGAATTTTTTGTTCCAATTCTTGTTAACCATTTGTTGTTTTTAATTTTTTATGTTTAATTTTTAAAACATATTTTTATTTAATATGTTACTATGATTAATTTTAAAAAGTTAATTTATTTAATTTTAATATTTTCAAATTTACAATATTTTCAATTCTACAATTTATTCAATTTTCATGAAATGCCAATGTAGTTATAATAAGTATTTATTTTCTAAACAAATTTATTCTGAGTAATTAATTCAAAGATAATTTTTGAAATCTTTTTATATTTTTATATCTTAAAATTATTTTTTTTTTTGTAATTTTCGTTGTAGCAATTTTAAATGTTATTTTAATTTCAATTTATTATTCTAGTTATATTTGTATTTAGTTTTCAAATTTCGTTATTTTTTCATACTATTAAAATTTTAATTGCATTGTTTCCGATACAATGATTGAATATCAAAATGAACCGAATAGTTCGTACACTTGTCAGGTGTCATTGCCCTGCAATATCGTCAAGTGTTCACGAGTTTCATGAAAAATAATGCATGAGTATAATACGCATTAAATATTTATACCATAATTAGATGTACGCCTAGGCCACACTATGATCACAACACACCACTCCTCCGGGTTTGTCTTTGTTCTATTATACAAACTTCTAATTGACTATTATGTAGTCACCGATACATTTCAATGAATTATGTACATTTTATATGGCTAATCATTACCATATTATACAGGTAATGTTTCTAATGTTTACCGACGGTGAAAATTGATACACCTACACGTTAAGAGCAGTTGATAATGCACTATGTGGACAAAGATAATGACATTAAATTTATATATTGAATGATATCGATACACTGTTCGTTTGTTGAAAATGGACGTCGATTTCATCTACGTGTGAGTTTGTTGTTCGTTATAGTGAATAATAGATTTTATCGTTATTTTACTGTTGTAGTTTAGTATTTACAACAGTGGCGTCGTAAAAATACTATATCTCTGTGATGAAATCGACGAGATAAAGAAATAAATTTTACATACTGAGCCGAGTTGTTTGAGTCAGTTTGGTTTTATTATTTTCTTGTATAACTCAAAACGGTCTGCACGTACACAACACTAATTTAATGACTTCTTTAATATATTCTTTTTGTTATTTAACCACTAATATATGTTTAGAACATACAAGTATCTTTTAAAGAAATTACCAATTACGGAAATTGAGACGGACACTGCATGGGTGTAAGAAATTGGTTTCGTGGAGAACGGATTACATTTTAGACGTTTGAACAAATTGAAAAACTTCAGTTTTTGAACTGTTTGTCAGTGTGTTTAAATTTATATTGAGAAATACATATTTTTTTAAATTATATTTATATATATATATATATATATATATATACATATATGCACTGACAACCATAAGTCATGGCACACATGGGTAACGTAAGCAATTTATTGATATAATTCAGTGAAGTGGTTAAATTAAAAAAAAATATTTAATTGAAAATAAATATAATATTCATTAAATTTATTCATTATATAATATTTATTTTCAATTAAATATTTTTTTTAATTTAACGACTTCACTGAATTATATCAATAAATTGTTTGTTACCCATGTGTGCCATGACTTATGTATCATTGCCCTGCATATATATATATATGTTATATATATATATATATATATATATATATATATACATGCTCGAAAATGTCTGCCTACACTTATTAATACGGATATATTTCTCAATAAAACAAACTTATTAATATAAATTTGAAAACAAATATATTTTTTAATAATTCTATAAACTAGTAATTATTTATACATGACAATTTAAAACATTTTAAATTTATAACAAATAAACTAAAAAATAAAAAACAAAAATTCATACAAATTGAACTGAAAATGTCTGCGTACAAAAAATGAAAATCGAAAATGATATAAAGTAAAATAAACTTTTCAAGTGAATTAGTAACTGGTTGGATAGCCTCTTTTTTAAAAAAAAACTCCTATAATTGTTTTTGCATGGAAAGGTCCACTTTTTGTGGTTTCCTTAGCAGTAATCTTATTTCACTCTTTTTCTATAACATTCTTCAACATTTCCTTTACAATTATGTCATGTTGGCAAATTTACGTTCGAGAAAATGCCACATATGTTCTATAGGGTTTAGGTCTAGAGATTGGAGAGGTACATCCAACTGTTTTGGAATGTTATATAATATCTATAGCTTAACAACTTCTGCCGTGTGCTTCGAATCATTGTGATACAAAAAATTATAATCGGGACCTAGACTTCATTTTTCAGCACATTACTTTATATTTCGTTTTAAAATATTTAAGTAAGCATATTTATCCATCATGGATTCTAAAAACTCTATTTGTCCCACGCCCTTACTTGTTATACACCCCTATACCATTACTCTACCACCACCGAGTTTCACAGTAGGAACAAGATTTTTTTTATTCAATGATGTACATACAATTTCGAGTCCTTTTATTCCAAAAATGGAATATTTGCTCTCGGCTGAGAAAATCATGTTTTCCCAAAACTGGATTAGTTTATTAATGTGCTCATTTACATATGCAATCCATTTTTATCTATTGACACGTGAAATAAATGATTTCTTACGCGCAACACGTTCATGATACCCACCCTTTTTTATTATTTTTCGCATAATATCAACACAGATTTTTTTAAAAAATAGTACTTTAATATCTTTTGCAATTTGGGGTGCAGTTATTCGGGGATTTTCTTTCACTGAAGCCACAATCTTACGCCTTTATCTAAATGTTAACTTAGACGGCTGGCAAGAAAGCGGTTTCAAATGTGGATTTAAAATTGATTACTACTTTTTGAATAAAAGAATGTTGTCTTCCAACACCCTTCCCTATTTCACGAAAACTTTTTCTTTCTTTTCCTTACTTTAAAATAATTTTACATTCACTAAAAGAAATTTCCTTTTTTTGAATTCCATCTTATTTATTTTTTGCAAAAAACTTTACTATTAGTTACTAAAAATAATATTTTAGCGTTTCAATTGCAACATACGAACTGGAACATAAAACTGTAATAATTTTAAAACAACAATAAGTGAAAAAATTGCAAAAAAAAGATGATTTACCGTTTAATAAAATGTGTACGGAGACTTTTTCTACTCAATTTGTATGAATAAATATAATATTTATTTTTAGTTTATTTGTTATAAATTTAAAATGTTTTGATTTGTCATATATAAACAACTAGTAGTTTATAGAATTGATAAAAAATATGTTTGTTTTCAAATTTATATTAATGAGTTTGTTTTATTGTGAAATATATCAATATTGATAGGTGTACTTAGACTTTTTTTGAGTATTTATATATATATATATATATATATATATATATACTTAATTCATTATACTGGATTAAGTATAAAACAATAAAATAAATATGAACACTTAATCATTGGAAGAAATATATTCATGGTACTGAAAAATATTCAAAAGTGGCAAATAATATTTCAGAGCAAGTTTATAGATAATCATAAATCCAAATGTTGTACTGGCTAGTTTTATATATTTGACTAACTACATATAATCTATATTTAAATAATACGAATAAATAAATGTCATCAATCCTGACATTTAAAACGTCCACATCGAGTTGTCGTTTACATACTGTTTAGTTGTGAATCATCTTCTTTGTAATGTATGTATTTATATTTACATTTTCTTTAACGGCCTATAAGGTCATTTCGAACTGAAACTATGTCAGACTTCCACTTGATTTTTTTCCTATCCAGATGGAGTAGTATGGAAATGTTTATTTATTTTATTAATTGACCTATAAAGTTTGTTTTGCTGTTCAATATTTATTTTATGTGTTAAATTTGAATCACGTTTGACAATTAAATTCATGGACACATAAGTAAATTTATGTATATATATATATATATATATATATATATATATATATATATATATATTATTTATTTATTTTTTTTCAATTTTATATATTTTTTATTGATTTTAAATATTTTTCTTAAATCCTTTTTCATTTATTTTAAACATATAATTTATTTTTTTAATTGTATTTTAAAATTCTATTAGCATCATATAAAATCTTCATAAAAACTCATATTTTTATTTCACTGATACATATTTTTTTAATTATTTTATAATATATAAAAACTATATTTTAGCCTTGATTTAATTTATTTTATAAAATGTTTCAATAATCATTTATTATCTACATATTTCAATATTTATTATCTACATATTTCAATAGCTACATCATTTTTAAGATACAATAGATTTTTTAATCTGATCTAAAGATGATGGCCTGACTTTTAAAATGCGAATTTGTAAATAACATAAATATTAAATGATTATTAAATTCTTTTAAAAATCTTGCTGAAATCGAGTCGAGTGATTTTTATTCAGTATTTTTTATTTATTTTAAATTATAGTAAAAATCGAATGTGCAAATATTTTATATACTACTACTACTATATATATATATATATATATATATACACATATATATATATATACACACACACACCCGTCCCTCAATTTACGCAGAGTATCCGTTCCAGGTGGATTTGTTTTACGCGAATGAAAATCGCATAAATTGAGTCTGTCCGTTCAATAGAAAAAATATTGGAAATAAAAGCTAGTAAAGTTGTAGAAACACATATTTATTTCACATAGCTTAATAAAAAAATTATGACGTTTTAGACAATAAAAGTAGATAAATTTTATTCGGTGTCACTATCGCTACTGTAATTCGAAACAATCAACATTTTATATATTTATATCGTGTTTTTATACGTTCAAGTAAGAATTTACGTCACTCTGATATATAATAAATTCCATGAAAAATTATATAAAATGAAATCTACCTGACCGCGTATAAAAAGTGCCGCGTAAATCAATACCGCGTAAAAAAAGTTTCGCGTAAATTGAGGGACGGGTGTATATATATATATATATATATATATATATATGCAATATTTACATACTTTATTTACATAGTAATATATGTTAAAAAAATTCGGTATATATTTAAGTTGATTGTAAACAGTATTGAATGTTTTAAAATTTATGTCTAGTATTTATTAATGAACACTAAAAAAAAAACTCTGTACCAAAACTGTTAAAAGTATATTATGCATAGTTTATAATTATTTATACAGCCATTCATAATAAACCTCGAATGGTTGCAATCATTTGTAAATCGTAACATTATTTTGTATGTCAATTGCGTTTTAATTCATTGTATAAACACTGGAACTGTGATTGAGATTTCGAATCGTACATTGAAAATAAGTACTAATGAAGTCTAAGTAAAGTAATGAAACTATTACAAGCACTTCATGACATGTAATTACGAGTTATTAAGATTAATTTGTAAACATTTAATTTTCAACGTTTTTTTTCGATTGCATTCAATAAGACCATGTCGTTTACGAATCGAATTTATTTTTAGACTAATTCGTTTATCTATATGTCGTATAAAGGTGTAGCTTTATATTAGAACATTTATTCAATATTTTAATTAAACATTTAATTGTTTGAATGAGAATGTTTTAAAAGGAGTGTAATGAATTTGGTTTATTTAGAATATAAAAGAACGGGCTATAAAAGTAGTACATAAGATACGTATATGTTTTGCTTTTAAATAACGTTATCATATTTTATAAGATAATTTGTAAAAATATAGAAAATAAAACGTTCCAATTATTTTAAGTCATTTAATGGATTTTTCGAATCGCTAAATTCTTTATCTGACATATTTAGTATTCTTGTAGTTTTAGATATTTTTCTACAAATGTATATTAACCCTTATTGGTCGTATGTCACCTCTGACGTGACATTACAATTTTGCTCTATCAGTCGTATGTCACGTGCGAGGTGACAAGACTGAACAAGTAACAACGTCCTCATTGCTGAATGTACACACTAATATGTTTTTACAGTTTAATTCTTACTCGATAGTAGACATCACTTTCTGTCATATTTCAGCAATTATTTTACTTATTTCATAATATTTTATTCGTCTAAAAATGAATAAAGAAAACTATAGCAATATGGAAAGTTGTAGTGAAATATGTGAAAATTTTGAATATTCGCAAGTGATTTTAATTCTTGTGATGAAGCTGCATATCTTGCAACCTCATTCCCAAGGGAAGCATAATGACTGCATTGTATGTTCCAATCGGAAGTTACCTGGAGGAAGAAAGACGACTATATACTTCTGTGAAACTTGTAACAGAAAACCATTCCTTCATGTAGGAAAATGTTTCAAAAAATACCACACATTGAAAAAATATAAATAACATTTAAGCTTGAAAATTACACGTTTAATAAAATGTAAACATTTAAAGTGTAAATATAAAAAATTTTATGCACAAAACTATATTTTTATATCAAGTAGACTTAATTACTCTTCTCTTACAATAAGCACTCAAATATATCTCCGACCTAGCGGAAAGTTGAGTACAAAATGCTAATATCCGATAAAGGTTAATTATAGTAACATTAGTTTAATTATATTATCATTTTATATAAAACCTGTATATGAACATACGAGATAAATTTATATTTTTATTTTATTAATTTTCATGGAAAATATTTCATAAGTATACTTTATTATTAACTATTATGTATTTATATTTATCCTTGAATTTCTCATTTATACTTTTATTAACAGAGCGAAGAAAATAATAGTTTAATATTTGTATAGAAATATTTTTTTACTTGAAATATGAACCTATTTTTTTAAAAAAAAAAATTTAAACCTACATATATGTTTAACAAACATCTCTCTCTCTCTCTCTCTCTCTCTATATATATATATATATATATATATATATATATATATATATATATATATATATATGTATGATATAATATTATGATAATGTCGTCTATGTGAATGAACCGTCTGTAATGAACAATCGTAATAAAATGTTTAAAAACATTAAGATTAAATATCTTGACCTATAGATCATCGTTCCAAAGGTAACATAGTGTTCCAATAAATAGGCAATTAAAGAGAACAAGCTCGGCATTTCTTTCTGATTACGACATACAGTGCCACACGCAAACGACTACATTTCATTCGTAATGACGGCAGGCACATCAAATATCCACCCACTTGTCGAAGGGACCTGAGTCCACCTACGACCGTGGTGAAATCCGACAATGTGACTATTTCCTTGGCGCCGTTAGATCGCCTCTTCACTCAAGTGCCTTCAGTTATCATCCGACTCCGTTGTTCTGTCACTCCGATGTATGTCTTTACAGTGACAATCGTAAAAATTTATTCATTCATTTACGACTTTGCCTTTATATGTCATATCGGTTTTACGTGTCAATAGAGAAAAAAATGATCACGTTTAGGTGTGTTTTATTTAATTTATAAAAGTGTTTATGCGTAGATACGTGTACGACACCTACAAAAGAGCGTTTTTTATAATTTACACAATGTTTGTATAGACGAGAGATCGATTTCAATGACGTATTCACTCGACTTGACAATTTTACGAGAAGAAATCCGATAAGAATGCTACCTTTTCTGTCTGAAAATACTCGACGATTTGAAAATCAGTCGAGGATTTTTATTAAAAATATACGAAATGTTATTGTTGTTCGAGTAGTTTCTAAAATTTTAATATCAGTTAATGTTTACTTAAGTGTGACAGTATTATAATATATTCATTTTTTTGACTATAAAATTTAATCTTAAGAAAGCAGATGGCACTTATGTAAATTTTTAGAATGTATTTAAGCTACTGTGATATTTTGAAAGAAACTCGCATTATCGTTTTTTTATTTCATATAACTCTCAATACTTTTATAATATTAATTCTTGTTAAACATTTCAACTAATTGTTTTCTTAATGAAAAATGACATGAACTCATAAATTCGGATTTGAACTTATAACCTGTCGGTCTTCCTTCTGTCTGACTAACCATTCGCCTACGTTTATTTTGAAAATTATATTGATTACATTTCAATGCTGATAATAAGTTCTTGGTCCAACACCCATACATACAATAATGGGTAACAATAAAAAAAAAATGTCTCACGGTTATCCTTGAACTCGAGTTAATAACAATATAGTGTACGTACACACAACATGACTTGACAAACTAATATATATATATATATTGGAATTAACACACACGCAGATTTTTTTGAACAGGTTAAAAAATAGATACATGTATTTTTTCATAAATACTTCATGTAGGAGTTTATTCATTAAGTTATATGATTTATTTGTACTGTTTTTAAACAGTTCACTGAATATTGTATTTCTTCTTTTTCAAATCTTTTATGAACACCGACATATATATATATATATATATATATATATATATATATATATATATATATATATATATATATATATATATATATATATATATATATATATATATATATATATATGTATCTATAGAAAAGTGTAATGTCATTAAAAAAATTAAAATACATCATGAGTAATATTTCAAATTTTAAAATATTGGTATTTAATTTAATATATATACATATATAAATTTTGGTATAAATGAAATATACAAATTAAAATGAACTTTATGTCTTCTGTTTATATATATTTCAACATTTTCTATTAAACAAATATTTTTTAAAAATTATTTCTTGTTTTCTATTTAACAAAATAATGATAACAATCTATTTTTTTAAAAAAATAAATCTATTGAATGCATAGAATGGCGGCTTTCTTTACAAAGACAGAAGGACATTAATTAACGTGATTTGTTAGTAACATGTTATGAAATTATTGCACATTTTAATATTACAAAAGCAATTGTGCACAAGTAATTTGCACTTGAACTACTAACCTACACTGAATTTCAATCTATTCTTATAGCTTATGTCATCTTTCATTAAGAAAACAATAATTTTCTTTATTTTATTCAAAAAAGTTTAATATGCTTTGATTATGGTACAATTAACAATTTTTTTTAACAAAATGAAAGAAATTTGAACGAAATTACAGATTTTTTTATTTGTTATCTTTCTTGATTCTTTTGAAAACTGTTTTTTGATAAATAAATAATATTTTTCAAAGTTAAAAAATAAACCTTTGTATTCAATCAAAAAGAAAAATTATAAAAAAATAAATAAACAGTATTTTATATTGAAATAATATATAAAATAATTAAATATAACCATTGATTTACATGAAAAAAAAATTTCAGTTTCTTTTAAAAAAAGTATATATACTCGTATATGGTCATCCAAATGTGACGCATAGATTTGTGTTTCATTGAAAAGAAACTATACACATGTTTCTTTTTAATAAAATACAAATCTAGGTGTCACATTTGTCTCTCTCTCTCTCTCTCTCTATATATATATATATATATATATATATATATTCGAGGGTCATTTGATAAGTATGGTAAATTTATTTATTGTTTAATTTAATTAATTAATTAATTTTTTCTTACTTTTTTACCATACTTATCAAACGACCCTCGTATATATATATATATATATATATATATATTTCGCATCTGCAATATGTGTAAGATGTTTATAATAAAATATTATTTAAAATTGTGAATAAAATAATTGACTTAAATAAATCAATCTAATTGGACGACTTTGACAAATTCGTCAATTTATAATAATTGATTTAACTCAATTTGTTATGAATCTCATTGTTATTCAGCGGAAATTCCTATAATCTTGAAATACTTATTCAACATACATACTGTTTTATATTTCGTTGATAAATCTTATTATATGATTAAAATTATTTCTAGTGTCATACAATTTTATTACGAACAGTTTAAAATTTATTTTAGGTCGGTCTACAACAGAATCAATATTTTTAATTATTAAGATATATTATAATCGTACGACGACAAATATTAAATTATTTCGATGAACATTTTCAGTAAGTCGATAGTATTAAAATATTTGGCTTAGTCTCACAACCAGGATCCTAAGCATTCGAATAACAAATCTTACCGTATGTACAAGACAGATCTGTCAAAACAAATATCATTATTTGCTTTTATAGTCGAGCTTTGTGTATATCTTGTTTTATAGTATCTGTCATTTTCACTTTGTATTCACAAATAGTTTTAACATTAATTCTTATGTGAAATGTTGAACGTTTATTTTTAAAAAAGGATTTGTTTCACGTATTGACTTTATATATTGAAAAATTAGAATATATATATATATATATATATATATATATATATATATATATATAATGTTTGTGTATTTATAATATTAAAAAAGTTTTATGAATGACTTATTAAAAATATATTATATGGAATGTTCCAATAAGGGCTTCATAAATTTAAATGGAAATAAAACAAAAAGTATTTAATTAATTAGTTTTTTTTTATTTCTAAACATATTCTGTGGCATTAACCACTTGCTCTGGAATGACGTGCTATGCACGTCGACTGCTATCTGTACAAATGCCGATATAACGTGCATAGCACGTTGTGTGATCTTTGCTAAGTATAACATCGGAGTTCAGTTAGCAAATGTCACTTTTGTTTTGAAGGCATATAAGTGCGTTTTTGTAGAACTTCATTAATTTTAAATATTTTCATTAAATAATAATCAAATAACTATAATACACAATATTTTTTTTATTATTATAAAGAACTATTTTATCCAAGAATTATTTTATTCTTATAATAGCGCATCGGAAAATGTTGTACTGGATTTATGTAGATCTTTAGTTGATTTTGTACACACCCTCTTTTTAGATAACTGGTATTCGTCACCAAAACTGTATCGGAAATTACATTTGCAAAAAAATAATACTATCGGTACAGTCAGATCTAATAGAAAGAATATGCCAAAAGATTTCACAGCGACAAAATTAAAAAGATTTGAAGTTTTTCTAAGATCTTGCAATGGTATCTTAGCTGTAAAATGGAAGGACAAAAAAGATATATATTTACTTTCTTCAAAACATTCCAAAGCAGAAATGATTATAACAAAAAAGAAAAAATGTAGAAATTATACAAACCAAAATGGAAATATTACAAAACCGAATATAGTTTTAGATTACAATAATAATATGGGTGGAGTAGACCTGCAAGATAGCTATTTATCATCTTTTCCTTGAATGAGAAAATTTGCAAAAAGTTACAGAAAAATATTCTTTTATCTAATGGATATGGCATTTTTTAATATCTATATTTTATTCAATAAAATAACAAACGTACCAAAACTCAAGAAATACTCCTTTTCAAAAATTATTAATAAATTTGTTAATCAATTTAAGAGTTTTATTATGATGTAAATGTGTGTGTGTGTGTGTGTCTAAAACTTTATAAAAAAATGATTTCAAATACCAACTCGCTGCGAATTGCTTTGGATGGATTTACCACGCGTGCATGTTAATTAATTGCCAGCGCAACTGGTTAATAATGGAATACAATTTCACTCACATAACCACCACAACTTCACTTCACATAGTGCATTCGTTTAGTCTAATTTTTACTCACTTTTTCACATAATTCTCGTCCAATTTCATGAATTAATTACACGTTTAATGTTTATTTTTAATGCTTCTGTTGTTTGCGATTTATCAGCATAATTTATCAGCAACCAATAATTGCACATAACGTCACAAAAAATAATCCAATGAAGTTAGATTCCATGATCTTAATTTCTGTATTTTTCAATTGATGGGTCCATTTTGTGAAATAATGGACTCATTAAATTTTTGTTTCAATAAGTTTTTATAATTTCTAAGCGTTGTTGAAGTGTTAAACGTTCTATGATAATTTGCCAAACTGTACTTATTTGAAATATCAAAATGAGGTTAAACAAAATTCATACATGACCACCACCAGCTGTCAAAGTTCTGATATTCTTATTAAAAAACCTTATACATAAACATTATCTTAATTACTAATACGCATTTAGATGGGTATAATATTATTATATAATTGTGTTTTATTTTTTATTAAATTCGTTTTGTTATTTTAAGCACACCTTTTGTGTCAAATTAAAGTACTATTTATGACATATTGATTATGAACTAATCTCAGTATTTTCTTAATTAAGAATGCTACTTCCTTTTATAAAATCGATGGAGAATATTATAATATATAATTTTATTTATGTATACATGTACATATAAATATACACACACACGTGTATATATATATATATATATATATATATATATATATATATATATATATTTCAAGGTAAAATAAACGATGATAATAGACGATAAGTATATTTTTTATATTTTAATCATCTGAAAGGTTACCGACAATCATCAATCAATTTGTTTTGTCACGTTTATAATGGCGTTTAGCGACTTTCGTCCCATACATATTTAGGTGTTTTAAAATCAAGAAAACTAATCGACTAAATTAATCACTGTAAACTGTTATGACATAATAAACTATTATAGATCATTAGAATAATTAAAACCATCCACACTTCGACAACTACGAGTATAAGACATAGGTGTTTTATACCTACGTGTTTAAAAATGCATTCAAACATTTTAGTTTGAAGTCTGAATGATTGTATCGATTTACGTCGACAGTTTCGGGAAATACAAAACAATAAAATAGATTTATTTACATTTTAAAATTGTATTATAATTTTTCACCAATTTAAAAATACTTGTCAGTGAAATATTTTCGTATTTAATTATACGCTTTGTAATTAATATCGCCATAAAAATTATGTACATAATGACACATGTTTGCGTTTATATATTATTACAGAATTATAGTTCACATATAATTTATAATTCAAAATCATTTTTAAAAAATGTTAACGAAAACATATTCTAATACGATTTTTGTCAAATAAAATATTATTAATGCCATCGTATAAACAGATACAAAGTGATGTTGGAAATGAAAGGATGGAATAAGATCATGGACACAAAAACCAAAATAAGTTCTGTTTTAATTAACACAAACTGAGCGAAGAGTTGTTTAAATGTCAAATAAATTAAAGCTATAAAAAAGCAAATACAAGCTTGTGAGATATATGAAGCGGCAGAATAAGTTTGTAAATAATTTCAAGAATAGCATTTCATCTTACTTTGACGAGTTTTTTATTATATATATATATATATATATATATATATATATATATATATATATATAAATATATATAAATCCATATCATAAAAAGTTAAAATTTCATATTATAAATCCATATCATAAAAAGTTAAAATAATTTATTAAATAATTAATTTTTACTTATGAAAGACATTTAAATTATAAATTCAAACTTCTGGTGGCGTCTGTGTCTACTAATCAGAATTTTTTAATATTTCTTCCATAATTTGCTTAAAATATGTTCGTTTACTGATTTTTAAATTAAAATACATATTTTTTATATTTTATATATATATATATATATATATATATATATATATATATCTTTGTTTTATTAATTTAATACAAGAAAACAATTATTGTCACATACACTACAATGCATTTATTTATATATTTTTTAATAAAATTAATATACATATATATGAAATACATTTTATAAAATACTTTTTATTTAGGATTTTAATAAAAAAGAATTTTCAAAAATACTTTCTCAAATATTATATTTGGAAAAAATTACTACTGAAATATTTTATTTAATTTGACAAAATTGACTGAAAATAAAACAAATATTTTAAAATTGAACAAGAACATTAAATCATTAAATAATAAATCTCTTTTATATATATTCAATGTTAAAAATATTTTTTACTTTAAAAAAATTAAATGAACGAATAGAAACTTGTAAATTACACGTTTTATTCGTCTATAAAATAGTAGTTTTTTTTTGTTGTAATAATATAAATTGTTCATTTTTTATGTACTTTATCTAACAATCTGTTGACAGAGTTTATTAAATATTTATGTATATTATTTTAAAAATATATATATAAATCAAAAAGATATGATTTTTCTTTGTTCCCACGACGGATTCTTAAAATAATTAATATGAGTAAAATGAAAACATTGTAATTATTGAGGAGGTGTCATACACGTTTCCTATATTAATAAAATAGATATTGATCAGGAACTTAACATTTAATTCATCTTATATGCTTATTTCACCTGTCTGGTAATTGATTTGCTCCTCGGATTCTTAAACACTTTCTTTAAAAATACACTTTTTCTATATTTTAAAATGATTTATCTTCAAAATAAAATCTGTTTGATTTTCATAAAAAATACATATAGTTTATTGTTTATATATTTTCATATTCAAGTGCAAAGATCATAAAATTTTAAAGCCAAATGACTTAAATAATTGAATTACTTTTATAAATATTACTCTTTTATCTCATTCATAAATTTCATTTTTTATATACTCATACATAAAAGTATTTTTATTATTTCTTTTCCGGTGATAATTTAATGGTAGTAATAATATTTTTTTTATTTTCAGTTCAAAAAAAACGTATTTAAATCACTTTCAATTTTTTTTATTCTTTAAAATCCTTTTTTTAATATTTTGGACAGCTTTCAAAATTAATCATAATATTTTTATATACTTCGAATTGAATTATTTGAACAAAAACAGAATGTAGATTTCATAGAATCTCTTTGAGTCACATTTTTCATTTATATGAATGACATTAAAGTTATTTTTGTCTAATGACGTGTTTAAACGTTTTTTTTTTTATTATTTTAATACGAACTGCAATTTGTTTTTGTTTAAATAGTATGGAAACTCATGACTCATATAATAAAATATAAACAGCACAGGGGGTCTTCCTATACAGACATATATATTTTATATCATGCTTAAATGCACCGTTAATATATATACATATGTATATAAATTAATTTTAATTTTATTGTTTAATAAAATTTATTTAAAACCTAATTTTGTTATTAAAAAATATTTGACAACTTTTCTATAAATCATTTAAATAAATGAATCACTTAAAATCTAATAAATACGATGACCTATTTTATGCTACTGATATTTTAAATTATTTTTTATCTTGTAATATAAACAGCATATTTTATCGCAAAACTATAAAATTTTAGATACATGCAAACTTGGTAATAAATTCGAAATTTAATGATGTGTTAAAAGTGAAACGTGTATTTTATAAGTACGCAAGATGATTTTGTTTAGTTAGCACGGGAAATATCAAATCAGACAGTTTTACAAGAAATGTCGCAGAAAATACAGTGTCACTTATTTCATTATAATTATGTGATGTCAGTCGTGTGAATCAATTATTGAAAATAAATAGACGATGACGTGAACTTTATCTTCTTCATATATTTATTTATTTTTAAATGTTTGTTTTGAATTTGTAGAATGTTTTATTTAAAATCATTTCCGAGAAATGCAGTTTGATGAAAAAGACTTTGAAATATGTTCAAAAGTTTTTTTTATAAATTAATATTTTATTTAAATTAAATTACTATTTTCGCATATTTTTCACTTAAAATTTAACGAAAGGTAAATAATTTGTAATCTGTTTCTTATTAACAAGTCTATAAATTCAAATAAATAATTTAATTAAATAATGAAATATTTCTACGCTTGCCAAAATTTAGATGATTAGTTATATGCAATTATACAGATGAATTATTAAGAAATTTATCTTAAAATTTATTCAAAGGAAGTTAAGCAGTTTGCAAATGGGTTTAACACATAAATTGTTTCTTAGAATGGTCGTGAAAAAATTTGAAACTTTTTTAAGAAGCAGTAACGTTCTTGCCATTTTAAAGTAAATATTTACGTTTGATAGATTTTTATATAATCGTAATCGATTATTTTTTTATAAGTTTTTATTTAACACTAGAACTACCAAGAGCGTCATTTTGACGATTTTCAAATTTCGTGCTTAAAAATTTCGATATGATTTATGTATTGTTCTAGAATTTTATGACGACTTTTAATGAAATATAAGAACAATTAAATATTCCTATTCAATTTCCACTTAGCTACTTTAACTTCCATAATTAGTATGACCTATACCTATTTAAACCAAGATACGTCAAATTGACGACATTAGCAATCTCAAAATTTATAATAATTTATATTCAAGTGAATGTAAATACGTATTGATGTCCATCCTTGCATACACATATATCGCTTTCAGACATTTCCTGGAAAATTTTAGGTACATTTTTTATATGAAAAATAGGTTGCAATCATTATCAGTTGTACTTCTAATGTGATAAAGTTCTTGGTGCAAAGTGTAATCTGTGAAAAGTCCAATTTGGGAAAAAAGTATGAACATATTTTTATTAAAAATTCAAATTTATTTCTTGTAAATCCTAGGCACAATGAAACGATTTACAGGAAGCAAAAAATTATTCGAAGAATTCAAAGAACTCACTGGTATAAATGAAGACAGTTCGGATACTAATTCAAGTAATAATGATTTAGACATATCTTGCGTGGAAAATAAAACTGATTTTTCAGACTCTGAAGAAGCTGAGGATGAAATTGAAGTACGAGATATTGAACAAAGTGAAGAAGATCAATATGAAAGTGAAGATTCAAGGAGTGAAGATGAAATTCCCCAAAATAGCCACAAACGCAGTAAGCGATTGCGAATATGTTTAGATACTGAATCGGATAGTCAAACAGAAACCGAATCAAGACAGCAAAAAGACATTGCTGTCGACGGTACTGAATGGGAAGAATTAGGGAATGGTTGTGTTGGTAGATTGCCATTACATACTATATTCAAGGATACTTCGGGCCCAACTGGTTATGCGAAGCGAAACATTATGCTTGGTTATGTTAGTAGGGTATTTCGGCTTATAATTGATTATAGAATTATGAGCCACATAAAAGCTTGCACTGAGCTACAGGCCAGAAACATTTTACAGAACGACTGGAAAATTACTATGGTCGAATTATATGCTTTTATACCCATTTTGTATGCTCGAGGAGCCTACGAAGCAAGAAACGTGAAGTTATCGTATTTGTGGTCCAAAAAATGAGGACCTTCTTTCTTTTCCGAAACTATGAGTAGAAACAGATTTTCGGAAATTATGAGATTCATTCGTTTCGACAAAAAAAGCGAGAGGAGTGTTCGCTTACGAACTGACAAATATGTTTGTGGCAAGTGTTCATCACAGAAAACATGTATTTGTAAAATATGTGATTCATAGTTATTCCATACATATCAAATGTGCTATAATATAAATGCAAATAGAAAGTGTTTTTGTTTGTTTTTTTTTTTGTATTAATAATTAATGAATTATTATATTAAGTGTTGTTTTTGTTAAATTATATTCTTTTATTTACATAAACTAAGTGAAAAGTTAAAATGAAAGCCATGATCAAAAATACGTCAATTTGACGAGTGCGGTAAAACTAGATATATATTTAACATCGGTAGTTCTAGTGTTAAATATAAATTTCAGATATTTTAATAAATATGTTATTTTATAATTTTAATTTCTTGCTTAATACTTTTTTACATAAATTATTGATTTAGTTATTTTTGAAATTCAAAATTAATTATGAAATACTAAATCTCTCTCTCTCTCTCTCTCTCTCTATATATATATATATATATATATATACATGTGTGTGTGTGTGTATTTCTGTGTATATCTACTTACTTTTAAAATTTTAATTTTCTTAGAATTTAAATTTTAATATCAAATTTAATAACTTAATTCCATCTTTCGTTTTTTTTTTTAAAAAAAAATATTAAGATCAATTAAAAATATAATCTTTTTTCAGTTATTAGATGATTTATGTGTTGTGATTTCTACATTTTTCAAATTTATCTTCAGTTGATTGATTACCTTATATAAAAATAAATATATTAACATACTTTACTGAAATACTATAATTTATCTCACGCACAAAACCAGCTTGATTAATCGAATATATGTCAAATAATGATCATTCATGAAAATAAAAAAAAAATGAAAAGTGGATAAACGTTCAGAATTACATATATTAAAAAGGTAATTTTATTTGCTATAAAATTAGAAAAGAAATATTTTTTTACATTCGCCCAAAATGGATAAAGATGTCAATGTTTTATAGTATTTAATTAATATATATATAGCGAATATGTTTGTATATGTGATCTGATCGTAACCATTTCATAGATATATCTGTTTGAATTTGAACCGCATGAATTTAGAAATCACCGCTTCTTAACGTACTTGCGTAGGCATACAAGGCAATAGAAAAATTACAATCAAACTCATTGAGAACAAGACGGCTTGTTTATGAACGAGAGTAGAATTGAGAAAAAATGTGAGGGGTATACAATTGGAATCAAGATAAAGTACAAGAATTACTTTCAAAAATTCATACAATCGACTTTTATACAATTTTATTAAGTTGTAATGATATTAAATTATTTTTAATTTTTATTATGGATAATTAAAATTAAATATCGAATTATTTTATATTTAATTCGTAATATTTAATATCAAACACATTATCAGGCCATTTATTAAGTAATTATTATTTTTAAAAAAAAATAATTCACTGTTATTATTGGAGTATTTTTTAAAAATTTTCAAATATAGAGTTTTCTATTAAGAATGTCAGAACTTTGATAGCTGGTAGCAACCATGTTTGAATTTTTTTAACCTTATTTTGACATTTTAACCAAGTATAGGGTGATAAATTACCATGAAACGTTTAACACTTTAACAACGCTTAGAAATTGTAAAAACTTCAATAGATTTATTGAAACAAGTGTTTAATGAGTCCATTATTTCATGAAATTGATCCATCAATTGGCCATCAAGATCAGGTGATCTAACTCCATTAGATTATTTTCTGTGGGGTTATGTGAAATAATTGGTTTATACTGATAAACCACAAACGTTAGAAGCATTAAAAATAAATATTGAACTTGTAATTCATGAAATTGGACCATAATTATGTGAAAGAGTGACTAAAAGTTGGACTAAACGAATTCACTATATCAAGCAAAATCGTGGTGGTCATATGAGTGAAATTGTGTTCTATCAATAATGCCATAGAATATTCTTAAAAATAAAAAAAATAAATAACTAATTAATTAAATAATTTTTGTTTTATTTTCATTTGAAATTCTGAAGTGCTTATTGGAAAACTTTATACTATTCATTGAAATAATCTATAATTTAATTCATAATTTTGAATTATATATATATTATTATTTAACATTTGTACATGATTAAAATCTTATAATTAAATGAAAAAAATATAAAAAAATTCAAGGATCGAAAAAATCATAAGATCAAAAATAGTTTATTATTTATTATAGTATATGTTCTAAATTCAATAATGTAAATGATTATAGTTTTTTTTGAAACAAAAATGGAATAGTTATAGCTACAATAATTATTTTTTATTTGAAAACACTAAAAAAAATTTCTATATATGTAAAGAATGTTTGAAATTGTTTCAAAAGGGAAGTCAGAGAATGTATCATTACAAACGAAACTATTAAACGTACGACTAATGTTTATGCTTCGTTTGATTTTTTTAAAACAGTTATTTAAATTGATTTTTCTTTTAGTGGAATTGTTGTGATGTTTATATAGAATATTTAAAGAATTATTTGTTGATCCAAGAAAAGATTATTGCATGTAATAAAGAATTTTATTTACTTTTTGTTCAGATAACCAGGAAGTCAATCTGATCACAAGAATTTATTAACAGATAGAGTAAAATTAGAAACTGATTCTGTTTAAATTCTGTAAATTTTTGTTTTCCTATTTACTTTACTTTTAAAAAAGTATATTCGTTGTTAACCTGTCATAGGTTTCAAAAATGATTATCAACTTTTATAACTACGAGGGTGGTCCCAGAAGTACCCGACCCAACAAAGAAAACACAAAAATTTTGGAAAAAATATTTATTTTTCAACATAATCTCCTTTCAGCTCTATACACTTTTCCCAGCGATGTTCAATAAGTTCGATACCCTTTTTATAATAAGAACTGTCTTGCTCCTCAAAATACCCATTAACTGCCGACATCACTTCTTCATCGTTGGGAAATCTTTGACCACTGAGCCATTTTTTCAAGTTTGGGAACAGAAAATAATCCGTGGGGTTAAATCTGGTGAATAGGGTGCATGAGGTAGCAATTCAAACTTTAATTCATTAATTTTGGCCATTGCAATAACGGATTTGTGAGCTGGTGCATTGTCTTGATGAAACAACACTTTCTTCTTAGCCAAATGCGGCCGTTTTTGCTTGATTTCTTCGCTCAAACGTTGCAATAAGTTCGCATAATACTCGCCGTTGATAGTTTTTCCTTTTTCAAGATAGTCAATGAAAATTATCCCACGCGCATCCCAAAAAACCGACGCCATGACCTTGCCTGCAGATGAAACGGTCTTCGCCTTCTTTGGAGCCGGTTCTCCCTTTTCAGTCCATTGTTTTGATTGTTCTTTTGTCTCGGGTGTGAAGTGATGGACCCATGTTTCATCCATGGTTATGAAACGGCGCAAAAATTCTGCTTTGTTGCTGTGAAACTTCGCTAAACACTCAATTGAAACATCTTCACGACACTGTTTTTGCTCGAGTGTGAGCAAACGCGGCACCCATCTTGCACACAGCTTTCTCATGTCCAAATTTTCAGATAATATGCGATGTACCGCACTTTTTGAAATGCCTATTATGTCTGCTAGCTCGCGCACTTTCAGTCGACGATCATCCAGTACCGCTTTGTGGATTTTCTTCACCATTTCTGGAGTCGTCACCTCATTTGGTCGACCACTGCGATGCTCGTCTTGGCAGCTCGTATGGCCTCGTTTAAACTCTGCTACCCAATATTTCACTGTTGTAAACGAAGGAGCAGACTCACCCAGAGTAGAATCCAGTTCAGCTTTTATATTGGTTGGACTGAGGCCTTTCAAATAAAAGTATTGTATCATGTAACGATGACCAATTTTCTCCATTTTCACAAATTCACTGAAAACGTTCACTATTGATGGCTGCCAAACAAATACTAAACAACGTGGCGTCCTCAAACTTGAAACATATGCTTTATAGATTGTGTACTTTCTAATACAGTGATATTTTTCAAACAACTACCGCCATCTCTAGGTCAGGCCGGATACTTATGGGACTAACCTCGTATCAAATATACCACAGATCATAGCGATCACTCGAAAAGGAAATGAGAACAATGTCCAATAGTGGAAGTGTAGAAGATGTGGACGTGCGAGAATGACGTAATATATTTCGATTGTTTTCAAATCTACTTAAATAGAATATAAATCGGTGGTCATCCCTGGCTAACATGAATTGGAAGTTGTTTAGTGAGAAGGTGCTGCGCGTAGGTCGTATAGCTCTAGGTATGGTGTGCAGAGGTTTACCTGTTGCCACGTCATGTAGGTTACACTTATGGACAGGACAGGTAACGCAGTGATCGGGTGGGTTGTGACAGTTCAGAGGACACGCGATCACGATCCATATTTACGTTTCTGTGCACGGATTATAGACGTATTATAAATTTACTCCAAGTTGACGTTAATCAACCGTTGCCGACATCAAGATATGTTTAAATCAATACACACACACACACACATATATATTATATATACATATATATATATATATATATATATATATATATATATATATATATATATAAATAAAAAAGTAATGAGTATTTCAAATCATGTTTTTAGATCAACTGTTTACGATTTGTACATTTTGTCGAATGTCTTACTATAGGTTTTGTTCCAGTAGATAGAATAATTTCAAGTAGATGTAATCGTTTGTTCAGAAGATCCATTGTGGATTGAATACATGTAGAACAGTATGTAGTTTATATATAGATATATGGAACGTGTGAGAGATATTTTAGCTATTGCAGGTAGTAAAATAAAACATATGTTCTTGGATAGAAACATATCGCTGTCTTCAGTTTGTTATATGCTATCAATGTCAATTTATTTTCTAATACTCGTAAGATAAAATAGATATTTCAGTACTAGGAAAGTTTTAGAAGTTTACGTTTTAATATTAAATAATGAAGGAAAGAATACAATATATTTTTTAAGAAATGTTAGCATTCAAACTTTTTATAGATAGATATACAGTGGGTTAAAGTGAAACTCATACAGAGTTATGTTTCCAATAATTTTACATATATATTTTAATATAATAATAATTTTCTTTATTTTTTTTTTTGCTTAATTTCTTTATTAAGGGCTGTGGGTGATTCTATGGAAGATGACGAATTTTCGTCAAGCGGACGAATATGTGTTAATATAATAATAATTTTCTTTATTTTTTTATTTTTATTTATTTAAAGGTTTCAATTTTTGAAAATTAATACTTTTTCTCCTGAAAAAGTAACAATTTCTGAAAAATGAACAAAAAATATATCAAAATGAAACTCGTACAACGAATTATTCTCGCTTGAAAACTGCTGTGTTAAGAAAGTATACTCTTCAAATGTGTTTGGTCACTTTGGTTATAAAAAAAACTATTGTTAAGTCTTTTATAATCATTTTGTAAAAAATATAAGTTGGATTTTCACTTTGAGTAGACAAAGAGGACAATCATCGACGGACGAACGAAAGCTAATGATTTTTCATTACAAAAATGGAAAAACTCTGTGGAAAATTGGGAAAACAGTTAATAGAAGCCACACTACAGTGCAATCTGTAATAAAAAGATTTAAAAACGGTCAAAGTGTTGACAATAAAGTCAGAAAGAGTTTCCGCAAGATTTTTAATGGCCATGACGAGTGTTGGATTCTACAAAAAATTAAAGAAGATCCGAAAATTAGTGCGTCCAAATTGACTTTAGAAATAGAAAAGTATCTAAATAAAAAAGTAATCCTCTAAACAATTCCCAATATACCAAATAAAAATGGATTTCATGCTCGTATTGCCAGGAAGAAAAATTTCATAAATCTAGCTAATCGCAACAAAAGGTTAAGCTTCGTTTGGGAACATGTTAATAAGAGTTTTGATTATTGGAAAGATGTTTTATTTACAGACGAAAGCAAATATAATTTATTTGGATCCAATGTGAGAAATAATGTATGGCAAAAACCAAATACAGAAATGTTTTTAAAACACTTACATTCTACAGTCAAACATAAGAGCGGTCATGTTATGGTATGGGGGTGTATGTCTACGAGAAGGGTTGGAAATTTAACTTTATAGATGGCATTATGAAGTAAAATGTTTATATTGTTTTATTAAGAAAAATTTGAAAGCCAGTGCTCAAAAACTTGGGATTTTACAAACATTTAATTTTTATCAGGACAACGACCCCAAGCACAAAACTTAAAAAACACGTAGTTGGTTGTTATATAATAGCCCCAAAGTACTGGAAACACCACTATAATCACCTGATATAAGTGTGATTGAAAATCTATGGAATCACTTAAAATTTTCCATTAGAACACACTCTATTATTAATAACAATGATTTAAAAAAGCGTTATTAGAAGAGTGGGGGAAAATTGATCTAGCTTATTGTGAAAAATTAGTTAAATCCATCCTGAATCGTTTAAAGGCTATAAAAATTAATAAAGGCTACTCTACTAAGTACTAAAATAATTCAATCCATTGTAAATTTTAATTTAATAAATAATTTGTTCGTTGTATGAGTTTCATTTTGATGTATTTTTTGTTCATTTTTCAGAAATTGTTACTTTTTATGGAGTAAAAATATTAATTTACGATTGATATTTTCAAATATAATAAAAATAACCTTAATAAAGAAATTAAGCAAAAAAAATTAAGAAAATTGTTATTATATTAAAATATATGTGTAAAATTATTGGAAACATAACTCTATATGAGTTTCACTTTGACCCACTGTATGTATGTATGTATGTATAAAATCAATCAATTATAATCTACATGTACACTGTAACCCTGAAACGTTAATAAGTGTCTGCATACATTCTTCCAACATTGATTTATAATTATTGGAAAAAAAATTATAATTATTAACATAAATCTAAACAGGTTACAAATATAGTATCAGCCTGCATACTTTCATACCTGTGCACAGAAATAGTACCTCGCTTCGACAAAATCAGGTTAAAAGGCAATTTTCCCTCCAGCTAGTATTATTTCGTCTGTGTTGTTTTAACGGAGACAAACGGAAAACAAACTGAATTATCTGTGGGCGCAAACTACATTTCTTTGAACAATCAATATAAGAAGTGATATTGCATCACACATTGAAACGTATTTGTAAAATTATATTCATCGCAATTTGTGAGTCAAACAAATTCAATAATATATATTCAAGGTTCGACACTATGAAAGGTTTGAACCTACACGTTTTTGATTTCAATCTGAAATAGATTTGATATGTTTCAGGTGATACGGTTTTATATCTCCGGTGCGTGTTGAAAACGATTTCGTCGCTTTAATCATTCAATTCAATTTGAAAACATTTATTTAATTATTTATCTATCTATTTATCTAAATGTATTTTTATACATATAAAGACACATATATTACGCACGTGTTTATGTATGCATGCATAAATATGCACTCTCATTCTCGATTATTCGAATATATCACTATTTCGATTTACCAAAATTTTAATACTCTATAGGGTTTTCCAATAAGCACTTCAGAAGTTTAAATAGAAATAAGACAAAAAGTATTTAGTTAATTAGTTATTCATTTTATTTATTATTAAGTTATTCTATGGCATTAATGATGGAACACAATTTTACTTATATGACCACCACGACTTCGTTTGACATAGTGCATTCGTTTAATTCAATTTTTAATAACTCTTTCGCATAATTGTGGTCTAATTTCATGAATTACACGTTCAATGTTTATTTTTAATGCTTCTAGTGTTTGTAGTTTATCAGCATAAACTAATGATTTTACATAACCCCATTAGTTAGATTTTGGTGGTCAATTGATGGGTCCATTTCTTGAAATAATGGACTCATTAAACGTTTGTTTCAATAAGTCTATTGAAATTTTTACAAGAAGTGTTAAAAGTTCCATGATAATTTATCAAATTCTACTGAGTTGAAATGTTAAAATGAGATTAAAAAAAGAATTCAAACATAGCTTCCACCAGCTGTCAAAATTCTGACCTTCTTATTGATAAACCTGATATTTCGTATAAAAATTAAATTAATCTTTTCATTGTTCTCACTTTTATATACGAGGGTGGTCCCAGAAGTACCCGACCCAACAAAGAAAACACAAAAATTTTGGAAAAAATATATTTATTTTTCAACATAATCTCCTTTCAGCTCTATACACTTTTCCCAGCGATGTTCAATAAGTTCGATACCCTTTTTATAATAAGAACTGTCTTGCTCCTCAAAATACCCATTAACTACCGACATTATTTCTTCTTCGTTGGGAAATCTTTGACCACTGAGCCATTTTTTCAAGTTTGGGAACAGAAAATAATCCGAACGGGCTAAACCTGGCGAATAGGGTGCATGAGGTAGCAATTCAAACTTTAATTCATTAATTTTGGCCATTGCAATAACGGATTTGTGAGCTGGTGCATTGTCTTGATGAAACAACACTTTCTTCTTAGCCAAATGCGGCCGTTTTTGCTTGATTTCTTCGCTCAAACGTTGCAATAAGTTCGCATAATACTCGCCGTTGATAGTTTCTCCTTTTTCAAGATAGTCAATGAAAATTATCCCACACGCATCTCAAAAAACCGACGCCATGACCTTGCCTGCAGATGAAACGGTCTTCGCCTTCTTTGGAGCCGGTTCTCCCTTTTCAGTCCATTGTTTTGATTATTCTTTTGTTTCGGGTGTGAAGTGATGGACCCATGTTTCATTCATGGTTATGAAACGGCGCAAAAATTCTGCTTTGTTGCTGTGAAACTTCGCTAAACACTCAATTGAAACATCTTCACGACACTGTTTTTGCTCGAGTGTGAGCAAACGCGGCACCCATCTTGCACACAGCTTTCTCATGTCCAAATTTTCAGATAATATGCGATGTACCGCACTTTTTGAAATGCCTACTGTGTCTGCTAGCTCGCGCACTTTCAGTCGACGATCATCCAGTACCGCTTTGTGGATTTTCTTCACCATTTCTGGAGTCGTCACCTCATTTAGTCGACCACTGCGATGCTCGTCTTGGCAGTTCGTACCGGCCTCGTTTAAACTCTGCTACCCAATATTTCATTGTTGTAAACGAAGGAGCAGACTCACCCAGAGTAGAATTCAGTTCAGCTTTTATATTGGTTGGACTGAGGCCTTTCAAATAAAAGTATTGTATCACGTAACGATGACCAATTTTCTCCATTTTCACAAATTCATTGAAAACGTTCACTATTGATGGCTGCCAAACAAATACCAAACAACGTGGCGTCCTCAAACTTGAAACATATGCTTTATAGATTGTGTACTCTCTAATACAGTGATATTTTTCAAACAACTACCGCCATCTCTAGGTCAGGCCGGGTACTTATGGGACTACTCTCGTATGTATTTTTAAAAATCATATAATATATTCATTAAGTCAGGATGTAGTTAATAAAAATGTAAATTAATAAGGTACACAAATATTTTTATTAAGTTGAAACAAGAATATTTTGTATTTTTATAACTGGCTTAGAGATGTTATTAAAGATTTTGATGCAAAAAAAGTATTATCTAAAGAATTATGTCTTGGATAAATTGAATAATTTATAATTGAAAAACAAAGCTAGAAATGATATTAATTCAGTAATCACTTATACAATTCACCAAATTTATAATTTTACATTAATTTAAGTTCAATAGATAAAAATGATGGTATAAAGCAAGTATATAGTTTTTAGAACATTCGACTTTCATTAATTTGTTGTTGAATGTCGATAACAGGTAGTTGATAAGATTAGATAAATCCGTCCAATAAAATCGAGTGTTTAAATTAGATCTATATTATTTGTTTGCGGTTTTATAAATCCTCTATATAATACACCTCTTTAACAAAATACAATATTTGAATACACGATACACTTTATAACATATGTGAAGGTCGTTTATACCGTGCAAAACAAACATATGCCATCATAAGTAGATTTATTTAATCGAGAAATAGAAAGTATTTGAATAATGACTATTATATTAAATCTATTTTTATGTTTGCCTGCATGTATATATATGTGAATTAAATGTAATCAAATAAATTATTGAATTCAAAAGAAGTTTGAAAACAAACGGGGCTGGATAATTACGCAGTTCATAAAGAATGCAAATGATGATTCGGGAAGTGTTTTTTGGATGCATGTTTTTGCTTATGGCGGTGTCATTTTACACAGGAAATTTTAAATTAATTTTTTCCTGTAATGAATATTGGCAATAAATAAAATCAACTTTAACCTTTTTTAGTAAAAAAGTCATAGAAACAACTTGAATTTTAAAATATTCTTTAAATTAAAAAATCAAACATTGTATCTGTTTAATACTTAGATATTTTTCTATTAGTTTTAACTTTTTTTCGATTTTATGTTATTTTTAAGGAAAATAATGGTTATTTTTATGGCAATAATTAAATTTTTAATAAAAATATATAAAACCAAAATATTTTTATGTATTTCACTTAATATGATTTTTTTTTAAAAAACATTATCTTATTATTTTAATATTTTTCATGTATTTCATGTAATAAATTTATTGTCCTATTATTTTACTATTTTTTAAGATTATTAAATTTAGATATTCTATCAAAAAACACATGTCAGTTTTTTATTTACAATTCTGTTTAAATTAAAATGAACTCCTATAGACATAAATAAGTATTTTTTGGAATTTTAATTCTTCTCTACTTTTAATAGAATATTTATAGAATTTATATATACACCCGTCCCTCAATTTACGCGTAATATCCGTTCCACGTGGATTCGTTTTACGCGAATGAAAATCGCGTAAATTGAGTCTGTCAGTACAATAGAAAAAATAATGGAAATAAAAGCTAGTAAAGTTGTAGAAACACATATTTATTTCACATAGCTTAACAAAAAAATAATGACGTTTTAGGAAACAAAAGTAGATAAATTTTATTCGGTGTCACTGTCGCTACTGTAATTCAAAACAATCTACCTTTTATATATTTATATCTTGCTTTTATACGTTCAAGTAAGAATTTACGTCACTCTGAATTATAATAAATTCCATGAAAAATTATATAAAATGAAATCTATCTGTCCGTGTATAAAAAGTGCCGCGTAAATCAATACCGCGTAAAAAAAGTCCCGCGTAAATAGAGGGACGGTTATATATATATATATATATATATATATATGTATATGTATATGTATATATATATATATATATATATATACACACAATTTATTATCATTAATTTTTTTATATTTTTTAATCTAAATATAGTTTAATAAACCATTTTTCAAATAACGGTATTTGTACCTATTTTTAAAATACGTATTATTTATGAAAGTACATATATTTATAATTTGAAAAAATAATTATATGATTTTAATTCGATTAAATAAATAAAAATAATTATTTTTAAAATGAAATAAACTGTTATATTATTAAAATTCGAATTATAAAAGTTATTAAATTCTATACAGATAAGTGTCACGTTTAATTACATTTTAGTCATCTATTAATTATAAATGTTATTAACAGTAATTTATTTTGATATTTGAATTTGAAATCTAATTTGTTATAAACTTAATAAGACATAAAATATATCATTTAAAATAAATGTAATGAAAATGTCATTAGACGTGTTAATTTGTACAAGTAGTTAAATGAGTTTGATTAACTTTTAATAGAAATAAATAATAGAAATAATTTTAAATACACTTTAATGCTAATGTGATTCATTAAAAATGGCTTCATAAAACATAAGGAAAATACTTAATGAATATAAAAATGAGTTGTTTATTACGAACATAAACATATAGAATATTCAGAGAAACGAAGTAATTGTAGATAGATTTTATAAATAGTACTAGTATAAAAAATATGTAAATTATATGCATGACTATATATGTAAAACTGTTATTAAAATATTTATATTATATGAGAATGACTTCAGCTCGGATGATACTGTAATTATTCAGTATTTTTTATTTATCAGTTTTGAGAACGAGAAAATTATCAAGTATTAAAATTGTTTTAACATCAGCTCAGGTTTATTTTAATATATGAAGATTTTTTCGATTACGTTAATTCAGGTCATAGATTAGTGAAATAAACTGAATACATATGAGTCATAAATTTTAATAATTCTTATAATTCATAAAATGTTGAACATTTGTGAACAAATTTTATTTGCTTTTTTTAGTATTTTTAAAGAAGTTTTTTGTTGTTTTCTGTATGTGAAGAATTCTAACAATGAATGACAATGAGGTATAGATAATAGAGGTAAAGTGATATAGATTCATATATACTTATTATTTTTTAATTCTCATTAAAATTTAGTACTCATATACAATAAAGCCATTTAAAAATTATACAAAAATAAGAATTTAAAATATTTTAAACTTGAAAACAATAGACAAAATAAATATTTCTTGCATGATTTCAAAAACATATAGTTGAATAATTACTACACATTTTTTGGCTAACAAAATATTGTGTAGCACTGAGACACAATCAAATTTCAATGTCATTTATGAAATTTTTAGATACAAAAAACTGTGTTAAATTTAAATATGAATTAATAATTAAATATTTTTTTACTGTTATCTTTTGTATATTTTAAATTATATTTATCTTGCATAAATTTTTAATAATGCAAAAAATTTTCATAAAATTAATCCTATTACATAAATTAATATTATAAAATTTGAAATAATATTTATAATTACACATGTAAGAATAACAGATAATTAATTTTAAAAAAATAATATTTATAATTATACTGAATATACTTTCTTAAAAAAACACCAAATGGATTCTTTCAAATTCATATACAAAATAAATAAAAGTATCTGAAATATGTTTCAGTAGGTATTCAAAATACCTATTTCGCTTATCTGTAACTAAAATACATTACGAAATTGCGAACTAAATCATCCATAAAACGAAATACGAATGTGTTTGTTGTCTTCTGATAGGTTACATTCTACAAATAAAATGTTCGTAACTCATGCCAAGTATTTTCTAATAGAATAACCATGATGATTGGAATAAACACTAGCTTGTCATTATTTTTTTAAAGTTGCGTAAATCTGTTCTCAATTTACAACATTCTGTTGAGTTAATTGTTAACAAACCTTCTCTTTTTTTCTCAATGTGTTCACTAAATCCTAGAAAAAAGGTATACTTAACTGTCGTTTCTAAATATGTGCTGTTGTATTAATGAGTGTTTATTATAATTTCGATTATTATTACTTAAAGTCATATATATGTAGGAATGATCAAAGGAAATTAATAAATTGTTTTAGTATGTATACAAGGAAAATATTAAGTCATATTTATAATAAAACAAATTATTTATCTAAAGAAAGTGTGAAGTAATGTTTAATAATATTTTCTAGTATGACAACTAATTAATGAAGATTTCACTTAAGTTTATTTTGCAATTTATTATGATTTGTAAAATGTTTAATATACATATATACACAAACACATTTCTTTTGGCTGATTGAAAAAGTATTAATGACAATAAAGACCATATGGAAATTAATTATATTAAACCTAGAACCTTCTTATCTATCCATCATATTCTCTCAATTTAATTTCATTATTTCCATCTGTTACAGAGTTTATTTTATTATTGTAAAAGAATAAATTGGAAAATTGTATTTTAATTACTTTTAATCCTCTTTTGTCCCCGAATGGTAAACACATTAGGGTTTATGACCGATGCAAATAAAACCAGATGGTTGATAGAGAATTAAAGATGATACAAAAAATTATATGATCGTTTAAATAAACAGTTTTATATATAAAAAAATACTTATTATTAAACATAAAACTGAACATTTTTTGTATTTGTTTAATATTAAATAAATGTTCAAATTCAAAACATCATTATATTTAATTGGAATAATTTTAGAGGCAAAAAATTAATATACATGTATTATTTTTTAAATAAAAATTGAAACATTACATGAAATATTTTGTAAATAATAATTATAAATATTTATATATAGGTATTTTTAAACATGATAGAACTTTAAATTAAATCCATATGGAAAGTTCTATCTAACCTAAAAAAAATTCATATATTCATATCATATATACACACATGTATATATAGTGTTTTTTTTAGAATAAATAAAACGTTCAATAGGGATTTAATTTAAAGTTCTATCACGCTTAAAAAATACCTATACATGTATATGTAATATGACTTTTTTGAATTTTCTAATGAACTTCGTCTTAGTTGAAAGTAATATTGTATTTTTGAATTAAAAATTCTACAACATTAAAATATTGAATAAAAAATTAAAACACAAACTTATCACTGATTAGAATAAAACACGTATATTAAAATTTATTTTAGATGAAAACTAGTTATTTCCAAATCGTAGATAAACTTATCCTTGACGAATTATTTTTGTTATTGTAATCAGAAAAAAGCTTTACGTTTCAAAAAGCTAAAACCATAACTGTTTACAAATGAAGCATCCGACACACTGTTTCAAGTTTATTTTGTATTCTTTTTAGACTAAAAATATCACCGTTTGTCCTATAGAAGATACTGTGTGTTCCACAAAACGAAATGGTGTAAACAAGAACATGTTTACATAAACTTTTGTTATATTTGCATACCGAAGTGTTGAAAGTTTTGTGTATTATATATGTAATAACGTCATTCACTTAAAATGGATAATTTAAAATAAAGGTTTTGATATATTGCGAATATTTTATTTGTATATTTTGTGTTTTTAGAATATTTATTTCTTACTTTATTTATTTTTCGTTCACATTGATTTAAGATAAATCATAAATAACTTATTTTTATTCGAATTGATTTTTGTAAGCAATTATTAGGGGTTTCCAATAAGCGCTTCAGACGTTTAAATAGAAATAAAACAGAAAGTATTTAATTAATTAGTTATTTATTTTTAAGCATATTCTATGGCATTGATGATAGAACACAATTTCACTCATATAACCACCACGACTTCGTTTGACATAGTGCATTCATTGGGGGTATTCACACTAGTCAACACTCATACAGTATTCACGGTTCATTACCACTCGTCTCACACGTTCTTACCCGAAAACTAATTTTTTTAGGCGGGGGAATTTGTTGATAAGAGGGTGTGAGACGAGCGATAATGGGCGTGAATACTGTATGAATGTTGACTAGTGTGAATACCCCCATTGAGTTCACTTTTAATCACTCTTTCACATAATTGTGGTTCAATTTCATGAATTACACGTTCAATATTTATTTTTAATGCTTCTATTGTTTGTGGTTTATCAGCATAAACTAATGATTTCACAAAACCCCATTAGTAAGATCTTGGTGATCAATTGATGGGTCCATTTTGTGAAATAATGGATTTATTAAACTTTTGTTTCAATAAATCTATTGAAATTTTTACAATTTCTAAGCATTGTTGAAGTGTTAAACGTACTATGATGAATTGAAATGATAAAATGAGGTTAAAAAAATCAAACATGGTTGCCATCAAACAACTGTCAAAATTTGATATTCTTATTAAAAAAAACCCTATTTATAGGTTTTTCCATCAGAAGTACATAAATTCATTTTTAATTAAAACGTATCTTTTTTTGAGTGAGAGATGATGAATGTGTCTTCCTGATAGGACACCTTATACGAGGTCGTTTGATAAGTCCGTGTAAATTCCGAAAGATGGCACCACTGGTGCATATCGAGGTTATTTTTAATTAATAGCACCTCTTGGAAGAACACACATCAAATTTCAGCCATATCGGTCTATTCCTTTGTGTTTGACAATCGTTGGAATCAAGGAAATCGAGTGATTGTCAAATAATGGACGAAAAAGAATTTCGCGTGTTGATTAAACACTACTTCATTAAAGGCAAAACGCCTCAGGAGACTAAACAGAAGCTTGATAAACATTATGTTGACTCTGCACCTTCGATTAGTGCGGTTTATAAGTGGTTTCAAAATTTTCGGAGTGGCCATATGAGCACAAGAGACGCTGAACGTTCTGGACGCCCTGTTGAGGTCACCAGTCCAGAAATCATTGATAAAATCCATGATATGGTGATGGATGACAGAAGAGTGAAAGTGCGTGAGATTACTAGTGCTGTAGGCATCTCGTGTGAACGGGTACATAATATTTTGCACCAACATTTGGACATGAAAAAGCTATCCGCCAGGTGGGTGCCGCGATTGCTCACGATCGACTAAAAACGAGGTCGTGTGAAGTGTTGCAAGAACGGTTTGCAGCTGTTTCAGCGAAATCCGCAGCACTTTAAGCGTCGTTTCATCACTGTAGATGGAACATGGATACATCACTACACTCCTGAGACCAAAGAGCAGTCTAAACAATGGGTTATCAAGGGGGAATCTGCTCCGAAAAAGACGAAGACAATTCCTTCGGCCGGGAAGGTTATGGCGACTGTCTTTTGGGATTTGCAAGGAATAATCTTTATCGACTATTTGGAAAAGGGTAAAACCATTACAGGTGTATATTATTCATTGTTATTGGATCGTTTGAAAACCGAATTGTAAGAAAAACGTCCCCGATTAGCCCACAAAAAAGTCCTCTTTCATCACGACAACGCACCAGCTCACACCTCAGCAGTTGTGGCCGCAAAACTAATGGAAATAGGGTTCCAAATCGTTTCACATCCCCCCTATTCTCCAGACTTGGCTCCATCAGACTATTATTTGTTCCCTAATATGAAGAAATGGCTCGCGGGAAAAAGATTTTATTCGAACGAGGAGGTGATTGCAGGAACGAATGACTATTTTACAGACTTGGACAAATCCTATTATTCGGAAGGGATCAACAAACTAGAACAGCGTTGGATGAAGTGTATAAGCCTAAAAGGAGACTATGTTGAAAAATAAAAACGATTTATTCAAAAAAATGAAGCAGTTTTTATTTTTACACGGACTTATCAAACAACCCTCGTATACGAGATCGTTTGATAAATATAAAAAAAGTAAGAAAAACTAAATTGAAAAATTTAATTAAATTAATTAATCAATTAAATTAAACAATAAATAAGTTTACCATACTTATCAAACAACCCTCGTATATATATATATATATATATATATATATATATATATATATATATTAAAATAATGAAATGTCTATAATCTATTTTCAATATAAAGTTTGTATATAAGACAAATGATTCACTGACCCTAACCCCATAAGATTTTATAAAAGTTTTTTCAAAATTTTTGTGATGTTAAGATAAATTTGCCACAATACCAAAGTAAATAAAAATAAAACTTTTATAATCACGAAAAAAACGATTTTTTTACACTTTCAATAAATCTTATATTTCTGAACTTATTTTTAAATAATTTAAATAATTAGAATTACATATCTGATTTTAATTATAAAAAATGTAGTGAACATTCGAAACATATGTAATTAATTATTGTCGTAATTGATCGTTACTTGAAAAATGGATAAGTTTAAACACTGAAAAATCATTAATTAGCTCACTAAACCAACTACTAAGCACTGTGTCGTAAGTTCAAATCCTAGATGTAATATTTCATTAGAAAAACGATTCTATTGAACGTTTAATGAGCTTCAAATATCCGTAGAGTTTGAAAATAACGTGACTAAAAATAGTTTACTTATTTTAAAAACAGTCGTTTAAGTATATGTTTGTTATAGTAAGTTGTTAGAAAAAATGTTTTTCTTTCACAGCTACAAACACTTACACTAATTAAGAGTTTGGAGGTAATTTCTTTCTATAATTATTGCTTTGAAGTTTGGATTCTTTAGAAGAGTGAAATATATTTTCAGTTTTTAAATATATTTTGAATTATTCTTTTAACATATTTTAGAAAAAAATCATTTTATATAATGTATATATAAATATATATATATATATATATATATATATATATATATATATATAGTATATTTATAGTTCAATTCACAACGTAAAATAATATTTTTCTAATATATTATTAGATATAATTACTATGAATCACAAATACATGTGTTGAATTTTTAGCACAACATTTTACTACGTATTATTATATATTTATGTGTAACTATTTATTTTGGCTACACATGTTTAAACAAAGTGTTGTATGTTATTATTCAGATCACTTATTACACTGTCAATTACAAACGAATAATTTGACAAATACTATGTAATTTATTTAAAACGATAACTTCATTATTAAAAAACAATGAATCAAAATCGAAATATTTACAAGTAGTATTTTTTCATTCTGAAAATTATTGCAATTTGTTCATGTTTAAAATTGAAAAAAATGGTTTCTTTACTTTTAAACTTTCCGTAATTTATACATATATATATATATATATATATATATATATATATATATATATATATATATACGAGGTTGTTTGATAAGTCCGTGTAAAAATAAAAACTGCTTCATTTTTTTGAATAAATCGTTTTTATTTTTCAACATAGTCTCCTTTTAGGCTTATACACTTCATCCAACGCTGCTCTAGTTTGTTGATCCCTTCCGAATAATAGGATTTGTCCAAGTCTGTAAAATAGTCATTCGTTCCTGCAATCACCTTCTCGTTCGAATAAAATCTTTTTCCCGCGAGCCATTTCTTCATATTAGGGAACAAATAATAGTCCGATGGAGCCAAGTCTGGAGAATAGGGGGGATGTGAAACGATTTGGAACCCTATTTCCATTAGTTTTGCGGCCACAACTGCTGAGGTGTGAGCTGGTGCGTTGTCGTGATGAAAGAGGACTTTTTTGTGGGCTAATCGGGGACGTTTTTCTTGCAACTCGGTTTTCAAACGATCCAATAACAATGAATAATATGCACCTGTAATGGTTTTACAGTTTTCCAAATAGTCGATAAAGATTATTCCTTGCGAATCCCAAAAGACAGTCGCCATAACCTTCCCGGCCGAAGGAATTGTCTTCGCCTTTTTCGGAGCAGATTCCCCCTTGATAACCCATTGTTTAGACTGCTCTTTGGTCTCAGGAGTGTAGTGATGTATCCATGTTTCATCTACAGTGATGAAACGACGCTTAAAGTCCTGCGGATTTCGCTGAAACAGCTGCAAACCGTTCTTGCAACACTTCACACGACCTCGTTTTTAGTCGATCGTGAGCAATCGCGGCACCCACCTGGCGGATAGCTTTTTCATGTCCAAATGTTGGTCCAAAATATTATGTACCCGTTCACACGAGATGTCTACAGCACTAGTAATCTCACGCACTTTCAGTCTTCTGTCATCCATCACCATATCATGGATTTTATCAATGATTTCTGGTGTGGTGACCTCAACAGGGCGCCCAGAACGTTCAGCGTCTCTTGTGCTCATATGGCCACTCCGAAAATTGTGTAACCACTTATAAACCGCACTGATCGAAGGTGCAGAGTCACCATAATGTTTATCAAGCTTCTGTTTAGTCTCCTGAGGCGTTTTGCCTTTAATGAAGTAGTGTTTAATCAACACGCGAAATTCTTTTTCGTCCATTATTTGACAATCACTTTATTTCCTTGATTCCAACGATTGTCAAACACAAAGGAATAGACCGATATGACTGAAACTTGATGTGTGTTCTTCCAAGAGGTGCTACTAATTAAAAATAACCTCGATATGCACCAGTGGTGCCATCTTTCGGAATTTACACGGACTTATCAAACGACCTCGTATATATATATATATATATATATATATATATATATATATGTCTCTGTGTGTGTATGTATGTACATAACACATTTTTCTTTTATTACCTTTTTATTTCATAGTTAACATTATTATTAAGATGTATATTTAACACTTAACATTTCTTATTTTTTGTATGATACATCCTGTCTAATATTTACAAAAAGTTACTTTTATAACAGACATATTTTAAAATAATAGCCAGAACATGTTTGCATACTTTGACGTTTACTAATGTAACGTGGAAACAAATATTAGTTATTTTTTTATTTCAAATATGAATTGTCTATAAAGACGTAAATATCACATTTTTGTAGGCGTGTATATAAATTATAAGAAGAAATAAACCTATTATATCTTCTTGACTGCCAAATGAAATTAAAAATGTTTTTGAAATTATTTAAATTGCGGTTTTTTTACACTTGATTGTTTTTTTTCTGGATTTGTTTTCATTATTTATATTAATTTAATAATAGACTTTTGTCTAGTGATTGAGATTTATTATAAACTAAATTTATACTATGTTATATACATTTTTTAATCTATTTCTGCAAGTAGATAACAGACAAAAAATAATTTTATAACCAAAAATTATTATTATTTGTATAGTTGCCTGCTTGAAATTTAATCTTAAGATCATTAGAATAATTTTATTTGCACAAATATTCCTTTTTTATCTTTCCTTAGATTGTTTTTATTTTTTCATAACAAATACAATTCGTTTCCTATGAAAATTAATTTTTTTCTCAAAACTTTTCTACGAAAAAAATATATAAATCAGTTATTTTGATTATTTACATTTTTCCTAAAAAAAGTATATATCTGAGCAACAAAATATTTTTCATTATAAGTTAAAAAAAATAATAAAACAATTTGTTCAAAATATTAAATAATTTAATGAGATAAAAAAATAATTTCATTTATTTATAGTTAAATGTATACATAAACATATTTCATATATTTTAAAAAGTTGAATAGAAATTTGTATTGATATAAATATTTTTAAAAAAATAATATTTTTATTTATTACATTTTTTAAAAAAATCAATAAGGTGTGTTTTGGAAACATGTCGTCAAATGAAACCACAGAAGATATTCAAAAATAAAAATAATAGTTTTAGTGGTACATCAACGTTTATAAAATATTAGAAAGTGTTATTCTTGACAAAATAATCGTTAAATTTATACGAGTGTACACAAAAATTGTGTCACAATCTCATTTCTACCTTTTGTATATAGAGAAAAGCTTCGGTGCAAAAAATTTATTTTGTACAGAACGTTTGTAGTGCAGGCGGATACTGTGTGGACTGTTTTACAGTTTAAATATAGAATTCCAAGCAATGAATAACACATTTTCATGAAGCATAACACTGAATTTAAAATATACCAATTTTAAGTTATGAATTCATGGGCCATAAGTTTAACTTGGATCATTGAAACTGTAACTTTTTTGATGTGAATACTAGTTAGAAACTATATATTATGATGGATTATTATGTTTATTTCCAAATTGTATCATTATCAGTAACTAAAATAAAATACTAATTAGATGTTTCGTTTATTTTCATGATAAACATATGTTCTGATGTAAACAGCATGTAAGATGTTAAAAATATACACCACATAAAAGAAATTGTATTCTCTACAACTAATTTGATGTGTTTCTTTTTTTGAAAAGAAAAACTGTTACGTGTAATGTTATAATTAAACTCATTTTTCTTTACAAAACACGTTTGTAAAGATTTATTCAACTTCAGTGAAAATTCAAAACAGTCCTGTTATTTTTTTTAAATATTCAATTGAATTTTTTATAAAATTTTAGATTTCTTCCAGAAAAAATATTTATATCAAAATTTATATTTTTTTCATTCATAATATAATATCAAAAAACTAAAATCATTTTTAAAAACAATAATAATTTGTAAAAATCGATTTTTTTCAATGAAGAGAATTGTAATTTAAACACAATTGATTTGATATTCTAATATCTTTTTATAAAGAAATTAAATTTTATAAATGTGTTAATCATTTATTTTTTATTAATACTTTAAACAAGACTATTTCTATATTTATTTATTCCACTGTTGATTCTTTCTCAATAAACATAAAATGTTATTTAATATTTATAAAACTTAATTATTTTTAAACCTTACTTTACTATCAATTAATAAGATCTTATAAAAAAAAAGATTTAAAGATATAGGTTAGTATAATTTTAAAATAATTCAATCTTTTTAATAGTGTTGTTTATTTTTTATAAATTTTAAGAGATGACCTCAAGTTTATATAACTGATATAAATATATAAAATATCGTTAAGATTCGCAATTATAAAAAATATTAATACATTTGTTTAAAATTTATGTTAATATAAATTACATAAAACCTGTTTAACATTTTTTAATTTAATTATACAAGAAATTATTTATGGCGCCTCGTACTTCTTAATTACTCAGATATGATGATAAAATTTGCAACTGTCAATTAGTTTAAAGAAATATTTATTTTATTGTCAACGAGTGGTACGGATTTGGATTGATAATGATTATTGTATATTTTTAAAAATATAATA
The DNA here is from genome assembly GCA_029203775.1 of Neoneuromus ignobilis. Classification (NCBI taxonomy): domain Eukaryota; kingdom Metazoa; phylum Arthropoda; class Insecta; order Megaloptera; family Corydalidae; genus Neoneuromus; species Neoneuromus ignobilis. Next base: position 9,444,231 of record CP092095.1, on the reverse strand, counting down.
GATTTCTATCGTTTTCATTATATTTTTTTTATGAAATATTTAATGACTGCTAATTAATAAATATTGTATTTTAAAATGACTTGTGTATCAGTTCTTTGTCTATAATGGAAAGAAATTTAATATTTTTAACTGACAACTAAAAACATATAAAAAATCATTTTTTGATATTTCATTTTGTATAAATAAATATATTTATTGAAAATTTATTTCCAATAATTTTATTTATAGATATTATATATATTTACCAAAATATGATGATTGGAAAAAATTTCAATAATTACACAAATGAATTTTAACCCCAACACCACAATAATTTAAAGTGTTCAATAATCACTTATTGTTCACTTACTATTTATAATTATATAATCTATAATTATATCGGCTGATGCATTTTGATGGCGACGCCATCATCGTCAGAGCCTTTCTGTTAAAATCTATACTAACTTTTTATATATACATATACTCATTTTTATATATACATATACTATTGAACACTTTAAATTATTGTGGTGTTGGGGTTAAAATTCATTTGTGTAATGTGAATCAGCCATAGTTCCAAAACAACAAATAAATTTCAATAATTAATTTTGTAAAAAAAAATATTTTAATCAAATATTTTTCCAAGAGAAGAATAACATTATAAAATGTCTATTAAATAAAATAAGTTCTATTTATAATATTTTTATTATTGAAAATGATACGCCAAAGGTGTATTTGACATAAATGTTTAAAAAGCAATCGTATTTTTGATTTATTAATTATAAAAAAATCTCTCAGTTTGACATTTAAAATATAAGTACAATCATCCAACACCATCTCTATAAAAACCGAAAATCAATAATTATATTACTTCAATATAAATAATTTATAAATGTCACAACATATGTCCATTGTACAAATATTTGTAATGTTTTAACTGATAAAATCATAAACAAACTAGTAATATTTCACAGACACTATAAAATTTAATATTTGTGTTTGTTAGTGTTGTTGTTACTTTTTCGAAATGCGATTTTGAATAAACGCATATAAAAGTAAGTTCGTCTCTAAAGGTTAAATAAAAGTCAATGTCTTTGCTCTTGAAACAACTTTTCAAATCTCATATGCCGGGACACCTAATGTATTTATCTTTTACACCCTTCTTCGCTGAGTCTGTTTCTCTAAATGTGGGTTTACTATAAAAAAAAGCAAGTGGGCATTAAATGATTGTCAACCCACAGAAGATTTCCAAATAAATACACTTGTGAAATATCATGCAATAATCTTATAATGGCGTGTCGTTGAGAAAAATATTAACGCGCGTCCTCAAATGTGATTTCTATATATTTTTTTTTTAATAGACAGGTTCGTTTTCAGATTTTATTGAAATCTTAATAAATATTTTTTTATAATAGACCTACATGAACATTTATTGATGTTTATTTCAAATTTTCTATTATATAGATTATATTTTAGAATAATTTATCGAGTAAAAATTACCAATTCCGGATTAGAGTAAGGCATTTTAAATAATTGCAATGAAAGTCTTTTTTATGTAAAATTTAATAACAAATCTATTTAAATATTTTATTATATAAATATATCAATTTATTTATTAATATTTTAATGCAAATATTAATACATTCATTACAAATTGCTTTTTATAAAAATATTTTCAAAATAAACATGCCTGTAATATTTTATAGTGCCATAAATTAAAATGTTGCAATAAAATATTCCACTTTTTCTCAATAATATTTTTTTAATATGTATAATATTGATAGTGTAAAAATATTTATTCGTTATAAATAATTTGGTAATATAATACTGGCTTAAAACATATTAAAAATTCATCTATGAGGTAAAATATTGAGATTCATTTTTAATAGTTAAATTTAATTAAAAAAAATAACTAATTTTTAAATTTCCTTAAACTAAATGTTAAAAAAATAAATTGTCAAGATGAATTGTAGAAAAAAGTTTAGTTTGAAAATTCTTAGTATAAAGTATATTAAGAAAAATTAATAAATGAAAAAAGTACAAAGTTTAGATAGAAATATATAATATTCAAAAAGATTCAATTTTTTCAAAAAAAATTTGATATTATTTTTTTGAATTTTATGACCATTATAAAACCAAAAATAATTATGTTTCAAATGACTTAATATTTTTCACACAATATCAGTACAAATTTGTTTTTTAAATAGTACTCGAATATCTTTTGCAATTTGGGAGTGGCGTTATCCGGGGATTTGTTTTCACTGAAGTTACAATCTTACTCATTTCTCTAAATGTTAACTTCGAATACCAACCAGAACGCAGTTTCGATGTTATAATTCCAGTGAATTTAAAATTGTATACTACTCTTTGAACGGAAGAATGTTGTCTTCCAACTATCTTTCCTATTTCGTGAAAACTTTTCCCATCTTTCCATAATTTTACATTCACTAACAGAAATTTCCTTTTTTTGGATTCCATCTTATTTATTTTCTGCAAAAAACTCTACTATTAGTTACTAAAAATAATATTTTAAAGCTTTATTTACAGCATACCAATTAGGAAATAAAGCTGTAATTAATTTAAAACAATAATGAGTGCAAATATTGCAATAAAATTCAGGAATTACCGTCTAATACAATTTGTAAGCAGATTTTTTCTACTGAATTTAAGTTTTTTCTTCTTTAGTTATTTTTTTATAAATTTAAAATGTTTTGAATTGCCATGTATATAAAGAATCAGTAGTTTATAGAATTAATAAAAAATATGTTTTCAAATTTAAATCAATACGTTTCTTTTGTATATATATATACATATACAGCCTATTTATTATTTGAAACTTCAATATAATTTCTTTTAATTGATAGCTATTATTTTTTTAAAAAATAATAACAGATAATAGACCATACGTTAATATTGGCGTTGAACCAAGTGAAAGCGTCTGTATTAATTACTCTATGTTTACACATAACGATTTACATTTTCATTTTTATCTAAAAATAATTAAAAATATCACGAGCTTTGATTCACAACAAGTACTATCTTTTTATATAAAAAAAATCTCAATGCAGTTAAAAAAGTAATAAACATCACAATCAACTTAAACAAACAAATATTTATTTGTACTTGAAAATCAATTAAGTGTAAGATGAAGAATCAGTTAGTTTACACGTGCATGTCATTGCATGTTCCAACTTTTCAAACTGCACTGAAATAAAGTAAGTAAATAGTATACAGAGTTCATTTGTGTGTATAAATAAAACGAGTAGGTTATTTTAGGGACCTTTTCTATTTTAAATTAGGAACGTGTGATTGGAATGAAGATTGAATACTAAACATTAGAATATCAATAAATGACTGAACATGTTTGGAGTTAATAGAACAAAATTTAAATATGTTATTTGATATTTAATATTTCTATTATTTATTTCTTTTTTTAATAAACGGAATTAGATGTTGATAATTCGAATTGATACTTTTTAATGAAATTAAATATTACAAAAAAATGTTTTAGTATTAATGAGTTTATATCATTTTAATTAAATAAATCTAAATTTATTTCTAACTATAAAATATTATTAAATTAAAAAGATTTCGTTGAAATAAAATATTATAATATTTATTGAATCAATGTAGGATGAATTTATGTTTAATAAATATAATGCCGCTATAAATATAGAATTCATCTTCGTCCGGACCTTGAAATTCTTCTAATACAATGTATCTTCTCTAATAAACATCTACTTAAAATAATATGTAAATATTATACTCAATTACGTATTCCTATAATTATATAATACATTTTCGTTCAGATATAATTAACTTCCCGATCGTCATCGAAACGTTATGTTTGACGGAGAGACCATTTTTCAAATCATTCAATTTGAATACAGTATCTCGTTTTCAAAATGTCATATCGTGTCGCCGATACATTAAACCCAACACAAACAGAACGCCTCCTTCTGCCAAACGCCATATGACGACCTGTGTCCTTATCAGGAGTCTTGCTTCGAGTGCGACGTCCGAAGGATTTCGATGCGTGGTCGAAACACGTTGTCTTATCTTAGAAATATTACGTCGTTGACGAAATAAACGAATGTGATGGGATTTTAGATTTTTGATATGCGAATCACGTTTTACCGTAAAACTGGATTTTCCATATTTTACTTTTTCTTTAAAAAGCCGTATATATCAATGTTTATACATATATGATTTTTTTTGGAAAACTTAATATGGAATATCTACTTTTGTGGTAAACAGATATTTATATGTTTGAATTTTCATATAAAATTCGAATAAATAAAAGTGAATAAACTGAATAGAAGAATTTGTGATTGTAAATGTTTATATATACTCTATCACGAGCCATAGAATAACCAGATCTTATCTAAGAATTAGAAAATATCTAAAAAATAAACTCACTGAATTATTATCTGTTAATTGTGGAATTCAGTTTTAAAAATCTCTTGTTCGATGCGTAATTAAAATCTAGCAATGACGAGTATATACTTCAAACGCAGGTCAAATTTACCTATTATATATTTTAATAAAGAACAAAAGCAAAATGAAGAAAGATTACATGCTTATTTGAAAAAATAAATAATTCATTGTTGAAAAAATTATCATTAAAAATTTCATAATTGTAAAAAAATATTAAAATGCATAAACAAGAAAAATAAGAAATACTTAAGAAATTCAGTCTGTACTTTCAGTGTGATATTTTTTAAAACAAGATACCACACAAAGTGACACCTCACTTGACTCCTTACGAATTCCATTTTTTGAACTCACATCTTCGCATTGGATTTGATTTTGATGATGTAGATGGTATAACGTTTGAAAAATGTTTTCCGATAAGACGTGTAAGTTTGACAGTTGTAGTTGGTCGACTAACTTTCGAAATTTCTGTTTGTTGAATTGCGTATTCCTCGATAATTTGTTCAATACATTCGAGAAAAAAATTTAATCGACATAATTTTCAATTTTTTATATAATAAATATGAATTCAAGCTTGACAATACTTCAAAAATGTTTTAATACAAATTGAACATTGTAGTTTTAATAATAATATAGATAAAATATACAACCAAATATTTTTTTACCTTTTTACTGAAATTATATATTTTTAGAGCAAATTTTTCTTTTTACATGGCAAATAAACTAGACGAACGTACCAAATTGAGATTTTAAATGACATGTTTGGACAGCCAGACAGACAGACAGAACAATTTTATTGTTTAAAATATGATACATTTATGAGTACAATATGTTAGAATTACAGAGTGGCTGCTTATCCGTAGATATTTTGCCATATTATTTAAGGACAATATTTGTGATAATTTTATTTAATGTTTTTAAGGTTTATCTTGTAGGAAAAATTTCAAAACCTACATATAGGACATGTTTGGAGAATCGTGTTCTCCTTTTGTTCACGTGCACAACCAATTGTAATTGCAGAGCAGCTGGAATTCGCTCATAGTACTAGTGGAACCATCAATATTTGTATATATAACATACATTAAAATATATTTTTTCACTACAATGGAGGTCTCTTTCAAATCTCCTTGTTAATATGTCTTAAACTAAATTATCTTTATTAACTTTAAACTAGATACCTCGATGATAATATAATGGATTCCTATTGCTTTTTATATATCTGTTAAATACAAATAAGTAAATCAGCCACTACCAACAGACATTTTGCTCCCTCCATTAATATCGAATCAGTTGTTGTTTCCTGTTGGTCCATAGGAAGTATTTTATTCCCTCCTACCATTCATATTTAAATAACATTCCCCTATCTATTATTCGTGAACTGGTTTCTCACTATTGGGGGATAATACGAGAAATGAATTATATAAAATTGTAAATATAAACAATAATTTTAAAAGATCAATATTAATATTAAACAATTTTCGAATATAATAAGATTTTATAAAATTGTTTAATAATTATTTATTTTTAATTTTAACCCTTATCGAATGTTAGCATTTTGTACTTAACTTTTCGCTAGGTCGGATATATATTTAAGCGCTTATTGTAAGACTTGATATAAAAAGATAATTTTGTGCATAAAAATATTTATATTTACACTTTAAATGTCTTCGTCATCTCTGTCGATTTCAATTCAATCTTCATCACAATCAGGAACAATTTCTCTGTCCACTTCGCTTTCCTCTTCACTTGAATATTGAATAGGGATCAATTTTTTTCCTTGACTGAAATATAACACTTGTATCACTGTCTCCTTCATCACAAGAATTAAAATCACGTGCCAAATATTCAAAATTTTCACATATTTCAATACAACTATCACTGTTACTTTCCATATTACTATAGTTTTCTTTATTCATTTTTGAAGGAATAAAATATTATAATTAAGTAAAATAATTGCTGAAATATGACAGAACGTGTTGTCTGATATCAAGTAAAAATTAAACTGTAAAAACATACAGTGTGTACATTCAGTAATAAGGACATTGTTACTTGTTCAGTCTTGTCACCTCGCACGTGACATACGACTGATAGAGCAAAGTTGTAATGTCACGTCAGAGGTGACATACGACCGATAAGGGTTAATTGCTGATAAGCCAAATACTGTATTATAAAATCTTTGAAATACTATCTTCATTTTATAGTTTTTTTTTATCAATTTAACCAGTTAACTGAGTTTGACGAGTATACATGTGTGGCGGTTGTGAATTTTGTAATAATAAACAATTATTGTTTTTAGTCAACAACAAGATATATAATTTTGAGTGTGTGAAAGTGTGTACGTTTTATAAAGAAATTTTACAATGCTATTGCAATTATAAATATACATGAGTATACAAAATATTTTATTTATTTATTGATTTTAATAAAGTATTATTTCATTTCAGTTTTTTAAGTGTGATCAAATTTTAAATTGAATCCCTATCAAAAATTCTATCTGACCTAAAAAAACACCTTTATATATATATATATATATATATATATATATATATATATATATATACACACACACACACACATATATATATATATATATATATATATATATATAAAGTGTGTTTTTAGGTTCGATGAATATTTCAATAAAGTTTCAATTTAAATTCAATCTCGCTTAAAAAACAACTAATATATATATATATATATATATATATATATATATATATATATATATATATATATATATATATATAAGATGTATTCAATATGAATTCTTAAAAAGTTAGTAATGATATATACGCAAATTTTGAATTTCGCATAAAGCATTTCTATGTCCCGTCGTTAGATAAGAATTATTACGATACCGCTACACTCTATTACATTTTTTGACAAAGACATCAGTGTGGTCTTTTAGTTGGGAACGTAGCCATAACATGCTCTGTTGAACATCGTATGCTTTCATTCTAATGTCAAAGCATACGGATTAAAGTGAAGAAAAGCATAAATAAAAAAGTAAAAAATATAAATTGTCATTCTACTCATCCAAAAAATTTAAGATAAAAGAACATTACGCAAATGTGACGAAAATTTACTTAGATTTATCTTTTCTTTGAATTATAGCTTTATTATTATTTTTTTTAGCGAGATAATTTCATAAGAATTTTATTCATACTGAACTATTTTAAATATTCTGAATATTAATTTAGGGAAAATTGTTTTAAAATTAATATTTAATTATTAATTTACAATTCAACAAATATTAAATAATTTATTTTTTTATTAATCTTTTTTTTTAATTTATAAAATATACTTTATTAATATTATTTATCTACCAAATAAAATAAAAACATGAAATGTATGAATTTTCGCTAAAACAACACTTCAAAATACAAATAAACTAATACAAACACTCAAACTCAGTAGCATCGATTACATTTCGACGAAAAATAGATAACTACTCTAAATTCAACCACTCTTTTGTAAGATTTTATGAAACTATGACGGCGTCTTGTGGAATTCGATACTCGAATGGATGTGACACATGAAAGACTGTAATATATCTATTTGAAGTCTTTTTATACTCGAACTGTTCTTTTTTGCGGTGTTTTTAAGTCTTTGAGAATTATAATTTGACTTGTAAAAATATAATCTAATTATAAGAACAAACATGTTTTTCGACTTTGAAATATAATAAACGATTAGTTCCATGTGTAAGTTATTTTTCAATAATTTTTTCTATTCAAATGAAATGCATGTCTTTAAAACAATTCAATCAATTTCTAATATTTCAATATTTTTAATAAATTTGCTTCTAATTAAATCAATTTTAATAATAAAACCGTAATTTCAATGCAGACTTCCGTGCATGTGATTTTTTTCGTTTTAGAATGTTGTTTTAATTAATAGTTATGAATATAATTAATACGAATAAAATTATTTGATACATTAAAATACAAAATAAAGAATATTGTCGCATGTATTAATAAATTATACATAAAAAAGAACGAAAAATATTGAAAAAGCGGTGATACAACATTATAATTTAATCAATGATTAAACGGCTGTATTTAATTCAATAATATGTTGCATAAATAAATATACAAAATATTGACGCCGTCTAGAACTTTCTAAAAATGTCAAAAACGAGCAGAAAACTATGTAAAGTAAATTAATTAATTAACAGTTATTATTAAATAAAATACTGATATCAAATTTCACATATATTAAGATATAATCTACTTAATTGATTTTTTTAAAGCGATTGAGAGATTTTGAAACTTGATGATTTTATCTTTTAATGGTACTTTCTTTTAATATATACATATATATATATATATATATATATATATATAAATTAAGAAAAAATAATATGTAAATGATATGAAAATAAGATTTTATTATTTTTTAAATAAAAACATTATTAAATAAATTATTATAATAAATGTTATGTTTTTCTACTTCAGTCAGATTAAAATAAATATGAAAATTTTAAACGACTGTGGAGTTTTTAAAATTTGGAATAGTTTTACATATTTAATAATGCTTAATGATATTAATGATTAAAAAATATACTTTGTCATTTTATATGTTATTGAAATTTTATTTTTGTATATGTAGTGTTTAATGTATTAATAAAAAAATAATATTTTAATACATGTATTAACTTTGTACATTTTATTTAATTATACAAATTATTTATTATTCCTTATTTAATATAAAAACAAGAACAGTTTTATAAAAAATTCTGATGAAATTTGTACATTGTATTAAGATTTTATTGTAATATATTTTTACATATTGTAATAAAATCAGTCATCATCATTTTATCAGATATGTATTTTTATTATCAGTTTTTATAAAATAATTTTTCAAAAATATTAAAAATCATAAATAAATAATATTTATTATAATGAAGAATTTTTTTTAAAAAAAACTTCTTTAAATTTGGTTTCATCAAAAAAATGTTTTAATGATTAAAGATATAAATTGTCAATTTTGTTGATTAAATAGAAAAAATGTTAAATATTTCATTAAAACGTATTTAAAATTGTTTAAAAGAAAATGGCAATTTTTTCATGATAAAATCGACTTTCAACTCGTTAAAAAAATCTATCCAGAATCTCACTACATAAACAGGCAAAAAAATGAGATAAAAAAACAATAAAAATAACAACTGTTGTCATAAAACGTTTCGTACTGATACAGTAGGGTTTAACCAACACCGTTCTATATGATGCGTGGTGTTGTTCCGTGGTACATTCATACGTCGAGTTCAAAACCACAATTGGAAACTTAACACGCCTAATATCGACAACAGGTGATTGTGACGTGTGCCAGCTCGTACCTGTGTGGGATATGAACCCACGGCCGCCCTTCACGGGACACGGCCGCTTCACCGACCCAAAGTTAGCGCCTACAATGAAACAATTTCGCGTTGGTGGTTGCTTACGTGTACTGACTGATACAAGTATGACCGACCACCACCATTTCACTTACGTAGGACTCGTTTTTATACGATTGATAATTATGATTTGTTGCACTAGATTTGTTGTACTTGAATCGGACTGTTTTTGTAAAATATTGCATACAATTAATTATCGTCAGTCGTCACTTAATTTATTACACAATAAAAACATTTTAAGTATGTGTACGCACGCACTCGAAATTATACCCATATGGTATATACACACACGCGCGTTTTATGTACATCTGTTGAAAATAAAAAGCGATTTCGAACGATTTCTTCATACAGTTAAAATAAATATTGACTGTGACAAGTTTTGCAACATTCTGTGTATTTGAAATGGATCATGCGTTGAGTTAAATCTTTCATTTAATCTCTATATTTGCAAAAATTTTAATAATTGTATATTTTTATAGAATTGCAAAAAAAATGTATGACAAAAATCTTTTTATAGTGTTTTGCAATAAACGCTTCAGAAGTTTAAATGAAAATAAAACAAAAAATATTTGATTAATTAGTTATTTATTTTTTTTATTTTCAAGAATATTAATGATTGAACACAATTTCACTCCAATTTTAGTCACTCTTTTACATAATTGTGGTCCAATTTCATGAATTACACGTTCAATGTTTATTTTTAATACATCTGTTGTTTGTGGTTTATCAGCATAAACCAACGATTTCACATAACCCCACAGATAAGAATTAAATGGAATTAGATCACATGATCTTAATGACCAATTGATGGGTCCTTTTCATGAAATAATGGATTCATTCAACTTTTATTTCAATAAATCTATTGAAGATTTTATAATGTCTAAGCGTTGTTGTTTAAGTATTAAACGTTCCACGTTAATTTACAAAATTATACTGAGTTGAAATGTCAAAATGAGCTTAAATAAATCAAACATAGCTACCACCAGCTATTAAAGTTCTAATATTCTTATTGAATAATCCTATTTTATAATTTGTTTATTAGATTTTATTTATAAATTACATTTATATGTAATTATCATTTCTTTAAAATAATATTTTTTTTACTTACAATAATTAACACTAGATCAGATATTTTTAAAATCATTTTATTTTTCTGCAGATGTTAACTTTAGAAAACAAAAAATATAAAGATGTTTTACATGTTGTACTTAATTTATTACAAAATTTGTAAAATTTATTTTTTATAAACGTTAAGAAATGAAATTATGCAACAATTATTTATGTCAAGTGATATACACTTATGTTGAAAATAATAAGAACAAGATATTTGTTGTTTTGGAACTGTGGCTGATTCACTTTACACAAATAAATTTTAACTCCAACACCACAATAATTAAAAGTGTTCAATAATCACTTATTGTTCACTTATTATTTATAATTATAAAATATATAATTATATCGGCTGATGCATTTCGATGGCGACCCCATCATCGTCAGAGCCTTTCTGTTAAAATCTAGACTAACTTTTTTATATATACCTATATTAATTTGTGTTTTGTGTCCTTAAAAAATTAAATCATAGAACGAACGCATGCAGATATTCAATTCATCTAGAACAGACCTCACAAATTATTAAAAATTTTCGAATTCCGTCAGAAGTAATAAATAAGTCAATTCATGTCATCAAAAAAGGTCACAAATCTATGAAAAAGAACATGTTGCAAAGACAATAAATAAGGGAAAGCACTTCATTCTTTCAGACCAGATGACGAAAAGAAATATACAACCCCCAGTTGTAGATGGATTGAATAAGGACACAAAACACAAATTAGTATAGGTATATATAAAAAAGTTAGTCTAGATTTTAACAGATAGAGGCCATCACCGATAACTTGACCGGCAGTGGTCGCCCCCGTATAGACGACCAGGAGCTCTGCAGGCCAATCGTATGTATCGGTCCCAATGGGGACACTGAAAAGCTCATCAAGTGATAATATCCCATCCAAACGTCAAACCAGATTTTTCAGCGACAAGAGTCAAAAATTTCCCTCGGGAAAGTTGGAACTCTAGTATTGACGTCCCAAACAGGCCCCAGACGCACGTAGAGGTATTTTAACAGAAAGGCTCTGACGATGATGGCGTCGCCATCGAAATGCATCATCCGATATAATTATAGATTATATAATTATAAATAGTAAGTGAACAATAAGTGATTATTGAACACTTTAAATTATTGTGGTGTTGGGGTTAAAATTCATTTGTGTAAAGAACAAAATATTCATAAGAAAACATATTTAAAAGTGTTTTATGGAAATTGTTTATAACAAAGTCAAGTTATAATTATTATACTTTTTATTAACAAAAAACAAAATTGTAAGATAAAAAGTTTAAGTTTAAAATAAAATTAAAAATGAGTCAAAACAAAAAAGTAAAAAAATATACAGAATCAAAAAAAAGAACAAAAATAAAAAGTGACTTTTATATATAAAAGCATATGGTAGCATTTTCTCCTCCAGTATGCTTACATATTTATTGATATTCATTTTGTTTTCAATAATATAAAGTGGCCCTACTCTGTATCAAGAGAAACATCCCCAAACTATCAAACTTCCACTACCGTGCTTTTTAGTTTTTTTTTGTGTAACGTGAAATTTCTTGAGCTATTGGTCGTCATACAAAAGTTTTCTCATCAGATCCAAACAAATTTATCTTACACTCGTCACTTTAAACCATATTTCTCCACTTTTTGGATTTGTATTCGATATGTGAATTTTAGCAAAATATAATCGATCTTTAACACATATTCGTCGGGTAACTTTTTGCACCGCCATTCACCAAATGTCGGCATTTTTTGACACTATCTGTAGAAATGATATGGTCTATATAAAACTAATGTAACTTGTTAGAAATCATATATTTTTCAGTGAAATCTTGTAAAATGATATAAAAGAAATTTATCTTTATATATATATATATATATTTTTTTTTTTGCTTTTCTTAGTTAAAAAACAATTAAATTCATCACAATCAGATAAAATGCCTGCATATATTTCATTTTTGTCCTCCATTTTAGGTATATTTTATTATTTGATAAGAAAGGGTAAAAAAATTAACAATAATACAACTAAATTTGTTTAGTTATTCGAACACCCGAGCGTTTAAACTTTGAATAAAATTCTTTTATACCCAATACCGACTTATACAGTTTTACTTTGTTTTTGATTACATTTGCACCGTTATGCGATGCAACTGAAGCTAAAATCAGTTCTCTCATGGCATTATCTCTGTTTAATTAAAATTATAATTTAATATATTCAGAATTAAGAGAACAAAAATCAATTATTCTCTGTAATATACAAATGACGAATTTTCGTCATTTGGCTTTGGGTGATTTTCTGGAAGATGACGAATTTTCGTCAAGCGGACGAATTTGTGTTAATACTTTTTTTACTCAATAGTGGTACTTTTCTTACTTAACAACCAAACAGTTTATCTTCTACAAGTCTTATATGGATTGTTGAAATACTTATTGAAATGTTCATCTCAAACTTGTTATATTTCGCGGACTTAAAATATTCTTTTTTTGAAATTAGTACCATGCGATGATCAGTAATTTTATTGAGTTTCTGGTTTAACTTTGAAATTTATTGCATTGTGAATCATATATAACAAAATTCCAAGCAATTCGGCAATTTCCTGATATTTTTCCTGATTTTTTTAGTGTTATTATTGAATTTCTCATACTCTCAGAACAATGCTTTCCTCTACCTATTTTTTCTAAAAAAATGATTATTTTTGTTTCAATTTCTCTAAATTAAAATTGATTTCACAAAACTCACTTTTTTGTTATTTTACCTTTACTAACTTTTAATTATCAAATAAAACAAGGAACAAAATATTTATTCTTATTAATATGATTTCACAAATTGTTAACCACTTCGGAGATTTGCCTAGTTTTTTCTTTATTATGACAGTTCTTTTACAATTCACAATGCAAAATTATTGCAACCCTAGTGACAAAAACAATCACTAGGTATCATATTAGTGTTCCAATAAAGGTGCAAAAAAAATTGTTAAAAGATAAATTTTTAATTTATTCTTATTATTTTGAGCGTGAGTGTATATATATATATATATATATATATATATATATATATATATATATGTATATAAATGAATAGAGAGAGATTTAAAATATTCATATAAACTAAATACTTTCTTTTCATACAATTAATATATGCTTGTTATTTATCTCTAATTTACAAACAATCTGCCATGTACAATGCTCAGCAAATAATTAACAAAAAAGATTTGTATAATTTTACAACGAGATAATACGTTTATTGCATTGTATGACAATGAATAGTTTACATACGGAAATGCAAAACAAATAATGAGCAAATAAAAATTGCACCTATATAAATAACAATGAAAAATGATTTAAATATGTTCAATTTAATGTAAATAAAAAGGCTTGGCAAACATTGACACGGAACATATAGACAAATATATATTTGACACATGTCAAGGTTATCGAAGGTCGTTAATGAATATTACTGTATTGTTTTTCAACAATTTCGTCTGTTAATTAGTATTAAAACAATCAATAATGAGTTAAAATAATAATAATTCCAATATGGAAATATAACTAATTAATATTTATGATTGAAGTTTGTTCGCTAATTAAATATGTATATTATAATTAGATAACTCTGTTTCTTAACCTGAGTAATGCTTGAAACGTATCGTTTTTTTATATATTAATATTTCTAAATAGTAAGTGTGAATTATTAGTTTATTAATTTTTGTAAATGAAATAAATAATTTATAGTATGTTAAGAAAATTACTTATAAAAAATCAGGAACTTGAAAATTATTTATTCACTTGTCAAAAATTGAAAAAATAAAAATCTATTGATTCTGTTTCAAGTTTTGCAATAAATAAAATATATCTTGATGAAGTCCTTGTTTATAATAATAATCAATATGAGGTAATGGAAATAATTTATAAACACTGAAAGTTAATAATTATGAAGGTTATGACTAACCTTATTATTTAAATATATGTGTTGAGATAAAAAAAATTCAGATATTTAAAAAATATTGCATTAAATATTTAATATTGAAATGTGAATAAGTGTAGTGAATTTTATTAAAAAATCCAATGGATACAATTTTTAAAGTACGTCGATCTTAATGGAATTTAAGAATAAAGAAACTTAAAAGAAATAAAGATTTATGTGTACTTGTTTTACCTAAATACAATGTATTGTTTATATCTTATTTGATTTATGGTTTCCATTCCCGAAAATCTTGCTGCAGAGAAAATAAAATAAAATAAAAAATAATGACACATACATGACCTGACTAAATGCATAAAAATAGTTGTTTATATTATGATCATTTTTTCATTTCTTCTATAAAAAACAAGTTATTTAAACCGATTCAAAACTGAATTTTCGCTGAAAATAAGTATTTATATCTATTTTTAACAACAATACTTAGTATAAACGCTAAATAAAAATCTAAATGTTATCACATAATAAAATAGTTAAACCGATTATTTAAATATCTAATCTAAACAGCGAATTAAATGAGGTTAAGTTTAAAAAGATGTTATTCTTATTTTAGATGTTTAATGGGGAGAAAATCGTTTAAGTGTTACCGCAAAGTAATATAAATTTTCGTAGTGAATAAGGCTGGAATTGTTTGTTAACTGGTACAACCTAATTTATTTTCGGATTAATTTTATGATTTTAAAGTTTACAAAATTGAAAATGTAAGGGATTTACCGCTGGCTCTTGTGATAAATTATATAGTTTTTCTATTTTATTTTTGATGTTTTGCCAAAAAAGTTATTTACACCTGTCGGACTTAATGATTCATCGATCATAATGTGCATTTAAAAATAGTAACTACTAATTTCTGCTAAAAACATTTGATTACATTTTGTAGCTAGGGGGCAAATGTTATATACATACATAAATACACACACACACACACACATATATATATATATATATATATATATATATTTATATAAAATTGTATTTATACATATTATTTTTTTAACTATTAGTGTAACGTTTTATTTTTTTATTGGCAGAATTTTATTTTTCTGAAAAATATAAATTCTTTTATTGAGAAACATAAAAGTTAATACAGATTGATTCTTCAAAACAAATCAATATTTTAATTTTGTATGTATATTATAGAGCATTGCGATTTTTTTTAATAATAGAAAAATAATTACGATCACATTATTTATAAAGGATTATCCAAATGTGACGCCTAGATATGTGTTTTATAAAAAAGAAACTATACACATGTTTCTTTTTAATAAAACACAAATCTAGGCATCACATTTGGATGACTCTCTCTCTTTCTCTCTCTCTCTCTCTCTCTCTCTATATATATATATATATATATATATTTATTTAATTTAAAAATATATTTTATATAAAATTTAAAAAGAATAAAAAATATTTATTATAAAATAAAATATCTACATATTTAAGTCTAACATAAATATTAACCCTTAGTTTGATTTCATATATATTTATATATATATACAGCTGGGTCTGTTTTTGTGCGGATTATTTTAATGCGATTTTGAAATTATGTGATTCATATTTTTTGTTAATATCTTTTTATGTGATTTTTTTTTATTACGATTTTGAAGTTATGCGATTCATATTTCTTCTTAGTATCTTTTTATACGATTTTTTTAAGAATTTCTTTAAGCTGTTATTTAATTCAACGAAAAACTCTTCAGTTTTATAAACAAATGAAGGAATCAGAGCCATTTACTTCCACTTCTCAAACTGATAAGGAATTTTCGGCTAGCAAAGGATGGTTAACCAGGTTTTTAAAAAGAAATGCACTATATAAGGTGAAGATTACGGGCGCGATTGCATCGTCAGATGAAGAAGCTGCCAAATTTTTTGTTGACAACGCACCAGGTCATCCATGTTTAAAACATCCAAATGTAAACATGATGTTTTTTCCACCCAATACAACAAGCATTATTCAGCTATTAGATCAAGGCATAATTGCAACTTTTAACAATATTAACGTTAAACGCACCTTTCAATTTATATTGGATAAACTAGAAAATAAATCAATAACAGTAACTGATGCTTGGAAAAAATGTTCTATCTTTGACTTTGTAAATCATGTTGTTTTTGCTATTACTCAAATAAAACCACGCACTTTAAATGCCTGTT
Source organism: Neoneuromus ignobilis (assembly GCA_029203775.1). NCBI lineage: Eukaryota > Metazoa > Arthropoda > Insecta > Megaloptera > Corydalidae > Neoneuromus > Neoneuromus ignobilis. Next base: position 9,427,197 of record CP092095.1, on the reverse strand, counting down.
AGAAAAAGGTTTGGCCTACACGTCTTGAAAACAGTGCAGCTATTTAGTTTCTTTTTTTTTATTCTAAACAGTGCAACTATTATTGCGACGATGATTAAAATATGTATGAAAAATTCTAAAATAAATTACACATATGTACATGTTGCTTTGAATAAAATTAAATAGTTGATTAAGAAATAAAGTAAAAAAGATATGTTTTGTATCAATTTTACTTTGTAGTTTTGGTTTTATGTGGTTTTCGAACATTACGGAACGTATCCCTAATTTTTCAATGTAAGTTAAGTCTTTTTTTGTGCGATTTTTTTAATGCGGTTTTCTGTAGAACGTATCTACCACACAAAAACAGACCCAGGTATATATATATATATATACATTTAGACTGGAAACTAACAGAACTTTTGAAATAAAACATATAAGAATTTACAATATAATACAATATACATTTATTGATATGAATAAGTATACATGACAGAAATAACATGAAATAGTGTGTTTTACATAGGTTTACTATATCTAATAATCTACCTACTGATTAATTGACAGTTCTTAATTTAATCTATTGGTTAACGTTTTATTGTTTATTGGAAAATGTGCAAAAACCTGCTTGCGTTATAAGAAATTATTTATTCATAAATATTTATTATGTAGCCTTCAAAGTACTTACCATTGGAAGCAATACACATATGCCAACGTTTCTTCCAGTCTTCGAACATTCCCGCGAACGCGCTTTGTGGTATAGTCTATAGTTTACACAGATAATTTTCTCTTATGACTTTAATCGACTCAAAACGATACCCTTGAAGAGGCAACTTGAGTTTTGGGAATATGAAAAAATTGCACGGAGCCATATCAGGCGAATATGGAGCTTATGGAACGATATTGGTTGAGTTTTCGGCCAAAAACTCCCGAACAAATTCAATATTCTTGGCATCATACGAGAAACGATGCGTTGCATGCCAAACATTTCAGCCAAAATGATATGAGGTTGTGTTTTTGAAATTCCCACCTTAACTGATAACTTTTTAATGGCCATACAATGATTTTTGAACGCCAATGTCTTTACTTGAGTGACATGTTTATCTTCAGTTGATGTTGTTGGACGTCCAGATTGTGGTTCATCATCGACGAATTCACAGCTCTCTTATGTCACTCAAAAACTCTTGTTCGCGATAGACTATTTCCTCAGAGTATACTTTTTTTAACATTTCCAACCTTTGAGTAAAGTCTATTTGGTTCACAGCACAGAATTTAATGCAAATTATTTAATCAACTGATTGAGACATCGTAAAAATCATCGTCAACAACAATCATCGTCTAACAAAAACTACTGTAAATTATTTCTAAGTGAATGTAGTGTTGATACAAATATCATTGACAAGATGTACCAATTGGGGGTATTCACACTAGTCAACATTCATACAGTATTCACGGTCAATTATCACTCGTCTCACACGTTCTTACCCGAAAACTATTTTTTTTAGGTGGGGAAATTTTAGATAAGCGGGTGTGAGACGAGCGGTAATGGGCGTGAATACTGTATGAATGTTGACTAGTGTGAATACCTCCATTGAATAAAATTACATGACATTTCACAAGCGCGCGCAGTTTAAATGAGAAAGTTCTGTTAGTTTTTGGACAGAATGTGTGTGTTTGTGTGTGTATTAATATTTTTAAAAATTGTTCATTAAGAGTGGTACTAGAATATATTTATACTTCTTTTTAAATAAATTAAAAAAGATAATTTAATAAAATCTTTAAATAGTATTCAATTAATTTACATTACACATAAATAGAAAAGGATGTAATAATTAGTCACAGAATAAACAGCTTCTAGTATAGATACTATTTGAAAGGAATGAATAATATTTCGAGGATTTTTGTCTCAACTATGGTTAGACAACTGAGTAAAGACATTAATAATAAAGAAGGGAGTTCCTTTTAGATTATTAATGTGTTCACGTCCGTCAAAGTAGATCAAACAATTTTAAAAAATGTATTCGGGATAATTTCGTATACAGAAATATATTTGATTTATGATGCGTGTTACCTTACCAACAATAAAGTTCGTACGTTCTGAATTCCTCATTGACATTAGCATTTCAAAGATTCGTTATTTATCATCTGATGTGGCCTTGTAAGGTTTTAACAGTATATTTCTTATTTACTAAACAAATCAGTCGAAATAGTACAGTCTTAATCTATCAATTCATATGTGATTTTTTAAAATCTTAAATCAATACACATCTTAATTTTGGTATTTGTAAATGTATAAATTAACATTATTTATAGTTACATCTTTATTTCTAATCTAATAAAAATTAACTTATTTTTCCATGTCCATTGTCGAAATCTTACAATAAATTACATTCCATAAAGATACCAGTTATATATATAAAATTTATTAAACAACTCGTTAATTTTTAATATGTGTTCGTGGGTTTCTTTTGTTGTTTTTTAAATGCATCTAATTCTCTGTTGAATAAAGCAAACAATTTCGTATAAAATTTAAATAATGTCTCGTTATTTTTTGTCGTTAACATTGTTTCTATGTTTATTTTCTATGTTTAAAAGAACAAATAATGATAATAATAATAACAAAGAAAGTGGGTGGTCTTGACATGACCATATTGTCCGCTTGTCATGGGATTGAGACCCACTATCCTGTCTAAAATATTCGTAGTTACTTCCGTCTCTCGTCGTGAATTATGTGATGGTATTTTAATGTGGCATGTACAATATATCTTCCTATTTCTACCATGTAAGTAGAGACTATATCGTAAAATTATATGTGATGTATGATAGAATCATTTTTTTACTGTTTCTATAACAGTTGATGACATTTAATGATTAAGAGAAACGTTTAAGTGATGTAATTGCGGGATTGTTATTTTATTCGAAAATAATATACGAATTTATCGTTTTATAATTTTTTGCATAGGAGTATTAATAAAATGTATTATAACGAATTCCAGATAATTTATATTATTGAATAAGTATATTTAAAAAATACATATACTTTTAAAAGTTTATTTTTTTATTATATATATAAATATCCAAAACAGTTATTATAAATATTTATGATAATTTTACATAAAGTTACTTGTTTTATTTAATATTCATACTTAACAAAAACGTATCTTTATATTTCTTACGTTTTATGCAATAATAAATTTTATATTTAAATAAAATATGAACAAAGAACATTAAATAAGACTTTATGCATTTTATATTAAATGCACTAGGAATATAAAACAGTTCTTACTTACAAATATGCGGAATTAAGTTTTATTTCGAATTTATATACATACATACATACATATATATATATATATATATATATATATATATATATATATATATATATATGTATATATGTATGTATATAAATACATCCTAATAACGAGTCGCAAAGCAACAAAGACTTGCCTGCAGGTATTTTCAACTCTTTACAAGTAAATTTATCTAGTTATTCAGATTTCTATAATGATACCTTTAAATGTATCCATCTAATCTTTTTACAAAGATGTTGAGTTAAACATTTTGCAATGTGGAATAATAAATACGTAGAAAGATTAGAATAAAATAATATTATTTAAAACCCTTCGTGTTTCTTTTCTTAAATAGTTTAAAGAAATTTCCGTTATTATTTTAATAGAATTAAATAATTTACTTTATAAAGAAAACAAGAATTTGTGTTTTTCATAAAATTTAATTTCTTAAAAATATAAACATTTTCATTTATATTTGTTAGTAAATAAAATTATTTATATTTCTCAACACTTAAAAACATAATATAATATTCCAAAAATATGTATTAACAAATTATATATATAATATATATGTATATATATATATATATATATATATATATATATATATATATATTTACACAATATATATATATATATATATACAAAAAAAAATAAAAAAAATATAAGGGAGATATATATATATATATACACAATATATATATATATATATATATATATATATACACCCGTCCCTCAATTTACGCGGAGTATCCGTTCCACGTGGATTCGTTTTACGCGAATGAAAATCGCGTAAATTGAGTCTGTCAGTACAATAGAAAAAATATTGGAAATAAAAGCTAGTAAAGTTGTAGAAACATACATTTATTTCACATAGCTTAACAAAAAAATAATGACGTTTTAGAAAACAAAAATAGATAAATTTTATTCGGTGTCACTATCGCTACTGTAATTCAAAACAATCAATATTTTATATATTTATATCGCGCTTTTATACGTTCAAGTAAGAAATTGCGTCACTCTGATATATAATAAATTCCATGAAAAATTACATAAAATGAAATCTATCTGACTGCGTATAAAAAGTGCCGCGTAAATCAATACCGCGTAAAAAAAGTCCCGCGTAAATTGAGGGACAGGTGTGTGTGTGTGTATATATATATATATATATATTTATATATATATATATATATATATATATATATATATATCTATATATATATGATCCCAATTTGAGGTTTGAGCATTGGATTGAAATCTTCATCTCATAAAAAAAATAATCATTATAGATTAGCATTTTCAGAGAGGTTAAAACATTTTACAATGGCTGTAGTATCAAGGTGATTATTATATAGGGTCATCCAAATGCGATACCCAGATTTGTGTTTTATTAAAAAGAAATTATACACATGCTTCTCTATACACCACCCTATATACATGTTTCTTTTTAATAAAACGCAAATATAAGCGTCACATTTGGATGATCCTATATATAGAATGTTTTTTAAGCATTTTAATTGAAATAAATCACATACTAATTGATCAGATGACCATTTATTTGATATTACTTGAAAGATCATTTTATGGTATTAATATTTAAAAATGATTTTGGGCATATATATATACGAAGGCTACCTTTGACATACCGTATTTTGTCAGTCCAATCCCGGTCATTTTTTAAAGCAATTGGGGTTTTATATCTGCAATAACGCGAGTTGTCTTGGCTTTTAATGCCTCAATCGTTAGTTTATCAGCATAAACTAAAGACTTTACATATCCCCAAAGAAAATAATCCAGAGACGTCAAATCACACGATAGTGAAAGATAATTAACAGGTCCATTTTTGGAGATAACGTTATCACCGAATTTTTGTTTAATAACCTGATTGTTTCAGTCGAACTATGGTACATGACACCATCCTGCTGAAACCATATCTCTTCCAGATCGATGTCATACAAATTTGGAATCAAATAATCATTAATCATCATTTTATAACGTACATCATTGACGGTAACGTGCTCTTCGGCTTCATTTTGAAAAAAATAAGGTCCGATGATGCCACCCGCATACACTTCAGAATTGGTTTCACTTCAAATGCTTTAAACCAAAAATGAGCCTCATCACCTAACAAAATTTTGCTCTATATTTGGCGAACAGAATACCGATTTTTGAAATTAATTTTCACAATTTGGAAACATTACTCAAATATAAAATCTTTTAGAATGATTTGCCAAAGTATACTTAATCCAAATATCACTTAAATCGCCCAAAATGATAATTGACTTAACAATTTTTCCTATTGAAAGTTCTATCTAACTTAAAAAAAAAACATCTTTATAAGAACATAGTATGAATTTAATATTAATACTACATTCCTAATTGTATTGTGAGGAATTAATAGAGATATTGAATTAATAAATTCAATTAGTGATTTACAATTTACAGATATGATACAGAAAAACTTTCTGTTATTCACAATGAATTGTATCAAATAGTTATTCGAAAATTCGCAAATTACGAAATACTTGTGAGCGCCTACACATTTTTTACTGCAACACCACAAACTTTACTGCGCTCTACAATTTATTCGTTCGTTTGTGCGCATGACATCAAATTGCCGCGCACTTATCTTCTACACATATGCACGTACACAATAAAACATTTAAGGTGATTGACGAAGGACCGCCTTCGATGTTTACTTACTTACAATTTATTGATTTTTTTGTTAATATGTGTTTTTCTATTGGCAGTATTTTTAATAATCGCCATTTTGAAATAAACACTTTTGAAATTTATATAACAATGACATCATATGAAAAGATAATCGTATCTTGTATATAGGTATAAATTGTCTTATTAATTACTTTGATAAAACAACCTAAATAATTCAAACTTAATCGTGCATTTATCGAAAGTATATTCTAAAGTATATATTTAATAAATAGAATTTTCTGAATTCTATTCATGTGAAACCACGTGGAAATATATTTTTTATCTTATTTATATTAATTATAAAGAAAAATAATTTTAATTAATTACTGTTTATTATACAGTTTATAATTTATATTAAATGCATGATTAAGAATTCATTATTGATAAACAAGTTAGTATCTTCTTTTTTATTAGACAAATAATTAATTTTATATTTCTGTTAAATAGATAATACGCATTTAAATTAAAATCGTACATTACATATAAAATTATACAACTTACAACACTTATTTACTTCAAATTTATATATATATATATATATATATATATATATATATAAATATATATATATATATATATATATTAGTAGCAGCCTCTTTCTATCTTTTCCAAAATTTTCATTTTCATCCAGTAAATCCCTTTTTCTTCTTAGTGTCGAATTTTCTTATGTCTCTATCTCATTTATCCCTGAGTCTCTTGTTGTCCCTTTTTTATTTCTGAGTTTTCAATTGATAATTTCTCTTGGCCATCGGTGGTGTTATCTTCTTTCTATGTGACCAGGATATTTAATTTCAAACATTTCACTCTTGTTATAACAATAGTAACTTTTGTTTGTTGTCTAATCTACTCGTTTATCTTCTGTCTCCATATGTTATTCTTAACATATTTAGGGTTTTCCTGTAAGCGATGCAAAAGTTTAAATGGAAATAAAACAAAAAGTATTTAATTAATTAGTTTTTTAAACATATTCTATGGCATAAATGATAAAACACAATTTCACTCATATGACCACTAAGACTTCACTTTACAGTGCATTTATTTAGTCCAATTTTTAATGACTCTTTCACATAATTATGGTCCAATTTCATGAATTACACGTTCAATGTTTATTTTTTTACATATCCACATAGAAAATAATCCAATAGAGTTAGATCAGATGATCTTGGTGGTCAATTGATGGGTCCATTTCGTGAAATAATGGACTCATTGAACTCTTGTTTCAATAAGTCTATTAAAGTTTTTACAATTTCTAAGTGTTGTTGAAGTGTTTAACGTTTTATGATAATTTGTCAAACTATACTGAATTTAAATGTCAAATGAACTAAAAAAAATTCAAGCATGACTGCCAGGAGCTGTCAAAATTCTGACATTATTATCGAAACTCTCTCTCTCTCTCTCTCTCTATCTATCTATCTATCTCTATCTATCTATCTATCTATATATATATATATATATATATATTAGGTTGGCAAATATCTCCCTTCCGCCTTCTGGTCTTTTGAATTTCGCAGCTATGTACAAAAAAAAAAAGCGGAAGGGAGATACTTGCCCACCTAATATATATATATATATATATATATATATATATATATATATATTTATGTGTGTTTTTAAATTTTTATTTTTAAAAGAAAAAATCTAATTATTTTATAATTTATTTACTTGTTTCGTTATTTATTTGTTCAAATTTATTAGGATATTCACAGGCTTTAACAATATAAAATTTTAATAATCCAATACCCGATTATTCACCATTCCTTGTATTATAATTCTAAATGTAATTCTAGGATACATCAAACTCTTAACTAGAACAAAACAAATAGGAAATTAGTGAATGAAACCATTTTTATTAATTAATTATATATTGTATATTTAACAATATTCGAATTTAAAATAATTTAGTGCTGTACAGTTTATTGTAAAATAAATAATAAATAATTAATTAATAAAATTGATTATATTCACTAATTTTCTATTTGTTTTGTTTTGTCCTTTTCTTTATAATCACATTTTAAAATGTACATTTAACAAATTTATTTAGAATTTTCGATTATCTTTCGATTGCTTAATTTTTTTTGAATTGTTATAGAGACTTTGTTTTCGTGTATTTTTTAAAAATAATAATCAAAAAGAATGGTAAAAAATACTAAAATATTACATTTATATAAAAATTGTCAAGAAAATTTACTTGGGAGTTATTTATTATAAATATTTATTAAGTATTAATGAAAACATTATTATTTCCAAATTAATTTCTTTAAAAAAATATATTTCATTGGTATAAAGTTTATTCAATTATTTATTAGAAAAAATATTTATTTCATATTATTTACTTTGTCGCTAATAAATTTTTAGATTCTAAATAATTGCTAACTTTTCTTTTCTAATCTTTAAGAGTTTTTTAAAAACAATCAGTATATATAGGGTCATCCAAATGTGACGCTTAGATTTGTGTTTTATTAAAAAGAAACATATGTAAAGAGTGGTATATAGGGAAACATGTGTATAGTTTCTTTTTAATAAAACACAAATCTAGGCGTTTTATTTGGATCATCCTATATATATATATATATATATATATATATATATATATATATATATATATATATATAAATGTATATTTTATAAATCAGTGAGCGTATATAAATGTTTTTTATACTAATTATATCATTATGCAATATTACACGAAAATATACTAGTGTTTGAAATTTTTAAGAAAATCGGTGACATCTGTTTGATTGTATGTATATTTTGTGTGTGGGAGTAAACTTTCCGTTCATTGTATTTACAATAAAAAAATAATGTTCTGAACAGAAAAGTGATAGTAAATATGTAAACAAGAGTTGAAACAAAAATGCACTACTATCAACATATAATGATATATGATGTAGGTGTTCCAAGGTGTCACAGATTAGTTGACGTGGGCTGTTTTGTCAAATAAGTGAAGCTTTTTTTTTGTTGCTTTGTTGCCGAGAATTCTCTTTTATTTGTTATGCAACAACAATGTGGGATACGTGTACTTTTTTGTATACAACAACAAATAATTCAAATAATATGTTCATTTTATTCAATTTTACTATATAAATATGTATACATAAGTGTATATATATATATATATATATATATATATATATATATATATATATATATATAAAATATATATAAAAGTATAAAAAGATACTAAAAACCATTATGTGTAATTTGTGATTTAATTAAGAAATGTGAATCTTGATGATTATTATTAAAAATTGTTGAATTCGTTAAAAAAAGCACCGAATGAAATTTTATATATTTTGGAGACTTTTTATTTAATGTCAAGTTAAAGCCAGAATTTATAGAAAAAAATTATTACTATGTAATCTATTTTGGTATATAAGAAGAATTGTATTATAGCTAAAAAAATTATATATAAATAACAATTATAAAATTAATTTCGATCGAATTAGAATCGATAATTTTTTATGTAATCAGATATAAAAATTAAGTATAGTTGTTAAAATAACACAATTTTATTGTTCAACAACAAAAGTGTATAAATAAATAAAAAGAGTACTAACACTTTTTTCTATTGAATATATTTTTCGGCTATAAAATAAAATTTAATATCGAAAAGTAGAAAATGAAATTTACTGGAGATTATGGATAATACATGATCGATAAGAAGAAAATAATTATGGACAAAATATTATACATGTTTTTAAATTTAATTAATATTCTTAGATTGTGTAATTGTATGCTAGTTAAATGATTACAATTCTTCATTTCGGTGTAATTTGTTTGCATACATATGGAGGGTATAGAAATTGATACAGTTATAATTTTGGTTTAAGGGGGTATTCTAGTTTAGAATTTCGGAAAAAATCGATTTTTTGCATATTTTCAAAGTTTAGACCTTTAAGAATATGTCCTTAAGAGGATTTTTCGAAATTCGAATTATTTTCGGAGTTATAGCTATTTTTGTGATGCTCCAACCAATCCGGTCTGGCCAGAACGAATGAACTTTAAACGCGTTGTTCTCGAAACTCAAAGTGATATCTCAAGTTCTAATGGACCGATTTACTTTAAATTTGGTACAGAGCTTCTCAACATAACAGTGATTGACCCTGCCTAGGATTTTTTGAAAATTTTGTCTGTACTATTTTTCAAAAATTCCGAAAGTTAAAAAAATAAGGCAAAAAATGATTGTTTTTTCACACAGCCGCCATTTTGCGAAAAAAAAATTTTTTTAAATTTCCCTAGGCGGGGATACTACTACAACCTTCTTTTTCAATAATTTCAAAAAAAAATTTGTTTCAAATGACCGGAAGGGTTGGAACCACGTCAAAACCAGGAGACACTTTTTTTTTCGAGCCAACCTGTACCTTTTTCAATTTTGAATTTTTTGTTTTTAATAATACTTTTTTATACTCTTAAAATGTCAATAAATAACTGATAAAAAATGGATAGTAAAAATATTTGTGGGTTTTTTTTATAGCACCCGAAAAAACACCTAAAATTCATAAGTCTAGACTAGAATACCCCCTTTAAAGGGTTGAAAAAAATGTGTTTAGGTGAATGTAGGTTCAAAAAAAAAATAATAAGTAGTTTGAAATTAGTTGTTGATTTAGATTCTAGTTTTTGTTTTGTTATGAGTGATATACTAAGAATATAATATTTTAATGTTCAAGATATGGTTTCAGAGGTAAAATTTAATAAGACAGAAACAATCTAATAATAGCGGTCTTTTCAAACGTAAATTATTTATGAAATAATGTATATATTTAATATCGTATACTATATTTGGAAATAACGCGTACGTTCTAAAACAGTTCTATTTAATAGTCTTGTCTTATGAATAATCGACAATTACTTAACAAGTCCATAAACATGCCATTCGTATTTATTAACAACAAATAGACAATAACAACAATATATTAAGTTGCGAGTATCACGTTGCATCGGTTCGAACTTGTGAATTATCAATGGACGTCGATGCATGTCGGTGCATCGAGGCGGAAAACGATGCCCGAAATCGTCATCACTGATCGTGGAATCTGTACGTTTCTTAGTTTATATTCATTTTATATAGGTCCGTATTTGGCAGCATCTAGCAATACGTTCACGATAGTAGGATGGAGTCGTTTTCAGTGTACGCAAGCGCAATCACGCCCCAGCACGGCAGCCATATTCCTTCGCCGCTATGTGTCTCCTCTATGATATTAGGTTTGTTCTTGTTCGCCAGTTACTGCTCAGTAGTGAACTAACAGTGGTCGAGTGCGTGTGTGTATCATAAACAAGGATATTTATATTAACATATTTGAAAGAATACAATTACATTGAATTTTTCCATAGACCATTTTGTTGTTTATTGAACTTAAATACTTTTGTGGTGTTATTTTGTTGTTTGGTTTTTTGTTTTGTTTTTGTTTGTTGTATTAAAATAGTTGAAACAAAATGAATGGATCAGAACAAATGAATAATACTTCGAATAATTCGACGCAGAGCATTGCAGACTATTTAGCACAGTTGCTGAAAGACAGAAAACAGCTAGCTGCCTTCCCAAATGTGTTTATTCACGTCGAGCGACTTCTTGACGAAGGTAGGGATGTTCGACGGAACTATGATTTTTTTCCACGTTTGTGGAATGTTTTGTATCGTGAATGGAAATCTGAAAGAAACGCGAAAAAAATTATAAACATGGTCGTCGCGAATGTTACGGCATGATTCTTAAAATATAATCTGTTTATTTATAAACATGTGACAATTTTGCAACGCTGTCTCTCTGACGTATTAACTGCTAGCGATAAGATGTGCTAGTAATGAAGTTTATCACTTTCTAGTGTCTAGTAAATAGCAAATGTACGGTTTGTACGAACGCATGTTCAGCCAAATATAACGTTTGGAACATATTTTATGCAAACCACGCTAACAATAACGAAGGTACTGTCTCTATATAAGAATGGTTGATGTTCGGCGTAGTGTGACGGACCGATTTCTTAGAATAAGTTACCACTACACTGCAAGAATACTTAACATGAATAAAGAAGATCTTTAGCTTAAAGATTTATTATAATACGATTTTATTATTATTATTATCAAATCTTTTATAAAATATAATAACATATAGTAGTATTTTACTAGATTATTTACTTTCGTCCGAGTTTTGCAGATTCTGCATTAACTTTGTAAACACGTGTTGTTGAAAGAAAATTAATTAAATATAATAAAAATTGTTTTCACATTCATCGTAATTTCTGTTTACATATAAAAGTCATTAGCCCTTTAATGTTTCTATTTACGTACTCGATTTCTTCCATATATTATAAAGTAACAGCCTTGAGTCAAAGAAAGTATATCAGTCAAATTATACATTTCGTAACTATGTATGGTTTTGTCCATAATTCAAATGAAATAAAAAAACATTAACTGCAATCGTTTATTTTATACAATTGTTAATGCTGTTTTGGAAACTTTCGACAGGCGTGTACGAAAAAACGCTAAACCTTTGTGAATTTATAAACGAAGAATTGTTTTTCAGTTAATACTAAAGTACTTAAAATAAAATAAAAATTTAAGAATAAAGTACTTCATATTGTTATTAACTATTTATGGAAATACTGTATATAATTTATATATTTTAAATGAAGTAATTTAATGATTTCATTCTTTTATTGAATAATAAAATAATATATTTAAATTTATCCACGTGCCAACATAAATTACTTCACTTCTTCTAGACTGAATATGACATTCAATAACAAGTTAAAACTGCATTTATTTATTTATATTTGTCATGATGACAATTACGTGTTATTCAATTTATGTAAACATTTTAAGGGTCGTATAAAAAGTCTAATCCATATTATTAATCATTCTTGAATGATTTTTGTAACCAATTTAACCAATCGCAATTTTGATAGATACATATAATAATATAATTACTTGCGGTGATACATTTTTATTTGTACTTTATAATACTTACATTGAATGAAGAAATTTTTCAAAAGTACAAATACGGAAAAACTAATTGAAGTATTTTTATTTTGAAGCAAATAAATCCATATTTATATCTACAACATTAATTTATTGTTGTGATATTATATTTTATGTTTTTTTCAAATACATTAGAAATAAATTCCATTATTGACCTATAAAGTTGATATAATCGTGATTGTTATTTGCTGTTTAGAAAATATCTAGAAATATTTTATTATAAATGTAAATAAAATGAAATAAAATAATTATCGTTACATTATTCCTTAATTTCTTTGCATTTTTTTTTATAATTTGTTGAATTAATTTATTATTACATTTTTCAATTCAGGATTCAAACTTCTGGCTTGAAATTTCAATACATTTCGAAAATCGTGATTATAATTCATTATAATTTCGTTTCTTAGTATGAAAGTTATATTTTTATGTTTAAATTCAATATCTCATATTGTAATAATATTTTCATTACAAGAACAATGATGAAAAGTAAACAATATACGTATTTGTTTTGAAGTAATAGAGTTCAACAATGTTATTTTTTTTTGTTCCTTTTAAATTATGATACAATAACATACTTTTTTATCATATTATTACCTATCATATTACTTTTTTATCAAATGTATTTGTAATAATTAAAAATATAAATAGAAGCATTTACTATTAATTATTTCAAATTATCTGTTAGTGTAATTAATTTTCAAATAGATAGTTCTATAACTCCTTATTAATAAAATACATTTTGAAAAAATATTTTTAAATTTGTTTTAATCATATTTAAAAAAATATTCGAACATATATATATATATATATATATATATATATATATATATATATATATATATATATATATATATATATATATACATTTTTATATAAAAAAACATTTAAAGCAATCTTATTTCAAAACAATAGGGTCATCCAAATGTGACGCCTAGATTTGTGTTTTATTAAAACGAAACATGTGTATATTTTTTTTTTTTGTTGTTTCTTTTTAATAAAACACATCTAGGCGTCACATTTGAATGATCCTATATTATAGACTATTGTATTTTTTATAGGTTTCTGTTCTTTTAAAAAAATTATATATATATTTTTAAAAAAAGACTATTTTTTTAAAGATTAAAAATCTTCAATTATATTTCATAACTTCTCAGAAAAAGTTTCAGAAATATTTATACATATCTCTGTATACAAGAATTATCCATACTTAATTTTCAAATAGATAGAGTTCTATAACTCCTTATTAATAAAATATATTTTGAAAAAATATTTTTAAATTTGTTTTAATCATATTAAAAAAAATATTCAGACATATATATATATATATATATATATATATATATATATATATATATATATGTGTACATACATACATACACTTTTTATAAAAAAACATTTAAAGCAATCTTGTTTCAAAACAATAGGGTCATCCAAATGTGACGCCTAGATTTGTGTTTTAGTAAAAAGAAACATGTGTATAGTTTTTTTTTGTTCCTTTTTAATAAAACACATCTAGGCGTCACATTTGAATGATCCTATATTATAGGTTATTGTATTTTTTATAGGTTTTTGTTCTTTCTAAAAAAAATATATATATATATATTTTAAAAAATACTATTTTTTTAAAAGATTAAAAATCTTCAATTATATTTCATAACTTCTCAGAAAAAGTTTCAGAAATATTTATACATATCTCTGTATACAAGAATTATCCATATATTAGTTAGTTGTTTAATAATATTAAGTTATTGAATTAATATGCATACATTTATATATTTGAGTGTGTGTGTATGTATATATATATATATATATATATATATAAATATATATTTGTGTATGTGTATTATTAAAATATATGTTAAAATTCTAATTATCAATATTAGCATACTCATAAAATCAAGGTAATTTCAGTTCGTCGTAGATGTTTATCATTGTGCGTGTATATTTTTTAAAATAAATCTTGTCTCAAATACAACATTATTTTACTATATTAGAATTCATTAATGATTCTATGATAAGTCATTTCATTAATAATATTCATATGTGATACTAGTTTCATATTTTCTTATGCATTTTCTGGAATCCAGATTTACTAAATATGGTTGATAGACAAATTTCTCTTCTTTTCATAAATATATTTATTACCACATACATACATCACACATAGGTATATATATATATATATATATATATATATATATATATATATATATATATATATATATATGTATGCATGTATATATGTATAAATTATATTTGGATTTGTATTTCACTACGGTTGAGTTAAAAAACCTGTATACGATTACATCTTCTGACCGGATCTCTGTTTCTCTTGATATTTGGAACGCGGAATGGCGACTACGAATAAACATCTAATAAAATAACATCGATCT
The DNA here is from genome assembly GCA_029203775.1 of Neoneuromus ignobilis. Lineage (NCBI taxonomy): Eukaryota > Metazoa > Arthropoda > Insecta > Megaloptera > Corydalidae > Neoneuromus > Neoneuromus ignobilis. The sequence continues at coordinate 9,411,851 of CP092095.1, read as the reverse complement.
GTCGATGTGTAGAAAGCTGTCACAGCGTCATGACAAATCTTCAAACACCGCGAACGAAATTAAATATTTAATTGGACTTTTACCGAATGTATATACACATTGATTGATCCACGAACATCGTACAAGGCTAAAAACGGATATCAAACATATGTTGTATAGCTAGATCAGGTATTAATTATGAAACATTGTGTTCATAAATGTCAATTGATTGTAAAACAATTCAGCAATATTTCAAGATGTTTAAAAAATGTGTACCGCCGTCAACGGTTTTTTTTTCATTACCACAGTTCGCGGAATTCCATTAAGTCTCGTGGTTTATGGACGGATGTTTATCTGTAGGTCGTCCAAATGTGACGCCTAGATTTGTGTTTTGTTGAAAAGAAACATGTGTATAGTTTATTTTTAATGAAATATAAATCTAGGCGTCACATTTGGATGAATCTATATATACACATAAATGATTTTAATTAGGTATAATATATATGTTTCAATTCATAATTATTATTGTTATACAGAAAAAAATATTAATTTTGGTTAAATCTTTGATAGTGAAATTTCTAAAAATAATATTGTATTTAGTTATGAACATTTCTAATAATTATTTCATTGTATAAAGAGTTTTTATTTAATTTGGGCTATTCATATTTATTGACATTTAATGAGGTCTCAAATTTAATTTATATATATAAAATATAAAATCTGTTAAATATTGAACCTATTAAAAATATATTCATAAACAGAATTAATAAAACCGTTCGTTAAGAATAAATTGAATTATTTTGAAAATATCCCCAAATAGTGTTAAAAAAATTAAACAATAGAAATATATAAATAATCTTAAATATTTCTGTCATATTTGAAAATCTTGATAAATAAATTTAATTATAGAAAGTATTTAAAATAGCAATAACGAACAATGAAAGAATTGAACTTAAATTATTATATAGAAATTATTCAAATATATTTAAAAGAACTATCAAAGTATTACACTTTGATTCATTTCTAAAATTAAACTTTTTCTCTCATTTTGTATACAAATATGTATGTACACATGCAACCAAAAAGTATTTTTTTCTATAATGAAGAATACTGTAACAATTGTATAATTGAATAAATCGCATAGAATTGCCCTAAATTCCAAGAAATTGATGGCATTCAAACGTGTTTTAGCCGCACCCTGTTATTTTAAAATGCTAAATATATGTACTGTAATAAAAGTTATATAAACTGAACGTAATATAATTTCTGTACAATCGTCCTCTGTTTTTTAAATATCATTTCTTCGTTACATATTTTATTGTTGTATTTTACTCAAGTTTGATATCATTATCTTCTCTAATTGCCCATACTTGACCTTTCTGATTTTAGCTCAGTTTCCGTATTGTTATATATATATATATATATATATATATATATATATATATATATATATATATATAATCTTTTTTTATGCAGAGATATATTTTTATTCATTCAGAATTTTTATCAGTTGTCTCATTCATTTATTTTTATGTATATTGATATTAATAAAATATTTTTAATTTCTTCTACTTATGTACGATTATATATATATATATATATATATATATATATATATATATATATATATATATATATATATATATAATAAGATATGAATTGATAGAAAGTAAAAACGTACATTTTTCTAGAAGTACAACACATTTATTATCTACTTATTACAATTGTATTATATGAGAAGGGAGGTAAAAAAATTTTTATTGACTTTAATATTTATTTATTTTTTTTAGTTTATCTCAATAATTGAAATCCAATTGTTATATAGATTTTTAGTTAGTTTAGTCTTATTCATTTTCAGTTCTTTATTCATACTAGTCTTGTTTTTATATTATTCCTAAAAAATAGTTTTCTTTACTAATATTAATTATGCACTTACTAAATATTTGAGTTAAATAACATACAGTTCTCTTTCATTATTTTTTGTCTTGTCATTTTCCAAGTTGAATTAACAAAACGTACAAAAATCCATCTTGATTGATTCATTATTCTACTGACAGATATCTGATCCAATGAAAGACTGATTGATTGAAAACGATTCTTTTTTTTTAAAAAAAAATAATTTTATTATATGTAAATGAAACATGTGTTGCATGTTTTTAAAAAAACGCCAATTAAAAATTATTTTTATATTTTAGAAATATTAATTCAATTTTAGTTATTGATATATACATTACGGATTTATTATTTCCTGAGTACTATTTATGTCAGATCAATAGTTGTAATGTTGTTTATTGCAAACCAGCTGTTTAAACCATGAAAAATATTCTTTTAACTTTGATTATTGATTTATTTCGTATATAAGTTATACGTAATATAGTTGATTTTCAACTCCAAAGAAATTCTTTTTTTGAAATGACTTTTATTATATATATTTATTAAATGATTTTGAAATATTATTAAATGCAATATTTTAATAATATATAACTATACTGAAATTAAAAGATGAGATGTGTGTTCTTTTGATAATTTTATCAATATCATTTTGAATTTTGAAACAGTCTTACATCTATTTTCCTAAATTTTTTGTTGATAAATTATTTAACAAAACTCATTAAAATTGTTTTACTGTTCAGTATATCATTTATTCTGTAATAATAAATGTTATTTTAATACACTTATCATGCATTTGAAATTAAAATGTATAAAATAGAATCGATAGTATTTTCAAAAACAAGTAATAGTAATCCGAATTTGCAAATTATATGACTGTTAAATTAAAATATGAAGTAATTTACATATAACAACAAAAAGTTCTTACCTCATTATGTTATGTTTTTTTTATATTTTTAAAATTGATATTTATATTAAAAACTTATTGCTTATATATTTTTTTAATCGATTTTATTTAAAATTGTGAAATATTGAAGGTTTTTTTTTGGCTTCAGTTAATAAATTTCAAGATTTATATAAATTATATTAAATTTATTTTTCTTTGTTGTATTGGATACAAATACAATATATATATATATATATATATATATATATATATATATATATATATATATATATATATATATATATATATATAATCATGAATAAATGTAAATTTTAATCATATTTTTTGCCCATAAATATTATTTTACATAAAGTTAAAAAAGCAGTTACGGTTGAATATATTACGTGTATTTTTTATCTTGACTAGTCTGTACTTTTTTTTATAATTTTATCGATTTCGAAAGTACATTTATTTTTTTATTTAACATCACTGCACAAAAGACATTTTTATGACAATTTAATACGTATTGTCAGACAAAATATTGTATAGTTGTTTATGGACTCGAAGATGAGTTGTGATATGTAAATATTATAGATTGTTAACGTATCAAAGAGGAACTGTATGCCATATGCTGACAACTAATAACTTAAATTACTTAATCTGCTAATTGAGCAATTTGTAAAACGAGTTTGTACCATTTGTGTCAGTGCATATCATCAATTTACTTGAGTATATTTTTTACATTTTATTTTATATTGGTTGAATATCCGATAATAAAAGTATATTTTTTTCATTGTTAAATATATTTTTTATATATTTAAATATGTATATAATCAAAGGTATTTAATTACAATTCGAAAAAATATTTAATAAATTCAATGAATGTACGTCTGTGCATTTGTATAAAAATTACACGATACTGTATAATCTCTTGGGTAATTAATTTGAGAAATGTGGTTTTTATTGCTTATATTAATATTAGATATTTTACGACATATTTGTTGATTAAATGTATTTATCTTCGTTGTAAATGTAATTACATTCTTTTGTACAATTCGATTTTGAACATGATTTTCCTTCACAATGAATCACAATATGAAAGTGAATATCGATGCTCTTTCTAATTTCAATGTTTTCTTAGAATGATATATGTAATTTTAAATTTGTTTATATGTGAAACAAGATACAGCAAATGAATAATGAGATGTTTTAAACTTGAACACAATTTATGTATTGAAAACTAAATATGTGATTATCAGTATTTTATAAGAGAAACTTTCGAATTCGGATTAGTAACAATAAAACACGTTTAAGATGATATATATTTTTCTTGTGATAATTTACTGGTATTCATATCGCTATTAATTATATATTGTGTGTGTGTGTGTACATATAATAAATGTTACTTTTAAAAAATTATAATTCAATACGGGTGATTTTGCATTCTAAAAAATGATGTAATTTCACATTGTAGTTCACGATTTTATGTGGTATAAATTATATTTTTCTCTGTCATTTATATACAGATAATATATTTTCAATTCTGGTATTTATATTCACTAATAACTTCTAAATTTAGAATTGTTGTTCAAGGTATTTATATTTATTTTATATGTCCAACTTCAAGAAAAGGTTATTTTCTCATGTTGTTTTATTAACACCTTTTACATATCTAAATCTGAGATAAATAGAAAAATATATTGTAAATATAAAACCGTCGTTTTTATAGTTTTATTGTTCATTCATATAGATATTGAAAATAAAATTTATTTGCATTAATCAATCGTCCTATATTTCATATAATTTATTATAAGATTTTTAAAAAAGAGATTATATTGAATGCGCTTAAATAATAAATGTTTGTAGTCTCATTTCAAATTAAATAATTAGAACATCCGGTTCTCTAACCAACGATTAGTATCTATGAAGATATCAAGATTTTTTTTCTGTAAAAAATGCATCATAAAGGTACAATTTTGAAAATGATTTTTTTTATTTTCAAGTTTTTATGTTACTAAACACGTTATTATATTTAAGTAGTTTGGTAAACAGGTAAATTTAAATTTAGTTTTCTAAAACATGTTTTAGAAAAATATTTTTCCCAAGTGAAATTTTCTAGATTTCATACATTTTTCCTGTTTATACTGTTTTTTTTCCTTGTAAATTCATTTGTATAAAAAACTGTTATTTATGTTATTATTGACATTTATGATTATTGATATTTTTGATTACATTTCGAGTTTTTAGAGAATTGAATGAATGTATTTTTCTTGCATGTCAGATTAGAGCACAGTGTACTTAAAATTTATACTTAATAATTATTTTTAATAAAAATATGGAACTGTTTGCATACAAAATGACGATTTCTTAAGTGCGTATTTTATGATGTCAGTAATTAAGTGACGTGATTCATTTGTGTAGCATCATAGGGGAGTGTTATTAAAAATAGCGACCGAGAATGCTTGTAGTGAATGTATTCGTTAGGAAAGGGGGCTAATAACTGCCATGAGTTAATGTAACCTTAAATTATAATCGTGACAGTCATCGCCTACGCGGGAGATGACGTGTGATTTAACCGTTGTTGTTCTCTACACATGGCCACATGCCAGGATTGTCACAATTTCACTGGCAAGACGCGTGACACGAACGCCACATGTCCCACTGTGCGTTGACACGCGATCGCAAGAAAAATTGTCATTGTATTAATATTTTGGATTGTCACATGAAATATAATACCGTATTGTCATAGCTTTGTTCGCGACGAACGTGTTCTAACACTATTGTGTTAAACGATACAATTTTTAGACTGTATTCAAATGAAGTTTTTTCTCTGTAAACACTATTGAAACGACAATCACAGATGTAGGAACAAGTTTTCTTAATAAATGTCATATATTTCATATCAATTGAAAATATCTTCAAATCTATTTTTTACTAGGAAGTCGAAACTAATGTTAGTCATGTGTAGGTGTGTTTACTATTTTTTCTAGTACTTTAATTCTAAGCTGCGTTACAATTCTTCATTTTTTCAGTATGATACGTTAACTCGAGTAATTTTAGTAGTAAAAGTAATTTCCCATAAGCAATCTATAATTTTAATAGAAAATAAAATATTTAAATATTTTTTTTTGAGAAAATAAAATTTCTTAAAAACATGTTTTTCAATTTTTCTCATTGTCTCAAACTATACAAAAATTAAAAATGTATCAGACTCTGTTATAAATAATAATTATCTCAACAAGATCAAGTACAGACCTCATTCATCGACTTAATGATTTAAAATATCGTTTTGCAGATGCATTCAATTGTAGAGTCCAGTGAGATATCAAGTAAATGTCTGATAAAGATGTTACATTTTTAATAATAATAAAAAAACAGTTTTTACATTTGTGGTTTATACATTTTTAAGCAGGCTTTTGAAACATTATGCAAAATAATCACGTATCTTCACGGATATCTTCTTTGGGAATCTGCTTCACGGACGTTCTTTATTGCGGACTCTTTTAATACATTAATTATGTTTTATGTATATTTTTATTGAATACATAAAATATATACACATAAAAATAATTTTAGTGACATTGATATATATATATATATATATATATATATATATATATATATATATATATATATATTTACATAAAACACTTTTGTTAATATGTAATAAATAAATGTTTCAATAATTAAAATAAAATGTCATTAATAAATGTTTATTATATATATATATAAATTATAAATTGCATCTTTATAAAACATTATAATATTTAAAATTAATATTATTGAAATAGTTTTGAAAATACAATTTAAGAGTGAGGTAAAAAAGCCATAAAAACATTTTTGTGTACTTTATAGTAGTGTATATTCTTATATAAATAATAAATTAAAGTATTGAATTTTAATTTTAATACAAATTATCAAAATATTAATTATAATTGTTTATTTGATTCAAATATGATATAATAAAAAATAAAAACAATAAAAAGCCTAATGTATAAATATTTGTTGATGATGTTTTTTAAAAATTAATTAAAATCAATTAAAGGTCAAATTAATTCAAATCAATCATGTAATAAAAATATTAATCAATAATAATTAATCGTTATGAATGTCTACGAATCTTAATTGAGGTCTGTACTTTGAAAAAAAATAAATTTTTGGAACAGTTTGAAGTACTTGTCAAGGATAAAAATGCTTATTTTATTTATCATTTACTGAATTATTTTTAATATTTGTGAGTGGAGGCAGAAAATATAACGAATAAAAATAAAATAAATTTTAATATGTTTAATATTAATTTTTTCTTTTTCAGTTATTCTTATTGAAAATCAAAATATTTTTGATAATTGCATAGAAAGGGGTTGAATTTTGACATATTGATAGTTTATTATTAAAGAAATATATTTAATATTTTCTTAAAATGGCATAAAGAAACATGAATTTAAATTTTTCAAATACACAAATAATTAAAAATTGAAATTGATTAAACTCACAAGTAATAAATATTTCACATATTTCTTAAAGTACAAACGTATGTTTTATACCCAACATTAATTTTATTTGTCTATATAGTGATTGTGTTTCTTTGTGTAAATCATTTTGCATTCAAAAAATGTTTAAAATAAAATTCTTCATTGTTAAATGACAGACAATTGTAAAATATTGTAAACAATCAGTAGAATTTTTTTTGTAAGCTGTGTATAATGAAAGAACAACAGAAAATATTTCTTGTTTATAGCAACATACAATTCATTTCATTTTATTATTTTTATTATAATTTCAATAAGAATACCTATGTTCGAAAATAACCATTATTGTAATTTTACGTAGTAATGACAATTTCAATAGAGTAATTATGATGTTAAATGCTTTACAAATTATTTTAATTTGTAAATAAACTAAATAATAATACATTTTAATAGTTTGGTCAGTAGAGCGATACTACGTATTTAATTTAGAGTGTAATTATTTAAATTAAATTATTCTTTATTAAAAGTGTTTATTGTCGTCCATTAACAAACACACACACACGTATATACGTGTTTATAAACATATTTTGATTTTTGCATACAAATTGTGTTCATTAACACATATTTTCATCGTGATAAACATCGTACGAATACCGTGAAAAATTCAATAAACAAGATATTTAAAAAAATGCAATAGAACGAGTCAATCAGTGTGTAGTATTCTTCCAACGATTATTAAAAATGTAAACTTCAACTTCACTCATGATTAAATTAACATACATTATTTGTGAACATTACCTTCCTAAATTATGCAATCTGATGCGTGCGTAATAACTTGTTAGAGGTTACAGGTGTTTTTTTTCGTACAGGTATATTTACAGGTAAACGAAGGGGATTTCATGTACGTTGTATAAGGTTGAACAGAATACAGGTGAGAACAAGAACGAGGGGTATAACAGGTTTAATAAGGGGAATTGTGAAATGTCTACCTGTGGAAATATGTGTGTAATAATAGTTGTGGATAGCGTCGTGTATAAAAGAGGTGTAGATTAGATCTGACGTTTCTTTTTATACGTGTATTTGTGTAATGTGAAATATTCACTTCTATTCATATTTAATTTGTATCGTGCTATTTGTTAATATTAAATAAATTATTTTTAAAATCGACATTTATTTCGTGTATTATTTTGTCAATGTCGATTAAGAGTTATCAGCGAATAATTAAATAAATGAACAACTGGAAAATATAAATAACGTGTCTGTAAATTAAAAATTAATAAAAAAATACATTAAAAATATATTTAAACTTGATAATAAAAATAGGCTTAATATATGTATAAATTCATTCAAACATTTTTTATAAATATAAAAAAAGCAACAGCTGGGTGTTGATTCTCCTTGACATAATTCGTAACTAATTGAATATTAATATACAAATACATTTTATACGTATTGTACGATTTTGTTTGAATTGGTTAGTTTGATGTAAATAACATAGATTTTCAAATTTGATATAACTTTCAAATTCGTATTTTTTAGTCGATGACTATATATTATATATATAAAGTGCACGAAAATAATCACTTCATTGAAAATAAAAAAGATATGAAAAGCATGTGCTCGAGATTTTGATTCATTTTATTCATTGGCTGCATAAAATATATCTGCCACATTAAATTGTCCATAAAAATATTTGGCAACAAACTGGCAGATTTTTCAAATGAATTAAATAAAAAAAGAATAGAGATGAGTTTTCTGTTGAAAGGATAATTCAGAACAATGCTTTTGCTCTGTAATATTTTTTTTCTTGTAGTAATTTCTTTAAAAGAAATATATATATATATATATATATATATATATATATATATATATAGAGAGAGAGAGAGAGAGAGAGAGAGAAAGGAGAGAGATGGCTTCAGAAGTGTTTAAATGAAAATAAAATAAAAGTATTTAATTAATTATTTTTTTAAGCATATTCTATGGCATTATTAATGGACACAATTTCACTCATATGACCACGGCGACTTGTTTAATCCAATTTTTAGTCACTCATATAATTGTAGTTCAATTTCATGAATTAACACGTTCAATATCTACGTTTGTGGTTTATCAGCATAAAGTAATGATTTCACATAACATCACAGAAAATAATGGAGTTAGATCATATGATTTTGGTGACCAATTAATGAGTTCATTTTGTGAAATATGGACTTATTAAAGTTTTGTTTCAATTTTTTTACAATTGTTAAGAATTGTTGAAGTATTAAACGTTCCATGATAATTTTCTAAACTATACTGAGTTGAAATGTCAAAATGAGATTAAAAAAATCAAATATGGCTGCCACCAGCTGTCAAAATTTTGACATTCTGAAACTCCTATATATATATATATATATATATATATATATATATATATATATATATATATATATATATATTGAAAAAATATACTTGTAATAAAAAAATACATTTGAATAAACATGCAATATTAATTCCAATTAAATTATTTTTAATCAAAATGGTAATAGTTTCTAATGTACAAAATAAATTTTAATTCTAACTTTATTATAATAAATAAATTTAATTTCTAAAGGGTCAAATGTGACATTTAGATTTATGTTTTATTAAAAAGAAACTACACTTATTTCTTTTTAATAAAACAAAAATCTAGGCATTACATTTGGATGACCCTATATAATAATTTAAATAGATATTTTATGTATTTTTAAATTATTTTTATTTGTACACGATTTATTTTTTAATTTGAAAAGAAAGTTCCACTTATTTTTTCTTATTAAAAATGTGATTTATTTGAATCGTTCTTCTCTCTTAATACTTGTTCTTTTTCATATTTTATTCCTTATAGTCTACTCAAAATAAACATAGATATTTTTCTCACGAATGTTAAGAATATTCCAGCAATTGAATTGATATTAAGTTGTGGTTATTAAAGTGTGTATTATTATAAGAAATATCTCTAAGAAATGCATTAAGAAGATAAATAATAATAATTTCAATAAGAAGATTATTTATGAGACTTTTTCTTTGACTTTAATCATCACTGACAGCTCATTACGATCAGTATTTAAACAAGTTGTCTCCTATTAATATGTTATGAATTAATCGACGTTGATTTAGAAACACCTATTAGATGACATGTTGTCTATATCGCCGAACAAGTCGTAGCTATGAATTTTAGTCGACGAGAGAAAGTTGAAATCTATTAAAAATAATAAATCTGTTTGGAATATTTAATTTAATGGAAGTACGTTAATAAAGAGCTCCGAAATGGCGAAATTTCATTCATATGTATGAAACGAGTATGATTAAAAAGACACGTTATCAAATTTCTGTCGATCGCGTGGAAAAAAATGTTCAAGAAATTCAAACATACAACAGCACACGGATCATGAACGTATATGTTGAAATCCGAAAATTTAAGACGGGGCACACTTTACATGTGACACCAGTCTAACCGAACAGGTCAAACCGGTAAAAGATCAGATCGACTACAAAACTCTCAAACGTAAATCAAGAGTGGTTTTTTTTCACAGTCTTATCACCTCCGGTTATATCTATCCTCTTTGTTTTTTCCTTCTGAAAAATATATTCTAGAACTATAGATTTTTAACTATAAATTATACACGTACGACGCAAAAACTTATTCTTTTTTGAATGATACCTTCAACGTATCTCCTTACTCCAATGCCTCTTGTTTAATTGTAAGAAAATGCGTGTATCTTTTATAATGTTATGCGATTTTGAAAAATTTGTATGAAATGAAAATACGAGTGTTAATGTGAATACATTAATATCTTTAATTTTTTAAATACTTGCATAAATTTAAATATGTTAATTACAAAATATTTCATTACTACATTGAAATTATAAACAGAAACGAGTTTATTGCTTCAAATATATACGAATGCCTATAAAATTTCTATTAACACATTACGGCCCGCAGTATTTCGCACTAGACTTCATTTAGAATCCAGTGAATTTTGCAAAAAAATGCATAAAAATAACTTCTTCATAAAATCGATGTAATTCTTAAACCAATGAAGATTTTGAAATAAAATTTCATATCTGCCTATAAAAGGGTTCGATGCATAGATATATGTAAATATAATAATGGTTTTTAATCTGTTATTAGTGTACTAGCGTGATAAAGTACAAAAAAGAGATGCTTTATAATAAACATAGTTTATTATAAAAAAACACTTTTTAGCGTAAAAAAAACATCTAGAAGGGATAAAAATATGATAAATTACGTAAAGCATATATTCTATATACAGAAGTTGTTAGAAAAAAAAATAAGAGAACCAATTTCGATTTTATTCCAAAAAACAGAACTTACTTTGCTAAGGAATAGAGATTACTTTATTTGAAATATCTGAAATATTTTCATAATTTTTATAATTTACCAATATTTTGAATATATACACCACCATATTTTGATGGAATTAGAAAAAAATATAGCTTGTATATATATTTTTTTAGCGTCAAAAGTTTATAATACAACGAAACACGCGTTAAGGCGTGAACGGACGTACAGTAGTCCAACATGAAACACGCGTTTAGGTGTGGCCGGGCGATAATGAGTTAATATATAAATGATTCTTCCTAAAATTCAAAAATGACTCAATCAATTTTCATAGAACTTTTACGAAAATCTCTAGTATGCTCTTGAGAATAACGTAAGAAATTTCATAAAACATTTTTTGATTATGTAGGAAAATTGAAAATAATTAAATACGAAATGAACAATAATAGCATTAAATAAACATAAAAATTAGGAATGTTATACTTAGATAAAAAGTATTTATATAGATGTTTTTTAAGCGTGATAGAACTTTAAATTAAATCTCTATTAAAAGTTCTATCTAACCTAAAAACACCTTTATATGTATGTATGTATGTATGGTGTGTATGTATATATTTGTTTGTTTGTTTTTTTAGGTAAGATAGAATTTTCGATAGAAATTCAATTTAAAGTTATATCACGCTTAAAGAAACATCTTAGAAAAAACAGTCAAATAATTGTCAATAAAAACCATTAATCTGATGTTTGATTTTATTACTCCATGTTATTAATAGGAAGTCTGTTTTTTTGTTCGGCATGAATAGTTTTATTGAATTAAAATAAATAGTGTAAAAATTATGTGATACTTTTTATATTTTTTAAAGTCTATATAACTGCAATTATTTGTATTTAATAAAAAATGTTTTAAAAATATGAATGAATAAAGTAATTTAAATAATCGTAGACTAACAGATTTCAAACTTGTAATTAAAACTTAATTACTTTTAAATACTTTATGCTTAAGGTAATGTTCGTACGTGTTGATAGTTTTATTAAATTTGTAATTTCCACAACATTAAATTTATATACAGAAATCTAATTTCCGAATATTAATCTGAATCAGGAAAAAACTGTACAGTAGGTAATCTATTACAAAATGTTAACGACTGTGTGATATTTCAATTCTTTGTATAAACCCACTCGTCATAGAAAGTGAACTGTAATAAGTAACATAACCTAAATTATTGTGTCTCGGAGAATTGTTTGTTTTAATTAGAAAAATTTATGTTCCATAAATATAACACGTTGTTCTATAAAACGAACTGTTGTACATAACATTTTATTATACTTTTGAATAAAGAATACCTCTAGTTTAGTTACAATACAAGTCGAAATAAATTACTTCTTCAAATAGTGATTAATTTTAATGGAATACTTTTCAGTGCATTAAATTTCCTTTGAATTTGATTTTAAATTGAAAATGTTCAATACATTTTTATGATTTGTTATGTGTTGCAAGTTGTTTACAAGAATGTTTCGTTTAAATTACGATTCGTTGGTCACATTGGAAAATGTTACTTGTTTTAGTTTAAATAATGACCTTCGGATTTTTTCTAGACGTTTGCCAAATATTTATTCACATATGTATGAACATTTAGTATCTATGTATGTATACGTATATACTTTATCTGAGATAAAATATATCACTATGGTTTTTGTTCCTTTATTAAGGAATATTTTTGTAGTGAATAATGTTCTGTACATTTTCAAAATCGAACAATATTATGTATCGACTGTATGTTATGTAAAAAAACGGCTTTAAATTTATCGTACTCGATCTGTACAAGAATTATAATTAGTAACGACTCTTTAAATCGCCGAAATCATAGAGCAGGCGCCGTTTAATACAGAAACTGATTGATTGGGGGCATAGAGATAGAAATCAGCGTTATAATGGGCTGTAAACTTCAACGAATTTCGTTACACACCATATTTGTGCGATGTGGTGTATTTTCCATGTATTTGAATCACGATCTGTTATTTGCCTGTCAGTTTATCTATTATTATAATTAAATCAGTCTTGTGTGGGGGCCTTTATACGCCTAATCCGATCATAAGTGAGTGCAAGCATGTTCGACATGAGGCATACGACCTTGACTTTTACAGTTTACTCGCACATAACACGCCGCGGAGAGGCGAGGAGAGGAAAAACACCCACATTAAAATTTCAATTTGGCATCATACCATTCATAAATAATGGAAACTGTTGCCCGAACATCTCTTTTAATATGAAATAACCGACTTTCTTATGTGTGTCGCATTATTATTTAGGTAAAATCGTCCATCGACCGTGCCGTAACTTTCGTATAACGTAAATCATTTGTATTTGTCGTCAGAATATTTAAATACGTTAATTTATGTGAAGACGAATTGCTACAAGTTGTCGCATATTTTTACCGATGTTTATATGTTTCACGCGTTTCCATTTTCGTTTGACGTTAAGAAGCGACATCGATCGTGATTCGGATTTATAGATGTGTTGTTAAACAGTTGTGAAATTTAAGGTTAAAAATACATATCAGAATATTCATTAGTGTAATGAATGATTGTTGTACTGCGACGATGTAGATTTATTATAATAAAATTGATAACATCTAAAATTTAAATTGTGTGAACCGGTTACTGATATTTGTATTAAGATTTTTTTTAAAAAACACGACACTACAAGTTTTGATTTCTCATAACAACATGGGCAGCATATTTAATATTCAAATAATAAGTAGTTTATAATAATTTACCAATACAATTATTTTATATTTATTTTATTGTATTATGTTTTGCAAGCTTCACAATCAGACATTTTCTTTATACAAAATGTTTTAGATAAAAAATAACTTTCTCTTAAAAATAAATTGTATAAAAAATTATAAAATTCAAGTTTATTTTACTTCTTACATCAGAAATTAAAAAACATTGTATTTGTGTATTTATGAAAATAAAAAATATATAAGATTTTTATTTTTAAATTTAATCATTTTCTGTTATTACATGATTATTAAAAGGGTGTCAAAACCCTCGTCATTCATATATATCTGACAGTCAGCCATAATTTTTACAACCATAATATTATGGTACAGGTAAATTATTTTTAACATATTAGAATTTAAAATGATGGAAATGTATATAGTGATGGTATTTATTATATATTTTATTGAACTAAAAAAATAGTTTGTTTGGTTAATAAAAAAATATCTAAATAACATTTTGCCACAACTAGTTTTGACTTTTGATAGTTTTATTTGTTACATAAGGACTGAAATTGTTCATAGTAAAATGTTATAATTGTAACTTTAACATTTTTAGTCTAAAATATAAATACTCTTAATTTATTTGACAAAAGAATTATTTTCCAGTATATCAATATTTTTATTTAATGTGCAATAATTTTTAATATTCTTTTTGGATTATTGAACACTTAATGTTTTGTAATCTGCAAAAAAGTCCTTTGTTGAAAAATAGATTAATTTGTAAGAAACGTTTTCAAAATTAAAAATATAAATAATAATTTAAATGTGAAAAAAAGAAATTTACATTAAATAGACTTTCATAGTTAGTAAAATTTTATTCATGAAATGTCGTTTGAAAAAAGACAACAATTTTTTTATAATATCTAATGGATACAAAAGATATTAAACAATAAAATTTGCATAAAAATTCATATTCTAAAAGTGAATGGCGTATATTTTAACAAAAAGTATTTAATTAGTGTATTGTATAAATAGACAAAATAGAAACTAGTAGTTATTAATAGAAAAAAATTAGAATACAACATAGTATTATTTTCGAGAAAAAAATATTTATATATTTTTTCTTTGTTCGGATATTTATTTCCTATCCAATTGTTGCATGTATATATATATATATATATATATATATATATATATATATATATATATATTAAAAAAATTATAACTACTTTTGAAAGAATGCAAATGAAACAAATAATTGTTGTATTTATCATTTCTATATAATTATTTACATTGAATACATTAATATGATGTCATTGAAATTCTACAAATCTGATATTTATGAAATTATATTCATTTCGAAAGTATCTAGAAATATATGTAATCATTAATGAATCAAAACTTGTATTGATCGATGAATTACAGTATAATGGAATTTTGGCTATTTGTCTGCAAATTTATTTTACCTGATTTTATTGTAAACAGGAAGAGTTGTGCAATAATATATACTAAAAAAAAATATTTAACCAGTAATATATCTAATTCGTGTACAGATTGATTGTCTGTAATTTGAAACGTAAAATGTCTATTTTTAAATTGATTTCGAACAACTTGTCACATTTAATTGCAACAAATTAACATATTTGTACCGATTTTTAACTGTTATAATAACCTAAGGTGTGGTAAGTGTGAAGGTCATACGCGAGTATAAGAGAATATCATTACATCATGTATACATTTTTTTATTATTGTGACTACTGTACAAAAATACTGATTAAAAGATTAGTTGGTTGTTGTTATACATAAGATGAATATTTTATCGCATGTGTCACTCTACTTAAGTCGTGTGCTATACTTGTTTAAGGACAGTAGTGTATTTTCCTTTCACTGTATTATCAGCACGCTTATTATTTTTCTTCCATATTTATTCAGTCCGTTTTTAGTTATTTTTATAACATTAGATCATTTTTAGTATGTTACAAGCATAATATTTACATGGTAATTTTTAAATCGGCTATTTCAAAAGAAAAATGCTATATATATATATATATATATATATATATATATATATATATATATATATATATGTTTAATTTATATAAAACATAATGCGTGATACTTTTGCAGTTTAAGGTAACCTTGGATATATAAATATATAGAAAATTATTTTTTGCAGAATATTTTAGTACATTATATATATATATATATATATATATATATATTGTGTATGTAAATGAAATACGCATATAGAAAACACAAATATATACAGTTGGTTGACATGTCATGTTTATTAAATATGTGTAGCGTGTGTTCTTACGATGATGGTCGATGAGTATGTTTGCGATGTACCGTCCACATGGTTAATGTTTATGCAAACATTTTGATTAAATTAAAACATTGCAACGTTGTTTCATCAATCATCTTCAAGTAGGAGATATGCAGTTATTAATATTTATGTATTATTTGTACTGGGTAGGTGTTGAACATAAACTGAAATATCTCAATGATACGTCTTTTTTTCAAAAGAAACAAATACCGTTTCGTATTAGGATTTCGTCTGACAACTGTATGTGATTTTTGACATATTAGTCGATATGTTCAAATACAAAAGTTAAATAAAGCAGATGGTACGAAAATGTATTTACTGTTTGAAATTTAGCAATAGTTAGTAAATTAATTAATCATTGCATTTTTAATTGATTTCATAGATTACAAAATCCTTGATAAGAATAATGAAGTTAGTTAGCTAATATAAAATTTATAAAACATAACTTCTTATTAGCATATCTGATTCATTTTACAGAGATAAATATCTTTTCATTACTTTAGTTGTTTTACTCCAGTGTTTAGCACTCTTTTTTGTTTGTATTTATTTAAATAAAGAAGTCATTATTTTTTTAACCCTTATTGGACGTTAACATTTTGTACTTAACTTTCCGCCAGGTTGGAGATATATTTGAGTGCTTATTGTAAGAGAAGAGTAACTAAAGCTACTTTATATAAAAAGATAGTTTTTTGGATAATAATTTTTAAGATCCTGAACATTTCTGAAGATTTGGCGTCCTATATTTGTAAAAGGAATACTTGAAGTTAAATTGTCTTCATCATCACTGTCGATTTCAATCCAATCTTCATCATAATCAGGAACAATTTCTCTTTCCACTTCGCTTCCTCTTCACTTGAATATTGAATAGGGATCAATTTTTTCCTCGACTGAAATAAAACACTTGTATCACTGTCTCCTTCATCACAAGAATTAAAATCATTTGCCGAATATTCAAAATTTTCACATATTTCAATACAACTATCACTGTTACTTTCCATATTGCTATAGTTTTCTTTATTCATTTTTGGAGGAATACAATATTATAATATAAGTAAAATAATTGCTGAAATATGACAAAACGTGTTGTCTGCTATCGAGTAAGAATTAAACTGTAAAAACATAGTTTGTACATTCAGCAATAAGGACGTTGTTACTTGTTCAGTTTTGTCACCTCGCACGTGACATACGACTGATAGAGCAAAGTTGCAATGTCACGTCAGAGGTGACATACGACCGATAAGGGTTAATAAGACAAAAGTAAAAAAGAACAAATAAGTAATTATTGAATATTAATAACACATATCGTTGTAGTAATGATTTATTTGTAATGAAAGTAGTTTTATATATTCTAAGACATTTCTACAAATATACACTGACTCTTGCAAAAGTATTCGCCATATGGGTAAAATAGACAATTTATTGATATAATTCAATAAAGTCGTTAAATTATTTTTTTTTTGTATTTTTTCTAATGAATATTATATTTATTATCAATTAAATAAAAAAATTAATTTAACGACTTTATTGAATTATATCAATAAATTTGTTATGTTACCCATGTGGCGAATACTTTTGCGCATCTCTGTATATCGTATAAAAATATTTAATTATTTTATTATTTTAATACTGTTTATTTCCTACTGAAATCTACATATTTAATTACTTATTCTATGTACAATTCAAACTATACAAAGTATAATTTAATTTAACGGTGGAAGAAAGTGACGTCATCGTCATTTTCATATAATATTAACATATATTTTTAATAACAAGGGTACATTAAATGACATGCATAAATATACATTTCAATTATAATCCACACTTATATGAATAGTAGTACTTATATGAATATCGTATATTAAAATAAAGCGAAGGCCACGTCGGTCTCAAAGATGAATCAATTGACAGGTGACTTCTGTACAGAATTAAATTGAAATCAACGTCAATGAAGCCTTTTCATTTGTGTGAGTTGCATTTAATTTATTCGAATTATAATATTGTTTATCGATTGTGTGTAATATATAATTGAATAATCAATAGTTTGTTTCGAGATGAACGATCGTTGAATTACTTAATACATTTCGTTTCTTTAGTGTTAGGATTTGTTTATTCCAGTTTTAATCGATTGGAGCTATTTAAGTTTTGTATATATTTCACTTTCGTTGAACAGTGATAAAAATATTTAATTCTTGAATCAGCATATAAAACAATCATTTAATCTATCTAATCAATTTTTAAAAAAATGCAAACCTAAAAATATTAAAATTTTATATTAAATATTAATAATAGTTGTTGAGTATAAAAACGTTTCTATTTAGTTTTCATTTTAATGAATTTCTCTTTCTAGACTTAATGTGGAATATATACATATACATGGATTAAATATAGAATGAACAGCTTGAATATGTGTTTCACTAAAATAGATTGTTATTTTTAACTATAAGGTTTTTATTCTAAAACATTCTAAGCTCTAATATGAAGATAGTTGAGTTGAAATTGAAAAATATACTGTTAAAATATTCAGCATTTTATTTTGTTTATTTTAATTAAAGAATGTTCACTCCTTTTTCCATAATTAAATGAAATCTTTATGCTTATCGTATACTGAAACTAATTTAACTGAAAATTAATCAGAAGTCAAATATTATAATTAGAAATATCAATTATGAAATTTTCATTACACTCAGTATACAAATCGTGAGTTTAATTTTGCCTTGATGGATATAGAAATCTTTATATTAACATCCTTCTTATGTCTGTATCTCATCTATCCATAGGGTTTTCCTTAACACGTTCGCGGACAGTAAAAATTTCAGTGAGCTGCAAAAATAGACAGGCGATTTTTTAAATTAATTGTGATATCCGAAATTTGATTAGACACATTTTGTAAGAGTAGTCAGAATATTACATTTTAATAGTTATATATAATTAATTAAAAAATTAAGGTTATATAAAATTAAATGAATAATAATTGGCTTTAAAATTTGAATGCTATAGCATTCATGTCATTCTGCATCACAATGAAAATGAATGCTATAGCATTCACGTCCGCGAACGTGTTAAATCCATTCATTTCTCTTTTTATCTTTACATATTATTCCTAATATCCATCTTCTTTGAAGTTACTGAATTATTCTAGTACTTAAATTTTACATTTTGCTATCAACAATAAGAGCAGGCAAGATACAACGATCAAAAACCTCTCTCTCTCTCTCTATATATATATATATATATTCTCTCTCTCTCTCTCTCTCTCTCTCTATATATATATATATATATATATATATTAGGGGGACCGGAAAGTAATGTCGTTTCTGCGCATGTCGATATTCGTTAGTCATTTATCAGCTCATTGTGTACTTCAAAGTCGTGCCAAAGACATTTTAAGGTTAGAGTAACTTGTTTACTCGTAAATTATAAAATCTTAAATTTTTTTGCAATTTATGGTGAAATGGCCAGCCAAATACCAAAAGAGGTACATATCCGGCATTGTATGCTTTTTGAGTTTCACAAGGGTAGTAACGCAACGGTTGCTACCAAAAACAATTGCGATGTTCATCCAAACGCATTAGACGTTCGTAAATGTCAAAGGTGGTTTTCTAAGTTCAAATCCGGTAATTTCGATCTTTCCGACTCGTACCGATCAGGAAGACCAACAACTTTAGACAATGACATGTTAAGGGCGGAAGTGGAAGCAAATCCGTGTCAGACAATCGAGGAACTGTCAAACACTCTTAACCAACCTTGGTCGACCATCCAAGAACATTTGCAGCAGATTGGTAAAGTAAGCAGAGCAGGTGTTTGGGTCCCGCATAATCTGTCCGAAGAAAACAAAGCTAACCGATCCACCACATGCAACTTATTGCTTCAGCGGCACAATACAGAAGCGTTTTTTGATCGCTTGATCACTGGAGATGAAAAATGGGTCCTCTATGATAATCCAAAACGCAAAAGGCAGTGGCTCTCTCCGAATGAATCGCCACGAAGTACAGCTAAGCCAGGTTTACACCCCAAAAAGGCGCTTTTGTGTGTTTGGTGGAGTATTCGCGGGGTCGTTCATTTTGAAGTGCTGAAACCTGGACAAATTGTGAATGCAGACCTTTACTGTGAACAATTGGATCGAGTAAATCAATCTTTAATTGAAAAGTGCCCAGCGATTGTCAACAGAAAAGGTGTTATTCTGCAACACGATAATGCAAGATCGCACTGCGCAAGACGAACCCTGGAAAAAATTAATGAATTGGGATGGAAGGTATTGCCTCACCCACCATACTCGCCCGATATTGCGCCATCGGATTTCCATTTATTCCGATCGCTACAATATTTTCTTAGTAGAAAAAAATTTGAAAATTTGAATGATGTCCAAAATACCATCTCCAGATATTTTGCTCAAAAACCAATTGATTTTTATCGATTCGGTATTGAAAATTTGCACACTAAATGGCAAAAGGTTATTGATAACGAGGTGATTACATTATTGATTAAAAATAAAACTTGGTAAAAATTTATCTGTTTGAATTTAATGTAGAAAAACGACATTAGTTTCCGGTCCCCTCTTAATATATATATATATATATATATATATATATATATATATATAAATTTATTCTTTTATATTTAAAAATTATATAGGTCATCCAAATGTGACGTCTAGATTTGTGTTATATTAAAAAGAAACATGTGTTATAGGGTGGTGTATAGAGAAACATGTGTATAGTTTCTTTTTAATAAAATACAAATCTAGGCGTCGCATTTGAATGACCCTATATATTCAATAGGTTTAGTTTTTTTAAATTAAATAAATAGTAATAATATATTTCTAAACACACGTTTCAAACAAACTTGAATAAAATTAAATATATACGTATTGTGTTAGAAGTAATAACATTTCTGACAGTTCAATTTGCAGATATAAAAAAAACGATAAAAATGAATAGATGAAAGTATCACACATTTAACATCTTTTTTTTGTTAGTTGATACATATACAGGTGAACTAGTCGCGTTGAATTAAAGTAAATTCAATTATTTCCGCTCCACTCCACTGAAGTCATAAACATTTACAAGAGGTGTTTTTCAGCATCGAACTGTATCGACCTACGTCAATGCTGTATCAGAGGTACTACTTGCTTCACGTGTTTATATTCGTTACGTCCGGGCGGTGTCCATTCAATAATAACTGTAATCTTTTTTAGTGTGTCCGAACGCACGCTTTGCGGACTAACATACATATTTAAATTGCTCCGATGAATGTTTCGATACACGCCTTTATATACAATGAGAAAATCAAGCTGAACCAATTTTACACGTAAATGTTTTTAATATATAAATCGATTTCGTCGAGTATCGAGTTTAGATTTGAAATAGAATTGGTTTTAGAAATCGTAATTTTTTTTCGTTAGTTATATAAATAAATTGTTTAATATTTTCATTTATTATCAAGTTAAATAAGCGATGTATTAAATTAAAATATTGATATATGTGAATATAAATTTTTAAAATAAATATGTTTCATAAAACGATGAAGATTTTCTAGAAAAAGAATAGCGTAGTATGTCCAAATTCGGAACTTTATGTTGATATAAGAAAAAATGTAAATAAGATGATAATTATACAGCGACAAGTGCTCTAAGTGTGTGTATTGTATCATTCGCTAAATATAGAAAATTATCACCTCTAATCTAATGCTTTCATTGAAACAATATTCGCCAAATAACAAGTAACGCGTACATTATTTTCAAACTACCACTGTGTGATAAATTACAATTTGTAGTTTTTTTTCACAGTCATAATAAAAAAGTATGTACATGTTTTATCGAATACTGAGATAAATCAATTGGTAAATTTATTATCTACTAATCGTATAGATTTTTTTTATCGGTTTGATCATTATGATTATTCAAAATACATTTCAATTATATTTTTTATATAAATAACCAATTCGAGTGTTGAATAAAACATGTGCATTATAAAATTTCAATAGTCATGTGAGAAATACTTTGTTGTTGACAGATGATTCTCGTTTCCCATCATCACAAAGTACATAGTCAACGCACGAACAATATAAAACCAAATACAATAAAATGACTTTTTTCACAATGCTTCATTGAGGATTTCGCAAACGTAACTTTTAAATATAATTACATACGGGATTGGCGAACCGCAATCGGTGCGTACAATTATTAGAGTCGTAATGAAATGTTGGAGTGCCTGACATGCATGTCGAGAAAACTATTAGCGACAAAATATGGTGACCTGATATTGCTTTATTGCAAATGTTGTTACGTTCTTGGCTGTTCCGTTCAATCAAGATCTATGAAAAAAATAACACTCGTGTATAATTTAGTACGAGTAATAATTTTTTGACGTCAGGCTTTAAATATTTGTGCACGAGTCGTGTTGGGCGACACCGATGGCGTTTTTAAACATTGTTCTACATGCAAATTAAAAGAAAATAATAAATGATACACAGTTTCGCGTTACATGTTATTTTAGCACACCTGCATTCGAAAATAATGGTAATAAAATAAATAATGCAAAAGTTGTTATATTTTTTTTTATTATTTTAAATAAAGTCGTCGTTGTTTAAATAAAAGTCAAGTTTTAGGTCTTATTTTAACTATTTCAGTTCTACATATTTATTATAGTAATATTTTTAACTGGAATTTAATACAGTAATAAAATAATTATTAATTGTAAGTTTATTTATTTTCTTATATCTCTATTCCATCTATTCATGGGTCTCTTCTTATTATAGGTATTTTTTTCTTTTTTCTATATGAGCGGCTGATTTTTTTTATTTCAATATTTTCATTCTTGTTATAATGTTTTAACTATAGTTTTCTTTCGAATCCATTCATTTCTTTTTCTATATCTACGTTTTATTCTTAATATGCATCTTTCTATACTTCTCTATATTATCTAAAGTGTCAATATTCTGTTATTTAAAACTCATGTTTCACCATTTAAAACATTAAGAACAAGCAAATGTGTCCAAAACTTTTTTCAAATAAATATACACACACACACACACACACACACACATACACACACACACATATATACACACACACACACATACACTTACTCTCAAAATAATATAATATTCATAAAAAAAATTATAAATATTGTTCATAACAAAGTCAATTTATAATTATTATACTTTTTATTAACAAAAAACAAAATTGCAAAATAAAAAAGTTAATTTAAGTTTAAAATAAAATTAAAAATTAGTCAAAATAAAAAAGTAAAAGAATACAGAATCAAAAAAATAAGAACAAAAATAAAAAGTTACATGTAACTAAATTAATTTATTAAAAAAAGCTTTTCAACATTCATTACATAATATAATATTGTTAGTATTTTATTGTCTAGCCTTTATTTTTCAATATTTGTTAACATATTTTGTCCATAGATTTAGCCAATTTGCGACTAATCTCAAACGGAATGTTGTACCATGCTTCCTAGCATATTTTCTTCAATATATGGTAGCATTTTCTCCTCCAGTATGCTTACATATGTATTGGCATCCATTTTGTTTTCGATCATATGAAGTGTCCCTACTTCGTACCAAGAGAAGCATCCCAAAACCATTAAACTTCCACCACCGTACTTTTTAGTGTTTGTTTTTTTTTTTGTATAACGTGGTGAAAGTTCTCGACTTATTGGTGATCGTACAAACGTTTTCCCATCAGACCCAAACAAATTTATCTTACACTCATCACTCCAAAGCACTTTTCTCCACTTTTTTGGTTTTGTATTCGATATATGTGATTTAGCAAAATGTAATCGGTCTTTAATATTTTTTTTACTCAATAGTGATATATTTCTTACTTGACGATCAAACAGTTTAGCTTCTACAAGTCTTCTGTGGATTGTTGAAATACTTACTGAAATGTTCATTTCAAATTTGATATATTTCGGGGAATTAAAAGGTTCTTTTTTTGAAATTAGTACCATGCGACGATCAGTAATTTTATTGAGTTTCTGGTTTAACTTTGAAATTTAGTGCATTGTGAATCATACATAACGAAATTCCAAGCAATTCGGCAATTTCTCGATGTTTTTCCTTGATTTTTTAATGTTATTATTGAATTTCTCATGCTCTCAGAACAATGCTTTCCTCTACCCATTGTTTCTAAATAAAAATTATTATATTTGTTTCAATTTCTCTAAATTAAAATTGATTTCATAAAACTCCCTTTTTTGTTATTTTACCTTTACTAACTTTTAATTATTAAATAAAACAAGGAACAAAATGTTTATTCTTATTATCATGATTTCACAACTCATTAACCTCTACAAAAACTTACCTGTTTTTGTTTTATTATGACAGTTCTTTTACAATCTCACAATGCAAAATTATTGCAATCCTAGCTGCAAAAATAATCACTAGGTATCATATTAGTGTTGCCAATGGAGGCACAAAAAAATTACTAAAAATAGAAATTTTTATCCCTTATCAGACGTTAGCATTTTGTACTTAACTTTCCGCTAGGTCGGAGATATATTTGAGTGCTTATTGTAAGAGAAGAGTAACTAAGTTACTTGATATAAAAAGATAGTTTTGTGCATAAAAATATATGATTTGGCGTCCTATATTTGTAAAAGGAATACTTGAAGTTAAATTGTCTTCATCGTCACTGTCGATTTCAATCCAATCTTCATCACAATCAGGAACAATTTCTCTTTCCATTTCGCTTTCCTCTCCACTTGAATATTGAATAGGGATCATTTTTTCATTGACTGAAATATAACACTTGTATCACTGTCTCCTTCATCACAAGAATCAAAATCACTTGCAGAATATTCAAAATGTTCACATATTTCAATACAACTGTCACTGTTACTTTCCATATTGCTATAGTTTTCTTTATTCATTTTTGGAATAATAAAATTTTATAATATAAGTAAAATAATTATTGAAATATGACAGAATGTGTTGTCTGCTATCGAGTAAGAATTAAACTGTAAAAACATATAGTGTGTACATTCAGCAATGAGGACGTTGTTACTTGTTCAGTCTTGTCACCTCGCACGTGACATACGACTGATAGAACAAAGTTGTAATGTCACGTCAGAGGTGACATACGACCGTTAAGGGTTAATTTGTTCTTATAATTTGAGCATAAGTGTATATATGTACATATATAAGTATCTTGAAATTTATTCATTTATATATGTATTTTTTATTTTTCAAGTCAGTTTGTATTAAAAATTCTTCATCTATTTGTTGTCATATTTCTTACGATAAAAACATCTATAGTATCACGTTTAAATATTTATATAAACATGTAGTATTTAAACTCTATTGATTGTAAATGAAAAGATTGTTTATTAAATGAATCAATATTATATTTAATGGCGGTTTTAGATTATCCGAAGTCCTAGATAAACATGTACTTTGAGCCCTCTTTTAAATAAGATTATTTTATAGTTTATACATAATTATATTTGAATATTATATATATATATATATATATGTAATTAAAATAATTTCACGTTTAGATAGTTGCAATTAAAATGTGTATAGCTGAGTGTAGAACATAAACGTTGCTGCGTAATAGTTACATTTACGGTGTAGTAAATGTGTGTTTCAAGAAACATTTTATTGTGCAGTACGCGCCAGAAGATTGTGTGGGACATGATCGGCTGTGGAATGCAGACGGACTGTGCCCACGGGCGGTCGAAATGACCGTTTGTGGCCACAGTACGATGTAGAATTTAAACTGTGAGAGACGGAATACGTATTGTCCACAATACTATATTTGTTGTTATTTTTATTACAAAAGTAAGACAGTGAACAGACGGACTGACCGGCTGCGTTTTAGGTGTCGGAAAGAAGTTAATGACTTCGTGTTATCTCAAAAATAACAATTACATCGATGTCAATATTGTTATCATGAAAAATAACGTCAGAAATTTTGTACGAATGTTTTGATTGGAAGATTCGATGATTTATGTATACAGTATCATACATAGAATACATTGTTAAAAAACTTGTTTTGATCGATTCGATGGTAAAAAAAGTCAACTTTGCTACTCAATTGAAAGTTATAGTAGATGTTTGCATACATAAATAAGGAAATGATAATTGTCGACCAAAAATATCAATATTCACTTTTATTTGTCATGTATTTAATTAAGATAAAAATGTTAATGGCTTTTTATATATTTTAGGTGTAACATAATGTCTTAATATTTGTAATTTACACGGCTATTATAGATTGACCCTTCATCATGTATTCCAATATATATTACCCTTTTTTGTAGTAGAGGGTCATTGTATGCTCTACGTCTTAAATTATATATTCTCTTCTTTTATTTTCTTAAGAATTTACAGTGTGTTAAATATAATTTTTGTAATTATGTTTTCATTAATGTTTTCGAACTAGTTTATATATATATATATATATATATATATATATATATATATATATATATATATATATATGTATGTATGTATGTGTGTGTGTGTGTTTCTTTAAGCGTGATGGAAATTTAAATTGAATTTTTATCGAAAATTCTATCTAACCTACAAAAAACACCTTTATATTCATGTACAATAAGTATTAATTTTTTCACATAAATCTCATGGCACTTATTGAATACTTTTTAAAATAAAAAATCATTTAAAACTTCCCAAAATCGTAAATTTTCTTCGATATCCATTTTTTTTTCTATTTTACATAAATCGTTTCAATTTAATTTCACATAAATCGAATTTAAATTTAAATAATGGATACATTTTTGGACTATAAGGCATGAAAGAGATTAAAATATATTATAAATAAAAAAAATGCAAAGCTATATTTTAAATGTAGCCAATATATATACAGATGTCCCAATAAAATGTATACACATTTTAAATGATTATAAAGTTAGTGTTTATTCACATATGGTCCATTTTCAAAATTGAAAAAAATCTACGAGAATAAATAATTTTTTGTCAACGTCTGATTTTAAACTGATAACAGTTTTGGTCCAGTCACTGCTGATAACGCAAAGCAATGGAATCGCAAACACCAAAAATCATTTCGTTCGGTATTTGTATGCCTTCTTGTTTAAGGGTTGCCCTAAATTCGTTGACTGCTGCCGGTTTTGTACCGGAAACTATTTTTATGTATCTCCATAAAAAGTCTAATGATGTGAGGTCTGGTGAGAACGCGGATGGTATTTTACTGGACCTCTTTGTCCAATCCATCTGTTTGGCAAATTTTCATCAATGTAAGCCCTTACATCATGATGGTCGTGTGGGAATGCCTCATCTTGTTAGAAATAAAATTCTCAATTTTAAGTCCGTTGGAATCAAGTAAACGGCACATTACTGTCAAAAAAGAATGGCCCAATTAATCTCTTTACTGATAAGCCGTATCACATTGTAACTCCTGATAAATTAACATAATTTTTCTTCATAACATGCGGATTCTCAGGTCCATAGTAAGTGAAATTGTGACGGTTAATTGGACCATTTAATTTAAATGTAGCCTCATTGCTCCAAACAATCTTTCTTGGAAATTGTGCATCCTCTACATATCTCCCCAAATACCATTCTCAAAACTGCACTCTCCGGTCCGGATCATCTTCATTGACAGCATGGTTTATTCTTGAAATGTAACTTTTCCAATAACAGCGATGGACACTTGATTTTGAAATTCCTATCTCACGACTTTCTTGCCTCACAGATTTTCTTGAATTCTGGTGATACGTTTCCATCAACATTTTTTGATTTGTGGAGTTCGTCGATGTCCGCAGTCTTTCGGAACGTTTCTTATGGATATTCTGAACAGTTCCATCTACTTCAAACTTATCTTTAATTCGAGTGATATAAGTCGCGTAGGTGGATCTGTTTGAAATTCTCTCCTAAACTATCTTTGCACTTCAACTGCGTTTTCAAACTTTCAGTAGCACTTTAGGATAAATTTCCTTTATTCAAAATTTAGTTTGGCTCTATACAATATTTCAGATCGGTTAAACTTGAAACGAGTGAAAATTAAGTGCGTTATCAGCTGTTAAAATGCGTATACATTTTTTTGGAACTGCTGTATATATAAATATATATATAATATATAATATATATATATATATATATATGCGATGGTTGATTGATAATTATGGTAAAAATGTAAGAAAAAATAAATTTAATTAATTAAATTAAACAATAAATAAATTTACTATACTTATCAAATGACCCTCCTATGTATGTATATATCATTCACAAATTTTATCTCTGTATTATCGATTTTTATTAATATTTATATGACTTTAACAAATTGCTTATAAATGTGGTTAAAAATATTTTTCGATTATATACATTCGAAATTATTTACTAGTCAAATTTTATTTAAATATATAGTTTATTAATTATAATAAAAAAGTTATAAAAAATTGACATTTGCTATATTTACTATCTATATATGAAACTGCTGTATGCTATCATGCACATTAAGAATATTTAAGTATGTAATTTATTTAATTTATGAACTTCTGATTCACGATTTGAAATTGACCTTATGTGTACAAGTTATCAATACATCTACGAAACTGTAAATTGTTTATTCCTGTTTAGTCTGGCCTGTTGTTTTCTTCATACATGCGAATTAAACACATTACTGATCACTGACCTAAGTCAGAACCTAATTGTAGAACCGTCGTGAAGTCACTTGCGTTTCTAAATTTAAAATGTCGTGTTATTTTTGTAAGATTCATTTTGATGGTATTTTTATTACATATTTCGTAGAATACACGAAAACATACTGAAATACGATGTCAGTGAAAATTTGTTTGAAAAAATATTTATGTCTAAATTCGAGTAATTTAACAATTTATTTTTATATAAAAATTAAGTATGTAATAGTTGGGATATATTTTAATTTTGGACGTTTTATACAAGAAAAGATTTTGTTGAGATTTATTTTAAACTCTAACAATGTTTCTATTGAGTTAAATTTTTCAAATATAATTTTGGCGTACGATCAAGGTTAATCGCGATTTCATTGTTCTGTTCGAATAAGAGCTATTTTTGATATACCATTAAATAAATCTTGTATTTGTCTAAAGTACGATTTTGTATGTTGTAGGAACTTAACGTTTTATACTTCATTATTACAAATTGTCCAATATATATATAAATGTAAATTATGACTGCAGATGACATTACAAATGACTTTTAAATTGTGCAAATTGCCTGCCAATTGTATTACATATAAATGTAATATTAGTTTATTATAATTTATAACTCTAGACTGCATTTTTAATTTGATATTATTACAATTCATTTTCAAATAATATTTGATTATTTATATACATTTTTTACTATAATTTAAAACTCAGAAAATACGTTTATATTTTTTTTTCAATTCATTAAAATTTGTTTGAAACAAGAATATTTTTTTTGTATTAATAATTTTTAAAAATATAAATATTATTGTTCAATATATGTAAATTAATTTTTTTGTTTATTTGAATTATGATTTCGTTTCAATCGTATTTTTATCAATGTTTGAAATAAGTTTAAATTATATATATATATATTTATATCATAAATAAATAATGTAATTTTATATTGACACAATGACACGTATTATACATAGACAATAAAATAGTAGCCAATTCAGTATAAATCACACTTTTTTATTATTTGTTATTTGAAAACGGTGTATTTGTTATAATAGTAAACATGTAAAATAGAAGTGATTGGCTACTGTTGTTAGCTTATGATTATTTAATGTTTTGAATATTTACGATAACAGTTTACTGATAAGATAATATGCATGTTAATTGCAAAATAATGTGCAGTTTGATAAAAGTAAGTTTATTTTTAATATAATAGAACTAATAAAATTGTTTATTTTAAAAATATTATATATATATATATATATATATATATATATATATATATATCAGGAATACCTCGCATAGTACTGCTCCGATTAGAACGGTTTCACTATAGTACGATTTGAAATTTCCAAAAAAATAATTATGCTCATGTGCACATATACTCATCGCATGCGAAGTTCTAGTTTTGTGGTCTTTTTTTCTTGTTCTATTAATTTTCGATTCGTAACTCGAGAGCAGTGATTTTCAACCTTTTTTCATCTCGGTATACTTTTAATAATTTAAAATTTTAGCGGCACACTAACAGTAAGATAAATTTAAAAGAATTTTACTTGCTTAATTGATTGATGTGCCTATAATATATTTTGTAAAAATAGCATACGATAATAATTTTCAATGAAATAAAAATGAAATTGCATTACAAAGTAAACAAAATGTTTATTTAACTCGTTCACTACCAGTGCTTCAGGAGAAAAACCGCCACCACAGCCCAGACGTTTCACAATCCGTCACAGATCCGATACACATTTGTGACGCTGGGCTGAGGTAAGACAATCGAGTCGTCACACATGTGTGACGCTGGTAGCGAACGAGTTAATGATAAATTACAAATTACATTTAATGCGAAATTTGAGCTTGGTGTTATTTGATAACTTCATTTATATTTGGGCGTAAAAATGATAATGCTACTCTCATTTCGTGATCCAGATTTAAAAGTCTGGATCTTTTTTTCGTTTTTATTTCGGTCAAAGCCGAAAATCCGAATTCGCACAAATAAGATGTGGAAAATAGTAATAACACACTTAAAGCGTTTTGTGATATTGTCGGATAATCTAAGATTAATCCAGAACGAATTAATTGATTCTTTTGAATGTTTTGAAATTAAATCTTGGTTATTACACACCGAAATTAGTTCTTCTTCTCCTTTCAAAGTATGGGTATTCGCAGTGGCGGTACACTTCAATAACAGTTGTCATCTATCGGGTTTCTTTACGTGTTATTTTTAAAACGCGATTAAATTATGACCTATTTCTTTTTTAAACATTCTTTTTATACCAAATTCAAATCATTTATTTCGATAAGTCTCGTGTTTGAAAACAATGTTACGATTGGGATTAAACGATTTTATATTTCATGTTTTCCCCCGTTTTCAATAAGATATTTTAATAACATTTATTTTTTTTTAAATGTACACTTATATTCAAAAGAATTATCAATACAGTAATACCTCGCATAGTACGACTTCGATTAGTACGGTTTCACTTAGTCCGGTTTGAAATTTACAAAAAAAAATTATGCCCATGCGCAGTTCTAGTTTTGTGGTCTTTTTTCTTTTTCTATTAGTTTTTGATTCGTAATTCTAGAGAAAAGTTGATTTTTTGATAATTAAATTTTAATTGAAAATGAATTTAAAATGAATGTATAAATCCCTGATTTTGTTTTTTTGATACATACAAACATTTAAATATACTACCCTCATTTTATTTACTGAAAAACTGGAAAAAATTATTTGGAACCAATTAACGTTTTTTGTATTTAGATAATGTTTCGATTAGTCCGGTTTCAAATAGTCTGGCAAATCAGTGGAACCGATTAGCCGTATTATGCGAGGTATTCCTGTATATCGTAAAAATTTAAATGTATGATAAATAAAACATGATTGGATAATGGTTACAGTAGTTTAAATAATTAATTCAGTATTCTTTTATATGAAATATATGTTTATTTCAGATAAACTTCATTTAAAATAAGTTCGAATCAGAACAAATTATTTATCTCTGTAAAATAAATAGTAACAAAATAAATAAGAGTGTGGGCTTATTTTTGTTGTTAAATAAAATATTATCACTTTATCTTCAATTATGCCAACAAATATAATCTTTTTTTCTGGTTTATTGTTACTAATAATGTATAGTTTATTTCACTGATGCATCTAAACTAAATGTAACAATATATTGTTTAATATGACATTGTCACTTCTAGTTTTTTATATTGGCGGAAAGCCCACCTGCAGTTCCAATGTGACTTTGTTAAATTTTAGAATTGTAGAGATAGAGACAAATTTATCAAAATGGTTTCTATAAATATTTTTATAACATCATGCAAATTAAAAATAATTATGTCGTTTAATTTTTGGTAGTCTTTTTTGTAGGTAGGTTTTATTAATCATTCGGTTTTTATGAATACAAATATTTTAAAAATAAAACAAGTTGAAGCACTTAAAAATTGTACATACAAATGTTGATATTTAAATAGAATTACAATTCCAACAATTGATTATTCAGTTAAATAGTATTTTCTTAAAAAATGTGATTATTTTTTGTTGGGAATATTAATTATATATTTTGTTTATAGACAAGACATTTTAATTTTATTGTATAAGGTCATCCAAATGTGACGCCTAAATTTGTATTATATATAAAAAAATTAAATTAGAATATTAAATATTTTTCATATATATAAAATTGTATTTATAAATTAAACTAGCCAAAAAACCATCTTATATGTAGTTAAATCACACAAGTTGCCAAGTTGTGTGCGTGTGAACAAAGCTTTTTACTATTGACGAATTCAGAGAAGAATCGTCTAGAAAATACTAAATTGTTTTCTGGTGATTATATGTTTTTTCTATATTTAGAAAGAAGACTAACACAACAAAATTTAAATAAACTCGACTTCTAATAAAAAACTGTACGATTCTGTTTAATTTATTAGTTGATGTTGAAATACATTTTTATTTGTTATTTTGTCATTTTTGATTTCTTTAGTATTTATTTAATTCACTATTAGTTTATATTAATATTTTTTTTTAAAAAAAAACAACATAAAAACTTCTTGATTTCGTTTCATATATATTGGTTAAAGGTTTATTTATTTAGTTGTAATTAAATTCTGTGAATTTAAAGAATTTTTTATTCTTTAAAAAATATTTTTTTTAGAAATGATTATATATGTATTATTTAAAAGACATGTAAATATTTTTTAGAATTTATTGTTATGAAATATTCATTGGCACTTTTTATAATGAAAGTTGCATTCATGATTAATTGATGGTTGATCTTTTAAGATGGTTATCAGCTTGCATACCAAATCTGAAATATTATCTTGTTGTTTTTTTATATTTAGGCATATTGAATACAATTTATAATAGCTGGTTCAACTTTAAGAATCGAGCTTTGTTCAAAAGTAAATAATAAAAAAATCCATGTAGGAGGTGATACATTCATTGTTTGGTTACTAGTCCAACATGTTAATATATTGAACTGTGACACCTGTAATATTTAATTAAAATATTAGTCAGTTAGTTACATAAATGACTTACTGTAATGTCAGTCGTGTGATTCATTGCCAGTCAAGTTTTAGAAGAAAACAACGTATTTTTTTCTACGAACAAAAAGTCAGATTGATACACGGACGTTAATAAAGCACAGATACGAGTATAAAAAGTAGGTCTCGACATTAATGCAATATTTAGTTCGTCGTCATACAGGTACTTAACGCCTACATATTACAACCCACCTGATACATAATTATTGGCGCCTGTTACCTGTTCGTATAGAGAACGACGACGGCGAAAAAAGAGAAAATGTGCAAAATCAGTTAAAAAAAAATTATGTACGTATGAGACCGTGGGTAGATAAAACTGACCGCGATTGATATTTCCAATCAACCCACGAATGAAAATAATTCGAACGTCGCCGAGAAACGCCAAATTTGGCATTGTCCGATATATGTGGGCCGGTATAACTTTTGAACAAAGCACATGCGTGCATATTAATTTAACATTAATGTTTCGATTAACGGATCCGATGATCGGCCGATCGATTATATACACACTGTTGCGAACCGTGTGCCATTGAAATATTGTATTTTTATTAGTCTGTAATTATTGACTATATTAGAAGAATACGCTTTTCTTTTTGTATCGTGCTTGACCAAATCAGAAAATAATACATTATAATTTAATAATATTGTCCGAATCGCACTATTTATAGTAAGATGCTGACCGCAATGAATGTCTTCAGGCATTGATTGGATCTTGTTAAGATAAAACGAAATGCGAAAAGAGATTATGTTTCATCTGGATGAATTATAATTTAAACGATTTACGATGGGGAGAATCAGTTTAATTTAAAACTAATAAAAGTTGATTTGATTGTAATTAGATTTGGTCAAATAAAATTTCAGCGAATGTATTTTGTCCATTTACTTATTCGAATTATCTTTGATAAATTGTGATCGTTTACTGTGTCGATTTTAACAAATTTAATTATTTTTAATATTTACTGTTCTAAGATATACTTAATGTATACAAGGGTTTTCTAATCATCATCTATTATAAAAAAAAAATACATAAAAATACTTCAACATAAATTAATTTTTACCTCCAACACTACAATATTTATAAAGTGTTCAATAAAATTACTTATTGTTTATAACTATGTTGGCTGATGTGCATTTCGATGGCGATGCCATCATCATTAGAGCCTTTTTGTACTTTATAAACATTGAAGTGAATTCATCACAGTTCTAAAACAGACAGTAAAAAATACTATTAAGAATTAATCATGTTTTAAAAAACATAAAATAATTATCCTTCAAATTTAATTAAAAAAAAACACTTTACTTGTTTTGAATTCAATATCATTTATTAACTCAATCAATTAGACTTTCATGCAATTATATCATTTTTTATTTTATATGTTTTTTTTAATTATTTAGATTTCGTTATAATTACAGTCATTTTTTCCATCAAATTATATGTAGGTTAATTTTTTCATAATTGTTTTATTAAAAAGCGGACCGTTTCAATGAGACTATGGAGGCGTTTCGTTTCAGCTCAAGGCATTAAAACACGTAAATAAAACGAACACGACGTTTATGTTTCTATATATTTTTTTTCTAAATACACCTCATACATCGATTCATATATTATTTATTTATTTATTAATAATTAACACGCCATTATATGATTATTGCAAGCGGTGGGCGACGAAAATGGAAATGACAACGGTTATGTTAATTTCTTGTTATTCATTCTTTCTAAATTATAATATTTTTTTCGTATACGTGGGTGGTATTTAAATGCGGGACTGATATTATTGAATTAACATTTGGTCTAAACGAAAGTCACGGTTTTATCGATATTTCGGTTATATTATTTATGGTTATTTCGTTTTAAATGATAAATGCGAAATTTATTTACACCGATTCAAATTAGATATGTTAATTTATTTAATAGACGGACTGACCTACTGATTTTGAATAATTAATCCTCAATTTTACGTAAATAATTTTATTTTGTTTTTATTAGATATCACATCAAAAACATGTTTCATCTCTAATGTTTTCAAATCTATTACTTTTTTATGTGCCACATTATTTATTTATTTAAATTATTTACAAGATATTCCATGAATTTGTAAATATTTACGTTTTGTTTTTAATTAATTAGAAATCGAAAATAAAATTTCACTTTATGAAAATGTTGGAATAGTATTTTATTATTTATAAATGTCTAATTTTTTTTGAAAAAAATCAATCTTAGTAAATTAATTCATTGCAAATATTTTATTAAGATTTTTAAAATTTGAAATATTTGTGAACAGTAAATTGTTTTATGAAGTAAATACTTTTTTATTTTAAATGATTTATAAAGGTGTTTTCTTTTTTAAACGCGATAGAACTTTAAATTGAATCCCTATCAAAATTTCTATCAAACGTAAAAAAAAACTATATATATATAGATATATATATATATATATATATATATATATATATATATATATATATATATATATATATATATATATATTTTTTTTTTTTGTACATAGTATATATATATATATATATATATATATATATATATATATGTTGTATGTGTGTATAAAGTGTTTTTTAGGTTCGATAAAAATTTCGATAGGGATTCAATTTAAAGTTCTATCACACTTAAAAAAACACCTATATATTGTTTATTTCATATCTTTTTTTATTAATCGTTTGTCATTATTTCTATGATTAGATTTTGACTTGCTTAAATTTTGGGTTTTATTTGTTAAATACTACATTCATCAGATTTACTCACACACACATACATACATATATATATATATATATATATATATATATATATATATATATATATATATATATATATATATAAAACTATAATGATTTATAAAATCGTATAAATCATTATATTGACGTGAAAGTTATTTTTTTATTTAATAAACTATTACCTTAATTTCGAAAATAAATATAAATGATGTTTTGTCACGGTTCCGTGAATTCAGGTGTGGTACAACATTAAATAAACACAAATAAATTAATTATATCTAAAATCTCTCATATATATAAAGAGAGAGAAACATCCATTTATTTATTTTAAATAATGTGGTTAATGGCAATGCAATAGTAGTAAAACCGTAAATATTTTGATGTATTAAATTATGATTTATTTTCAAGAAATATTTTTTATTATTTGATTAATTGTCTATTTCCAATTTAGAAGTTGTAATTGGGTCGTTTTGCTGCACCTGTGTATTTATATTAGTATAAAATACTAGTGGAAATTGAATTTCGTGTTATTATTTGGCTAAATTGTTAATATGTTTCTTTTAATAAATTGTTTTATTCGCACTAATAAATTCTAATTTTGGATATTCATAAATGAAAAAAATATTATATTCGTTATCTTCTATATTTTCACATATTTGTATTTTTTTAGTAGTAGGGTTTAAATACACACACACACACACACACACACACACACACACACATATATATATATATATATATATATATATATATATATATTTGTTTTTTTAAGCATGATAGAACTTTAAATTGAATCTCTATCGAAATTTCTATCTAACCTAAAAAAAAACATTTTGTATGTGTATATATGTATGTGTGTATGTATATATAAAGATTTTTTAGGATTTAGATAGAAATTTCAATAGGGATTCAATTTAAAATTCTACCACACTTAAGAGGTTATACGCAGTTAGAAATTTCAAAAAATCGATTTTTTTGCATTTTCGGAATGCACATATATTTGAGTATATTCTCTGAAAATTTGAAGTAAATCCGATAAATATTTTCGGACATACACCTGAATTTGTAAAAAAAAAATAACTATGTGTAAACTACTTCCGAAACTTCAAACGCGTTTATCTCAAAACGGTGTTTTCATAGTCGGTGATCTCGATAATCTCATAAATGGCTGAACCGATCGGTCTCAAATTTTCACACAATCTTCTCAAAAATATTCCTCAGGTATTGAACGAAGGAATAAGGTTTACAAAAATTATTACTATTTTTTTTAAACAATTTGGAGCGAAAATTTTAGTAAAAAACGAAAAATTTTTTTCAAGTAGACGCCATTTTGTCAAAAATGAAATTGTTATTATTCCTTCGTTCAATACCTGCATTAATCTATCCTTTAAAAGAATTGACCATATTTTTTGATTTCAAATAATCCAAATCGTTGATATGGAGATCACCGCTTAGCGCCTTTTTTTGGAGGTCGTTCGGGACATCGTCTGCAGGAGCGGTGCACTTCAATATTTTTTTATGATCGACATGCTATTTTATTCTTGAAAGTAGGATCTATTCAAATAACCATAATATGTAATTGCAAAATAAATACTGTTTCTAAAAAAATTCCTAAAAAAACGTCGTTTTTGCGCCTCGCAAGTGCGTATAACCCTTTAAAAAAACATCATATATATATATATATATATATATATATATATATATATATATATATATATATAAATAATGTCGTTTTTTGACAATGTACAAAATTTCATTTTATTTAATAATTGTAATTATTTTATTTAATAAGTAGATGGCAATGTTTTAAAAATGTGAAAAAAAACATTACTTATGGGTACACTAATATATTATATAAATGCGTCATATTTATTTATATAAGTGAATGCATTTACAAAGCATGTAATAATAAAGACTATTTATAAACACTTATTAAGAAATAAATTAAGATATATTAATATGATATATGTTAATCTATTGTCACCGAATCAATGTATAATAATTTCCCAAACAATGCTGTCAAATTAAGTAATTATAAAGCTAGTTTCTTCACACATTAATAATCAAATTACGAAATGAATGAAAACATATATGTATGTATGTATATAAAATTTTGTTCTTTTAAGTACATCATACATTATGGCCGAATTTTGATCGTTCACTCATACAAGGTCTGTAGTCAATTTTTGAGATCTGTACAATGGCAATTACATACAACCCACACTTTCTGTTTTTAAATCGGCATCGTTCGTAGTGATTTAAAAAGATACATTTCGTCATACCCGTTGTCTTTGTGCTGAGACGATTGTTCTGATGATAGGTGGATGACAAATGAATGATAAATGTTGTCTTTTCGCTGTACCTCCATTTGATGCTCATAAATAAATGTTAATAGGTTTATTATAATCATTATGTCGACATTTCTTAAATTTTATTATGTTCATTTATAAGCTGAATATCTAAGTCAGAATAAAGTATGATATATTTGTGAATGAAATATGCGTTGAAAATTGCCAAACGGTTTAACTGAGAATAAATTACTGACGTATTTTAAAAAGTATTTAATAGTATCAGTTGTGGTTAAATTAGTATTTTAGATTTAAATTAAACAGTGTATTTGGTCTGTAATTGACTTTTTTTTGAATGAACTCGACCTCGCAGTTCATGACCTGTGTTTCGTGAATTTAGTTATGCATTTCACAAGTCGTTAATAATGCATATGATATAAACTATTATTTTTTGTCAATTTTAATCTCAACTTGTACATTGTTTGTTCTATAGATATATTATTTAATAATTGGAAGTTAAATGAATAAATCGAAATTAAAATGATTTATTTATATTTTTTAAATGTATTTTAGAATTCTTTCAATGGATTTCAATTTTTCATTACATTATAAATATTTTTTTGATGTATGATATTTTTAAAGTTCAGGTAAAATTGACGATATTAATAGATGTTTTATGTGTAAGGTTCTAAAAATATCTGTGTTTATAAAAGGTAAACACTTTTTAAAAAAATGTGTACTTATTAATTAACAAGCGAAAATTTAAAATTCAATCTAAGGAAGTCTTATATAACAATATAAATATTATTTTTAAGCATATTGTATGGCATTTGGAAAATTTTGATAAGTATTATTTCACAAATGAAATTTATCTTATATTAAATATAAAAATTAACCGAATTGATTTAATAAATAAATTGAAATAATTTTCAATACTTATAAAAATCACATACACGCACACATATTATATTAGGTGTATCTATAAGTCATGTCATTTTTTGATACTGTACAAAATTTTATTCTATTTAAGAGTTAATACAGTTTTAATCTACAATATAATCTCCATCGTTATTAACAATCTTCCCCCATCTCTCTGACAAACTTTATATTCCCTTTTTGTAAAATGGGAGCGATTTTGAAGTAAACTATTCTTCAAATGCAGTTTTCATAGCTGTCGCAGTAGGAATTTTTTCCACGAAGAAAATGTTCTATAGATATGAAACGATGGTAATCTGACAGTGCAACATCAGGAGAATACGGTGGATGAGGAAGTACTTCCCCCCTATACCCAGTTCCGATGATTGATTTGCACGTCAGAATCGCTACGGACCTCCATCAGGGTTTCCCCTGACTTCGTCCTGACCAGGCATAGTTCACCATCTTTCGGGTCCCAGTGTGTACGCTCTGGATGCGCCTCGTCTCACGATGAGAACGTTGAGACGCTCCAGGAGTGCGGCGCAAACCCTGCTAGAGGATTCCAGGGACTCGAACGCTCATGCAGAAAAGAAAACTCTTCCCGGATCTCTCTACGGCGTCTCCAGGTTCTTTTGGGTTACCCCGACGAACTCTCTGTGACAAGGGCCCGACTTTTAAACAGTTCCAGTCTAACTTTGATTTTTTTGGGTGATTCTGGCACTATGAGGTCTTGCATTGACATACTGCAGAATAACACCTTTTCGATTAATCAGTCTTGGACATTTTTGAATCAAAGCCAAGTTTAGTCTATCAAGCTGAACACAATAATATTCAGCACTTATGGATTCAGAACCTCATAGTGAATAATAATTCTTGTAAAATCCCACCATACTGACAGTAATACTTTTTTAGAATAAAGACCTGGTTTTGAAATGGGCAAAGGTGGTTGTCCAAGTGTTAACCATTGTTTTTTCTTATGTGGATTGCTGTATAGAATCCACTTTTCATCTCCAGTAACAATTTGTTGAAGGAAAGGATCTCTGCCTAACTTGGACAAAAGTGCACTTCAGATGGTTATACGTTGAATTTTGTTTTCAATTGAAATGGCACCCACATTCCTTATCTTTGCACTTTGTTCAGTTATTTTAAACACCGTTGTATTGTGGACCAAGAAGTTTTAAGTTTTGTGGTTAATTCCTGGATGGTTTGTTTGGGATCAGTTTCAATTTCAACTAACAACTGATCCTTATCAAACTTAACAGGTCTTTATCGTCGAAAAGATTGAAATCAGCATTCTTATTTTTTTTGAAACCAACGCTGACATGTTCTGCTATCAAAGACACCAGCATAAACAGCATTAGTGGCATTTATGACATTAGTGTCATTGTTATACTTTCGAAACTCATAAAGCATCAAATGTCTAATATGGATCTTATCCACACTTTGCTTTCTATTCTTACAGGGTTCACCTAATTGTTTTCAAAATTTAAAAGTAAGCACACTAAATATCAATATATTTTACTAAAATATAGGTTATGTTATATTAAGTTAAATTATTGTCAGTAGATGACAATGTTTTTCAAATTTGAGAAAAACGATATTACTTATGAGTACACCTAATAAATATATATATATATTATTGACATTTTGGAAATTATTTTATTTTATAATTACATTTATTTTTTTTATCACTACTAGTTGAATACTAATTATAATTAAGGTTTTTTTTAAGAAATACATAACAGTAACTTATTTTGTATATCAAATTTTAAAATCATTTATTTTATAAATTCTTGTTGTGATTTCAATGATTTTATTGTAATTTTAATAACTCTATGACAAATAATATATTGCAAACTATGTTCAATATGTTTCAAAAGAATTGAATACCATATGTTCAGTCTAATTGAAGAATATAATTAGTTTTTTTATATTTGAATGTATTATTTAGATTTGAACTGGAACTAGTTTTGTGATTTTAAATTTATACATATGTGTATATATATATATATATATATATATATATATATATATATATATATATATATGTATATGTATAAATGTGTTTATAGAAGATAGCATCTTGAATGAATTATAACAACTATTAATTGAATTGAATGCTAAATAATATAAATCCATAAACGACTCTCGTTTCACGCACAAACCTTTTCTTGCTTGCGTCTGGTCAGTTACGTATCACATTTTAGCATACTCGTTCTTAAAAATGTATGCATGTACACTGTTGTAATCCTATATGTCGTCTGTACGTGTGTATATATGTTATTTGTTTGAGTACGAACGGAGAGTCAGTAGAGTCAAACACAATCCTGTTTTATAAACGACCCGGTTTCGATGCGTAGGATTTGTTTGCGAACGTGCAAGGTGTAGTCTAGATATCTCTTAAGGCGCACTGCGTCGTCCGAGTGCATTGTCTTGTAGCGCAGTTGCAGTAGCCGCAGCGCGTTGCTCTTTCGGGATTACGAAGGCCGTGTCGTCGTCATGTTTCCATATTTTTTTGTCGCAGACGAGAACACTGTGCCGATTGTATTTTGCTCTTAATGTGTTTTTATAGCTGTGTCATTTATTTTGACAGGAAGAATCTGATTTAGGTATAAGGTTAATTGATGGATTGTGTTGTCTGAGCGAGTACCATTTTTTTTATCGACATTACGTTTATTGAATTCGTTGTACGAAATCAATTCTTTATATTTACATTGTTGTGTATTTTATATCTGGTTTTGTATTGAAATTTATAAATAACGAAGGTCATTAGTTATAATTACAATAAAACTGTGTTTAATTTCAAGTATTTTTAAGAATAACTTTGCCTGAGTAAATTTTTATAATTCAGAAAGTATTTTTGCAGATTAAAAATGTATCGTTGATTATTTAAACCAATATATAAAAATTGTTCAAGGCGAAACTAGACTTTTTTACATGTCTATTAAGCTTTTACGTGGCACAGTCCAGTAAAATTTTATATATTTTTTTTATTTTTAAAACTCATTTTTAATTAGTTGTATATCATATATACAAACAAAGAGTAATATACGAATGAGAATTTATATTTCAGTTTGAAGTTATTATAATTTAATTAAAATATATAAATGCATATTTTCATTTCCTATATAAAGTCTTTTTTTCTTTTTTCAGGTACGTTTGCGAATATAAAATGTCTGCTTATATTTCGAGATGACTGGTAAGATATTCATTATCAATAGAAATTACTAATAAAATTTAATAGTGTCATTAAAATCATTGAATTTTTATAACATATCATTTATTACGACATCTAATTGCAAGGATGAATACATTAGCTAATATGTGAATAAATTTGTTCAACTAATTTATCATATATATTTATATATATATATATATATATATATATATATATATATGTGGAGAGAGAGAGAGAGAGATAAAGAGAAAGAGAGGTATGATAAAGATGTTTTTTTAGGTTAGATAAATTTTGATAGGGATTAAATTTAAAATTCTACCATGGTTAAAACTCTTTCTCTCTCTCTCTCTCCCCCTCTCTCTATATATATACATATGTGTACACTTATGTACACACACACACACACACATTAATATTTGTTATCTTCCTATTAGTAGTATTTGCTAAAAACAAATAATTTTGATTTGTAATAATTCAATAAGTTTGGTAAAATCAAAATAAGTTAATATCTTTGAAATAAAAATTACTGATTGTAAAAATTCGAATAAAAATTTATTATAACTATAAACGAATTTGAAATAAAATAATAAATACATATTCATAATTATGAGAATCATATATTTATATGTATATATCTTAATTCTTTTCTGGATAATATATTTTTTTTAATAAAGGTAGTAAATTTATTTTTATCGAATTATATTGATGTCAAGTTTCCATTAAGTAGCAAGTATCAAAATGACGTCGCACGTTTTTATTATTTTAGAAGATATTAATATACATTTTTACATCTTCAATTAACGAATGTCATATACAAATCATCCATCTTGCTATGAGTCAACATTTTAGTCAAACAGTTCACTGACTTTCATTAAAAATAAATGATAGACATATTCACTACGAATTGTCCGAATCGGATTCGAATTAGTTTTCGAATACTGTTTATTTCTAAAATTGAAATGAACGTAAACAGAATGTAATTAAAAAGAGTCTTCTAAAATATGAATCGAGAAAGACTTGACTTTTTTGAAAAAAGCGATATTCATCAGATGTGAAACACGCATTACATTAGTTGTTGAACAAATGACTTTTTTTCCTGACGGATGGATACGCCAAGGTTTTTATTTTTAAACTAGGCAGATGTAGAGTAATCTATCTCTTTGGCAAAAACAACATGTGAATGCTATGCGATTCACGTTTATAACCCGTAAAAAGATTAGTACTCGATGAAATACGTAGTGAGTGAATTTCTGACAGGTACTTTTTAAACACATAGTCCGATTGAGTTGATTTTCCGTTACAGTTTTTTCTCCTTCAGTGTTACACTTTTTTCAGTTTAAAATAAATATGTAATTGACAAGTATTGTTTCAATATCCGATTGAAATTAATTAAATAAAATTATTCAGAATTTAATTTCGATACAAGGAAAACATTTACTGATTTTATGAATAGAATATTGGACTATTTTAAACATAATACCAAATCTATATAATTATCTGTCTAAATTTCAAATTCAGTTGAAGTACACACGTCGATTGAAGGTTGATTACCACTGTTATGATACGAAATATTTTTATTACCTGTAGCATTCTTTGTTGTTAAATATAAGTACAAGATTTTTGATATAGCGCAGAACCTGTTTGTAATTAATAAG
This sequence comes from Neoneuromus ignobilis, assembly GCA_029203775.1. Taxonomy (NCBI): domain Eukaryota; kingdom Metazoa; phylum Arthropoda; class Insecta; order Megaloptera; family Corydalidae; genus Neoneuromus; species Neoneuromus ignobilis. Next base: position 9,367,323 of record CP092095.1, on the reverse strand, counting down.
TTTGAGGAAATAATTAACTCGTCGGTCTACTGTTTTCTTTTCGTAATTTCTTATACATAACCCTACTCAGCAACAGTTTATTCCGTTATTTCGTATGGAGTTAATATCAATGTTATTCGTTCAGGGCTGTTTGTGTAAAATTATTTAAATTTCTTATTTTTAAGCAGAATGATTATCATATACAATTATATATAAACATGCAAATAACATATATGATATTTAAATACATATTTTTAAAATGCAATCATGTTTTACAAAATATTTAAAAAATGCATGCAGAGAAACACGTATAGATTTTATTTTTTTTTATCAATATTAAATATGAGACCTCTTAACCTCTGTCTTTTTGCTAATAAAAAACGTGCTGCAAGTAAAAATGCTGTAATGATTCAGAATATATGATTTCATAAGTAAGTTTTTTTTATTCTTTTTTTATTCATCTGTGTTAATGCGAATAAGGTCAGTTGAATCCTTTTTTATGAATAACAGATTTTTTGATAATCGAGTATATAAAGGTTTTATTTGCTGAATTTAAAAATTTCAGATAAATCAGATATTTTTTTTGAATACATTTTTTTTCTTTTGAAATTATTCGAATATATAGAGAATTTGGGTCATTTTTTGTAAGATAAATAAAATTGTTATTTGGTTAGCTAACTGATTTATTTATAGAGATCTATTTCAATCCACCTACTGATTAAAAAAAATATTGTAATAGTAGTATTTTTTAATTTTCATCATTTTATTAACTTTTGCTTCAGCTAAATCAGGATTCATATTTTTTATTTATAACACATGTATGTATTTTCCAATGACTTACAAATACCCTACTCACGAGACATTTTTTATTTATTAGTTTCAATTGAGTGCAAATGTGTTTACTGATATTTGTTAAGAATAATAAAACAACAAAAATGCCAATTGCAAAATAATATAATCTAACACAATAAACAGTATTGCTTGTTGAAAGATTCAAAAGATATTAGTAAACATTCTAATATCTTTCCGAGGAAATTGACGTAAGCAAGACACGCCTGATTCAGGCTGCCCGATCGAATCTTCAGAATAACAAACACATTTGTGTGCTATAAACCTTGATTTTTAATGTATCACCTAAATTTCCGAAATGCGTTTTGTTTGATAATAAGGAATATATGAATTATATTAAACGGTAATTATAATATTATTCAGAGATCTATTACGAACTTAAATTATATTCTTGCAAAATATACGATAAACATTGACATTATAATTCGTTCTGTATTTTTTATTTTTAAAATAATTATTTTAGTGTATTTTAATAGTCTTATATAAATGAATCGCATTATATTTTTATTCAAATTTGTGTAGATTTCAACGAATTTAGTTAACAACATTATTTTATTATTTTAAACCATTAAACGAATTCTATTTTAAATATTACTTCTCTAATAAACAAAAATGACATTAAAAACTAGTATAAATATTGTAGAGGAAATGACAAATTCTTAAAAAATAAACATATTATTAAAATTTAGACAACTTTTCGAAAAAATTAAGTAACTATCATATATATTTATTAAAACAAAATGAGGTTTTTATGATGTAATATTTTTTTTATGTTAGTAAAATTATTTAAATGTTTTATATATTTTTTAATATTGTTGTTTACTTTATATACATTTTTGTAAACGAAATTACTCACGTTTTTTATTACATTGTTTAATAAAAAGAAAAAAACTATTTTTATAAATATTGTACAATTGTAAGTCATATGTAATAAAATATAATTGAGTGTTTGTGAGTTTGAATTGAATTATATTTGGCCATGTTAAATTAGAAGTATATGAACAATTAAAAATTGAATTTTTTATTCCACATCTTATTGTAAAATAGTTGGTTTGTGTGTGTGGGTGTGTATATATATATATATATATATATATATATATATATATATATATATATATATATATATATATATATATATATATATATATATATATATATATATATATATATATATATTAGGTTAGGTAGAACATTCGATAGGGATTCAATTCAAAGTTCTGTCACGCTTAAAAACACTCTCTCTCTCTCTCTCTATATATATATATATATATATATATATATATATATATATATATATATATAATGAGATTTATTTGTATTAATCACATCACTACTAAGTTGCATTAATATTCAAAGGATGAATAAAAATGATACGCAATTTCTGCGAATTAGTGAACAGTTTTAATGACTACAATTAATTTGTTATGCATGAGTAAAGTTTTTAATATATTTTACACTCAATGTGTTACAGTTAATCTTTGGTTATAAAATTTTATTATTTTATATGTGTATAAGATGTTATCATTTCATAGGAGTTTTCAACCTTTGAGGTAATAATATATTTTTGTTCAACGAAGATGAAAATTATATTTGATTTTATATATGACTTTTATAAGAAATTAAATATGAAAAGTATATTTTTGAGTAACTGTAAAAAAGTGTGTAGGTATTAAATAGATTTAAGAAACTACGAAAAGAAAATATTTTTAATTAAAGTATTCGGTATGAGTAAATAAAAAATATAGTCATTGTTTAAACATTTATCTCCAGTTTATGTAAAACTAATTGTTTTATAAATGACTAATTTTATTTGAATTTTATAAATTACGTTAAATGATTCACTTTTTTCCAGAAAAAATGTTTAGTCAAGTAAATATCTACTGTTTTTATTAAAAGAAATATTCTTCTTTGATATCATTTATGTATTTTCGCTACAATAAATCAACTAAACTGTTTGATAAACGTTTTTTAATTTTTATTACTTCATTTCAATTTTTTTGTAAATATTATTTTTTTAAAAATATTTATACATCTGTGTGGATCGTAGTTTTTCAGTATTTTTGAAAATAAATTATTCTGATATTAACTTACATATAAATTGCCATTTTTTTGATTTTTCACATATTTTTTGATGAAATTAAATCAGAATAGTAAACACTGCACTGTTTTTTTATTTAGATTTTGATTTTTTCTCTATTTTATTTTCAATTTATTTACTCTTACTGTTTGTAATTCTTTGTGATATTTTTTTTTGTATCAATTTTTATTCTTTTACATTTTTATTTCTAACATTTATTTGTTGGTTTATGTAAATTGTTAGAATTATTACATTTTTATGTTTATAAAAAAAATCATTCATTTGGTTCTTTCATATTTGATATTAAAATCATAAGAATTTTTTAAGCAAATCCAACATATGTTCTTTATTGTTTTGATTGAAATTTCCTGCGGAAATTTCTATTGAAATCTGGTAAAATGTTTATATATATATATATATATATATATATATATATATATATATATATATATATATATATATGTGCATACATGCAGATGTACATAAACTATTCGTCGAACTCTTTGTTGATATATTTGCTAAATTTAACTTATCAGATTTAAATTACACACACGCTCTTTTTGGCATTAGTTATCCTTGGCGATTGAATATATTTGTACAATGCATACTTAACTTTTTATGATCTCATTATTTCTTTTTACTTACACACACTCGATTACGTTTCCTGTAATTTATCAAAATATTTACACTCTTGTCTCGTGAATTTATCTCATATCGCAGTGTATATATGTATACACACTACAAATGATTGAAATCGAACATTTTATTCAATAGTGACATTGTGACTATTTGATATTTATGTAAATATATATACATAAGTTTTAAAGTATTGGTATTATTTTCCCAATGTGATTTTGAAATGTTTGCAAATCTTATTCTTGTATCTGCTATTGACTTTGTTTTCGTTTTCAAATTAAGGCAGGTATAAAATGTCATTAAAGAACTAATACGGTTAGTTTCAAGGTTTTCATAGACAGACGATAAGAAATATCATAAGTATTAACCGATATTTATGTTTTTTAACAAGTCAATAGTATTAATTAGTTTATATATTGCTAAGCTAGAACATTATGTATTCAAAAAACGTTTAAAATTTAAATATTTAATCAAATATTCTATATTGTTTTTTTATGTTTTTTCAATAAGTATTCACAGGAATCAATTATGTATTTTATGATATTTATTCGTCAGTATTGTTAAATATTTTTCATGTAATTATCTTATAAATGTTATGAATAAAGTTTCCAATATAAATATTTTACTGAAACAATTCCAACCTGGATTTGTGGATTCATCATTAGACTTCTGAAAAATATCCACTACAAATGTAAATAACCGTATAGTAATTCTCCAATCGTTTTATTGCCAACAATAATAAAATAAGATTTTTATAGTTTACGTAGAAATTCAATACTATTTTCGTTTAATGTTATAAAATTAATTAGATAATAAATTCTTTCATAACAGTTACTAGCTGTAAAGAAATTCAATTCACACATTTTGGTATGAACGATCATAAAAATCCTGTTTAGTTTTTGCACATTATTTGTTTTTAACGTTAATACAAACGAACTAAATTTCTGTACTGTTTAATATATAAATAAATATATTTTTGTATTTATATATAATACATACACGTATTATATTATAAAAATGATATGAAAAAAATATACTTTGTGAAGTAAACATTTATAAATTAATCAAAAATTTAGTATTATTTAAATTGTTAATTTATTTGTGACAGTAAATTTAGTAATAGTATTTAACTGTAATTGTTTTATACTAGAATAATTAGTGTAAAATTATATATAGATTAGTTAGTAGAAATATTAATTATTTTCCTTGAATAGAATATATGACCTTATTTGAAATATTATTTGTAATTATTATAGATTTTTTTATAAAATAAATAGTAATTATTGATAATGTATGAGGTAAAGTTGATTTTTATGTAAAATTACATTTCTTTATTAAAATATTTTTTTAAGGAAATAGATTTTTGACAATATTTATTTACACTGATATGTGAATTCCATTTATTTTAGACAGTCTTCACTATTATTATTTTTTTTAAAAGCACTAAAATGTTTTACAATGAATTGAAATAATGAGATAAGTAAATGAAATTAAAATTGAATGTAAAATAATATATTACTTAAGGAAAAAATACATTTTGTCATTATAAAAATATTTTCAAGTTGCCAGTTGTTCACATTAAAAAAACGCCAGTTTCGAGTGCAAAGGTTTAAAAAAAAACGATATAAATTCTGTGCGTTGCATAAAATCTATTCTCGAAAAGAGTTTCAATTCAATACGTCGTTGTGAATCACACGAGATTATATTTATTCGAGGCCGTAATACGTTATTCTGACAAAATTTATGTCAATGGATCGTTTGTACAATCCGTGTTCATTTTCAATTTGTTTCACGCCACGAAGTGTGGATCGATATGTGGCCTGTCGTTTTGACGATATTCCCGAAACGATTTTTGCACCTGGCGATCCACTGACTTTTATTTTCAGCGAACCCATTTTTCTTCTGACATATTCAACTGATCACTCGACAAATTTTTGGCACATATTGGTTCTATTTTACCTCAACCATAACGAAAAGTTATTTGTAACTGTTTGCAACTAAATAATTAGTACAGTTTAGTGTGTTTTCGTAACAAAACGGATCGTTTACTTGGAAAACTAGAAATTTATACGTTTCTCTTAAGTATATTGTTGTTATTCATTTATGTCATATTTCCTTATCACAATTATTTAATTGCAAACGTTGCTAAAGTCATTATATATAAATATGTAATGTTTTGGTGTAGGTCATGTAGTTACTGTTATTTTTTTCTTGTTATTGAGTTTGTTGATTGCGAATTTATTTTTATCTCTTTACGTAAACGTTGTCGTAATTTATTCGTTCAAAACACATTTATATTCGATTTTGACAATTTGTCACATTATTTTCAAGTTTATTTCTGTTATATTTTTAACATATGTACTTTGTATCATTTTCAAACAATTTTTAATATAATTATTATTATTAAATATTAACCATTCATATTTGTCATAGTAGCTAATTTTTTAATACAATTAATTTTAGGTGTAGTTTATTTTCTAAAAATTTATTATTCATTTAATTTACACTTTTTTCTTTAAAAGTATTTTTTATCAACAATAAATATACTCTTTAATATAAAAATAAATTTAGTTGTTTAAATCATTTCCAGTATTATAAGTAAACGATTTTTAGCTCGTCTGTATATAATTTCAAAACCGTGCGTGTATATTTTCATGGTAAATATGTTAAAAGATCTTTTTTTACTGTAAAAAGAACGACTTTAAGTGGAATCGTTAAATAACATATTTTATTTTTCTGTAGTGAAGTCAGCACGAGAAACCTGATTTATTTATTAAGCATGCGGTATAAGAACGCAATTTGATCACCACTTAACGATAATAATCACGATAATTTCGTCATTGACCGTGGAATTTGTCAACAAACCACTGTTAAGACCTTATCCTCCTCCACTACAAGATATTTCAATTATAGCTTCATTTACAAAACAGGCAAACGTCTTCTTTCAAATTATGTTTTACATATTACAATACGGGTTTAAAAAAATATTAATTTTTTACTTAACTACATATATATATAAAATTTTGAATATTTTTTTACATATTCATTAAATAAATTCAAATTTCAAATATATTAATTTTTTTATAGATGACTGTAGTTCATTTGTGATAAACTAATGACTAATTTATCGCGAGTTTTAATTGAATCTTATCATACAAGTAAATTTTTATTAAGAAAGCGACCTTTTTAAGATGTGTTTGTAAGAATTGAGGTTATACCTTTTATGGTATTTATTTTAATTTGATTATAGTTGATTCGTATGTGTATTACGTAACCTTTCAATTATTTTATTAAATACTTGTAAATATCGTTTTGACTAATTAAATATTTATTCAAATGATAAATAAAACAATTATGTATATTGTAAACAAATTAAGTATTTTTTTTTTGATAAATATAAATGTGTCTAATTTATTTATATATTTATTGTAATAATTATTTATAAAAATATTATTTTATGTTATTAATTTATAACGTGTATTTTTATTAATTTGTAAAACTCATACCATTTGCATTAAAATTTATTATGTATTTTTGAATCTCGAATTAACATTTAAATTTAACATTCAATTTCTAGTTTTAATACTGTAATATTAAAAAAAAAAATATATAATACATAATCAATCGATTTTTGAATTTATACATCTTTTTGTTGATTCTATATACGTTTGTTGATACCTTAAAAAAATAAATTATGTTGAAAAAGTGTTTACCAAAACAACAACAGATTGCACTTCTGTTGAATATATTTATTGTTTCCATAAATATTTCTCACTACATGTGCAGCCAGTATCATAGAAACTTTATTGATATGCTGTATTTCATTCCAGTGTACAACTTTAAAGTTCGTAACGATGCCAACTTTTATTTGGCAGGTACACTGATGCGATTAATAAATGTGATTGCAACAGTGCTGGCAACAAAGAATGCTCTTTTATTTTACGTATTTATATATTTTTGACCAGCACGAAGTTTGATATAAATGATAACATTTTTCAACATTAACACTTGTTCAATTTCTTCATAGAAAACTAGAAATTTTTATCTAATAGTCGACAGTATTTTATAGTTAATTGTCGATACGTACAGTTATTTTTTTAAAACACCAAATATATATATATATATATATATATAAACACATGTTCTTGATAGTTATGTGACTTAATGAGTGTGTATTTTGGTTCAGATAAGTTATATTTTTAATATATCGCAGGGTCCAAATATAAACTTATATTTAAGTGCATTGCTTAAGTACAAAATTAAATTTGGAATTTAAATATCAGGTCAATTGAGTGGAATTATAATTAGCAGTGTTGTATGTACTATAGGTATTTGTTAAAAAAATGTCCAATTTTTCATATTTAATCTATAAATAGATGAAACTAAAATCTGTATAAAAATATTTGTAAGATTTTAAAAATATTAGGTGTACCCATAAATATTATGGTTTTTTTTTTCAAATTTTTAAAAAATTGCCATCTACTGATAATAATTTAACTTAATACAACGTAACCTATATTTTAGTTAAATATTTTGATATTTAGTGTGCTTATTGTTAAATTTGGAAAAAATTAGATGAACTTTATAAGAATGGAACAGCAAAATATGGATAAATTCCATATTAGACATTTCATGCTTTATGAGTTTCGAAAGCATAACAATGTCACAAATGTCATTAATGCTGTTTATCCTGGTGCCTTGGATAGCAGAACATGTCATCGTTGGTTTCAAAAAATTAAGAATGCTGATTTCAATCTTTTCGACGATATAAAATCTGAAAGACCTGTTGAGTTTGATGAGGATTTGTTGTTAGCTGAAATTCAAGCTGATCCCAAACAAACCATTCTGGAATTAGCCACAAAATTTAAAACTTCATGGTCCACAATACAACGGTGTTCAAAATAACTAAACAAAGTGCAAAGATAAGAAATGTGGGTTCCATTTCAATTGAAAACAAAATTCAACTTGTAACCATCTGAAGTGCACTTTTGTCCAGGTTAGGCAGAGATCCTTTTCTTCAACAAATTGTTACTGGAGATGAAAAGTGGATTCTATACAGCAATCCACATAAGAAAAAATAATGGTTAACACTTGGACAACCACCTTTGCCCACTTCAAAACCAGGTCTTTACTCTAAAAAAGTGTTACTGTCAGTATGGTGGAATTTTATAGGAATTTTTCTTTATGAGGTTCTAAATGCTAATGAAACCATAAGTGCTGAATATTATTGTTTCTCAGCTTGATAGTCTAAACATGGCTTTGATTAAAAAATGTCCAAGACTGATTAATCGAAAAAAATGTTATTCTGCATCATGACAATGCAAGATCTTACAGTGTCGAAATCATCCCAAAAAATCAAAGAGTTAGATTGGGAAGTACTTCCTCACCCACCGTATTCTCCTGATGCTGCATCGTCAGATTACCATCTTTTCATTTCTTCCCAGAAAAAAATTTCCTATTACGACAGCTGTGAAAACTGCATTCAAAGAATATTTTACTTGAAAATCACCCTCATTTACAAAAAGGGAATAGAAAGTTTGTCAGAGAGATGAGCGAAAATTGTCAATAACAATGAGATTTTATTGTAGATTTAAACTGTATTAACTCTTAAATAAAATAAAATTTTGTACAGTATCAAAAAACGACATTAATTATGGGTACACCCAATATATAGCGTTAAATAAAAATTATTTGTTTATTTGTGTTTCATAAATTAAGTTATAAATCATTTTGAAAATAATTATTAAAAATCTGTTGATTAAACTCGAGCTATGAAAAGAGAACGAAATTGAAAAAAAAATCCGAAATTAGTTCTCTGTTCGTAACAGAATGGAATTTTTAATTCAGACGATGAATCTTAAAATCCGCACTGAATAAAACAAAAACAAACAGTACGCGTTCAAAGTTTAAAATGTGTGAAAAAATCTTGGAAGCACGTGAAAGAAAAGTGTATCTGCAATTGTTGAATATACAAATAAAAACGCACACAGTGAAGATAATATAAAACGACACACATCGCCGTGTGCGAAGAGGAGAATTTCGGGCTAAAAATAACCGACGACTGGCGTACAAGACGAGATGAAGAGTAAACACAGCAGCTGCGAACGCACGGTTTCCGAGAATAAAATCTGTTTATGCAGCACAGCGGTTATAATAGCGGTGGCGCAAAAAGCATGGCGTCAGAGGGAAAATGGACGTTTCATGCTATTACTATTACGTGATTACATGTAGCCAAGTTTATTTAGGCAAACGTACAAGAAGTATAAATCGTTATCATATCATGTTATGTAATATGTATATAGTTTTTAATTTTTTAAAAAAATCATTCGAGTAATTAAGAGTTTTTTTTAATTTACAAAGTATTCATTATGTTGTTACATAGAGATTTTTATTTTTATCTTCGAATTCGATTAAATAGAGAGTTAAGATCGAGATATTCAATCCATTATTTATATTTGATTTTCCTGTATTATTAAATATGTTTATGTTTTCACTAAACGGAATTAAAATGTAATTTAATAATTCAACATATCTTTCTGAATTTATTTTGGCTGCTATTCAACAAGATCGTATTTTTTTCTTGTACTAAAAAAACGTATATCATAACAGTTCCACTTTTCAAATTGTATTTAATAAATATTTGTATTCAAATTGTACTCGTGTTAATATATTTTTTAGTTTTATTCAAATTACTACGATACAATATATTCTACACATACATCAAATCAAATAAACTAGGTTAATCATTTGATTTTATTTCAAGCATTCGCAGTTATCAAACATATAAAAGTTTATTACATTACTGTAATATAAAATATTAAAAAGTATATTTGTGAAACTATACCGGTTTAAAAATATACATGCAAATAATATTAAAATAATCTACAGTTGAAACAATTCGTTCTCTGTTCACGCCGAATTCTGTAATTTCAAAGCAGTTTTAATTTATATTTGGCCGAGTAATAAATCTTTAGAACGTTTTATTCTTCGTGTTAAATTCAATAAAGTGTTTATTCTACTCATAAATCATGTATTGATTATAGATTGGATATTTAAACAATTTAAAAATCAAAGAAACGATCAGTTTTTTCACACTTCGTAAAATAAATCATTATTTTTATATGAAATATTTTTCTAATAAAAATTCTTCGACTGAAATAATATATATCATGTTTTAATTGATACTAGGTATATAATTTCATATTAATATATTTATGGAAATGAAAAAAAAATGTACGTAATTCCTATTAGATTATTTTGGTAGAAAAGCAATATATTATACGAATGTATGAAATTTGTGTACATATTATTTCATACTTTATAAACTCACGTGTTATGTGACCTTACTACATACATGTTTTATTTATAATATATTTTCATTTATTTATATTATTACTAGTACCGTTCAAAAAATTTAAATATGTACACGGTCGACCTTGTTATTGTATATTACAGTGAAATACATCAAATAGATTCCACGTTTTTTTAAAAATTAAATTACGTTTTTACGCTATAAATTGTTAAGTATAAACAATTTTTCCTTATTGTACTATTGTTACTATTAAATTTTATATACATTGTTTATATTCTAATTAGCTAGTAAATAATAATTATTTTTTTAAAAAAATAAATTCAAAAATGCATATTTTATTTAAATAATTGATATAAATATTTTAATAAATCTTTTATTTATCAAAATATTAATGAAACTTGTATTTATTTTTTTAACTTTAGCCATTATAACAGTAAGAAATAAAAAAAATTAAATTAATTTCACATTAATTATTTATTTACAGTCAAATATATTTTTAAACAATATACAGAACGAAATATGCCACATATATAAATAAATAATTGATACAAAAAGAAACATATTCATAAAGACCACACATTTTGTTGATAAAATAATATCTCAACAAAAACTAGACGATCATTTCAAACTGAGGCGTGTCTAATTAATAAATTTGATTATTGAGTTTTAAATTACTTCCAGTTGTCACGAAAGTTATTTAGTGTACATTCATAGATTTCTTTTTAATATATTTTCACTATTGTATATTAATTGTATTATTGATAATAATTGGAGTTTTGTTCAAAGTGTATTGTTTTTTTTATATAAAAAATAAGTTATATAAAAATTATAAATAATAGACGTTGTTTTATTAAAGAAGTACAATGAGTGAGTATTTTTTTTGATTGAATTGTTATTTATTTTTATTGAAATATATATATGCATTATGGTGAGTAATAGTCTCTTGTTGATATAATAATAACGGAGAAAAAATAAATAGAAAAAACATTAATTGTATTTTTATATAAGGTGTTATTAAAGTTAGTGCTTAAAAGTATATTATATATGTGCGTGAGTGTATATACATGTATAAACATAAGTGAAAATTAATTAATTACATGGCAGTTTTACTATTAAAACGAATTGTTAATAATAAAAGTAAATTCTGTGCATGAAATGAAGCGTTTAGTTTTAATAGTGAAATAAGAGAAATTTTAAACCTAAAAAATGTATGTATAAAATATTTCATATATAGAATCATCCAAATGTAACGTCTAGATTTATTTATTTTTTTTAAAAAGAAAAGAAACTATACACATGTTTCCCTATATACATGTTTCTTTTTAATAAAACATAAATCTAGGCGTTTCATTTGGATGACCCTATATTACAGTATATTTGAAAAAAAATACAAAAATTGTAACTTACTTATTTTATGTAATTTGATTTTTGAAAAGATAGTTATGTAACAAAATATTATTTTTTTTAAAAAAAAAATATACCTGGAGTTATGTTTAAAAAATTTATTTAAAAGAATTCATACATTGATGTTTTTACAAAATACACGTTTTCTTGCTTACAACGATTTTCCTCGTACATATTTTAATACCTTTGTTGCGTGGAATGTATTTTCGTTGCAATGTATTATTTTAGTTGAGGAGCCCATCAAAGACTTGCGTGCTTCAGCTGGCTTTGTACTACGCTATTGTTTGACCAGTATAGTAAAAATAATGTAGTTCACGATTATTTTTGAGTCGTAGTCCCCTTATTTCTGTGTTTAAAACAGACAACTGTTTTCATCACGAAATGATATTCTTGTATTTTTACATTAAAAACAGTTTTTTTTAAAATTGTTAAAAAAATACATTTACGTAGTACAATGACTAGTAATTATTTAAAGCGATGTAATGTTCAATGTTTTGTTAGTAAAATAATTTTAACAGTATTTTTATTCTTTGAATTAAACAAATTATATATTTTTGTATTTTATGAATGAAATAATTAGTGTAGTTAATTTTTAATGTCTCTATAATGAATGATAAAATAATAAAGTATTAAAATTCGAAATAAATATGTTAATGTTTTATATTTCAAAAATTGAAGGGGGTAATTTTTATTTAAAAATGCTATTTTGACCAATTTATTACAGAATTTATGTTATTAAAAAATTAAGCATTTATTTTTCATGACTGAAACACAATAAATATATTTTTGTCATAATTTATATAAATAGTATGTGATAATATAAAAATTCTTTATTGATTACATTTGTGTCTTTATCTGGTTTTAATACTTGAATATTTTCCAATTTTACGAAATATTTCATATTTATAAATCAAGCCTAATTACCACTTTAATTCCTCATATTTACCACAAGCATTTATGACGTGATACGTACATATGACGTCGATTTTTTATGAAATTTGTTTATTGGCAGTAACCAACAGTTTTTTAACAAATTCTTTTTCAGTTCTCTTTGTAACCGTGCGTCATGTTTCGTATGACAAATAATATCGTTTGACTTGGCAACGTCGTAACCCCCCTGGGGGCATATGTGTTTTAATGACTGGTAATGAGTCATTGTGGCAAGTGCAGTATTATGTCGCTGTATGTGACAAAAAGAAGTACACTCGTGTTTGTTTTACCTTCTTATTATCAGAGTATTGTCTTTTCATTCATTTGATTTTTTAAAAAATAGGTTGTTGAAATTCTTGAATAATATAGTTTTGTATTTTTTATGTTTATGAATAATATTATGAATTTATATTAATTTTTATAAAATAAATTAAAATATATAATAGTTAAATATAAAATATATAATAGTAAAAAAGAACTAAAAGCTATTTTTATTATTGTTATTTTTTTTATTTAACTAATCACTATTTGAAATTTAATAACATAATCCATATAGTTAAATTAAATTCTATAAATCATCATATGCTTAAAAATTTCAATTGGATCGAATTGTTTAAACTGGATTGAAATTTTGAGTAAGGGGTTGATATATTTAAATATTTAATATTTGATGTACATATACAACATTTCACATTTATTTCAAATTTGCTACTGCACCAAAATAAATGTATGATTGAATTTCAAAAACTGGGAAACAGGAAATAATCTAACAAGATGAGAATATTTTTTTAAATTGTAACAAATTTAAAAAAAAAGAAAAAAATGTTTATTAATTAAATCTCTCTCTCTTTCTCTCCACTGCATGATGGTATCATATGATTTCTGTGATTGAATTTCAAATACTGGAAAATAGAAAAGAATCAAACGGAGCGAGAATTTTTTTTTAATTCTAACCTAAAAAGACCTTTATCATACTTCTGTCTAACCTAAAAAATATCTCTATCATATGTTTATATATACATACAAACACACACACACACACATGTACATATAAAGGTTAGATAGAATTTTCGATAGGGATTCAATTTAAAGTTCTATCACGCTTAAAAAACAGTCTCTATATATATAATACAAAATTTGATTAGTATACAGAGATTACTTTATTTAAAATATCTGAAATATTTTTTATAATTTTTATAATTTACCAATATTTTGAATATATACACCACCATCTTTTGATGGAATTAAAAAAAAACATAGCTTATGTATATATTTTGGCGTCGAAAGTTTATACAACGAAACACGCGTTAACGCGTGAACGGACTTACAGTAGTCTAACACGAAATACGTGTTTAGGTGTGGCCGGGCGGTGGTAATATGTTAATTTATATTTGATAAAATAAAAAAATCATTTTTTTAACCATTCATGTGCATCTTAACTGTATTTAAAATATAGGAATTAAAAATAACTATTATAGATTTTCAATACAAAATTACAATAAGTGTATCTAAAAAGCATAAACTGTCAAATAATTCCATTATTAATGTCCTTCAAAATGTTCATAATCATTTAGCACTGTTCATTAATATAGCGTTTTGAATGTTAATGCGACATCGAATAAAATTGACTGTACAATGCGTTTCCTCTATATTGCATACCAAACATGCAAATGACTTTTTTAAACATGTAATTAAAATTTTTACAATGTTTATGTACAACTGTTTTAAGAATTGAAATGTTTGTATATGAAACACAGACATTGCAGTTCATTATTGAAGAAAGTTTATTTTTTTTACTTGCATGCACATTGAATCCATTAACTGTGATATTATTGTCATCCTTTTACTTGCATGCACATTGAATCCATTAACTGTGATATTATTGTCATCCTTTAAAATTTGCACATATTTACGTTGTGTTTTCATATGCATTTTTTTTTTAATAATATTGGAAAGCAGTAAATGTATATGAGAAAGTCTAAATAGTAACATCTGGTATTGTTCTAATTAAGTCTCATGTATAGTGAACCCTAAATGTACGTTGTTTAAACCAATGAACGAAAACCGTTTTTATCTTCTTTTCTCTTATTTAATATCTTTAAGTAAGTATGTAGGAAATAATATTGTTTTAAATTAATAAAAAAGATTGCTGATTTATATTTACTCTAGAGAAATTAATGTTTGTGTAACGAGTAAAGAAGTAATAACTGTACTAAAAATGAAAACTTTATTTTTTCTGTAAATTCATTCGAATAAAAATCATAAGTACAAATAATTCACAGCAAATATATACGGTCATCCAAATGTGATGTCTAGATTTGTTTTATTAAAAAGAAACAGAAGAACTATACATATGTTTTCCTATACATCACTCTATTCATGTTTCTTTTTAATAAAACACAAAGTTAGGCGTCAGATTTGGATGACCTGTATGTGAAGTAATTTCTTTCATTTTATTGAAAACAATGTTTTTTATTTTTTAATAAACATAGTTTATTCTAAAAAAACATTTTTTAGCATAAAAAACATCTAGAAGGGATAAAAATATGATAAATTACGTAAAGCATATATTCTATATACAGTTGTTAGAAAAAAAAAATAAGAGAACCAATGTCGATTTTATTCCAAAAAAACAGAACTTTGCTAGGGATAGAGATTACTTTATTTAAAATATCTGAAATATTTTTCATAATTGTTATAATTTACCAATATTTTGAATATATATATCACCATCTTTTGATGGAATTAAAAAAAATATAACTTATGTATATATTTTGGCGTTGAAAGTTTATACAACGAAACACGCGTTAATGCGTGAACGGACTTCAAGTACCTTTTTATAATTTTCATTAATAATTCACAATATTAGAAAATTATGTAGGAAATAATATATATACAGAGAAATCAGTAATACTTTTGCTAAATAAGATTTTTCTGTATTAAAGAAAAATATAAGTACTAATAATTCGCATATATACGTCTAACACGAAATACGTGTTTAGGTGTGGCCGGGTGGTGGTAATGTGTTAATTTATATTTGATAAAATAAAAAAATCATTTTTTTAATACAGAAAAGAATTGAAAATTATAAATTTCATAAAGAAAAATGAATATTTTTTTTATTTTTAGCAGAATAATTGTTTTTGATCATTTGTATAAGACAAGTACATCAAATTAAAAGGTAAATGTGAAATACATTATTCTACAAATGTTATTTTTTTTAATGTATTTTTTCGGAATTACAGATATATATTCAAATTATTTTTTTTGGAGTATGTCAATCTTTTTTTAATATATATATATATATATATATATATATATATATATATATATATATATATATATATATATGATGTACACATGTGGTTAATACGAAGTATATATAAATAATCAATGACATACATTTTCTAACATTGAGAATCCATCAATGTACGTACAAGAAAACATCATCTAGTAGTAGTGTTCAAATAAGCATATTTTTTTTAAATGTGGTAGACATGTGTGATGAAAAGTGTACATCTATGTGTGTGTGTGTGTGTATGTGAATATATATATATATATATATATATATATATATATATATATATATATATATATATATATTTTGCTGTGAACTATGACGATTGGTATGCGAAAACGTGGGTGTTTTTGAAACACCGTCTGGATCGTACATCAAAATCATTATGTAAGTTATTTTACTATGCGGTTTTTTTATATTGTATTATTATAGAAACACGTTATTGTTGAATTCTTAAATCTCGGTCAGATTTAATGACAGATTCGATTGAATTCGTGTATTTAATTTTTTTTTATATTTGTAGAATCTCTTGTGGAAAGATTTATATATATATATATATATATATATATATATATATATATATATATATATATATATATAAAATATGTGTGTGTATGTACGCTATATCAGTGTACATATCATTTGAATGAGATTTACACAAGAAAAAAATAAACAGACTACACACGCCTCTGCGTACATTGTGAAGGTGTCATCGCCATAAATAAATTTCACTCTCTTCATGTATGACGTTATGTTAGTACCTCTTTGTAAATGTATACATAACGACCGGACGTACCGACGAAAAGACAAACTCGTAAAAATATCTACGGATCATTCCTGTTAAAACAAATAATCTGTACTAAACGATCTCGTTCATGGAAATATTTTTTACACCAGACTGATATTCGTTATTCGTTTCGTTGCGTGCATTACTTCCGTGATTATATATATATATATATATATATATATATATATATTTATATAAAGAGAGAGAGAGATAAGGGGGTATAATACACATATTTACTTTTACACCACCTTATTACACATGTTTCTTTTTAATAAAACACAAATCTAGGTGTCACATTTGAAGGACTTGCTCTCTCTCTCTCTCTCTCTCTCTCTATATATATATATATATATATATATATATATATATATATATATGTACATACATACATACACACACATGTATAATTAAAATGATTCATTAAAAGTTATTTGTTATTATGTATATTTTTTTTAAAATCTTCTCATGATAAATGAATATATATTTCTTTATTCATATTTAATTTATTTTGATTTTTTTATTGACAGCTGTATGTTTTAATTTTATTTATTTAAATTTGTATATCATAACGTAGAGGTGATGACATTTTCCACCATATATATACTGACGTTCAAAAGTATTCACCACATGGGTGACATAAGCAATTTATTGATAGAATATCATATAAAAAGTCGTGAAAAAAATTTTATTTAATTAATATTAAATATAATATTCATTAGAAAACAATATAGAAAACAATAATTAATTCTATTATATAGTAGAAATTGCTAAAATAAAAACAGATTACATTTTTGCATATGGCAAATATTTTTACACGTCAGTGTATGTATATTTGAATTCTAAGAAACAGTATTTTTTAAAAGATGTGTAAAATTTGATGTTGAATTCAAATAAGAATTGTTAACAATATGAATATAAGTATTTTCGAAGTAAATCATAGTTTTGCATGTAGAATTCCAAAAAAAAAATCTTTTTGGAGAGAAATGAGATCTTGGAACATTCATATTTGTTTGTTGTGTGACACACATATCAAGAAATTAATATTTTTATTTTTATTCCAGTATAATTCACTATTTTATTTAATTCATCTTAAGTATTATACAACTGCAGTAAATTATCTGTTTTTAAGTACAATTATTAATTTGGGAATAAATTAAGCCATATAAAAATTATCATTATTTTTGAAGGTGAAGGTAATTCATCTATTTTATTAAGTTGTTATTTGAAACGAAGATATCATTCTTCACTTCTAAATGAACCAACCACTTAACAATTTGATCACTTCATTTCATTGTCATGAAAAAAAAAACACGTAAATCATCCGTGAAGATTTATCATTGGTTGCGTTTTAAATATTGCGGTCGTTAGTCTATCCGTACATTTCGTGTTAAATAAAAGGTCAAGGATATGCAGGAAAACCGACCTAGAAATTTACATCTACTTATGACCATAAGCTATATAAATCTCTAATTTTTTATACACCATTCGATCTATTGTACTCGTAACAAAAAAAATGACGTACATTGAATTTTACATGTTTTCTAGCTTAAGTTTCAGTTTTGTTTTGTAGAAAATAATATAATACCATATGATGAAATAATCTTATATACAAGCTATTATTCAATGTCCGTTTAATAAAATAATTAAGCATGTGTGAGACATCATTTTGTAATTATGTTATGAAATTTATTACCTGAAGATGGATTTTACGTTTACAGTTCTTTGTTTCAAGTGTCTAGTTTAGTAGATCAGGGTTATATATATATATATATATATATATATATATATATATATATATATATATATATATATATAATTTGAAACAAATGTGAACATTTAATGTAATCATAAATTTTCTTTTATAGCGCATAATTACTGTGTTTCTATTTGACTGAAGATGATTTGCTAATTGTCGCTCTAAATATATTTATTGTCTCATTGTTTAATATACTTCGTTATTTCGTCACACTAACAATATTCTTCTAATAGCATAATTAAACATTTGTATTTTAATTACATTCGATAAAAATGTTGCAGCATATTTTTAAAATAAAATATATCAATTATTATAAAAGATACAAAATGGTAGAATTCACAGTGAAGTAAATATAAATCAATTATGTATTTTATTCTATTATTATGTATTGAATGATATTCATATCATCTGTTTATAATTTTATTACTTTCTGCTAAATGATAATTATTAAAAAATATATTAAATGCCTTTAAATTCTTTTTATGGCAGTTAAAACTCTGAAATTCATATTTGTTATATTTAATAGGATATAGAAAATTTTAATGATCTACAAAAAATCCAATAACATTTTCCCATCATTTCGCAAATTCCGGAAATATCATCTTAATGAATAACAAATACTGTTCGATAAAAATTCAAACTATCTCTCTTATGTGAAAAAAACAGATAGATTGAAATGAAATAATTCGAATGTCGGTAGATGTTCATTATTACTCATTTCCTTCGCACGACTATCCATTAAGATATAAATGCCGAAAAGAAACCAATAAGTCAACGAACTGGTACATCTGAACACACTTTCAATTTCATTCTCAAACAGCTAGTGACCCAATTTTTTTATTCATGATCTTTAATTGTGTTTTCCGTTTTTATTCGCGTACATAAGTCATGTTCTTTTTTTATCAATACTCTTGTAAATCGACTACAAATTCATTGTATTATCAGAAATGTGTTTGCGGCTCACTGAATTCAAAAAATATTTAATATATTGGACAATTGCCAAAATTAAATTAAGCAGAACTGCTTTTTACTATTATTATGACTGTTTGGAATTTATATATATATATATATATATATATATATATATATATATATATATATATATATATATAAATAGTACAGTTTTATATATGGTATTACCACTTATTCAGATAAATGAATGTGAAAAGTTTGAAAATACTTCTACAAAGTGCTTGAAATATGTTTTTTTTATTTATATTATAACTTTTTACGCAATCAAACACTTCATCACAAAAAATACCACTTAAATCCACACATTTAACGATGAGAAGATAGTGTGATTATAATTAGTGCTTAAATATGATGACACAAACTTAGAAATTAAATATCATTTTTCCTATGGTATTTAGTTTATTTTCAATGTATATTATTTATAAATTAGTGTTTTCCAATAAGAATGTAAGAATTTTGACAGCTGATAGCAGCCATGTTTGACATTTTTTTAAGCTAATTTTGACATTTCAACTTAATATAATTTGGCAAATTATCATGGAACGTTTAATACTTTAACAACGCTTAAAAATTGTAGAAACTTTAATAGACTTATTGAAATAAAAGTGAATGAGTCCATTATTTCACAAAATGGACCCATCAATCGACCATCAAAATCATGTGATCTAATTTTGTTGGATTATTTTTTGTGAGGTTATGTGAAATCATTAGTTGATAAACCACAAACAACAGAAGCATTAAAAATAAACATCGAAGGTGTAATTCATGAAATTGGACCACAATTAGGCGAAAGAGTGACTAAAAATTGTACTAAATGGGCTTTTTCACATTAGTCAACATGCATAAATTTTATTTTAAATAATCGAAAGTACGGTTTTTAAAATAAACATATTTTTATTTATCATCAATCAATCAATCACAACGTTTAAAATCAGTTTCTTCAATTATCAATCAACAACAGTGACTTGAGGAGTTCTTCTTGGTTGCATCCTCCATTTCAGGATTGATGTTGTTCTTACAACGTCCAGTGTAGAACTGATGTTACCAAGTGTAATAAGTAACAGAAACCTCTAGTTCTCATTATTAAGATATTTTATTTAATTCAAAAATTGATTGTCGCGTTTTTTATAGTTTTAAATAATTCCTAAGGGAATTATTTTTCAACAATCAACCCGTGTGACTAGCTTTGGGAAAGTTACATGTGTTTCATATAACTCATACAGTATTCACAGTCCATTACCACTCGTCTCACACGCTCTTACCCGAAAACTAATTTTTTTAGGTTGGGGATTTTGGCGATAAGAGGGTGTGAGACGAGCGGTAATGGGCGTGAATACTGTATGCATGCTGACTAGTGTGAAAAGGCCTAACGAATGCCCTATGTCAAGTAAAGTCATGATAGTTATAAATGAAATTTATTTCATTTTTTCTAAACTTCTCTAATGCCTCAATTTTTAGTCATTCTTTAGTTATTCAAAACTTTTATTCATATTATTTTTGTATCTGGTATTTATCCAGTATAAGTATTTATATTCTTTTATTTATTTTGTTTTCACCTTTTCATACTTCTGTTTACATTTTTTAATTCAATGAATTAATTTAATAATTCAATATATCACTTTCGAATATAGATATCTATATATAATTATATACAATACAAATATTCTATTTATATTAAGAATTTTCATTTTTTTTCATCTTTTATTCTTGTTTGTTTTCACATCAGATTCAATAGTTTTCTGACTATGTTTATTTTAAAATTATGAGTACAAACTGTAATTATTAGTAATTTTTCAAATTTTAATAATCGTTTTGAACGAATTATTGCCAAATTGTAAGCACGTTAAGCTGCAGGCCACTGTGTCGTTCTTTTCGATTTGATGATCTGATTGATCTTATGTTAATATTTTCTTTATATATATATATATATATATATATATATATATATATATATATATATATATATATATATATAAATAATGATACAGTCATCGATTGATTATATGTACAATTATTAAAATAATTACAGCCTTATTTAAAAATGAATTAAATACAAATACATCTTTGTATTTCAGTTTTAATTAAGGTTACAATAAATCATTCATATCTCAGATAAACAATTATTAATAATTTATATGTTTTAATGAAGTCGGTGTTATAATAAATGTTGTATCTTGAATGAGAAATATGCAGGATATTTGTAATTTTTCATAGAAAATAAATATTCATCGACACATTATATGTCTTTAAAAAATCATATAATTATACTAATTTCGTAATATTTACTTGGCAATGATCGTTTCCTTTATAATTGTTTTTCTGACATAAATACGACAAAAAAATACTTGGATATTGAATGATGTTTTGAGGATGTTTACGAGGACAGAGCTTTTTTAAATTGTTATTATGACGTGAGATTTTTTTAACTTATTATATTTATGTTCTTTAATGAAAAAGTGTTTGTAGTGGTAGGAAATGAGAATTTTTTTTTATCATGAAACGTTTTGTTCCATGTAGCATTTTTAAATAATAATTTATCTTTATTAAGACACATTTTTTTGATTATAAAATAAACCTGTTTTAATTTTATAGCAATTTTTTGTGATTTTACATATATATGATACTTTTTTTTAAAAAAAATATTAATTATTTCGTGTAAATTCTTTTTTTGGAAAATTTCAAAGAAGTATATCGAAAGATCTTTAAAAAGAGGCTATTTAAACTTCATCAGACATCCAGTAATTTTTTTATAATTTAATTTATCACCTATAAATAATTATAAATTACATTTTTGTTTATTTCAAGTGAGATTTCATTTTTTCAAATTTATTTTCATTAAGATTTTGATGAGTGTTTCAAAATTTCAAAAAATATAGTTATTTTATGTATATTTATATATAATATACATTCATAAGTAGGAAGGTCAATTAGTTTTTCTCTCCAGAGAAAACAATGCTATTTCAATGAATATAAATGAATGTTCAGTGATTTTTTTATTATACAAAAAACTTAATTTTTTATAATATTTCATTAAATGCATTGTATATGATTTTTTTTAAAAAAAATAGAACTGAATATCATGCAATAATTAAATTTTTAATCAAAGAAGAAATGATTCGTGTTAAAATAGTTGTTAATGACAGTGTATGTGGATATATTCAAGTTTTAGAGAGTGGACCAGTCGTTAAATTAGATAAAGAAAGTCACCAAAGTAGATCCTCATAATGACCGAATCTTTAGTTAACATGTATTTTCATTGTGAATGTACAATAGTAGTTATAAAGAAATGTTGTTGATAGTGGGGATTATATTGAAAAATTATAACAAAATTAAAACAGAAAGATGTGTTTTTCTACTTCAGATCGAAAACTTAATTAATCGTTTCAAACCGCATGACAAATATTCATTGAGAAGATCTGAAGAACCGATCATGTTTTCACTAATAGATTCTTCTACTTGTTTAATATCGAACAGACAGACATGCATCGACTCAGCCAACATTCCATGACACCGATCCGATTAAAAATATGTAATTTTTTGTCCATGCTACATATTCATAACATGAGTTTGTTGTATATACTTTCTCTGTATTTAACATTTTCCATATGTGTGCACGGAGTCAAGAACAGGATAGATTGTGATGACGCCGGCCTGAAAATTTAATTACGGCCATTAGATAATCGTTTTATCAAACGGACACGAATGCGGTAGCTGTTACAAATATATAATACAAACAGAACATTCGTTCATTCTTACACACTCACTCTTGGTCGATAACGTATTCTGTTTGCATCGTTAACAACAGGGGCTCACTATCACTCGGGTTGGTCGATTTTGCCAGATCGAGTGACGAGACAGACACACGCGAGCAGGTCCAACGAGACTGACTTACTCTTGATATGACGCAGTGTTGCCAGTCGCCACTTGAGAACCAGAAAACAGAAAGACCTTTGATTAAGTCGGCATCGTGTTCAGTCGTGTGTGATAGCAAACACTAATGGTTGGCGTGACGTCATTGGTGCTGGATCTCTGATATAGAGAGGAAATACAGAAATATACACACACACAATGGGTTTTATTAAGAAACCGTACGATTTCTATATCCATATACATTATTTGCTTGAATCACACCGGAGAGTGTAATGAGTTAAAGTTAATAATGTATTTTTTAAGAAATTATTATTTACAGTGAGTGTAATAAGTTTTCATCCCCCTTGTGAATTTTCTTAAAATTGCTTATATTTCAATAAAATACACATTTTATTAATAGAATCCTTAATAATGCAGCTACAGAGTTCAATATACAATATTTCTTAAATATTTTTATTTCTGTTTGAATTATAATAAAAAAATCTGATCTAATGTTCAAAATCAGCGTGCAAAAGCACTGTAAATTGCAGTTAATATTGAATAAAAGTTAGAAAAGAGTTTTAAAAAAATCTTAAACTGTGTTATAATGTCATGTAAGGGAAATGAATTTACAGAAAATGAAAAAAATTGTTTGTGCGCAGAAAAAAGAGAAATCCTTAAAATACATATATCATAAATAATTAATTGGTTATATTTTATCATAAAATCTTTCATGGCAAGTTATAAGACAAAAAATTCACTGGAAAATGAAAAATTATTTGGATGACTGTCTCTGACCTGTAATAGCAATCGATGTGTTATTATAAAAATGAGTAAGAAAAATCACAGAAAAAGTGCACTTACCATCGTTAAGGAATTGATTGTAAACAATAATATACAAATTTCTGCATCGACAGTTTGGAATATTCTAAAATGTGCTGGTAGACATGATCGTATGGCTAGAAGAAAATTTTACGTTAATGATATAAATAGAAACAAACGCTTAAAATTCACAAAAACTTATAAAAATGCTTCCCCTGATTTCTAGAAAAAAGAAAGCAAGTATTACATATTTAGCTTGGATGGAAAATGGACAGTTTGGCGAGAGAAAAATACAGAAAAATCTCAAACCGATAGTAAAACAAGGATGTATTTGAGGATGAATGGTGAATTTAGGTGTAGGAAGCTTACGAATTATAGATGGAATTATGGACCATAAGATGTACATTAATATTTTAAAAGAGGAAATAATATTTACCAGGATAATGATCCAAAACATACGTCCCTAAATACAAGATTATGACTTTTATACAATACCAAAAAATGTTTACAAACTCCTCCACAATTCTCAGATATAAACGTTATAGAACATTTGTGGGATATTTGAGATAAAAAAATGACAAGAACAATTTTAAATAAAAATGTCTTAAAAAAGGGTGGCAAAATATTTCTCTCTTAACAACAGAAAAATTTGCTAACTCGATATCAAGAAGACTGGAAGCTATTTTTTTATCCAAGGGAAATTCCACAAAATATTGGTGTTTTTTTACAAATAAAAAAAATAATTTTAATAGATCAAACTTAAGAAGACGAATAATTTTTTAGACCAGATTTTTTTATTATAATTCAACAAAAATAAATATCTATTTATTTTAATTTTTATTAATAGATTAAGGAATCTATTAATAAAAATTAACAGATTGTATATTCTATTGAAATATAAGTAATTTTACAAAAATTCACAAGGTAGACAATTACTTTTTACACTCACTGTATATGATTTAACAAAAAATATTACACCAACTATCTAATTTATAAAGTATATGGTCATCCAAATGTGATGCTTAGATTTATGTTTTATTTAAAAAAATAAACTATATACATGTTTCTTTTTAATAAAACACAAATCTATGCGTCACATTTGGATGACTCCTTATATTATACGTTAATAAATTGTTTAAGAATTGCCTATTTACAAATTTAATATAAATTAAAAATATGGTTCGAAAAAGGATAATCAAACTAGAAAGTTAATATTTTAATTACATTTTTGTAATCGTTTATATTGTAAATTCCAGGAGTGAAACGTGTGAAAATATAGAAATAATTTCTAATCTAATATTGAATTTGATTTGGAGAAAGAATTATTGAAACAGTTTTCGTACAGATTTGTCAATTTCAATCGTACACAATTGAAATAATGTATTCAGTAGTTTACTTATTATAATTATTCGGTACTTTTTAACGACTTTTTAAAATTACAAACGAGTAATTCAAGAAATAGTAGTTCACGTATCCGTTATTCAACGATAAATATAAAAAAGTGACGCGTTGGAACATTCGACGAACATCAACGAACAGTGTTGAATTGTAATTATTTTTCGCTGTTTACTTTTTTTATAATTGAGATTACGATTGAACATATCACCACTTTTTACGTTGGATCATACGTTTAAATACTCAACTAGATTAAAACGACATAAGGAGTTGTGCTACAGTAATAGGCTGATTATTGTAACAGCAAACCACAAACCAGTGTCGTGCGTTGACCCTTTGGCATGCAGAAATAATGTTGTTAGTGTGTATTATCGCCTGCAGCAATTGTCCAATTGTACTTTTCATGTTTTTAAGTCAGATATTTACATACTGTTCGTTGGTGCAATTATTTATTCGTTACATTGATAACATATATGCGAATTTGTACAGTAAACTGTAATATTGTATTTTTTTTAAAGAAAATCTAGATTTTTTTAAAAATAGAAATATAAAAATACACGTTTCATTTTATTGATCATAAATTATATTTTCTTCTTGCTTTCAATACTATTTATTTTCAATCAAAAAATATTATCCACTATTTTTAGTTCTTTCTGAAATTTTTAATTATTTGTTATCAAAAAACACATTTTTCTATTTTTTAAAACAGAAAACAATTCTAATTTAAAAAATATAAATTTATAATTAATATATTTTAATTTTTGTATGAATTTCAATAACAATTATCACAAATATAAATTATCGAATCAAAATAATTCATGAATTCCAAATAAGATTACATTTATAAAATATATTTCATTTATGTAACGATTTAATTATTTTTTTGCTACAAAAACATATTGTATTATTCTAATAAAAATATTAATATTCATAATTTCATACATAAATTGTTTTCTTAAAAAATCAATTCATATCTTTAAATGTTATTTTAGCAAAACAGATTAATAATGAGATTAATAATTAAGAAATAGGTTTCATTTTCGACCACACATGATTATTTTTAATAATAAATGCAGATTATATTTTGTACACTTTATAAATATTTCTCATTTGGAAAAAATTAAAGGTAATCATGTTACACACAAAGATATATAAATATATAATTGTAAATTTGATAATGTAATTTTTCTTTGTAAAGTCACTCTGTATATTATTTTAAAAAAATTGTTTTAGAATAATGGGAAAAAGTTAGTCATATATTTATTACATTTTAAAATCAAGTTCATTACAGAAAAGTACAGGAATACCTCGCATAGTGCGGCTAATCGGTTCCACTGATTAGCCGGACTATTTGAAACCGGACTAATCGAAACATTAACTAAATACAAAAAACGTTAATTGGTTTCAAACAAATTTTTTGTCCTGTTTTTCAGTAAATAAAACGAAGATAATATATTCAAATGTTTGTATGTATCAACAAAACAAAATCAGGGGTTTATATATTCATTTTAAATACATTTGAAATTAATTTTTAATTAAAATTTAATTATCAAAAAATCGACTTTTCTCTAGAATTACGAATCAAAAACTAATAGAAAAAGAAAAAAGATCACAAAACTAGAACTGCGTATGCGCATAATTTTTTTTTTATAAATTTCAAACCGGACTATAGTGAAACCGTACTAATCGAATCCGTACTATGCGAGGTATTACTGTATTGACAATTCTTTTGAATATAAATGTACATTTGAAAAAATAAATGTTAATAAAATATCTTGTTGAGAAAGGGGACAAACATGAAATATAAAATCGTTTAATCCCAATCGTAACATTGTTTTCAAACACGAGACTTATCTAAATAAATGATTTGAATTTGTTATAAAAAGAATGTTTAAAAAAGAAATAGGTCATAATTTAATCGTGTTTTAAAAATAACACGTAAAGAAACCCGATAGATGACAACTGTTATTGAATTTATATTTCAATCGAGAGAAAAATGAGTATAAAAAAATAAACTATCCAGCTTGTGCCACTGTAAACATTTTTAATTTGCGACTAGTGTTTTTGATTGGCCGATAGCAAATAAGTCAGTTGACGCCGTTTGTTCACAATCACAATTTCTTTGCTATTTTCAACAAACAGAGAATATGTAGTGCGTATATCCCATGCTATAAATCAGAGCAATAACAATAATTTCCGAAGATAAACGTTTATAGTCGAAAAAAGAAAGCAGGAAAAAAAAACAAACGGATAAGCATCTATCTGTCTACTATGTTATCTATATGTATTATAAAATAGCGTCACCGTCGAACTACAGAATTTATTCAGTCTCGCTCAGTCGGCTAAACACAATGAACGCCTTTATGTATTTCAACCAAGCGTCTAAATACCATTTAAATACATCCACTCCACCAAACCCGCATGTAATATACGTACCATGATTATTTTGTATTACACATGGATATGTGTGTGTTTTAATTCACTGACCGAATGCATCGTTTGAGTCAACGGAGTCAATCGATTTGAACGGTAAGAAATCGAGGTCGGGCTGAATGGCAAACAACCATACAACAGTGAGAACTGTGTGTATATATTTTTTTTTATTTGGATAACGGATGTGTATGGAATCGTATTTAACGAAGAATACAAGTAAAACAGAAACCGGCTATTATCGAGCATTTCAGCAATTGTATTTTATCCAACCAGTGAAAACAATCGGATCAATCAAATATACTATCTACTTAATACCATGTATGTATTTTATATACATACATACATAAATATATATATATATATATATATATATATATATATATATATATATATATTCGAAGCGACAAATTTAAAATTTCAATAAAATCAATTCACATTGTCTTGATTTTTTTATGTAAATTAGTAAGACTGCATGCAGCTTGCCGACCTCCATCCATATATTTATATGCTAAATTATTTTTTCGTGTTCTTTTTCTACGCTCAATTTGCATGAAAATGTAATTACATTATCAAATTTACAATTATATATTTATATATGTTTGTGTGTGTGTGTAACATGATTACCTTTAAATTGTTTTCAAATGAGAAATATTTACAAAATGTACGAAATATAATCTGCATTTATTATTAAAAATAATCATGTGTGGTCGAAAATGAAACCTATTTCTTAATTATTAATCTCATATAAAGTGTAAATAAGACAAATTTATTGTTTTGCAAAAATAACATTTAAAGATATGAATTGATTTTTTAAGAAACAATTTATGTATGAAATTATGAATATTAATATTTTTATTAGAATAATACGATATGTTTTTGTTGTAAAAAATTAATTAAATCGTTACATAAATTAAATATATCTTGTTTGGAATTCATGAATTATTTTGATTCGATAATTTATATTTGTGATAATCGTTATTGAAATTCATACAAAAAATTAAAATAAATTAATTATAAATTTATATTTTTTAAAAATAGAATTGTTTTCTGTTTTAAAAAATATAAAAATGTGTGTTTTTTGATAATAAATAATTAACAATTTCAGAAAGAACTAAAAATAGTTGATAATATTTTTTGATTGAAAATAAATAGTATTGAAAGCAAGAAGAAAATATAATTTATGATCAATAAAATGAAACGTGTATTTTATATATATATATATATATATATATATATATATATATATATATATATATTTATAAATATAAATAATACACGTGTGTATATAAACAGAATTTGATATTTCTTCCTAAAAAGAATGAAAACAGAATTATTAATTCGAATTTAATGCTAATAAATTATGAGAAAATTGTATAAAGTTTAGTTTTTTTCAATATAACTTCAAATTATAATATAAATATATGGCAAGAGTAAATAAATTGATATTAAATAAGTTGTTAATGTCATTTGACATATCATCGGATTTATTTATATAAATTATAAATATTTAATACAAATGTTTATTGTGTAGATAAAAGGTATTATGTTGTGATTTATTGTATATATATTTTTATTACCTTTATATATATATGTATATATATATATATATATATATATATATATATAATTAGTATATTTTAGAGTAGTCATAAAATTTAAAACTGTTAAATTATCTTTTTAAAATGTTTTTTTTCTATAAAAATTGACATATAGAAGATATTTGTGGAATTTATTCAAAGTTTGTTTTCTAATTTCACAAAAAATAAACTTGTATAAAAACTAAAATTGTTGAAATTCATATTAGTTTTTGAATTTTTTAAAAAAGTAACTCATTGTACAAAATTATCATGTTTTAATACATTATTATTTCTTAATTAAAATTAAGAATTGACTTCTTTCATTTTTCATTTTCTTTTATTATTTTATTTTTTAAACCTTGTATATATATATATATATATATATATATATATATATATATATAAGGTATAATTTTGATTTAGCGGGCTACATATATATTATGTTGGTACACTCGTCTCGAATATATG
This sequence comes from Neoneuromus ignobilis, assembly GCA_029203775.1. Lineage (NCBI taxonomy): Eukaryota > Metazoa > Arthropoda > Insecta > Megaloptera > Corydalidae > Neoneuromus > Neoneuromus ignobilis. The sequence goes on along the minus strand of CP092095.1, from coordinate 9,336,779 downwards.
TTCCAAATTTCAGCTATGTATGTTTAAAATATCAAAGAGTTTGCATAAATATGGAATCAAGTGCTCCAAAACACTTGAAATGTTGAAAGTGGCATACGATGAGTCTACTTTAAGCCAAAAAATGTTTACAAGTGGTATAAATTCTTCCAAGAAGGCCGAGAAGACACCAACGAACCTCGTTCTGGACGCCCCAGCACGTCAACAACTGATGAGAACGTTGAATGAAGAAAATAGTGTTGGGGAATCGTCTTACCATTAAGAAATATATATTGGCATCTCGTTTGGTTCGTGCCAATCATTTTATTTGTCTTTGTTCCGATTTTTCCGACCAAAAGAACCGTCGCAATCGCCCAAGAGCAATGACGTCAAAATTTATCGACAGGGTCATAACAGGTGATATACTTATGACGTCGATAAGACTCAATAAAATTCCGGATCATATATACAGTTTTCTTTCATTCAGGGGCGTGGTGCATCATGAGTTCTTGCCACAGGGTAGAACAGTAAATAAGGAATATTACCTGCAAGTTATGCGCAATTTGCGCGAAGCAATTAAGAAACGTCCGAATTTGTGGAAACCATGATAACGCCCCTGCTATGCCGCAGGCACCGTATTCCCAGACCTGGCCCCCTGTGATAGAGGCCCATGAAAGTTCGGCGTAACGATTGAGGAAATGAAGACGGCATCGAAAGAGGAGCTATATAATTTTTTGAAATGCTTTGAGGATTGGAAAAAGTGTTGGCACAAGTGCATTATATCCGAGGGGGATTACTTTGAAGGGGACAAAATAAAAATTGATGAATAAATAAATATTCTTTGAAAAAAATAAAAATTCACCTTATTTTTTGATCACACCTCGTATATATCTATATATATATATGTCATCCAAATGTGACGTTTAAATTTCTGTTTTATTAAAAAGAAGCAAAAGCTATACACATATTTCTTTTTAATAAAACACAAATCTTGGCTTCACTTTAGAATGACCCTATATAATGTCTATATATAAAAATCTTCATTTTTAAGAAAACAAATATTAGTCAAAATTAAGATATTATCTATAGAGCTATAAAATGTTTTGTAAAGCTGTAATTCTATTCAAAACTCTCAAAGCAGATTCTTAACTGCAATTAATTTAAACCGTGAGCACACGATTACCGATTTGCTAGATTCATATTTCGTGATTCAGTTAAAGTGTTTGAATAGGGTATTCGAATCTATAAGTAAATAACAATTGTCGATATTCAAGAATGTTTATCAGAAGAGTATATAAATATTAACAAAAATGAATGTTGAAAAATTCTGTGTTTGTACTACTTTACTGAAATTCACCTGGCTGTATCTGTAAAAAATCACTGTATTTATATTTACGTAATTAAGTTGTTTTTTATCTGTAGAAATGTGTACAAATAAAAAATAATAACAAACATGTTTATTTAGTAATTTTTGTGTATTTGGTTTTTAAAGTACTTGTGACAGGTTTTAATAAATTTTTTGTAGTTATTGAGTAGTTGTTGTTAATCAGATTTTATACAAATAAAATAACCTGTATTTTTAAGGTAATTAATTAATCCATATATATATATATATATATATATATATATATATATATATATATATATATAAACAAATACAAAATTATTTTGCTATATGTTTTTTATAAATTAAGTAAAATTAAGACACACGTTTTACTAATAAAAATATCTAAACGTATTTTTTGAGACAACATTACTTCATGATAATTAATCATAAAATAAAAATCTTACAAAATTCAAGTTTGTAAAAAATGTATTCAAAAAGAAACAAGTGGATTCCAAAATAAAAAATACAAATATCATTACCACTTTTTCAATAATTCAGTATTCAGAATTTGTTTCTTTTGAAATTCAAAAAATACTTTTTGTAATTTTTTTTTAGTGACTAATTTCTGTTAAGTATTTATAGAATTCAATGAATTGCAATTAAGTAATTTGTTATTGTCATTTTCTCTCCAATTATGTTGATTGATTTATGTTCAGTTTCATGTTAAACAATAGTTATAAATATGTTTAATATGTGAATAAAATTATTAATTTATTTCTTTGTTTCAGGTAATTTACGATTCTCTTTCCTTTTTCTTCGTATGTATGAATCATACGTAAGTGTTTATAATTTTTTTTTAATATTTTCATTTTGTATACTTAATGAAAAATAATTACATTATATGTAAAAAATGATCTTATTAAGAATTGATATGTTAATGAATAAAAATCAATAGTTCATTTTTATTTTTGCATAAATTTCATAATGTTTATTTATAACTGTAGTTTATATATATATATATATATATATATATATAAATAATCATATCTTATTATCAATGAAATGCAGTCAGATGTCAATGTCACTACTGATTACAATGAAGGCCAAAAACTTGTACAATACGTCATTTTATATATAAAATAGTTATATTAAAAATAATTGAAATGATTTGAGATGATTAATGTACATAAATTTGAATTAATCATTATTTTTTATACGAATTAAAATTACACAGATATTAGAAATAACTTGTTTGTTTAAATGAACGATACACGTTTGAAATTTGATACGACACTGATTTGGATTCCAGTTAAAAACCGCACATATAAATAATTTTGAAAGGATACTTGTTGAACTTTTCAGTTAACAAGAATAATTTAGAATGTAATATACGTAATTGTACTAATAGCAAATTATTCGTACGCTAGTTGCAATAAAACAATTAGTATTCTATAATGAAAATTGGGTCGTTTAGATGGTCGATAAGAAATGTCGTAGAGAACACGTTTTCTAACTAAAAGTGTTTGTAATAGTATCGAAACATCTCATTGTTCGAACAGTGAATCGTATTTCTAGACATTTAAGGAAAAACGTTGTTAGAATGCAACGAATTTCAATGCAAATAGAATTTAGTAACGAGTTTTTAAAGTAGGTTCTGGCGTTTATTTTTGCATAATGTGTTAATTTTTCAAATACACTTGGAAAGTATTTTTACTGATGTATTGATAAATATTTGTAAAAAAAATATTCGATATCCACATTCCATTTGATCGAGTATATAGAAAAAGTGTCACATATATAAATAATTTTTCAGGCGTTGTATAGTTGTTCGATTTAGATTTTTGCAAGTTATATAAAAAATCAGCAAGTTTCACTAGACAGATATAAAATATTAATATGATATTAAATTCTTGAAGAAACTCAATGCATTAGTCATACATATATTACGTATTCTGTTTTAAATCTGCTCTTTGGCAAAATACCAAAAATATAGATCTGATGAGGAAATAGTTTTTTAGTTACTTCCAGTTGTGTGCTTAACTAATTATAATTTTAATATTATTAGCTATATTTTATCTTTCTCTTACATACACAACCTGATTTAAAAGTCGTGTATTGTTTTATAAAATTGTACAGTAGAGTAATTTTTCATTGTCATTTATATAAATTATTTTATGGTTAAAAAGAAAATATCGAGTAGAAAGACATTTGTTCTCTTGACAATTCATTGTTTTTGATTAACTGATTTCATTTATTAATAATTTGACAAAATTCTTCTTAAAAAATAAATGGGAAAATATTTTTTCCAAGATTTATTTTAGAAGTCTATAGCACAGTTTCAAAATGAATTTGTGTAATTTATTTTTACTGTAAAGTTACAAGTTGTTTTTTTAAATAGTGAAAGTTATCATTCTTTCATTTTTTATCTTCTGGGTTTATTTTTAAAATAAGAAATGTAATCTTTTTTAAGTAAATAGAGATATTGAAGTGAATTTATTTATTCGAATAATATATTTTTTTTAATTGAATTAATAATATTTAAAAAAGAAAAAAAGAATAAACAACTTATTATAATAACATTATTTTTGTTCAAAGATTTATATTTATATATATATATATATATTAATTTTGCTTTGTTTAAATTAATTTCATTTTATTTTTTTTCATATCCTAAAAAGGTCTTTGAAATAAAACAAATGTCATGTTCTATTCTTGAAATTAAATTATGAAATATATGTTAATAAGAAATAGAATGAGTCAATATATAATAAATATATTTATTTACTTTAAAAATAATTTGTTCATTATGTTTTTAAATATAAATGTTTTTTTTATTGCTATTGATATGAAAACGTATTTATCATATGTGTCAAATAAATTGCATTAAATATTAATTTGTTTATATTGTTTTGATTAAATAAATCAAATTGGTTGTTTCATTACCAAATATAATTTATAAAAGTCGTGAAAATAAACGATATCAAATCTAGACCGTTAAGATGTTCGATATTTAAATAAATAATGTGATTCTGTCGTATACGATTTCAGAAAACAATGATAGTTACTTATTCTTTTATTTATGTGTCGAATATTTGTCAATGTCATTAGTATTAATTTGCATCTATTGAATCCTCGAGTACTGGGTCACACAGTGAAATAATGGACGTACGTCGACCGTTAGTTTATTGACCCAATAACAACAAATCGGAAATGAATTCTTTCCCACTGACCACGAACTGCTAGCTAGGAACAAAACAAGTCAACCACCTTTGCTTTTAGGCATAGAAATCTCTATGCAGCAATAAATTTCTTACTTCTCATCTGTATCAGAATCCATCGAGCTCAGTCTGTCGCACGTTCGTGATACTCGTTCCGTCCTTTTCTTTATCGCCACGGAATATGGAACAGCACAACAAACCCACATGTTTGAGAATTAAATCCTCTTATGTGTATCACCTGTTCATGAAATTGTTCATAATTCGTTTCGTACAGTATTATTGATCGATCGAGTTTTGCGTATTAATTGTTTTTCGTGTAAACATCGACACTGGTTCAAATTCACGCGCTTGTTGCATTAGTTTTGCTACTTTGGAAGCATTTTTAATGACAGTCGCGTCATGTGTAAGACCGCTGTATTGTTGCAGAGTTACGCACCTACTTGGCTCGTGTATATTTCCGAACACTACACACTTATTTTCTGAGAAGAACCTGACGTCATAACGGTAGTGAAATTCTTTTATTTTGAATATCTCGACCCTATTAATCATGTTATGGAAATGGCGCTTATATTTTTTTCAATGTCGTTTTTTTTTCATCATCTAACATTCGTGTTAAAATAATATACCTGTGTATTTTAGTATAAGGTTTTTAAGGTTTGCACATAATTAAATATTAATCAAAACAATTAATCCGACCTCATAGGTTGATTATATCATACGTTTGATATTCTAATATATACAGTAGCGGTTAAAGAAATTACATCACCTGTTAATTTCGTATATTTTTTTATATTGTTCCGAAACACTGTGTAATAGGTGATTTTTATATTATTTCTATGAGTCATGGGGCTCTTCATTAAATATACAACAGATGTTTGAATCATCTAAAGCATATTAAACAGCGGAATAATATTTTTCAAAGGGTATTCTTATCTTTTATTATCTATTGACATAGACACTATAAAATTTCTTACATACATCAGAATATTTCATAATCTAAAGTTTACGTTCTGCATGTATTTAACAAAAATTTTATCAATGTGGACAGTCTATATAGTTTCTCAAGAAAACCATTCTCTTCAGCAACTCCTGATTAGATAATTTACTGCACCTATCATTAAGCTAGAAATTGAAGAAGATGTAAAAATGCATATATTTTAAAAAAAAAATACAAATCAAACCTTTCACTTCTGCATATCTTACATCAGATGATGTTGACCCTTTTAATAATATCCAGCTGTCAATGTAATAACATTTTTTGATAATATCAATGTCAATTAGTTCGTAAAAAATATAATAAATCATAAATATCGATGTCTAAAAATCAGAGCAAATGAACAGTCAGACGAAATAACCATTTATTATTTTTTAAATTGGCTGAAGTAGATTTTACTAAAAGACAATTTCTTTGCATAGTTAATCACGTAAGACGAATCTTTTTATCCATAATAAATATAGATTAAATATCATTGGGTACCTTGCACTTGATAAATTTTCTTTCAATGAATTATTTATAAATATTCAATAAAAATATATATTTAATGTATTTTTGTATTTTTCCAACAATTTTATCCATACAAAGAATGTATTTTATATTGAATTTATAACAAAATTTATTTATATCAAAAATTAACCTAAGTTTTTATAAAAAAAAACAATGACATTTTCAAAAAACTTAATTGTATAAATGTATAATTACAAATGGATGTAATAAAAATAAATTGAATTAAATAAAAACAATAATTATGAACGATTATTTAAGTACACATCAAAAATAATTATATGTCAAGGTGCAATTTAAAAGATTAATTGTATTTTAAATATTCGAAAAGGTTGATTTGATTCAATTAGAATGTTAAGAAAGACGTTCATTTTCTTTGTGGCAGATCGTTTCATGTTTCATTGTTTTTATTACCATCGTTTCTTATCTTATTGTATTTTTTGTTCGAAAGATAAAAATAAACACAAATACATCTCGATATCTTTATATCGGCGTGAAAGTAAGACAATAAGAGAACAAGTATTTGTTTATGGACCAATGACCTTTGCATGCGTGTTAGATCGTTGTAGAAGAATGTATTTTTCTAAAGAAAGTGATAAACATCTGTTTATCTCCATAATCAATAATTATAGTTATTTGTCGGTTACGGAGATTTAATGAACAATTGCGAATATTCAATATGGAACGTAATATAAATATGTAGAATCTTATTTGGTTCGGTATTCCGTTTTACATACGATTAAGAATTTTATTAAATACAGATAGTCGATAGTAAAATCTGTTGAAAAAATATACACTTTCTTATTTTTACTTATATGGATTTTTATAGACGTACGTGTACGTATGAACGTTTGAAATAAACTATTTTTTGGGTCAAAGAATGTGATCTCTTTTTTGTTGCAATGTTTGACGTACATCGTTTCATATATAATAAAACATCAGTTGCAACCGCCGCAGGCTTTTGATCAGTGTTTCGCGGCGCGGTTTCTAATTCAGACGATCTTTTTTTTCTCTCGTAACTCGTTTACAAATTAGTTGACGTTTTTATTTTATCTGTCTATAGATTTCTTTATCAATTTTGTTCATAAAGCGTTCAGAAATTGATCATTTATTAGTTATTTATTGTCGTTCTCTTGCACTATCCTCAATGAGTATTTTAATTTCTAATTTAATTTTTCATATATGGATACATAGATATCAATCTTTTAAGTTGTCTACTGTTTGTTAAGCATGTAACATGAAATTAAAATGATGAAATAAGGAAAACATATGAAACATTACTTGCGTTTATTACAAATACAAATCATATTTTAATATTTTATATATATATATGTGTGTGTGTGTGTGTATGTGTGTGTGTGAGCGTATGTGTTTAAGCATGATAGAACTTCAAATTGAATTCCTATCGAAAGTTCTATCACGCTTAAAAAAACATTTTTTATCTCTCTTTATATATAAAATTGTGGAATATATGTATAATATTTTTAAAAACATTTTCCAGTTGCTAAATATTTTCAGTCAAAACCTTTTTTGTGTTTCTTTTCTCTTTAGTTTGTATTTTTTTAATTATTCTGTAATCTATGAAAAAAAATCAAAGTTATTATTTCTTGATTTGTTTTAATTTAATATATTTATAAAATTATGTCTAATTAAATTGTTTTAAATTCATATCATGGTACTAAGAGAATGAATTATAAAAAAAATATTTTTTTTTTATAAATTTTAATAAATTTTCATTTAAACTTCAGAAGTTTAAATGAAAATAAAACAAAAAGTGTTTAATTTATTAGCTACATATTTATTTTTATTTTTAAGCATATTCTATAGTATTAATGATGAAACACAATTTCACTCATATGACTACCAAGACTTCACTTGGCATAATACATTCGTTTAGTCCAATTTTAACTCACTCTTTCACATAATTGTGATCCAATTTCATGAATTACACGTTCAATGTTCACTTTTAATGCTTTTGTTGTTTGTGGTTTATCAACATGAATCAGTGATTCCACATAATCTCACAAAAAATAATTCAATTGAGTTAGATCACACGATCTTGGTGGCCAATTGATGGGTCCACTTCGTGAAAGAATGGACTCATTAAACTTTTATATAAAAAAAATGAAATTTTTATAAAATGTTGTTGAAGTATTATTAAACATTCCTTAATAATTTTCCAAACTATACTGAGTTGTAATATCAAAATCAAACATAGCTACCAACAGTTGTTAAAATTCTGACATTGGAAACCCCTATATATATTTCTAGAAATAAAGAATAGAATTTGAAATTTCATCATTTATAATAAATAACAAAAAAACAACCAGTAAATTCCATTTTAAAAACTTTAAACATCTCAAAAGGATTTTAAAGATAAGAAATAAGAATGGATGAAAAAACTAATTTAATAAATTGTTGAGACTTAAGAGTGTAATTAAATAAAATCCGAACACAAATTAATTAAAATCAGTAAGTATATCAGCTTTCGATCTAAACGTTTAATGCAACATTTTCATAATACAAACTCGAAGTTGTATTTTTTTAATTAGTCGCGATTAATAATTATAGTACATACTACATCAACTTAATATTATTATATAAGTGTACAGTTATTAATTACATTAATTACATCACTGTGCAGCTACAGATTGTTATTAAGTATTATTTAAAAACCATAATAACTGTTTTTTTTGTGAAACATATGGTTTTATTAATACTTACGACTTATGTGCAAGTTTATTCAATGTTCAATTTGTGTATACAAATAAAATAAAATATTTGACAATTTAAAAAGACCAGTACTTAAAAAAGTGAATGGCATTAACTTTTAAATGATTTTTTTATATAATAATTCAAATAAACTTGTGAAGTATGTGCTCTTTTACAAAAAAGATGAAACTGATTATATATTTACATACATACATACATACACATACCCTTTACAGTTGAATCCCCTCGAAAACAGCATAGAGGCGGTCTTTCTACCCCTAAAAACAGTTTACTATTGGCGGTTCTTTTATCCCTTGTAGTAAAAATCTGTTTTTCTATACACATGAGAAAGAAGAAATTTTGATTGAAACAATTTAAAAATTTAAAATAGATGTTTTGTATAATGAAAATGTTTTTTAAACCCTTGTAAACCGAGACAAAATAAAAACTAAATTCATGTCTATGTTTGTATAGAAAAATCAAATATAATTAGTTTCCAATTTGATCGAGAGACAAAATATCGTAAATAGACATTCAAACTGATAAAATAACTAATAAGAATATTAGAATTGAATATTATTTTACTCGTAAGTGAAAGTGTTCGGTTAAGACTTAATAAAAAAAGTAAAGTTCTAAAATAAGTTGTCAAATAAAACAAGCTATTTTGAAGAGATTAAAACGATCTGGTTTAGAAATACATTCATACTGATTGTAAAAGGTAAACAAATCGTTTAAAATTGTCAAAGAGAACTGATTATTATTTTCGATAAATAAATGTTTGTATTTGAAATAATTTCTAATTAGAGAGAAATAACTTAAAAAATATTTATTAATGTAATAGCTGCTTAAAATTCAGTCTTTTAATATATTTAAAATATATTTTATATTTTTTAAGATTGTATGTAAAATCATACACATATATATTTATTTTTACTTGATAAAATAAAATACAATCCTATATTTGTTTTCATATTAAGTAGAATACTTCTTGATAATAAATTACTATTTTAATCATCAACCACAAACAATAATTCTTTATCACGTTTTATATTTTTTAGAATAAAAATTAATTTATTCAAATAATAGGAATAGAACGGTATTATTACTGAAAACATCATTTATATATTTATCTTATTAGGTCAAAGTGTGGCAGTTAAGAAATATATTAAAGAATAAAATTAATTATAAATTATTTATTTATGTAGAAAAGAAAATATAGGTCAAATAAATTCTAGGAAAAAAAAACTTAATCACAGTTTCTTTGTACACATCTGAACTAAATTGATTAAAATTTATCACAAGTCTAGAAACTGATCTATTAATTCCGTTTTAATTAAATTCCAATTATACATTCGCTTTTAATGTCTATTTGAAAATTTTAATCACGAATCTACTATTTAAATAAATAATTGTTTACAGCAGTTCAGTGCAGAAAGTTTAATTAATAAGAAAGTTATGCGAAAAAAAACCGTTTTTCGAATATAAATTCGTGGATCGAGATTTACTATCGTTTATTTTTTTCTACTATTTACTTTATAATCGTTCACATTTATTTTTTGTATTTTTGCCAGAGGTTATTTTGATTAGTAATAGTTTCATTTTTTAGGTGTGTAACGCATTCATCCGTAATCGATTTTACGGATAATTTGGTAAATATGTTAATTCAATCATATGAGTTAAATTTAGATGTTTGTTCATGTTGTGTAATGTAAAGGATCATCCAAATGCGACGCCTAGATGTTTCTTCTCAACAAAACACAAACTATTTGGAATTTTTTCAAACTGTTTTTTTTATTGAAAGTATGATTCATTACAATTATACATGGAACAAAATATCGTTCAAAAGTCCATCACGACTTCTTCTGCAGGCATCAATTCGAATATTAAAATTTTCAATGACTTTTCGACATGTTTCTGGATTTATTTTACGAATTGCAACTCGAATGTTGTTCTTTAGGTCATTAATTGTTTATGACTTGTTAACATAGACTCGAAAAAATACACAAAAAAATCTAATAGTATTAAATCGCATAATTTTGAATGTGTATTTCGTGAAATTACACGTTGACGAAATTTCGATCTCAAAACCTGAATATTTCCTCGAGTTGTGTGACATTTAGCACCGTCTTATTATAAATAGACATCATACAGATCAATATCATTCGATTCTAGCCATGAAGTCACTCAATATTGATTGATATCGTTCAGCATTATTTTCGAAAAAAATTATACAGTGATTCCATTTGCCCAAAATGCACACTAAAGAATAACTTTTTGTGGATGTAGAAACTTTTCATGAATAACACGAGGATTTTCATCATCCCAGATATGACAATCTTGCTTATTAACGAATCCATCCATTGTTAAATGAGCTTTATCACTAAATAAAATTTTGCTTGAAACAATAGATCTGTTGTTTATTGTCCAACAATCCAACTAGCGAAATTACCTATCCATAGTTAAAATTGTAACCTTCTACTAAAACAAAAAGGCTTATTAAGTCATTTGAAAAAAAACATGACTTATAAACATTATATAGTGTTGACATCTAGGCGTCACATTTGGATGACTGTATATATAGTATATTTTCTATTTGACTTATAAAATAGTGATAAATATGAGAACATTTAGAAAATTGTTTTTATTTTTAATCTTTATTTACTTTATAATATTCTTCATTAGAAAATAATTCGTCCTTTGTATAGTGTTTTGATAATAGAAATTAATTATGTTATTGACTTCTGTCTTAGTAAAATAATTAAATAATTATAGAAATATGTTTTATTCACGTCTCTCTCTCTCTCTCTCTCTCTCTCTCTCTCTCTCTCTATATATATATATATATATATATATATATATATATATATATATATATATATATATATATTGTTATTGCATTATAAAAGGAAACATCAATAGATTAAACGACAGGTGGGCTGGCATGATTGCAATAAAAATAAATCCATTAATGGTTGACAATTAACGTGATGTAACTCGTATAAAAATCATTTCTATGTTTAATTCGAAGAATATAGGTCGTCTGACTAGGCGTGTCAGTCAACACCGCGTTGGTAGTCGGCGTGGGTTGATGGTCGTTTCGAAACGAGTGCACTGTAACAAGAAGTTCTATGGGTCATCGCATCACTTGCGTTTGTATCGAACAAGTTTGTTCTTTTTCATATATGGCCGCGTGTGTGTGTGTGTATTCTGTGTGGGTTGGTTGGCGTTGTAAAAAGATCAAGTAGCCATTGAAATCTTGTGCGTTGTGGCCGCGGCGAGCGTGCGACGTTGTCTTCTCTTTGGACCGATGTACAAATGTATGTTCATCTACTTCAGTGACCTGTTGTGTGGAATTGTGTCAAGCTTTAGTCCGGTAGTGGGCTTACTAACCATTGCAGTTCGTCTTAATATGGGTTCACAGATGTATCTCGCTGATGGGTTTCTCACGCTGGCGATGATTTTACTTAATCGATACGCGAACCACCTACTCATTTAATTAACACGTGTGTTCAGTTTCACGGCAATAATTCATACATATTTTTTTATATAATATTCTAAACGATTTTTTACGATCTAGTTTCTTATCAGTTTTTTTTCTCTTTTACACATTCTAATATTTTTTCTTACGTTTTCAAATAATTGCGGTTTTTTTTCTTTTAACTGAATTTATAATCGAAGGTTGTTTCATTTAGTAACGGTTTCATCATAGACTATATAGTTTATTTATCTGATTGTATTGACAGTTACATAAATTTAATTCTAAATTAATTTATTTGATATTTTACTTAATTAGACACCATATATATATATATATATATATATATATATATATATATATATATATATATATATATATATATATATATGGTTTTCCAATAAGGATATCAGCTGATGGCAGCTATGTTTGAATTTTTTCAAGCTCATTTTGACATTTCAATTCAGTATAGTTTGACAAATTATAATAGAACGTTTAACACTTTAACGAAACAAAAATTTAATAAGTTTATTATTTCATGAAATAGGCCCATCAATTGACCATCAAGATGATGTGATTTAACTCCATTGGATTATTTTTTGTGAAATTATGTGAAATCATTGGTTAATGCTGATAAATCATTAACAACAGAAGCATTAAAAATAAACAATAAAAATTAACTATGAGTGAAATTGTGTTCCATTATTAAAGCCATAGAATATGCTTTAAGGGGTTATACGCACTTGCGAGGTGCAAAAACGACGTTTTTTTAGGAATTTTTTTTAGAAACAGTATTTATTTTGCAATTACAAATTATGGTTATTTGAATAGATCCTACTTTCAAGAATAAAATAACATGTCGATCATAAAAAAATATTGAAGTGCACCGCTCCTGCAGACGATGTCTCGAACGACCTCCAAAAAAAGGCGCTTGGCGGTGATCTCCATATCGGCGGTTTGGATTATTTGAAATCAAAAAATATGGTCAATTCTTTAAAGGATAGATTAATGCAGGTATTGAACAAAGGAATAATAAAAATTTTCATTTTTGACAAAATGGCGTCTACTTGAAAAAATTTTTCGTTTTTTACTAAAATTTTCGCTCCAAATTGTTTAAAAAAATAGTAATAATTTTTGTAAACCTTATTCCTTCGTTCAATACCTGAGGAATATATTTGAGAAGATTGTGTGAAAATTTGAGACCGATCGGTTCAGCCATTTCTGAGATATCGAGATCACCGACTATGAAAACACCGTTGTGAGATAAACGCGTTTGAAGTTTCGGAAGTAGTTTACACATAGTTAAAATTTTTTTACAAATTCAGGTGTATGTCCGAAAATATTTATCGGATTTACTTCAAATTTTCAGAGAATATACTCAAATATATGTGCATTCCGAAAATGCAAAAAAAATCGATTTTTTGAAATTTCTAATTGCGTATAACCCCTTAAAATAAAAGTAAATAAATAACTTATTAATTAAATACTTTTTGTTTTATTTCCATTTAAACTTCGGAAGTGCTTATTGAAAAATTCTCTCTATATATATATATAATATATAATGCTTATCAATTATTATGTACATAATAATAATTTTAATTTAAAATTGAAATTATTAATATTTTATTAAATAAAATATTTGTTTTTCTTTTAAAAAACTAAAATATAACATATTCCAAGGTAACTTTCCGAGAAATTTATATCTTTAATTTTCTATATTAATCAATTGACAGATGATATTGTTTCTTGTTGAAGTAAAAAATTAAAAATATTGAAAGGTTATTTATATATTTACACAATATATATATATATATATATATATATATATATATATATATATATATATATATATATAAGTGTAGACAATTATTTATATGAAAAACTATGTTAAATGTGTTCCAACAAGAAATGTAGTGATTAATAAAGTTGTATTTACAAAATAAATCTCAAAAATAAAACTCGCTAAATGTAAAAAAGATAAAATCGTTTTGATTTACATATAAGGTGTATTTGTAATGAACTAAAATGCAAGCAGGTAATAATTTATCGACCAGTTAGTGTACATCGAGTTCAGATATTGAGAAAACCTGTGGAGTCAAAACATATCAAGAGCGATTCCTTTGTCTCGACAGTAGTGACAGATTTAAAAATACATGATTAATAGTTACACTGCATGGATGATTTATCATACGTTATGTTACAATGGAATTTATGTATAGGATCGGATCGTTGCGTTTATTGTTATAAACTTAACAATGTATCGAAATCGACATGCTGCTGCGCGATGTACGTATGTATCCCTGTTTCATATCGGTCACTGAAAGTAGCTAAGATGTTTTATGAAATGATTAGGATGTATGGTTGTTTGAGACAAGAATTTCAATTGCCAATTTAAATATCTCGACTTAGAAATTTCTTTTTTCGGTGATCAAAAATTAATTATCCGTAGTACGGATTGATGTGCGTTGCGTTAGAAAATGTGTACGTTTGTAGTCTTTTAAAGAATGTCTAATATATTCATACACGTACGTATAAGTGGATGTGTATGTATTTATATAAATAGCTTAGAGCAAGTAGGAGAAAATTGGAAAACGCAATAACGTTAACACATGGCGTTAATTTACTTACGGTTTTTTAAATTAAAATTCAATTTTTATTGTAAGTATTTTTCGAATGTATTTAGATAATATAATAGTGTTATAGAAAACTACAAACTGTAAATAATAATATATAATATGAAAATTCTTTTTATAAATTCTACATGAAAAAAAATAAACACTTGTTTGAGGTACTCACTTTCATTATTTTTTTTAAACTATTTTTATATAAGGTCAACCAAATGTAACACCTAGATTTGTGTTTTATTAAAAATAAATAAAAAAAACTATACACATGTTTCCCTATACATATGTTTCTTTTTAATAACACACAAATCTAGGCGTCTCATTTGGATGGCCATATATAAGAATCTTCAACGCTTTTATATGAATGTGTACTTGAGTTATGAATGTATATTTAACCGAAATTTTTAACTTGTCTTTATATTATTTTATTTATTTTCATATTTGTTCCAACATTCCAAATAAGAATAATCTAATTATATGGTGTATTTTAAGTTCGTTTTAGCTCACAAATACTTTATATGAATATTGATTTTTGACTTGTTTAAATTACTGTCAAAAATAAATTATTTCTTATGCTAATTTGAACTAGTTTGGATCGTTTCTTTTTATATTTAGTTAGGTCAATGGACTGGTTGAAATTTTTTAAACAGAAAATTTTTGTTTAACACACATTATTTTATATATATATATATATATATATATATATATATATATATATATATATATATATATCACTTTTTATATATGCTAAATTATAATTATATAGCATGAGTGCTCCATCTAATAATTTAGGAACATTTATTAATCTGTGACTAATTATTAAATAGTTTATCATTGCGTAAAATTTCAGTCATATTATTTCATTATGTTTATTTTATAAATTAGTTATAGTTTTTTATGTTTTTGTCTGTATATAAATATGTGTGTGTGTGTGTATGGTCATCCAAATGTGACGCCTAGAGTTGTGTTTTATTAAAAAGAAACATGTATACAAGATGGTGTATAGGAAAACATATGTATAAAACACAAATCTAGGCGTCACATTTGGATGACCCTATATAAAGTCATAGTTCAAAATAAGAAAGGAATTTTTTTCCTCTAATTCTTATTATTTATAAAATTTAGAATATTTACAATTATTACCCTTATTCTCTTGCAAAAAATAAGATTCTTAATAAAGGTATGATGGATTTTTGTCATTGATTTTGAAAAAATTAAAAAATAGATTATATTTTCAGGTCATATGAAGTATTTGATTGTAATTTATTTACTTATAACTTTTTTGATTGACGATAATATGATGTCATTAAGGGGTTATACGCAGTTAGAAATTTCAAAAAATCGATTTTTTTTTGCATTTTCGGAATGCACATATATTTGAGTATATTCTCTGAAAATTTGAAGTAAATCCGATAAATATTTATTATACCATGTAAGTTGAAAAAAAAAATTTTTAACTATGTGTAAACTACTTCCGAAACTTCAAACGCGTTTATCTCAAAACGGTGTTTTCATAGTCGGTGATCTCGATATCTCAGAAATGGCTGAACCGATCGGTCTCAAATTTTCACACAATCTTTTCAAATATATTCCTCAGGTATTGAACGAAGGAATAAGGTTTACAAAAATTATTACTATTTTTTTTAAACAATTTGGAGCGAAAATGCTAGTAAAAAACGAAAAAAATTTTTCAAGTAGACGCCATTTTGTCAAAAATGAAAATTTTTATTATTCCTTCGTTCAATACCTGCATTAATCTATCCTTTAAAAGAATTGACCATATTTTTTGATTTCGAATAATCCAAACCGCCGATATGGAGATCACCGCCAAGCGCCTTTTTTTGGAGGTCGTTCGAAACATCGTCTGCAGGAGCGGTGCACTTCAATATTTTTTTATGATCAACATGTTATTTTATTCTTGAAAGTAGGATCTATTCAAATAACCATAATTTGTAATTGCAAAATAAATACTGTTTCTAAAAAAAATTCCTAAAAAAACGTCGTTTTTGCGCCTCGCAACTGCGTATAACCCCTTAATTAAATTAAATATATTATAATAAAACATGTAATTTTTTTGAGACACGTTATTTTTTTAATTTTTCAAAATGTTTTTTTTCTATAGAAACATTTATTTTTATTTTATGAATTTTTAAGATTTCATGGAACATAATTTCGGAAACACTAGTTTAATAATATGACCGAGAACAAATGTTCTTCAGTTCAACAAATAAATTCAAGGAATGCAGTCAAGTAGTTCACTTTCATTATTGCAGCACATGGACCAAGAAAATATGTTACAACACATCAAATTTATGTTTGTTTATATGATGTAGTTTATACATCAAAGGAACATTCGTGCAAAAGGGAAACATTTTATCAATGACTATAAACATTTTACGAGCAAAAGAAAAGCATATGAAAAAGGGTTTTCCAATAATTTGTTTGAACAGTAATTCGGTCTGTTTTGATAAATGTTATTGGGCACTAAAATACATTTTTTCGTATTAAGTATTTAGTTTATTTGTAGAACGTTTTTATATCACGTATTTTATTTAACATAAATAACCTGTACATTAATTTTATGTCCAGTTTTATTAGTAACTATATTTATATTTTTTATATGTAATAAATATTTAAGACAAATCATAAATAAAGTATTTCGTAAATATTTTTAAGTCAATGTAATCTTATATACAGTTAGTGGTCATACAAAAATTGAATATGTTTGATTTTATATAAAAACTCTAATTCAAACAGATCATTAAATTCGATTTTTTATTTTAAAATTTTAAGAAACGAATTTTTAAAATATCTAAATGTTTAATCATTCATGAAAATAATTTATCAAGTGTTGATCTTCACAGTTGATAAATTTGGTATGTTGTAATATATTTTCTTGGTCCACCTGTCGTAATAATGAAAGTAAATACATTTGACTACATTCTATTAATCTATTTGTCATTGTATTGTGAAATAAAAAATACAAGAAAATCAAAAATCGTTCAACTAATTTATACATTTGTCATATGACTTGGATTTCTTTTTGATTGTATTATTTAAAACAGTTGTTTAGAAGAAATTTTAATTATAAAACATTTTCAGTAATTTTATAAAATTATTATATTTAAATATTAGAAAGCTAAATTTATTTCACTAGATGCTTTTATCATGTATATATAAATTTATTATTTTTAAATATTGTAGTAATACAAACCTGATTTTGCCTATAGATGTTTAATATCCAATTTTCTTACATTATTGAATCATTAGTCATTAATGAAAAAATAAAAAAAATATCATTGAAATTCTATTAATTTTTTAATATATTTCTATCGGGAATAAAATAACGTTTACATATTACTCAGTAACAGACAACGATTTATGATTTATTCATATTGTATTGAAACCTCTTGATTATAAATATGTTTACTAAAAAAAAGTACTCATGTTGAAGTCATTCAAAACATCCTTTTTCATTATAGTTTCGTCGATGAATTACATACATATTGATGAAACACGGTTCTTCAAAATGTTGTATTTATGTTTCATTGAATTTTCGATATTTTTTTCATTGGACTTTATTTAAATATTTATTCATCATAAACAAGTTTCGACCATATTATGATAAAACGTTTCATTTTATTTGACTTTCTGTATCGTTAATGAATGTTGATAATCGTGAATCTTAATTATGAATATTTAATGAATTTTCTGTGAACGACTTTTTGTCATATATATATATATATATATATATATATATATATATATATATATATATATATATATATATATTTTCACACACATACATTAATACTACATTCTTTCATACCTATTTTGTTATATAATATTTAATACAGTTAAATATTTTTGAGATAAACTAAGAAAATAAATGATGGCTATAAATAATACAGTCCTATAAAATATGTTAAAGATAAGTTCATAAATATTTTTAGTTCTGAAATTACTGTAAAAGGAGATAAACAGTAATAATCATTTGTGTGTGTGTGTGTGTGAATATATATATATATATATATATATATATAAATGCATATTAGATATAAAAAGTATTTAATCTATTAATGCAATAAAGTTTTTAGACATACAAAAATGTATATCTAGAGAAGATACTAAAGAATAATGAAATCTTTTATTAGAACTGTAAAGTAATAGAGGTTATCACAATTATCAGTTAAAAAAGTTGTATATATATATATATGTATAAATATTTGTAAATTTGTGTAGTAATTTTTTGTAAATACGTATTTTTTAAATCGTATATATTTAATAAAATGATGATACGAAAAACGTTTTTGTACAAAATTATTCATTAAATTACAGTACTCGTTTACATGCCTATGTATATATGACTAATCTAACAGCATATCAAATATAATTAATATAACTGAAATCATCGAAACACCGACAATACATTTTTGTCTCGTGTACAATTTTTTACAATCGATAATCGTCGGAAATATTTGTATAAAATCACTAATACGTGTAAACAGTTATAAATTACATATAGGACACAATGACACGTTTCATATTTTCAAATTAAAAGAACATATATCCGGAAGGGACGGCGGATACAGCAATTGATAAATTGATATTTAATCGCCCACAACCTTTAAAAGCTGGTTAAAGTCATTAAATCATACTTAAGTATGGCACTTGAACAATGACTATTTTAATGTGTTATCGTCTCGTCATGCCCGCTTTGTACAGGTCAAAAAGTCAACTTACAGATACTAATAGAAAAAGCAATTGCTGTTACATGTACCCGTCCATTGGTTGAAAGATCACAAGATTAAAATATTATCAGTAACGATTTTAACATTAAGTGAACGCTCGGCATGACTACCTGACAATCAAATATTATATTAGCACATACACAAATATATATATAATATTTAATACTTGGAAATTTACATTATTCGTTTTATGTACAGAAATAAACCGTTAGACTTTTGTATGACAAAGAATGCGCGGGTGGAACATAATTGTAGTGTGTGGTGACAATAGAGTGATGTCAAAGCGGAGAACACTGTAGAATTTTTTGTATAAACATTTTCTATCATGTTTGAACAAAATAGGCAAAAAGACAACGTTAAATAATTAACATGTTTGTGACTGTTGAACGTTGGACAGATTGAAAATATTTTACTGACTAAAATACAGCTATAAATAATATAGCATACATTGATGTATATATAAGTACATAAAAAATTGAAATGTAGCTACGTTATTTATACAAAAAATATTTAGTAAATAAAGTTAAATATTTTCAAATGTTGCCTTTGAAATAGCTGTAAATATTTATATATTAAGTATAAATAAAATGCGAGTGTATGTAATTTAATAGTTTTTAAATTCTCAATATGTTTTCTAAATTCGATAGATAAAAAAAATGTCATTTTTAACATTCAAATAATTCTATTCGACTTTTATTAAATCTTGATTGCATGATTCTTAACTCGTTTATTTCTATAATTCTAAATAAATAGGTTTTAATTCGAAATAGAGTTAATATGAACGAATGCTAGTCTTTTTGTACTACAAAAATAATATGCACGTAAATATAAAACGCTCTGAGTTCGAAACGAGTTTTGTTTGAGTTTCAGTGTTAGCAGTTATTTTTAATTTTATTACCATTCAAACGTTCTGTGTATCACGCACTCCGATCATTGACCCGATCATTAATTGATTACAAAATTTCAGATCGAAGTGATGGATTATAAAAAAGTGATTAAATTCTATAAATGAATAATTTAAACGCTCATTATTATTTTTTCCATTTCGCTAGTATCATTTTATCAATAGAAACTGGTTTCGAATTTTTTCAACACTCACAGATTTAGATTTACAATATTTTTTTTCACGTACTCCATTTGTAATTGTCAAGATTATCTACTGTCTGTACGAAATTGACAATTATTTCAATAATATTATGGTAATTAATATTGATTGAGTTTCGTTTACGTACATTTTTAAATTTTAAAACATGGACATACGCATTAATATTATTATTTTATACATAGAGTTTCTAATCGACAGTTTTGTTGTATAATTATGATATATGTTTATTATCAAATCGATAAAAACACGAAATAATATTTAAAATATAACCTAGTCGAAGTATAAAATTAATAATTACTGGAATTACATATTAATTTAATAATTTACATAAAAAAACAACTAAAGATTAGTGACTGTCTTACTATAATTTTTGAATATATTTGTGTGATTATCTCTTATTAAAAAAATATATGATTTTCGAAATTTGACAGAACTGCAATTATAGTTAATTTAAAAAATAACTTAATGAATAAAAATACTGAATATATATTTTTATTATTAATAATGATTGATACTATTATATTAATCATTGTTAATCTATGTTCTTACATATTTTTCCATTAATTTATTTATGTTGTAATGTTGTTAACAACGTCGGCGAATTAACAAATAAACATAAATACAAATATATCTAGAGCAAATCATTCAATTCTTATGTTATTTATTTTTTTATTGTTGTTAATGACCATGTATTACAAATCTAAACAATCTTCAATGTAACTCCATCATGTACTAACTTTTTTTACATGAAATAAATGTAGCCAGTTCGAGGTCAGTAAATTGTTCATAATAAAAATAGTTTTTTTTTAGTACATAGTTATATTGAAATTAAGTATTGTTCATTTAGCTTAAATTAATCAAACTAGCTTGTAAATTTCAATCATATTATCAAATGATTTTAATCGGTTTTTAATTATTGTTCGAATATTTATATTGATTTTTATAGATGTAAAATGAATTAATAATTTTTATATATTTTCTATTGCTAAATTTATTTTTAATTTTACAAAAGCTTGTAGTCTATTTTTATTAACATTGAGTTTTAAATTAATGTAATCACAATTACATTCATCGCATTAGTACAAAATTTAACTAATTCTATAATACGTTTATTAATAAATGGAAATATTTTATTCGTTTTTTTTTGTGTCAACATGTGTTTATAAATATGTAAAAATATCACTTCCTAATAAAAAAAATTGAATCTGTTTTTTTTTTGTTGCTCTATGACTAGAACTCCCATTTAAATATCTTCGAGTTTGCTACCTGACCCGCTGAGCCTAAAAATTTTACGATCTGGCCCTTTCCAAAAAAGTGTCCGGCCTTTGATCTAATGTATAAACAATTTTGTTATTAATAAATCGTTTTATCTTCAATGAAAAAATACTCTTATTCTTGAAAATATTTATAAAATAGCCATAAATTTATTGGCTGTATTAAAATTCATATTTTTCGATTGAAATTGATCAAAATATTTTTTATGTTCACTACTATATGCATATGTTAAGTATGTTAATTATTAATATATGTATTTATGTATGATTAACTTTTATTTGCTATCAGTAAACGTTCCAAATAATCTACCGCCATGTGTGTAGTAGAGTCGTACACTGATTTAGTACTTGAACGTATGCTAAATAACGACCCACGTACGATATTTTTTCAAAACATCACACCTTTTTAACCTGTATTTTGTGATAATTTGAAACGCTTTCTAATTAACTGTTTTGTAAACAGTGTAAATACTATGTGCCAATTTAATTATTGACATTCACTTTTAAAAAACAATTATTTTTCTTGAAAATTCTTCCAATTATATTCCGATGTATGGTTATTTGTATTTTATGCATATATGATTATTTTTTATATTAACGTCAAGCACTTTCTCTTATAATATTTGTATGTAAATGCGGTAGCTCTATTGATACTTTTCTTAAAACGTCGCAAGTATTCTTCAAAAGTGTCAATTTTATGTGCAAACATACACGAAATAAATTTTACATGTGTGCATTATAAATGATTGATTAAAAAATTGATCTTGACCTTTTATTATGCCATTTAGAAAAATATAAAGAGATAATATATGATTTATCATTTTTTGAACTGTTCAAACAATTCATATGATCAATTTATTTGATTCTTTTTTAACTACATATATAACTGTTTTTTTAAGCGTGATAGAAATTTAAATTGATTTCAGTGTAAATTTCTATCACGTTTAAAAAACACATCTACACTTATATGTATATATGAAGAGAGTTTAAATGAATTGTTATTATTGTCAAGAGATATGCAAATCTGTTAAGCGTTTATTTGCAATGCAATAATTAATTGAACAATGCGTTTGAAAATTAGTTCCACGAAATAAATAGCTATATGTCTGTTTGATAAATTTTGATTGCTAAGTTCATGTTGTTCACATGCATATATAATCAATTTAATTTAATTCTCGTCGTTAATAGTATTTATTAGTAACTAAATTGTTATATTTTTACTTTTGTGTCATTGGTTAATATCCATAAGTTTTTTGAAGT
The DNA here is from genome assembly GCA_029203775.1 of Neoneuromus ignobilis. NCBI lineage: Eukaryota > Metazoa > Arthropoda > Insecta > Megaloptera > Corydalidae > Neoneuromus > Neoneuromus ignobilis. The sequence continues at coordinate 9,313,556 of CP092095.1, read as the reverse complement.
TTTTAATATTTGTTTTATATAAAATAAACTTTCTAAATTATGTTTATGTAAAAAGTTTCATACATAAAAATAAATTAATGAAATAATTCAGTTTTGATTAATATTACTTACTCTATAATACACTTTCGATGCTCTGTCTTTCTAAAAATAATTATTGGTTAATTATATAAAAATATAGTGGTATGAATAAATAAAAGAATCAATCCATAAATGTTCTTGTGTATTATAAGATAAAGTAAAATGGATATGTTTGATATTTGTATTATGTTTTAAATGTATTCACGTATAATAATTTTGTTGTCACGTAATTAATTAATATAAAAACCCTGTTATTCCAGTTTTTATTATTTTAATAAGTATTATATTGTGTAGGATTTATATACATAAATATCAATGCATACACACACAGACATATGTATGTGTGTTCCTATTTATTTGCATTACTTAAATGTAATATTAATTTATTGATAAGTGTTTATTTGTGATCAATGATCTAATAGGTTGTAGTAAATTTATTTATTAATTTTCCCTTGCTAAAGGTCATTCAAAAAAAAAATTCAAATGCATTCAGAAAGTCCACTCTGATTCTGTATAAATATTTCTTTAAATATCACCGGATATGATTTAATTGCACGTTCGTGGTTATGCAAGTGTCCTGTTAACATGATTATTGCGTTTTTTGCGAACTTCCCGTTTGTTTTCAAAGTCCTTTTTTCTCTAATCATTGACGTATTGCCCGTTTCTTATTTTTGTTTGAATAGTTTTTTTATGCGTTCATATTTACACAGGAAACTGTTAATTATTTAATGTACATCGTCGTTGGTTTTAATTAATCACTTTTTACGTATTTACTAGTTTTTTAATTTATTTTTAATGTTCGAATTGATATCGAAATAGATTTCAAGAAATTCGTTAGTGTTTCGTAAATACGATTTATTTAATTGTCTTATTATCATTATTGATATTTACGAAATTTCAAAATTTATTGTCAATTCGTTTCGAAATAAATGATCCTTGTAACTAATGAATATTGTAATTATAAAATGGTGTGCTTTCGTTATGTTTGTTTGACTTTAAATAACGACTTCTTTTCATTCGAAAGAGAAATTTGGCATTACTATACGGCTCATTTCAAAAATATTTTCATGGTGTTGACTGTTATATATATAATGTAAATATATTAATTTGACTTTGTGAAATTGTATAGAATTTAAGAAAAAAAATTATTATAGAATTTAGTAGTTCTTGTTTAATTAACATTTCTTTATCTATAAAACTTGCCAAAATGCAAATCCTAATGTAAGAATAATTGTTAAATTTTAATTTAATGACCAAAAAAAAAAAAAAAAAAAATGTTTTTATATTTTGTTCACTTATATATACGAGGATCGTTTGATAAGTATGGTAAAAAAAATACCATAAAATTTCAAAATTTAAAATTAATACATTTTAAAATTTACCATATTTATCAAACGATCCTCGTATACATATATATATAGAGAGAGAGAGAGAGAGGAGAGCGTGTTTATTAAGCGTGATAGAACTTTAAATTGAATTCCTATCAAAATTTCTATCTAACCTAAAAAACACCTTTTTATCATACTATTATATATACACACACACACACATTTATATATTTTTATTTATATATTAATATATAAAGGTGTTTTTTTTTTAGTTTAGATAGAATTTTCGATAGGAATTCAATTTAAAGTTCTATCACGCTTAATAAAACCCTCTCTCTCTCTCTCTCTCTCTCTATATATATATATAAATATATATATATATATATATATATATATATATATATATATATATATATACGCTTGTGTATGCAAAATTTTAACTGTTGTAATCTTGTCTGTATTTACTGTCAGTTACAGTAGATTGCTTTGTTGTCTGTTGTTTGCAAATTGTCTATTACAAAACAATGGTTTGAGTAAATTAATAGCTTATACAAAAAAGCAATTGTTACGGAACAGCAGCATAAACATGAAGGTAAATAGTTTGAAATTGCTTATTACATTTTGTCTATCATTGAATACTTGTATACCGAATAATTATTTGAAGTAACATCAACTAAATTGTCAAATTTAGTGGTCTAGTCGTGTCAAATATAAAATTAAGAAGAGATTGATATTCAAATTTATTACTACATTATACACCCACACACATACTTTTTATTTATTTGACTTTAGAATAACATTTACAGTATTCATGAATAATATACAGTTTTTTTAAAAATCAATTGTTGATAAAAAATATCTGTATTTGATTTATTAATATTTATTTTTTTATCCCATTGTATTTTTTTAGTAGAGATAATTAAATCAATTCATTATATAGGGCAGCTGTAGATAAATTTATACCAATATCTAATTATAATAAAACTATAAAGTATTTAGATTCATATCTTTTACATACAGATTAATAAGTACTAATATTTTTATAGTGTTTGTATATTTATTCAAAGATTTTTTTTAGAAAATTAAAAATGTTTGTGTATGGCATCTTGAAATATTTATTCTATTACTAAGATTTCCAATCAAATATTGTTATGATTGTATGGAAAATGATAAAATTACTAAACATCTAATTACATTTCATATGAAATGTAAATTTTAGCATTTAGTGTTAAAGAAATTTAGTGTCGATTACAAATTGTACTAAATTTAAAAGTATAAAAAGTTAACCACTTTAAAATGTTAACTGTATTTATTTATATGTATACATACATTTTTATACATACATATATATGTGTATGTGTGTGTACTCTACTTGTGTGATAAAAATTGTGCATTAAAAAAACTAGAATAGACGTATTAAGTAATATGTTAATGTATATTTTTTTGTTACAGGTAATTTTCTATTGACATTTCACCTATTGATTGAATATGAACCAAATATGGTAAGATTTGCAATGTATTATATACACATTTATTATTAAATATTTAAAATATTATTCGTATCCTTTCAAATAAAGAACTTGCTATTGTATATGATTCTATACATATTTTTATTCGAATGCAAATCAACAATCTTGCCAATGAAACTATAACGTATACAAATTTTCATAAAATAATGATTATATAAAATATATAATTTGATTTTTAACGATCTTATATATATTATAGGAAAGAATGGAAAAATACTTTTTTATAAAAAAATATATATCTGTTAAAATCTGTTAATATATTTATATAAGTTTTTAAATACTGCACGACCAGTGACTCAACATAAAAATATTTGATTTTTTTAGAATAAAATACTTCCATTTCTTAGAACGTTTTATTTGATGTTAAATAAATAATTGGTATAATTTACATTTAAAATGATTTCAATATGTTTAAATGAAACGAGATGATATTTTTTGCTTCTGTTATACGTTAACAATCAAGCGAAACGGGTATGAAGATGAAGATATAAAAGAGTTTAATTAGCTTCAAAAAAAGAACGTAGCAAAAACATGAAATTTACTTAACACATAATTGAGACTATTAGTGCGGAGAGAATAATTTAATAAAGTAACCCGAAACATTCTGCGTTCTCTTTCGTCATTACACCGATGGAAATTTTATTTTTATATGAAAAAAAATCAGATCTGTAATTTTTGATCTCATTTAAATTTGTACATTTTTTTATATACTAGTATCGTTATTATTTCTTTGATTGAGGTTATCAGTTTCGCGTAGATTATTAAAGACAGCGAACCAATATGAAGAGTAATTGAGATTTGTTAAATAAAAATACGTACGCGATGATAAAATGTCCAATTAAATAATATTCAATTCAGAAGTGTTGATAACGTTGGCTTTTGTATTTCTGTCGGTACTTATTTATAGTTTTATTACATCGTCCTTAGATTTATTTATAATTAAGTCATTCTTATTTTCGTATAAATGTCTAAATCGTTCATAATATATTTTAGTTATGGTTAATTTAACGATGACTTCAGATGATAACCTTTTTAAATATTTTAATGTAGCATAAAGCTTTAACAAAATACGTATTAAACACATGATGCAAACCTATTTTTCCGTCATACATTTATAATAAATTAATTTGTTTTTAACAAAAAATATAAAATACTCTGTATATAAACACATTATCTTCTGTTTTAATTCAATTGTGTATTTTATGAATTTTTAATTTTGTATTTTTAAAATTTTCTAAACATACAAACACTTTCTTAGTAAATGACTTGTTATGGTATAGTAATTAGTTTAAGTAAATATGAAATGTTGAAAGTTTCTGTTAATAAGTTTGAGAAATCATTAAAATGTGTACAAAAAAACATTGTGTTAAAAATGGGCGTTCAAAATACTATTATGTAAATTAAAAAAGTAAAAAAGATTGAAAGAGTTGACTCTTGAACTGTTTTATGAAGAGATTATTGTGTGGTTGTTGAAAGGAGTCATTGAAAACAATTATCAATCACTCTCTTGCCTCAGAATCAATCAACTACATATTTTTTATTTTATATATAGGGTTTTCCAATAAGCGCGTCAGAAGTTTAAATGGAAATAAAACAAAAAATATTTAATTAATTAGTTTTTTAAGCATATTTTATGGTATTAATGATGAACCACAATTTTACTCATATGACCACTACTACTTGTTGTTTAATCAAGTTAATAATTTTCTGTTACTCTTTTTTGTTGAAAATTTTTAGTTACTCTTTTTTTGACAATTTTTAGTCACTCTTTCACATAATTGTTGTCCAATTTCATAAATTACACGTTCAATGTTTATTTTTAATGTTTCTGTTTGTGATTTATCAGTATAAACCAATGATTTCACATAATCTCACAAACAATAATCTAATGGAGTTAGATTACATGATCTTGGTGGCCAATTGATGAGTCCATTTCGTGAAATAATAAACTCATAAAAGTTCTGTTTTAATAAATCTATTGAAGTTGTTGAGGTATTAAATGTTCCATGATAATTTATCAAACTATATTGAATTGAAATATCAAAATGAGATTAAAAACAATTCAAATATGGCTATCACCAGCTGTCAAAGTTCTAACATTTTTATTGAAAAATCATATATATATATATATATATATATATATATATATATTTGTGTTTTATTAAAAAGAAACATGTATATAGGGTGGTATATAGGGAAACATGTGTATAGTTTCTTTTAAAATAAAACACAAATCTAGGCGTCACATTTGGATGGCTCTATATATAAATTTTGTCAATTTCTTATATTCAATATTAAAATATACTAATTATATAATTTATTTAAATTTCGATAACTATTTTCAAAATTCAACTTAATTGTGTGCTATATGTAGATACTTGAAGATATCATTCTATTCTATAGGTAGAATAGACGACGTTCTATTCAACACACCCACGTCTGTTCACGAACAATTGAGAATTTAGGAAGCGAGATCACGTTCCGCCCACCTTATTCAGCTTCCCGTGACTTATATTTCCGGAAGTGTATACGAAATTACATAGCTGTCATTTTAATTCCAATGATGAGTTGAACACACTGTAATAATATTCCGAAGAAATTATTCAGATGTCTCTTTCCATGTCTTCATAAAATAACATGTAAATTGGGTATTTGTTTTTGAAGTACCGTTGATGGACTCTCACTTCATATATCCATTTATATATCTTGTACATTTACATATTTAATTATGATTAATAGTTGCATCTTAATTATCTTCAAAATATATCTGAATCATTTTATTTGATCTGGTGTATACATTTCAATTAATTGATATAAATATAATAAACGAAAATAATGATTTAATATCTTCTTGCATTGATAAGTTAATGAATACTTGCACAGATGATGTCATATCATTGAACGGAAACTTGGTCACCGGAACAACATAAAAGGAAGTCGTATATGTTTCACAGCTGTGTTATTACTTTTTGCGTGCAGTCTGTGCAAACTAGTTATAGAATCAATCTCGCTTTGATTGCACAATAATTTATATAATTATTCCATACCTGCACTTCTGAGAATATCAACAGTCGGTGAGCATTTTTCTTATTAATTTTTTGAATACTCCATAGACTTTTTCAATAACATGCTATTATATTTAAATATATTTAATCGTGGGAAGTGGGTGATGTGGATGATTGTTTTCATTGAAATCGTACAATATGATTTTCGTATTTTATAAACTATATTATTTTTCAGTTGTAAGATAATTCATACTCTTAAATAACTGTAGATTTATAATAGTATATTCAACAGTATTGCTATTTTTTGTTTACTATTTAATTTTTTTGTAGATTATATCTCGACGTACTTATTTATTAAAATCTCATACATGTATTATTCATAACGTAAATTAAATAATATATTTTTAATATATTAAAAACTGTATCTTACATTTTATAACCAAAAAATATTTTTAATATATATAATCATGGTTTATAAAATAGATAAATGTGTAATCAAAAATAAACTTATTTTATTAAATAAAATTTCTACATCTGCAATTTTAATTTTTGTATATATTAGGTGTACCCATAAATAATGTCATTTTACAAAATTCCCATTTTGTAAAATGAAGGTGGTTTTGTAGTAAAATATTTTTCGAATACAGTTTTGACACTGAAAAAACGACATTATTTATGGGTACACCTAATAGGAGTTGTTTAACACGTTCCCTGCCATGCTGTTTATGAGGAGGTGTCATTTCTAGGTCACATGTACCGTTTTTGGTACACAGTAACAAGTTTAATAATTTTGTATAAATACCTATTTTTTTCTGGTTTTTGAGAGAATATATATTATTTTCATAATTATAAATATTACAACGACAAAATACGCAAAATAACAATAATAAATTAAATTTATTTCATTTTGAATAATTGAAATAAAAATTATGTTTCTATATTTGACTTATATTTTCATGTAGCGATGAATTTTGTTAAAACATGGAATGCATAAGTATGGCTTATTAGGGCAATCATTACAAAAGGTTGTCACCCTTTTTGTGGTATTTCGCGCGATTTCACTATTATGATTTTTCACACATTTTGCATAGCATGATTTGCAGCGGTACCTTTTTGCTGGTGTGCCGCTGCCTTTTTGTAATTCATGGCGTTTTCTACAAACTGGGAGGGGGTCATCATCTTCAGTATTTACATCATTATCTGTATTACATAAATATAAAATCAGTTTCTTTCTGTATTGTAAAAGTGAAACTGAAGTGTTGTTATTTGTATTACACATTTTCGTTCTCGTTCTCCATTTTTAGTAGGACAATAGGAATTAGAAAATATGTTACTGAATGGATGAAAATTTCTGGAAAACAGGCTAAAAATATTCACAGTTTTTACATATAAAACGTATTTCTCATACCTCCTTTCTAAATTATAATATAAATGAATATCAGATATAAAGTTCCAATAATTCTTCAACTAACTTCTATTTTCTTATGGTAATTCAAATATTACAACAAGCACTTCAAAAGCAAACAATGCAAACTGCAAAGCGAACAGCTAAAGACTGAAATTTACACTGATAACTAATTACCATGCCGTGTGTACCGTTATCAGTACACGATTCAAAAATTGCTGCAAACATCATTACATCACATGAGACAATGTTACCAGCAATTACTTTTAGATGAAAACATCTTAAATTAAAAAATTCAGCTTGGCGTACAAATGCATTTTAGCGTGTACTGAAAACGGTACACGTGGCAGGGAACGTGTTAAGTGTGATAGAACTTTAAATTGAATCCCTATCAAAAGTTCTACTTATCCTAAAAAACACCTTTCTCATACCTTATATATACATACACTTGTATGTATGTACGAGGCTGTTTGATAAATCCATGTAAAAATAAAAACTGCTTCATTTTTTTGAATAAATCGTTTTTATTTTTCAACATAGTCTCCTTTTAGGCTTATACACTTCATCCAACGCTGCTCTAGTTTGTTGATCCCTTCCGAATAAAGCCAAGTCTGTAAAATAGTCATTCGTTCCTGCAATCACCTCCTCGTTCGAATAAAATCTTTTTCCCACGAGCCATTTCTTCATATTAGGGAACAAATAATAGTCCGATGGAGCCAAGTCTGGAGAATAGAGGGGATGTGAAACGATTTGGAACCCTATTTCCATTAGTTTTGCGGCCACAACTGCTGAGGTGTGAGCTGGTGCGTTGTCGTGATGAAAGAGGACTTTTTTGTGGGCTAATCGGGGACGTTTTTCTTGCAACTCGGTTTTCAAACGATCCAATAACAATGAATAATATGCACCTGTAATGTTTTTACCCTTTTCCAAATAGTCGATAAAGATTATTCCTTGCGAATCCCAAAAGACACTCGCCATAACCTTCCTGGCCGAAGGAATTGTCTTCGCCTTTTTCGGAGCAGATTCCCCCTTGATAACCCATTGTTTAGACTGCTCTTTGGTCTCAAGAGTGTAGTGATGTATCCATGTTTCATCTACAGTGATGAAACGACGCTTAAAGTCCTGCGGATTTCGCTGAAACAGTGCAAACCGTTCTTGCATTCACACGACCTCGTTTTTGGTCGATCGATTTTGCCACCTGGCGGATAGCTTTTTCATGTCCAAATGTTGGTGCAAAATATTATGTACCCGTTCACACGAGATGCCTACAGCACTAGTAATCTCACGCACTTTCACTCTTCTGTCATCCATCACCATATCATGGATTTTATCAATGATTTCTGGAGTGGTGACCTCAACAGGGCGTCCAGAACGTTCTGCGTCTCTTGTGCTCATATGGCCACTCAGAACATTTTGAAACCACTTATAAACCGCACTAATCGAAGGTGCAGATTCACCATAATGTTTATCAAGCTTCTGTTTAGTCTCCTGAGACGTTTTACCTATAATGAAGTAGTGTTTAATCAACACGCGAAATTCTTTTTCGTCCATTATTTGACAATCACTCGATTTCCTTGATTCCAACGATTGTCAAACACAAAGGAATAGACCGATATGGCTGAAACTTGATGTGTGTTCTTCCAAGAGGTGCTACTAATTAAAAATAACCTCGATATGCACCAGTGGTGCCATCTTTCGGAAATTACACGGACTTATCAAACGGCCCTCGTATATATATATTTTTAAAAAAATGATAGGGAAACAAGTATGAATATCTTGATTGTGCTAATTTTTGAAATAGATTTGTTTTTCATTAACTCGTACTGATAAATGTTTCTACTGCTTTATCTGTGTTATTGAAATGAACATAAGCAATCAGAATAATTATTAGATATTTTGATAAAGATTTTTTTTAATTGAAATTCTACTCGATTTATAAATATGAAACTATCATTGTGTGTATCCAAAAGTATGTCTGTGCAAAATGTAAATTTGCCTTATTTTTTGTATTGACTCTGTTCTATATAATCAAATATTAAACATGTCACAATATTTCGTTTTATTTTAAATACATTGCAAATTAAATGTAAACAATTCTGCACTAGTTTTTTCCTCCATCTGTTATTAAACACGAGATTCGATTTACGAAAATAACAACACCTACACAATTTTAGTCGTACATTCTACCACATTTCGTCATATATTGTGTGACATCATTATGCATTGAATTATTAATCTCCTGTGATTTTTTTTTGTAATTTATAATTTTATGTAAATGTATGTGTGGATGTTATTAATAGTTGTTTGTATTAAAATCAATATGTTCTTATGTTGTCGATTTATATGTATACATAGAGCTTTGTTCGCAATTACTTTTGTAAATTACACGGTTTTTTTGTTTTTTAATCTTTTAATATTTGTTTTTACTATGTCTTGTCATAAAGTTGACGGCTGGACAGAATCATAAAATAAGAAAAATAACGTTTAAAGAAACTTGTAATTTATCGGTGGAATCGACAACAAACTTTTGTATTTTCGATATATACATACATACACACACACACACACACACACATATATATATATATATATATATATATATATATATATATATATGTAAAGAGAGATAGAAAGAGAACAAGTATAAATTACACTTACATTAGTTTTTTTTCATACTTGTACATATAAATTATAATTGCCTTATAGTATCTTAATAAAAATAAATAAATAAATAATTAGCATACAGTATTTTTAAAAAGTTTTCCAATGAAATATATATAGATGTTTTTTTAAATGTAATCAAGCTTTAAATTGAGTCTCTATTAACAGTTCTATCTAACCTAAAAAAAACACTCCTTTATCATACCTCTATATATACATAACAGACACATATGTAAAGGTTTTTTTTAGGTAGACAGAATTTTTGATAAAGATTCAGTTTAAATTTCTATTATGCTTTAAAAAACACTTATACAATAGTTTATTATTTATGTTTGTTAAAAGGAATTTATTTAGAATATAATTATTTTAGCTTTAAAAATTATATACTACAGCAGATATACATTTTTGCAAATACTTAAATAAATTAAATTTTGCAAATTTTTAAATTATTAAAAATTTTCAAAACTATAATCATAATTGAATTATCAAGTAATTATTTCTAATTTTTGTAAGGTATTTATAAAATGTTAGATGTTAGTAAGTGGTATTAAATTATTTAATAATTAATTAAAAATATGATTAAAATTTATAAACAGTTCAAGTGAATATACATAAAAGTTATTTATAAGAATAATAAATAACGTTCACTGTAAAATTGTATATCAGTAAAGGTATTTATAAAGTAATATAAAAATAATTTCATTCATTATAGTAATGTGTAAATAATTTTATACTTCGACCGTGAAAAAAATTGATTGTACCGACAGCGAAAGTGTGTATGAATGACCTACCATGCTTATACACACTAAAATATACCAACGAAATTCCCGTTTACGTCAACAAACATATGTTTGGTAACTAAATTAAAATTTTCAAAACATTTTTTCAAAAAAAAAATCATTTTCCTTGTATTTGAACATTGTATATAGTTTTAGATTTATATGACTTTTTTTAGTCTCAATATTTGTTTTTTATTGGACGTAACTTGATAATTAATTCTTTATACTTAATAAAATATATTAATATAATTTTTTTGCTTTCGACAGTAAAAAGATCCTATTTCACTGTAATATATATTTTAATTACAGTTATTTTTATTTTCTATTCAAAAAATAAACTAGTGATATTTTTTAATCGTATCGTTCTTTAAAAATACTTTTAAATATTTCATTTCTTCAAATCATTAAACGAATTTTTATCGTTTTTTTTGTATTTTTAGTTTATAAATAAAATAAATTTCAATTACTGATAAATTCAATTTTGCTCTACTAAAAGTGAATGTAACGACGAAAAAGAGTTTAACCAGCTTTGCTCTTTGAGAAGCTACAACTACAGATGTAGTACAAAAATAAAACTGGCTAAGCAAGCTTTCACTAGTAAACGATAACTTATAACTTAACAGATATAAGAACATGAGTGTCACAAAATTTGTCAGAATCGTATTTTGTTATATGAATTGTGGAAGAGAAACAGAAGTGGATGTAAAAATGTAGTTGTGAAGAAAAATGATGAAAATTAACTAATTAGAGATGATTTATCAAAATGTTTTTAGAGAGAATAAAACATGTTTAATGTCATATTTAACACTAGGTTTACGGGATTTATGCGTCATTTTGACACATTTCGAATTTCATGAGGGAATTTACAGAAACCTTTTACATTTTTCTTCTGCCACTTGTACTGACTTTTATCCATTTAACGAGACAAATAAAATAGGGAAATTAATTTTCTTCAAAACTTTCTAATTTAGAAATTATGTATGTGGTATACCTATCTTTACGGTACGCGTCAATTTGACGCAATCGTAAAATAACCATTAATGCTAGTTGGAAAACTCTAATACAGAAATGGCATATGAAGTAAAGTCACTAAAAGATTTTTAATTTTGGTCGAAGAAATCGGGACCCGCTTTCTTCTCGAGCATAATGCCTAGAGATCAATTTACGCAAATTCTTCGATTCATATGATTTGATAAAAGAACAGAACGATCCGAACGTTTACGTACAGATAAATTTGCATTGATATCTGAAATATGGAACAAATTTATACATAATAGTCAATAATCCTGTTATAAATCTCACGAAAATATTTCAATAGACGAACAATTGTTCCCTACAAAAGTCCGATGCAGATTCACGCAATATATGCCAAATAAACCACATAAATTTAGCATAAAGTGTTGGTTGGCAGTAGATGTAAATTGAAAATATCTAAAAAAAATGGTTTCTCTAATCTGGGTAAAGATGAAACGCAAACTTCAACACTTTTGGGCGGATTTTGTAGTTTTGAAGTTAGCCAAATCATATTTACATCAAGGCAGGATTATAACAACTGATCATTTTTTTACCAGTATATATGTGTAAAAGATACGCGGAATAATGTAAAATATTATAAATTTTATATAAATGTATATCTTATAGTTTCATTTATAAGTTAATATTATATAATTGTTGTTTTTTAAAGAAAATGTATGATTTTGTTCATGCGTCAAATTGACTCGCGTCCGTAAAGATAGGTATACATGAAACGTCCGTAAACCTAGTGTTAAATAACAATATTTTAGAAATGGATTTATTATTTTGTAAATAATAGGAAATATGATAATTTATTTATTGATGAATTGTTGAACAATTAAAATTTATTTATTTAAATTTCTATTATTTTTCAAATCTGTATTTGCATTTCTTGATTTTTTTACATCCGCACATTTATGTGTATATATTTAAAAAGTAGGTAAATACATGCATTTGCTACAATGACGTACGAATAAATATACATAACGCGAATTATTTTCATGGCAGCCATTATTCGTATCTAATGAATGTCAAGGACAATGACTGGACACGCAAAATGAACACAGCACTGTCTACTTTTCTATGACGCCAAATATATTCAGTGCGTCGCTCTAACATTGTCCGTTGTTTGCTGTAACTTGCATTTTGTTTCAAATATGACCCAGTTTCCACGAACCATGCCAATAGATAGCGATATTGAAAATTATATCGCACTTTCGTACACAAACTTAAACCTCGTACGGAATTTTCTGTTTCATTTTCGAACGTCGCAGAAAAAAACGTATGCAATCGTGGATGGTTTCAATGTTTTCGTGTTTCTGACTGTATAAATTTGCATATCTAACCATCTCTTGCTTCTTTCTTGACATTGATGTTATTCACTCCTTTTTTTATATTCAATTTTATACGGTTTAGAGATTATTTCGTTCTGTTGCGTTAGTTGCAAATTGCTAAATTTTTATTGTACATATATTTTAATTAAGTACTTTATATTTTAATGTGTAAAAGTTAAGCAACTGTTTATTTATTTAAATATAATAAAAATCTAAAAAATATATAATTACCTATTTAAATATAAGAAATAATCGTGAGTATTGCAACTACCGGTATCAACCCTCGATTTTTATACTAATAATTGAACCTAATTATAGACTTTCGTTAAAATTGACTTCAATTTTTACCTTGACATTTGTAATATTATATATTGCATTTATTTAAATTCAGTATTCCCAAAGTATTGGCCATGGCATAAATATAACTTTATATATCTGGAATGTTTTTGTATTTGAATCTGTTTTTCTGCATTCAGTAAAAATATATAAAAACCATTTATACATCAATAGTGAATTGAAATTCTAAATTAGTAATTGTCAGAAATAAATACACACGCAAAGAGATATATTTATATAAAATAGATTTAATTTTAAATGTTCTTTTATTGTTAATATTGACAAACATTCTTAAGAAAAATAATTAATTTAATTTTTTTTCTTATATCTGACAGTAGTATACATTATGAAATTATTTTTATACAATCCTTTTATATTTCTCAGTTATTTTTATAAAATAAAATACAATTATTATTTTTTTTTTAAGAAAAATCTATCAAAATCTGAACCCCTCAATGTCTAAAATATGTAATTGGAATTATATAAATTCAAATATAAAAATATATCAAGAATTATTCATTTTCAAAAATCGTACTAGTATTAAAAAAAATAGTTTTTAATTGTTATCGACAGAATAAAAAAAAATACTCGTTCAATCAATTTTCTCTTTTGTGTATGTACGGTTATAAAAAGTTAAACCGAACCAATTATTTTTGTTTGATTAGATAATTACCTTTTTCGTAACTAATATGCCACTTAAAATTAAATTAGTAGATGTATTGTCATTAATTCAATCTTGTTAAACATTATAAATTGACCATTTTCGTGAGAAACGTTTGTATTTTTTTCTTTAGTCGATTTTAGACGAATTCTTGGAGAAAATAAATTAATACGTTTTTAACAGAACGCTGTTAATGGTTCTGTGGACTATCAGTTAATTTATAGAAATTTTATTTAATTTATAGTTAGTTACTTTTTTAAGTTGTCATATGAACTTTATAAAAAATCAGTAATTAATATATAAGTGATTATATTATATATAAATTGCTATTTTATGTTGCTGTAAATTATAATAATTGAAATAAGTTTAATTCAGAAAAAAAGTAAATAAAATTTTGATATATTTAAGATGCAAATTCTATTTTTACAACCTTCATAGTGAATATGCAATTTTGACATTTAGTTTTTTTCGAACAAGACATTTCACATATTTTAAAGTTGTGAACAAATTTAATTACAAACATTTTCCTTATAACTATTACATAAAAATGTACATTATTTGTTTGTCGGTAAGAAATGTTATGAATATTTATAAGCCCAGCCTGATAATTTATAATAATAATAATAAATATAATAGTAGTATTGTGTGTATTTAACTTTACTGTAATTCATAAAATACAAACGATATTTTAATAACAAATGTATTTGAGCAAATATCGTGAACGAAACAGAATGAATTTAACTGTAATCGTATTTGCCGTTTCTTTCTTGCCTTGTATTTATTTTTATTTAGCGTTATGTACTCATACCTGCATTCTATTTATAGTCATTATGTTCATTGTCGTGTTAAATCATACATAATTCAAATTTCTAAGTAGACAAACGTCTTGACACTCATACAGTATTGGTCATAAAATTTTAATAAATGCTGTATGACATCATGCTATACTATATACATGTGTATGTGTGTGGATATAATATCAAACGTTTAATAGATAAATGTAGTTCATTAAAAATATTATATACATATATGTATGTGTATGTGTGTATGTATATAATATTCAAAGAACAAATATGGAAATTTATGTTATCTACAAAATAAGAAGAAAAGAGAATGGCATAAATATGGATAAAAAAGAGCTATAGAAATTAAAGCTATGACACAAGTATATAAAATGAATTAGCTATGTTAATAAAAAAAAGAAAAACATTGAAAATATATAATTGATATTATAAAAAAATATAAGTAAATTTCTGAACAAAATTAAGAAAAATAAAGGTTTAAAAAATTAATGAATTATTATTTGTTTTTAAACTGGTGGATTTATTTTAACATAAATGAATTTTTATCCTTAGCACTACATTTTTAACAAAAAGGCTCTGATGATGATGGCATCGCCATCGAAATGCACATCAGCCGACTATTGTTATAAAAATAAGTGATTATTGAACATTTCATAACCATTGTGGTTTTGAGATAAAAAATCATTTGTGTTAAATTAATGAATTTTGGAATTATGAAAAGTATGTAAATAAAAGGAAAACATGTATTCTTCAAATACAAACATTTCTCTTATCTTCAAAATGTAGTAATATAATATCCTGTGATCTTTATAGAATGACAAATCGTTCGAAATTATTGATTAATATTTTTATGTATATGAGGTCAGACAATTAAGTAATGTGACAAAATTCAAAAATCGAGTATATTTAAAAATTAAGGTACAAAATCTATACACTTATTCCAGCGAGTTTTCCAGTTTTCGTAACAATTCTGGATATCTCCGATACCCTCATCACAGATTTTTGGATATCTTCAACGGAGTCAAAATGTCGACCTTTGACGAATTTTTTCATATGGGGGAAAAAAAGTCGCAGGGTATGTGTGAAAAGTATGTAAATCCCTTTATTATTTTGTCGTGATGCAGAACCCGTCTTCGATTTCACTGAAAATGATAAATTTATTTACGGTTGCAAACTGTATTTCCTTAAAGGAAATCAACATACTGGGTTTGTTTTTGGCCTTATTGAAACATTTTTGTCGTTTAGTTTCGGGGTCATATTGAAAGAACCAACTTCATCACCAGTAATAACTCGATCGAGAAGAGTAGGATTTTCAACCTGCTCGAGACAATCTTGAGCGATGTTCATTCAATATTTTCGTGACATGCACTAAACAAAACACTAAACAGCTGGCGTGATTCATGAATATAGGGATCTGCTATTACGGTGGCGGAGTTACATATGTTAAAAATGTAAATTATGTGCTTAAAAAATATTGTAGTAAAATTATTTTCCTGATTTCACTGAAAATGATAAATTTACTTGCAATGTATTTCCTTAAAGGAATATTAATGGGTTTGTTTTTAATATTGAAACATTTGTACATTAGAATTTTTATTACTATTGGAAAAAATAAACGTTTCTGACATTACTGTTTCATAAATGTAAATTGGACGACTTTTGCAAGTATATCTTATGCAATTTACATTTTAATACTCTGAGTATTATCATTATTTTTAATATTCTTTTGAATATTTTAATTAATATTCGTAGAATCATTATAAGTTGCACAAAAAACTATACATACATATATATATATATATATATATATATATATATATATATATAAATATTTAAAGACTTTTAATTAAAAATCAAATTCTTGAATTTTAATTATATTTCTTGTTTACTCTTAATATTTTTTTAATGGATTTGTTAATAGTAAATTCACATTGTTTTATATTATGTTATTTAATATATTTTAAGAATATATTATATATGATTTTGAATATAAAACAAACTTTTAATTTATACATAAAATTATATCGGATAAAAAATACATTCTCAGTTACTATAAATTAACCGAAATTCCTTTTCAACACCGTCATTCGCCCACACTCTACTGATACTCTTTTGTAATCGATAAAAATTGTAAGTAAAAACGATTAACTGATTATTAACAAAATAAAGGAGATCACCTTTATGTAATTACTATTTATATGTGTTATAAATATTAGTCTATATGCATATTATAATTTAATAATATTCATATATTTTCAAACCCACAATTAAAATCAAGTTTTCAAATAATTCGTGTTGAAATTAAGTTGTTCAGTTATTCGAAATTGTTATTAAATATAAAATTAGTTTGTAGGCTTTAATTGTTAAATATTTCATCTATGAAAACAGCTATAAAACTAGTTGTTTTTAATAAACTGTGTCGCTGTTTTGTATTATAAATGAATATTATCTTTTTAATTGCTATAGTTTTTAATTTGTTGGCTTGTATGTACAAATTATATCCAAAATAACATATATATATATATATATATATATATATATGTGTGTGTGTGTGTGTTTAATATGTTATTTTAAGATTATTAGTCTATAACAATTATGATAGTTTCATTCATGTTATTTGAATTAATGAATGTGTCAAGGACTCTTGTGAGTTCGATTTAACAATTACTTTCTATATGAATCGTGACTGATTGGACTTATATCCGTTTATCATTATTTGTTATTTTTTTTCTTTAGATTATGTAAAAGAATGTAAAGTTATGCTTGTCAATACTGAATTTTTTACGATTTTCACATGTCAAATTCGATATTTATTTTAATATTTTGTTAAAGGTTCCTTATAACATCTTTTTTATTAAAAAAAATATCCAATTCTTATAAAAATGACAACAACTATTCCGTTGAAAATATATTATGTTCTTCGTTTTTTTCTTTGCTTGTTTTGATTCATTAGTCAGTGTTAACTTGTAATTGTTATCAAATTTTCATTTTTCATTTAATGTTTTTTCGCAAAAAAGTATCTATTGTATTTTGATATGTGTTTCTTTTTTCGGATTACATTGTATTAAGATTATAATCTCACTGACACGTTATTTATGAATTATTGTTAATCTGACAAGTGTGAATGTTAATATTTGCCAAAAGTTTTTCAGTATCTATTGTTGAAAATGATTTATTTTATTATAAAAAAATCACATTTTTAAGTTTTAACTTGCGAAAACATATAATTATATATATATATATATATATATATATATATATATATATATATATATATATGTATGTGTGTGTGTGTGTGTGTGTAAGTACATATATACATACATAGATAAATATGCATTCATTCATAGCCGGTCATAAATTTTTCTAGAATATCCTTGAATCTAAACATTAAAATGGTAAACATTTTTTTTTTCACTTTCTACATTTATTTAGTTGCACAATTAGTATTTTAATTATAATAAATTACTTAAAATGTCCTTCTTATCCTTTCTCATAAATCTTTAAATATTCAGATAAAATATTGTTAATTTATTTATTTTTATTAAGTGTCATATATATATATATATATATATATATATATATATATATATATATATATATATATATATATATATATATATATATATATATATATATATATATATATATATATATATATATATATATATATAGGTGTTTTTAAGCGTGATAAAATTTTAAATTAAATCCTTATAAAAATTTCTATCTAATCTAAAAATATCATACCTTTATATATACATACACACACACACACATATATATATATTATATAAAAGTGTTTTTTTAGGTTAGATAATATTTTTGATACGAATTCAATTTAAAGTTCTATCACCCTTAAAACATAAATACACACACACACATACACACACACACACACACACAAATATATATATATATATATATTATATATATATTCAGTCATATTTATTTATTCCTTAAAAATCTTTTTTATTTTATTAGTTTTAAACCTCATAATTACACATGCTGTGATTAAAAAATTATTGCTTTTAATATCAATAAATAAAGCTAGCAAATACAACTTTGATGGATATGTTGTAAATTTTTCCACAAATGCAATTTTGACAAGTATCTGGCAAAATGGATGTAATAATATGACTTAGAACTCGAATGTGAAATTCTTTAAAATGAATTATAAATAATAAATATTTTCTAATAACATTTATTATTTTTTTTAAAAAAAATAATAGAACTGAATATTTACTGTTGCTTAAGGTAAATGAAAACACTGCCCCTTCTATATGCTAAAAGATTGTTTCATATAGCGTTTTTTTAAGTGTGATAGAACTTTAAATTGAATCCCTATTGAAAGTTCCATCTAACCTAAAATAAAATAACAGTATAGGTGTATATATATAGATATATATATATATATATATATATATATATATATATATATATATAAAGGTGTTTTTTTTAGATTAGATAGAACTTTCAATAGGGATTCAATTTAATGTTCGTTAATTTAAGTTTTGATTATTTTTCTTATGATTAAGATTATTTTTCTTACCTTATACTTATTATATATTTTTATTTTATATGTAATTTGAAAAAAAAACGCCTTTCGAAAAATTGTACATGAAGCAGGGTTTGATTAGTTTACACAGTGCGTTCAAAATTTGAAAATAATTTTTATATAAGCTAATGTAGGATAACATCACTTTTTTATATTTTTTATTCTCACATATATAAATATATATATATATATATATATATATATATATATAATTTTTTTATAAATTGTTAATAAAATATATTATTTTTCAATTATTTTTTGTTTTATTAATCGGAGAATAAACAACTATCATTAATTCCAACAACCTTTTTTTTAAAAAAAAGTACAAGGTTTTAATGATTAACATCAGTGCATAAATATTTTTATTAAACTGTTTATATATATATATATATATATATATATATATATATATATATATATATATATATATATATTGCAATAAAATACTCTTTTCGAGTGCTATTCACGTTTGTGTACTATTTCTGTTTAGTAATATTAAAAAAAATGTGATAAGCTTCATTTTTAGATAGTAAAATCGTACTCAAAAATTTGATAACTTATTGTTTCCTGTTTAGATTACTATATAAATCTCTAAACAATGCATGTAAATGAATTATGTACATGTTTTGATATTAAAAAAAAATCAGTCTATGCAAGTAGTAGCCAATCGACCTAATGATCTTAGCTACTACTTACGTTTACCTTTATTACTTATTAAATATTTTATCAGACATATCATCTGACCTTGTGCATTTATTGAACACAGTTAAAGCACTTACTATATAATATATAATCGTCGGTTATAGTTCGCCAGTATTTTTATTGATTTCTAAACCAATGTTGAATCAAATTTTAATGTCACAACATCGTGAGATCACTCACGTTTCATCTTCAATAGGTGCGTTTTTATACCTGTGAATGTATGTTTTTTACTTTAATGGAATATTCTATGTATTTTCAATAATTCTATCTAATTGGAAATTCAATTTCTCAATTTATTTCTAACATTTTATTGTTATTATTGTACGATTTCATATTCATAGAATTTACCCAAAACAATTTCGTACTCGTTAATTAAAATCTGTTTATCAATTGAAATCGATAAAAAGATATCCTGCTGGTTTTCAAATGACAAAAAAAGTTGCGTCAGTTTCCTGGTTTTTTCAAATTTTGGCATTGAAACGAGATATAATTACGTTTCACAAATATTTCTGAAAATCTATAAATAAATTCACGTTTTTTCCATCGGGCTGTGTATTGATGTAAAAGTGGAACACGCATGTGCCATTTATTATTTTTAATGAATAGAATCTTAAATATTTTTTTTTCACTTCACCAAAATGTAAACATTGGGTTCGTGTTAATGTTTTACTTACGCATTCAATTTAATAAGCTCACAAAATATAAATTTACATGCTTGTAACGATTAATGTTTTTATTTTTAATGCGTTGCTCCACGATAGAACTTTCTTTAATTCAAATCTTGTTTGAAATTTAATGTGTATACAGATTTATCCAAACGTTTTTATTTATGTACAGGTAGACAGACTAGTCATTTTATTTCGTTAACTTCATTGAATTAGGAACATAACAGACCCCAGGCAATTATTTATTTGTTAAGTACAAGAAATTGTTTAATGCAGTGTTTCTAGTAATTCAATTTATTGTTTTTGTTTATTTTAAATAATTGTAAATAAGAAATCACTTTCGTCACATGAATAACTTATTGAATAAAATGAAGGTATTGCATGATTATTTTTTAATGTGCGATTTTAAATTATTGGCATTTTTAATTAAAATTCATGAGATAAAAAGTCAGAGTTATTAGTGCATGTTTTATTTATTCTTGATGTATTCACGCAATGAAATTGATTCGAAATTTATATATATATATATATATATATATATATATATATATATATATATATATATATATATATGTATAGACAGAGAAAGAGAGAGAGAAAAAAGAAAAAGGGACTGTGCTAAAATTATATTCGAATGAATGAAATAACTATTACAAATCTGTATTTTATTTTAGAAAATATACAAAGGAGTAAAATTTGATAATATTCAAGTTGTAGATTTTAGAATACTATTAAATTCTCACTTTATATAGTTGTTGAAAATATGTATAGATGTTTTTAATCATGATAGAACTTTAAATTGAATCCCTATCGAAAGTTCTGTCTAACCAAAAAAAACACTTTAATATATATATATATATATATATATATATATATATATATATATATATACACATGTGTGCGTGTGTAAAAGTATATGTATATGTAAAAGTATGATAAAGTTGTTTTTAGGTTAGATAGAACTTTCGATAGGGATTCAATTTGAAAGTTCATCACGCTTAAAAAACAACCTATATTATTTTTGGTATTTTTTTGGAAAATGAGTCTCAAAAAACATATGAAAAGGACATATGTCAAACACATTAATTCATTCATGAAAACGAACCACAGTAACATAAAAATGTAATAGAGTAACAAAAAAGTAAAATAATTTAAAAAATACGTATCTTATTACGTTTCGATTTTATTATGAAAAAAATCAAGTATTACGAGTTAAATACTTCCAGGAATTGACAAATTATTTTTTTCAAAAAAAAATTTCGTATTACATTTTTGTACGCTTTTTTTTTGAAAGTTGGCAACTAAATTTATTTTATTTCTATTAAATCATTGAAACATGACATTTTAACTACCGCGCTTGACATTTGTAGCACTTTAACTGCGCCTTCAGGTCTCGGAAATTAGGTTTGTTTTAGAAATACTGCAATTAATCTAATATGACCTCATATTACCACACTTGTTTTATTTGATATAACTTTATTTTTTTAGTATTATTCGTATTCATTGATTATAAAGTTTTGAATTTTTAAACGTTACGATAGGTATGAAATTTAACCCTTTCACGTATCTTTTATATATATATATATATATATATATATATATATATATATAACCATTAAAAAGATCAGAACTGTAACAGCTGGTGGCAGCCATGTTTGAATTTTTTTTAACCTCACTTTGACATTTAAACTTAGTATAGTTTAATAAATTATCATGAAACTTTCAACACTTGAAAATTTTAAAATCTTCAATAGACTTCTTGAAACAAAAGTTTAATGAGTCCATTATTTTACGAAATGAACCCATCAATTGGCCACCAACATCATGTGATCTAACTGTATTGGATTATTTTTGATGAGGTTATGTGAAATTATTGGTTTATGCTGATAAATCACAAACAACAGAAGCTTTAGAAATGAATATTGAACGTGTAAATCGTGAAATTGAACCATAATTATGTGAAAGAGTGATTAACAATTGGATTAAATGAATGTACTATGTCAATCGAAGTAATGGTGTGGCCAAATGACTGAAATTGTGTTCCATCATTAATGTTATAGAACAGAGCTGTCCAAACCGCGGCCCGCGAAACATTTTTCCATAATACATATATTTAATTCCAGTTGTCAATTATAATTGTGTTTTTTCATTGTGCAAATAAAATCCGATTTGCAGTTAGAGTTGTGTGATTTGCAAACAGATCCCTTGTTTAGTAACAAATATGAAACAGAAGGAGATTTTTTTAAATTATTACCAGAAGGAAAGTATCCTAAATTGCGAGACTTTGGTCTCAGAATGGGGTCAATACTCGACAGTACTTATCTTTGTGAAAGTACCTTTTCAACAATGAAATTTATAAAATCTAAATATAGAAGTTCCATGACGGGCAAATCGTTATCAAATTTACTGCGTTTGGCTACTACAAACATTGAAATTGATATAACTACATTAGTAAAGGAATCAGAGTTACCGCAAAATTCTCATTGAAATACACAATTTTGTTAATATTGTCTAATATTTCAATAAAACATAGTTAAACAGTAATAAATGTTTTTTTTATTTTGGGTGCGGCCCGCGGATAATTTTTATTTTCGTATTGCAGCCCTTGGGTTCCTAGAGGTTGGACAGCCCTGTCATAGAATATACTTCAAAATAAAAATAAATAATAATTAAATACTTTTTGTTTAATTTCCATTTAAACTTCTAAAGCGCTTATTGAATCTCTCTCTCACACACACACTCATTCTTTCTCTCTCTCTCTCTCAATAAATATATATATATATATATATATATATAGTTTATATTTTTATGAGTGAGAATTTATTGTTATATTAAAATTTTAAAAATATAACATGTTTTGAAAAATAATTGTCTTGTATTATTTTATTATTTCCAAATATTATTCTGTTTACTACAGTCAGTTGAATAAGAATTTCTAATTTATATAAAGAACGACACATATGCAAATAATTGTCTAAAGCGAATCTAATATTATTTATTTATTGTTATGAAATTTGCATACAGACAGAATAATTCATTTAAAGATTTTGAGAAATGTAAGTATTGCAATAAAACATAAATAACCATAAAATTGTCTTTAAAATAATGTACGCTGACAACCAACAATGAAATTATAACATAAACAATTTAAATATCGCGATATTTCATGCATATTTGTTTATGATTCCATTTTGGTTCTTGCCAACTAAGTACTTGAGAATGCAATATTAGTTAATTTTGTTCTAGGCGTGTATCGTATATCTTTCATAATCGTTCTGCATATAAACCGCAAGACATAACCTAGTTGAAACCGTGCCAGATGCACACCGTCGACTCGATGTTGTTGTGATGTTAGAATTGCACTCCGTTATGCATCCAACATTTCAAATTATTAAATTAATGTTTTCCTGTTACACATTTCCATCAACGTGTGTATGAATGTATTGCAAACCTGGAAGAAATGTAAAAGTCGCAATAATTCGCCAGCAACTTGAAATAATGCTTATGAATTATTTCACGTGCATTCATAGTTTTCTATTTTTGGTGGACGTTTAATGAGGACGTTTCAAAAGATCTCTGGCATAGTTTGAAACAAATCATTTAGGGATCTGTGTGGGTGAGTAAGCACTGACTAATTCGAACACACAATATTCTTGATTCTATAAGAAATGATTTACTGGTCAGTGTTTGTTTGTATTCTTTAATATAAAATGAATAATAAAATAAGATTCTACTTTATATTGAGTTCAAAGAAAATAAATACCTTTAAGTTACACAACCTGTTTAAAAATGTGCACACATTTTCTTTTTTTATTCTAATTATTTATTTAGACCTGCATACATAAATATCTGAAAATGTTAGAATTATTTCAGTTTATTATGATTTTAAAAATATGTTTATTTCATTTTATACTAAGTAAATATTGAAAAAGATTTTCAAATACGATTTTTTTTTTCAAAAACAGTAACGAAATGTAGTTTATATAGATTTTTTAAATATTGTCATTACGAATATGAAATAAAATATTTGTTGAACTTTTTACAAAGAAAAATATATAGGGTTATCCAGATGTGACACCTAGATTTGTGTTTTATTAAAAAAATGTGTGTATAGTTTCTTTTTAATAAAACATAAATTTAGGATTTCGATTTGAATGACCCTATATTTTATTTTGTTATCTAAGATTGGTATTTTTCAATACAAGAATGTACTTTGTAATTAAATGCTGATATATATTTTTTTTAAAAAAATCAAAATATAAAATTATTAAGGGCTTTTATTTATATATACAAATATGATTGTTTCTATGTAAAATATTTTATTCCAGTAATTATACTTTATTTTATTTCTATACATTTTTCATGTAATTTTATTTATTGTAATTAAGAGACAATTTGAATTCTTTTACAATGACAAAGAAATTAATAACACTAATATATTTTATTTATAAATGTACTGTAATTTTTGAAAAGATTTTTTGTTAACTTGAAGTTGATTTATATTAACATAATTTTATTCTCGTTTCTACAGTATTAATTATGATTTTTTTTATTCGTTGAACTTGTTTAAAAGTCGGTAGTAATATTTTTCAATTTATTTTCAAAAAAAAACATATGTACACATTGATAAAATGAAGTTTGTGTGCAGTGATGCATTTTTTCTAAAAAAAAATCTTGCATATTTTTAATTATTTTTTAAAAAATATTACCCAGCACAGGAACAAGTTCATTAAAAAAATATTTTTACATTTAAAATAAGCAACGTTTTAATAGTTAGTATGAAAGAAAAATTGTAACTATAAGAAATAAAATTATTAATTAATGAAACTGACATACTGAAACGAACCAGTGTACAGTAATTTGCAAATTTCAGGTTCGAATGAGAATTAATAAATTGTACGACTAATTACGTGTCAGAATGCCGCGTGCAGATGTAAATCTTACTGGTCAACCTATCAAATATCCAGTTTCTTTTTTTGTGTTGTTATACATACACTGAAGATACATTTATACTTCTTCCTCATGCTATAAACTTTATCTCGAGTTATTCGTACGATCTGTACATTCATATAGAAATAAGAACGACGCATTCACAACGAATATTGAAAACTGATTATTATCAGACCTTATTTATACCTGTTATAAATTTTAAAAAAATCTCTGAGCTATTTCAACATTCGAATCAAATTGAATACAACAATTATTTCATACACATGTATATAAATTTATGTCTACAATTGTTTATATATGTAAAAGTTGAAATATTGTTTTTATTTTACAACATTTATGATTTCATTTTATCGAATGTCTCATTGTTATTTTTTTTTATTTCAATTAAAATATTTTTGTGAAATTTACAATTTGACTCAACTCATTCATTTAGTATTTTGTCATTTTTAACGAGGTTAAGTTTTTATTTTTTTTTTAACAAATGTTTGAATCCTAGATGGAAGATTTTTCTAGAATAAATAAGAAACTTTGTTATTCTTATCTTTTACTTTTCATTGTCATTTTAATAAATTATCGATAGTATTAATTCAATATTTATTTTCTATCATGTTTCATTGTTCAATCGATATTAAAAATAGTATATGAGTAATAAAATTATATTTTTATTGCTTTAAAAAATATACAGTATGTAATATTAATGACGTATTAAATGTATTTTTAATGTTTAACAGTATTCTATTATGAGAATTATAACTTCAAAGTATTTTATTGTCGGCCTTGTTAATCAATACAAATTATATAGAGACCTCGATAATATTTCTAATAAATCTGTTAAAACTGTAATGAACAATGTATTTTATTTGACAAGTACATTCATCAGTAGTGATAGAGTAATCATTTAAGCCCGACCATGTATTGTACACAATGTATATTCTGATGTAATATTAGATCGACCGCTTTTTTACGCCTAACGGGTCAGCTACATCGCTCCGGTCACCTATGATAGATGTATTAACGTGTAACATTTTTATTAATATTTATTTCGTAACATTTTGGAAAGGTCTTACTGCATTTATAATGCACTATTGTCAAAATAAATTGCTTTGTATACTGAAGTTTTTTCTGGCACATTGATTATTGAATCTCTTTTATGTAATTATTTTTTTTTAATAAAGTTATGTAATCAGTTTTATACACACACACACACATGTGTATATATAAATATATATATATATATATATATATATATATATATATATATGTATATATGTAATTATATATTGTGTAATATTTTTATTGACTAAAACATTTTTTAAAATTTTTACAAAATGTCATATAAAATTTATCACATGAAATATGCATCATTAAACAATTTTTAAAAATGAATCATTAAAAAATATATGCGACTACCATATAGGTCTAGTAACAATTATATTTTTCAGATTTATCTAATCTTGTTATTTTAAGTTAAAAAAGCTATTATCATTCTTGTAAAAAATCTAAATGAGTTTCGATCTTAATACCTCGAAAATAACTTCAACAAAAATGACCCAATATTATTTTATTTACGTACATAGCACGAGTAAAATACTAAGAAATACTTGCTCTGTTCTATTTTCAATTTATTGTATTCTTAAAGATTTTTTTTTAAATACAAGTTTTTATAATTTCATATATATATATATATATATATATATATATATATATATATTTGTAGGATTATAATTAAATAAAAAAGTTTTCATTGCAAGTTATTTTCTTATTGCAAATATAAAAATTCAAATATAACATTTTTTATATAAATAATATAGCTTTTTTTATGGTAATGTTTGTAGATTTAAAAATACATTGGAAGTGTAATCATTGATACAATAATATTTAATATTCATGAATATCTATACTTTTGGAAATTTTTACAGAAATGCAATAAATGTTAATTGGGATGAAAATTTAATACCGAGGAATATTATTCAGAATAATCTTTTCTGTTAAATTTACTAGCATTATTGTTTCTTATGACAGTACTTTTAAACGTAATAAAGATTAAATTGACTCAGTGAAATATTTTTTTTTCATAAAATTTAACAGGTCCGTTGACGTGAATGCTATAGCATTCAAATTTTAAAGTCAATTATTCATTTAATTTTATATAACCTTAATTTTTTAGTTATAATTTTAATTTATTGTATATAATTATTAAAAAGTAATATTCTGACTTCTCTTACAAAATGTGTCTAATCGAATTTCGGATATCACAATTAATTTAAAAAAATCGCCTGTTTATTTTTGCAGCTCACCGAAATTTTTACTGTCTGCGAACGTGTTAACCCCTAATGTTTTACATACATTTTAAATAAACTAACATAATTTATGTACTAATGTTTAATACAAATAAATTTTTATCTCCAACACCACAGTATTCAATAATCACTTATTGTTCACTTTTTGTTTATAATAATGTCGGCTGATGGGCATTTCGATAGCGATGCCATCATCATCAGAGCCTTTATGTGAACAATAAGTAATTATTGAACACTTCATAACCATTGTAGTGTTGAGGATAAAAATTAATTTGTGTTAATAAAGTGAATACACCACAGTTCTAAAACAAACAATGTATTAATGTACCATTAAGAAGAATATTGTAAAAGTTGATAATAAATGAGATTTTTATATATATATATATATATATATATATATATATATATATATATATATATATATATATATATATATATATTCTATTTATACATTTTATGACTATTTAATCTTATCAATTTTAATATTTAACACCTCTGTTTGAATGTTAAATATAATAATTATATAACACATTACAAGTATTGTTTGTACACTAGATTAAAATAAAATAAAAAGTAATGCAAATAGAGTTAGAAATATACATTAATTATTTTATAATCTTTATAGTACTATTAAAATCTTGCAACACTTTCAGATATTACCATATTTTCAATTTGTAAGTTTCGTTTAATTATAATTAATTTCTAAAAAATGAAATTATAAAACAGGAATTTTATTTTACAAAAAAAATAGATAAAAATCGATTAATTGAAAAAATTATGTATAATTACAAAAAAATATCTGATTGTCTTTCGAGTTAAAATTATTTGCAAAAAAGTAATTTCAAAGAAAATCATTTTGGAATCATTTGTCTAAACTAGCTATAAATCAATTTCTAAAAAAATTGTGTTCATGAGTATAAAACAATGTGAATATTCCGAATTATATTTTTTGCAATGTCAGTATATTTGAATAATTAATTTCCATGTAGGTCTTATTGTAAGATGTTTTGACAGTCGTACCAACGTACGAATTACTTTAATGTTTTCAAGTTGAAGTCATTAAGAATTGAATAGTACATATATTATATTGAACAATTGCACAATTATTTATTCCTACAATCAACGAGTTAATATAACGGTACAGTATATACGATTACAACACTTTTAACAATCAATAAAAAAAGTTTCATAAACATTTTGATAAGATCTATATAAGCTCATTTAAACGACCATCGTATAACGAGACTGAAACGATTCCAGAGTTTTGAAATATGTATCATTAAAAAATATATACAACTCGTATATATGGGCACCGGTTTTTGAAAGTCTATTGTATCAATCGTATCATTTCGTTTCAAATAACCGTTACGTATATTTTTTTTTATTTACATCTTAGATGCATACACATATTATACATTTTCTATGCGACGTACAATATCTCATTCAAGAACTGTATATATCTTTTGATATAAAGCGAACATGGGTGTGTTGGCAAATAGATCAAGAGAACTTTAATAAATATCACATGTGACAACATAAATTTCAACTCGATAAAAATTAACATCGGTCCTTTGTTTTAATATCTTGATAGGTGTGAAATGTATGTGATGTGAAATAATAATTTATTTCACTATATTCGTAAATGTCAATCGTGGTTAGTGTTTAAATAGGTGATTGAGTCTTTTAAATAAGTGTGATATCTTCAATGAAACCTGGTTTTAACGTACAATTAACAAATTGAATTAAATACATACACCTATTAAAAAATACTCTCTTGTTCACCGATAAACAATTATTTCAAATTTAAATTTCAGTATAAGTTATCTATATATACATATACTTTGCTTGACATGATTACTCAGCCTTATTTTTATATTCTAAAAAAAAATTTTCATGTATCGAATATTTATATCTATTTTTATACAAAAAACACAATTTAAAATTTGCAAATACTAGGTTGTGTAATATGAAATGTCGGATTATTATATGAGAAAAATATAAAAATCCGACATTTCATATTACATGACCTTATACAGGTTTTTGAAAATTTCCTGTATGTTATATTATGTATCATTATTATTTTTTCTCTTCAACTCTTGTCTGTTTCTCATTTTATACAGAATATTATTTTCTTTCTTTAAATAAGCAACTACAGTTTAATCTGTATCTTTGTGCACTATTTTTGTACTTATTATTTTCATTATTAATAAATTTACTTCATTTATTACATAACCTAATATTTCTGTTACCTAGAAGAAAAATATTACAAATTATTTTCTTAATGAAAATACAAATTTAATTAGAAAATAATAATATTTCATAAAATCAAACTTGTTGATTAAAATGAATCATTCTTAAATGTCATTGCCTGAATAACAAATAATTGATAAATTAATCTATTGTCATGCAATAAAACCACAACTTGTCTAATTATATTATGATTCATATTCTTATTGATTCCAAACTCTAGATCAGTGATTCTTAACCTTTTCAGAATCACGGAACATTTACAATTTTACAAGATTTTTGCGAAACACAGTCATTAAAAAAACTGTATATATATATATTTTATATTGCATAATAAATAGAAATCAGATATATAACACTTTACATATCAGTCAATAGCAAGTAACAATCGATAAATTAAATTTAAAAAAAATAAAATTCTTACAATTTTTTTAATGGGATATTTGGGCCTGATGACTTTACAAATGTTTTCAATATCTGGTCTTATGTGTAAAATAGCTACTCTCATTTCCTCTTCTATATTTGTCAACCTTTCACGTTTCTTTATCTTGATATTCGTTAATGTTGAAAAACCAATCTTACATAAGTACGATGTTGAAAATTGCAATAAAATTTTAATCGATTTTTCAGAAATAGTTTTAAACTCGGTTTGAACAGAAATCCAAAATTCCCACACGTTATAGAAATCGATAAAAGCCAACATAAGTACAAGTAAAGACGATAAAACTAAAAAACAATGACTTTTGATTTTTCGTTTTTTTCGTCTTAATAACAGTTTTAATTTTTCACTGATTTTCAAATTTTGACGGAACACTTTCTCTAAGTTCACGGAGCACCAATTAAGAACCACTGCTCTAGATGAAGTGTTTGAAAAAACATTAACATATAAGGTTTTTATTTTTAATAATCACCTTTGGAGTTTTATATAAACAGCTATTAAATAGAAATAATTTAATTTATATTTTAATATACACACTCATTTTTGTATATAAATGTGTGTGTACATACACACATATACATACATACATACATATATATATATATATATATATATATATTAAAGGGCTATAAAATAATTTTTAATAAATATCATTTTCTGATTTAATTTTAGAATTGAAATAATAACATAATTTTATTAGTTGAATAGAATTCGGCAAGAATATTTTTATTTTAATGTCATTTAATTAAAACTCCTGCTGTTAAAAATATTATCTCCGTTGTATTTTTCGAGAAACACTTTTTTATTTTTATTTGAAGACACTTTTATTAATGAAAGATCAGATAAAACCATTTAAAACTGTTTTATAATCAACAACTTACTGAAAATATACATCTGTTATTTATTTTTTTTATAACATATATCCATCACGATTTTTTTATTTAGTGAACGATTTTATCGTTCAAATTTTTTTAATCAAAACGTAACTATTTAAATTATAACCTTAAATGGTTCGATACAACTTGTAAACAAAACTGAACAGGAAATCAAATAACATTTAATGAAAGAGAAGTATATATAAAAAATATATAATGGATATTAATCAACTAATTTGTGGATAATGGAAAATATGAAGTTTAAATCTAACATAAATTATGATTATGACAGCGTTAAGAAAAAAAAATGTAACAAAAACTAGTTCAACAGAGCTAAACATCTCTAAACAATAAATTATAGATTGGAGTGATGTAATAAACCATTTAAAAAAGAAATACAGTGAAACCGAGTTTGATTTCGGACATCCATGTTGTTAGAAATAAGAATGATCATGATCGTGACACTCGTTGAGGCTATTTCGTTCATTTTATTTGTTACTTCATTATCGATCTGAACGATTTAATATTTCAACAATATAGACACACCTTTATATATATATATATATATATATATATATATATATATATATATATATATAATATTGAAATAATTATTATGTATCAATTAACTTATTGTAAGTAAATGTTTTGATAAAGAGCACTTTCAAAGATTTGTTTAATTAAAAAATAAGAAATAAAGATCAATGTTTCCTGTAGTTAATTCTTATCTATTTTATCTTGACATGTGCTGATTTCAAGTATATTTCTTATACGAGAATTATACGAATCTATTTGAAATGAAACTATAATTACTTTGTAAAACATTCGAGGTAATTATTAATATAATTTTTTGTGTATAATAAAAGAGAAAAAGAACGTGTTATAAATCACATTTAAATTGTAAATCAGGTTTAGTATCAATGAAAAAAAACCCGAACCAGTGACTAGTATATATAGTTGAAGACACTATCTATAATGTACTGGAACTCAAATACTCGACAAGTGTATGAAGTGTCGTTCTGTATGGCCTCGACCACCCTAAATACAAACAACTGCAGTTGTTCAACATAAAATACCGTGACTGTCTGAATTCCCATGTGTAGGACCTGTTTCTCAGCCAGGTATTCTCTATTCACTGCTACAGACCTAAAAATCTATGTTATATTGTCTACTGAATACTTGACAAGAGTAGTCGTGTGTATGTTATTTCGTGTAGAAATGCGTTGAAAAAAAAACATTAACGTATCTTGTGAAGTAATAAAAGAAGAAAATTTTGCAAAACAGTCAACATACATTTAATTTCCTTTTAATTTTATTATATATATATATATATATATATATATATATATATATATATATATATATATATATATACATACACCATTCAATAAAATAAGTATTTTTTAAACAAGTCTGTTAATATTTATGTAAATACAAAATTAATTTATTATATAATTATAAATGTGAGAATTTAAAAAGATATTTATAAAATATAAAACTATACATTTCTCTATAAGTTAGGAATGCTAAAAAATATACATTAGTATTTTATTTACTATTTCTTTCTAATGTGTTTTTTTTTTATTTACAGGTATGTCTTCTTCTTTACTGCAACGTGTGGTAAGATTATATTTAAAGTATAAATTCTTTATTTTCATATTTATCTACTCGTGGTTCTTATTTGTCTCTTAGCTCCATTATTAATATTTTTTATTATAAAATTGTTTCAATATATAAGTGTTTTTAAATGTGATAGAAATTAATATTGAAATCAATTTAAATTTCTATCACCCTTAAACATTTATACGCTATTTTGAACCCGTTGGATACCAATGTCACATATATGTGACAACTCGATTGTCTTACCAGAGCCCGGCGTCACAAATATGTGACGGGTGTTCATTATCAGTTTATGATAACTGCTTGTATCAAATCATGCCGCAAGCAGATATGTTATGTCAAAAACAATAAAATATATACAGGATGTTATTGGTCTGCCAATAATTACATTTTTTTTTACAAGATCTGGGAGTTACGAATATGTATACTATGTGTGCCTGCAAAATCTGTAAAACAATTACAGAACTACCAATTGGGCTATGTATAGACAAACGTTGTTTTTCCTTTTCAATTTAATTCATTTACTTTTAATTAAATGTGTCACATATATGTGACGCGTGGGTTGCAAAAGGAATTTATTATCTATAGGCCAGTGTCATATATGTGTGTCAATTTGTAAAATTGATATTTTCACTCATTTAGAACGTTATAAATACATCGCATAAAAATTAATGACAATTTGGTATAATATTTAAATAATAAAATGTCTGGGCTATGGTGGTGGATTTTCATCTGAAGACCTGGTAGCGAATGGGTTAAATGCTTGTATATGGGATAAAGATCGAAATAAATTAATAGAATAACTTAACGATAAATATTTAAATAGGATAAGAGCCTGTTGATGGGTACATTTTGTAAATTCTCTTTGTAAATATTTTTTATAAAATTATTTCACTGACTTTATTTTATTTTTTTAAAAGGAAATAATTGTGGAATCCACAAAAGTTAATTAACACATATTCGTCCGCTTGACGAAAATTCGTCATCTTCCAGAGAATCACCCACAGCCAAATGACGAAAATTCATTTGTATATTACAGAGAATAATTGATTTTTGTTCTCTTAATTCTGAGTATATTAAATTATAATTTTAACCAAACAGAGATAATGCCATGAGAGAACTGATTTTAGCTTCAGTTGCATCGCATAACGGTGCAAATGTAATCAAAAACAAAGTAAAACTGTATAAGTCGATATTGGGTATAAAAGAATTTTATTTAAAGTTTAAGCGCTCGGGTGTTCGAATAACTAAACAAATTTAGTTGTATTATTGTTAATTTTTTTACCCTTTCTTATCAAATAATAAAATATACCTAAAATGGAGGACAAAAATGAAATATATGCAGGCATTTTATCTGATTGTGAGGTAAATTTTTCACAAACTAATTTTGATAATAATGATAGTGACAGTATGTGACTTTTGCAACATTCCATTCACTGAACAATTATTAATCATTTATAAAATTAAAGACTCAAAAATAATGTACTTCATCTAAAAAAAAGAGAATAATAACTTTGTGTTTTTAGAAATTCATTTAAACTTTTTTATGAATTTAATTGTTTTTTAACTAAGGAAAGCAAAAAAAAAAATAAAAATTTATATATAAAGATAAATTTGTTTTATATCATTTTCCAAGATTTCACCGAAAAATATATGATTTCTAACAAGTTACATTAGTTTTATATAGACCATATCATTTCTACAGATATTGTCAAAAAATGCCGGCATTTGGTGAATGGCGGTGCAAAAAGTTACCCGACGAATATGTGTTAACAATGATTGAGTTCGAAATTTTTGCCTTGAAAATCTTCACAACAGATTTAATTTCATTTATTAGCTGTATATATTTATGTTTACACAATGAAAGAACTCAAACAACTTCGAATAAAAATTACTTTTAATTAGATATTCTATTAGAAGAATGTCGTTTCACAAACTACATTTGTTAGAATAACAATTACGAAAATGAAAAAATGACAAGAAAAGTAAATGCAGATCACGGTTCACATATCGTAATTTTCTGCAAGCTGAACATTTTATGGCACGTGATTCAAATAAAGATTATAACCAATTATAATTGCGTTAAGTATAATTTAATATTGCAATATTTCGCATATTATACCATTTCTTTTTTTGTAACTGCGCTTAACTGTAATAAAACAACAATTCTTACTCACTGTGATTTAGTTTTCAGGGTTATTTTTGTACAGTATAACTGATATTATAATGGATATAATCGTTACAAAAACAGCTAATTAATTATTAAGTACGTAGATTATATAGTATGGTTAGATGGTATTTAATTTAATTTCGACAA
Source organism: Neoneuromus ignobilis (assembly GCA_029203775.1). NCBI lineage: Eukaryota > Metazoa > Arthropoda > Insecta > Megaloptera > Corydalidae > Neoneuromus > Neoneuromus ignobilis. The sequence goes on along the minus strand of CP092095.1, from coordinate 9,277,956 downwards.
CTTGTTAAAATTATCTTGTTAATATATTTTTTCATACTTTTTTGATTTTTTATTTTAATGAGTCAGTTTTTATCCTTGTTAAATTTCACAAAGAAAATTATTATGTTTTGATGAAAACACTTTAATCCTTACATAAAGTGATGTCAAATAAATCTCATATAAAAAATACGTATATTTTTTATTATCAAACTTCTCATTAAGGTATTTTATTTCGCTTCTAAACGCTACTATATACTAAATGTACATGTTTTTACAACGTTCACAAATTTATAAATCAGATTATGAAATATTATTCTTTGCGATGAACTGACATTCTCATTAATTCGGTCGAAGATTAATAGCGATAATTTATTTTTTATCAATTTTATGTGTTGCCGCTTATTATTTTTCCGATTGGAAGAAATAAAAAAAATGTACAAGAGTATCTTCATATTTTGAAATAAAAAACTAGCTAGATTATAATTATTGTCTGTTTATTAGTACATTCTGTTTATTTGACTAAACAGCGCGGTTTTTTCAAACTAAAAAAATTGAATATAAAATGCATGCCGGATTAAATTGATGCTGTAAATTTTATATTTAACATAATTAATTTTAAATATCATTTATACTAAATATAAAATAATATTTCAAGTTTAAACTTTTTTGGTTTTGTTTGTTATAAATTATTTGGTTTTCATTTACTTATTTTTGAACTCAATTTCTATTTTTAAAATAAATTGTTATAAAGTTTAAACTTCTTAAAAGGTTTCAATTGAATTTTTTTTATATCTAATAAATGTTTATTTATATAATTTATAGTACTGAATGAAGAGACATTTAATGCCATCAAAATGTTTTAATATTAATCAATTCATGTAGAAGTAGTCTTAAGTACATATTATGTTTGACTCAGCAGTTAAACAGCGTTGTCTTTAGTAAATTATAAAAATTATTGATGTATGAAGTAGACGGTTTGCATCAATGATGTTGAAGCCGTTGACATCGCAAGATTACTTGGAGGCGCGTCGACTTTGCATAATTTCAAATTAAGAGAACGGATTCTGTTTTATGGTTTAGTCATACAGTTCAGTATTATGTTTTTATGATTTTCATTTATTACGAATTGTTGATTCTGTTTCGAGAAATACAAGATAAGTTAAGATGCTGACTAATGTTTCAGTAATTTGAATCCGAGTTTATAGGAAATGTCATCTGTTATTAAAAACGTGATTAAATTGAGTATAAAATATGAAAATTTAATTTCGAACAAAAATTGAATTGTAGTGTTATTTTATTTAAACGAGTAAATATTTTTTTATCAAAAATATTATATTTCAATATAGTAATTAGAAAAGCGTTTTATTATAATTGATATAATAAATGTGAATATTGTAGATTAATATAATTTATAAAAATAAATAAACATCTCAAGCACTAGAAATATATAGGGTCATCCAAATGTGACGCCTGGATTTGTGTTTTATTAAAAAGAAACATGTGTATTTTTTCTTTTCAATAAAACACAAATCTAGGCGTCACATTTGGATGACCTTATACGAGGGTCGTTTGATAAGTGCGGTAAAAAAGTAAGAAAAACTAAATTGAAAAATTTACATAAATTAAACAGTAAATAAATTTACCATACTTATCAAATGACCCTCGAATATTAGTATTCATTTTTTAGTACTTCGGCAATACGAAAATGTCTATCATAAAAATAAATATAAAATAGTTTTTTGTCTCCATCATTCATATATATAAATCAGATATTATATTTATTCCACGTTCTCTCATGTTTATAGTTTAAAATTCTCTAAAGAACTTATCATACATCAACAAAAATAATTTTATCATTACACGGCTCATTGGTGCCGATATGCAAGAAGCCATTATCATTTCAGAATTGATAGATGCCGCCAGCAACAATTTCGTATATAATTTATCGAACGCCGCCCATTTAGCACGAATCCATCAGAGGTTTTGAACTTTCTTCTTCCGTTTATTCTCTCTTACATACAAGAATCGTTTTTTCATACCGTCTCATCCTTTTATATTTGATTGTTTGTGAATATTCAATACCGTTTACATTCTATATACATTGTTTATATTTTTACACTATTTTAATAACAATCATAAATGAGTAACTGTACCTACATGATAATCATAAACACGTAGGTACTTTTTGTACACCACCCACTATGTAAATAAATGATTTCTGTGACGGTCGTTACTGTATAATGTGCGCCATATCCTCAACTCGTGGGCGTTCAAGAACGCGAAATTTATTTCTTCCTTTTAAGAATACGTTGTTTTATATGTTTCTGTTATGTACATACACTCGATTATTTATTTTACTCTGATATGTTTATATTTATCTAGAAACCTAAAGCAAACACTTGATTATACTACATTATTATTTATTAGTGTGGAATACATATAATTTTCTTTGTACGTTTTTATGATTCTATTATATAAAGATGTTTTGTAAGCGTGATAGAATTTTAAATTAAAATAAAACACATACTAATTGACCGGATGACCATTTATTTGATATTATTCGAAAGATCATTTTATGCTATTAATATTTAAAAATGATTTCAAACAAAATGTGCACCACGACTACCATACCGCATTCTGTCAGTTCAACTTTTTCAAGCAATTGGTGCCTTATGTCAGCAATAACGTGAGTTATGTTGGTTTGTTATTCGTCAGTCGTTTCTGGTTTATCAGCATAAACCAGAGACTTCACATATCCTCAAAGAAAATAATTCAGAAATGTCAAATCATACGATCGAAGAGGCCAATTCACAGGTCCATTTCTGTAAATAACATTATTTCCGAATTTTTGTTCTAATAACTCGATTGGTTCGGTCGAAGTATGGCACGTGGTACTATCTTGCTAAAACCACATGTCTTTCAGATCGATGTCATGCAAATCTGGAAACAAGTAATCATTGATCATCGTTCTGTAAATATACCATTGACAGTAACGTGCTATCCGGTTTCATTTCGAAAGAAATAAAATCTGATGATACCACCAGCATACAATTCGCACTATACGGTGCATTTTTCTGGATGTAACGAACTTTCGTGAATCATTTCAGGATTGGTTTCATTCCAAAGACAGTAATTTTACTTATTAACGCACCCGTTAAACCATAAATGAGCCTTATTACTGAACAATATTTTGTTGTATGTTTGGCGAACAGAACACTGATTTTGGAAATAAATTTCCACAATTTGGAAACGTAGCTCAAGTGTAAAATGTTCCATAGTGATTTGCCAAAGTATACTGAATCCAAATGTCACTTATAACGTGCAAACTGACTTAACAGCTATTCCTATCAAAAGTTCTATCTAACCTAAAAAAAACACCCCCTTTATAATATATATATATATATATATATATATATATATATATATATTAGGGGGACCGGAAAGTAATGTCGTTTCTGCGCATGTCGATATTCGTTAGTCATTTATCAGCTCATTGTGTACTTCAAAGTCGTGCCAATGACATTTTAAGGTTAGAGTGACTTGTTTACTCGTAAATAATCAAATCTTAATTTTTTTTGCAATTTATGGTGAAATGGTCAGCCAAATACCAGAAGAGGTACATATCCGGCATTGTATGGTTTTTGAGTTTCACAAGGGTAGTAACGCAACGGTTGCTACCAAAAACATTTGCGATGTTTATCCAAACGCGTTAGACGTTCGTAAATGCCAAAGGTGGTTTTCTAAGTTCAAATTCGGTAATTTTGATCTTTCCGACTCGTACCGATCAGGAAGACCAACAATTTCAGACAATGACATGTTGAGTGGAAATGCGGAAGTGGAAGCAAATCCGTGTTAGATAATCGAGGAACTGTCAAACACTCTTAACCAACCTTAGTCGACCATCCAAGAACATTTGCAGCAGATTGGTAAAGTAAGCAGAGCAGGTGTTTGGGTCCCGCATAATCTGTCCGAAGAAAACAAAGCTAACCGATCCACCACATGCAACTTATTGCTTCAGCGGCACAATACAGAAGCGTTTTTTGATCGCTTGATCACTAGAGATGAAAAATGGGTCCTCTATGATAATCCAAAACGCAAAAGGCAGTTGCTCTCTCCGAATGAATCGTCACGAAGTACAGCTAAGCCAGGTTTACACCCCAAAAAGGCGCTTTTGTGTGTTTGGTGGAGTATTCGTGGGGTCGTTCATTTTGAAGTGCTGAAACCTGGACAAATTGTGAATGCAGACCTTTACTGTGAACAATTGGATCGAGTAAATCAATCTTTAATTGAAAAGTGCCCAGCGATTGTCAACAGAAAAGGTGTTATTCTGCAACACGATAATCCAAGACCGCACTGCGCAAGACGAACCCTGGAAAAAATTAATGAATTGGGATGGGAAGTATTGCCTCACCCACTATACTCGCCCGATATTCTGCCATCGGATTTCCATTTATTCCGATCGCTACAACATTTTCTAAGTGGCAAAAAATTTGAAAATTCAGATGATGTCCAAAATACCATCTCCAGATATTTTGCTCAAAAACCAATTGATTTTTATCGATCCAGCATTGAAAATTTGCACACTAGATGGCAAAAGGTTGTTAATAGCGAGGGTGATTACATTATTGATTAAAAATAAGAACTTGGTAAAAATTTATCTGTTTGAATTTAATGTAGAAAAACGACATTACTTTCCGGTCCCCTAATATATATACATACAAATACACACACACACTTATGTATATATAATGTGTGTGTGAGAGTACATGTGATTTTTATAAAAGTATTAAAAATTATTTCAATTATCCATTATTTATACTTGGAAATTAATTCTTTTAATTTTTATTTTCTATAAAAGATAAATTTAATTTGTGAAATACTTATTAACCCTTATGTGTTTTTACAGAAAATTTCTGCTAGGTCGAAGTTTTTTTAACATTTATTAGTATAATTTTAAATTTAAATAAAAAACAAACTTATTTTTATGTAAATACTTTTTTATTGTATAAAAATCCTATCATGACATTCGATCGATAAGGGTCAAATTTTTCCAAAGACAATAAATACATATATCTAAACTGATCATTATAGCAATCAATAAAAGAATAAGTTTAGATAAGATGAATAATAATGGATTAATTAGAAAGTAAGGAAATATAAACCTGTATTTAATTATGATATATTTTTTCGTTATTTTTATATTAAATTTTAATGTTTCTTTGGATTAAGTAACATTTAGTCTAATTGAAAAATAAATAAGAAAACAATAGTAGATATTTGTTTTGGAACTGTGGCTGATTCACTTTAACACAAATGAATATCTAACCTCAACACTACAATAGTTAAGTGTTCCAATAATCACTTATTGTTCATATAATTGAACATTTTAAAACTATTGTGGTGTTGGGGTTAGAAATTCATTTGTGTTAAAATAATAGATGTAGTGTTTGTTTTGCAAATTCACTTTAATACAAATGAATTTTCACCCTCAATATAACATATTGTGGGTGTTGAGGGTGAAAATTAATTTGTGTTATTAGTAGATATTTTTTTATTAAAATATATAAAACACTGATAAATAAATTTGACCTTTGTATAAAGATCTCAGTTGTATTGTTATTAATTCAAACATAATTAGAAGACCATCAACAAGAAGATAACACTCGTTTGTTTGTATGAAATGTCACGCGTCGTTCGTACTTTTAAATACGATTACGGTGAACGTGAATTCGAGAATAGAAGAGAATCCGTGAAGGCACAAGCACTGCTTGTGGCCGCCGTGTATGGGGGAAACGTTGATCGGGTGTCGGTTTAACCACGTCCGTTTGCTTACCGACACGATCTGACGCATTCCAAGGCGTGTGCTGCTTGTCGTGCAGTTCGTATTGTGGGGCCTCGACATGACATGAGGAGGGACATGATTTGATACACACAACAATAAAGACCGGCCGATCGGGTGGAATAACACTTGTTGCATGTGCATGTCGTGCAATTTGCAGCAATGCGTTTGAAATACGTTATGGATCCGATAATTCAGTTATCGTGTTTTCAATATTTCATCGTTTCGTTTCAAATGTACACTTTAATGATTGATTTATATTTATGTGATTCGAAGTATATTGCAAACATGCGAACAGTATATTCATCATATATATTCATTCGATAATAAATCTATCTATCTGCATTTATATTTTTTTTCTAAATACACTAGCATATTTAGAAACTTTATAATCGTAATAGTGCTGTACTAATAGTTTTGTTCAGAACTATGTATGAAATTCTTGTTAAATTTTTCAACTACCTATTTGTGTGAAAAACATTTTTTTACTTTACTGGTCCGCAAAAAAATACTACATCGTTCGGCGGTTCGCGAACGAAAATGGTTGGGAACCGCTGTCCTATGGCATTAATGATGGAACATAATTTCGTTTGACATGTGCATTCGTTTAATGGAATTTTTAGTCACTGTTTCACATAATTGTGGTCCAATTTCATGAATTACACGTTCAATTTTTATTTTGAATGTTTCTGTTGTTTGTGGTTTATCAAGATAAATCAATGATTTTACATAAGCTCAAACAAAATAATCCAATGAAATTAGATCACATGATCTTGGTGGTCAATTGATGGGTCCATTTCGTGAAATAATGGACTTATTAAACTTTTGTTACAATAAGTCTTGAAGTTTTTACAATTTCTAAGCGTTGTTAAAGTGTTAAACGTTCCATGATAATTTGTAAAATTATACAAAATTGAAATATCAAAATGAGGTTAAAAAAATTCCAACATGACTGTCACCAGATGTCAAAGTTCGAACATTCTTATTGGAAAATCATATATATACATATATATATATATATATATATATATATATATATATATATATGTATTCATACTGACATACCTTCATTTTGATTAACACTAGGTTTACGGACGTTTCATGTATACCTGTGTTTACGGACACGGGTCAATTTGACGCATGAACAAAATCATACATTTTCTTTAAAAAACAACAATTATATAATATTAACTTATAAATGAAACTATAAGATATACATTTATATAAAATTTATAATATTTAACATTATATAACATTACATTTATTCCGCGTATCTTTTACACATATATACTGGTAAAAAAATGATCAGTTGTTATATTCCTGCCTTGATGTAAATATGATTCGACCAATTTTAAACTACAAAATCCGCCCAAAAGTGTTGAAGTTTGCGTTTCATCTTTACCCAGATTAGGGAAACCATTTTTTTAGATATTTTGAATTTACATCTACTGCCAACCAAAACTTTATGCCAAATTTATGTGTCTTATTTGGCATATATTGCGTGAATCTGCATCGGACTTTCGTAGGGAACAGTTGCTCGTCTATTGAAATATTTTCGTGAGGTTTATAACAGGATTGACTATTATGTATAAATTTGTTCCATATTTCAGATATCAATGTAAATTTATCTGTACGTAAACATTCGAATCGTTCTGTTCTTTTATCAAATCATATGAATCGAAGAATTTGCGTAAATTGAACTTTAGGCATTGTGCTCGAGAAGAAAGCGGGTCCCGATTTCTTCGACTATAAATAAAAATCTTTTAGTGACTTTGCTTCATATACCTTTTCTGTATTAGAGTTTTCCAACTAGCATTAATGGTTATTTTACGATTGCGTCAAATTGACCCGTATCGTAAAGATAGGTATACCACATACATAATTTCTAAATTAGAAAGTTTTGAAGAAAATTAATTTTCCTATTTTATTTGTCTCGTTAAATGGATAAAAGTCAGTACAAGTGGTAGAAGAAAAATGTAAACGGTTTCTGTAAATTCCCTCATGAAATTCGAAATGTGTCAAAATGACGCGTCCCGTAAACTTTGTGTTAAAACATATAATAATATCGATACTCATATAAGTAATTTTATGGATTTCGAGATAAAATTAATGAATTACAATGTCTAGCGGGATTAAGTTTACAAGTTTATGGATTGTTAGATTTTCACCCAAAAAAATTTGTAATTTTTATAATATGATTTATTTGAATATTTTTCAATTCGATCAATTTAAAGAAGAAATAATTTATTGCATATAAATATGATTTACTATAATAATAATACTCAATGGACTTTTTCACACTAGTCAGCATGCATACAGTATTCACGTCCATTACCACTCGTCTCACACTCTCTTATCATCAAACCTTCCCTACCTAAAAAAATTAGTTTTCCGGTAAGAGCGTGTGAGACGAGTGGTAATGGGCTGTGAATACTATATGCATGTTGACCAGTGTGCAAAATCCCATTGAGTTATTAAAGAAAAAATAATAATAACAAAATAGTGAACAATGTAAAGTCAATTAATTGTTGATCTATGTTTTGTTCAATAAAATAACTTTACAGCTTGTTTCATCTATACAGTAAATTTATTTCATTAAACAATACAGTTTTTTCCACAATGATTAAATTCAGTAATTGTCTACTACTAAACGTATTTTCTGAGAATAGTAAGAAGGTGAAATTTATGACAAAAACAAAGGACAAAGAATTATTACGAACGTCTACATGTTTCGTATATGAAATATGGTATCTGGAGGCACAATATACATATAAATGTGATGACCCTAGAATGTAATAAATACGTGATATATTTCATAATATGAATCTAGTATTTGAACTCGATGTCATGTAATGTTAAGTAATGTTTGAATAATAATTAATAATCAACAAAAACGATGTTTCATTGTAAGTTCAAGTATAATAAGAAATTTATTATATACATACATACGTGTTGAACAATTAATTTAAATTTAAATGATTATTAAAACTGCTTGATTATCTATTCATACACTTATTAAAATATTTGCGAGTTTTAACTCGCAAAGATCAATTTTAATGTGACGTTATATTGTATAAGTGATTCAATTGTTATTGGAATTTTCGTGGGAGGACGATATTAGTACAGATACAAGCAACCGGTTTTATATATATATATATATATATATATATATATATATATATATATATATATATATATATATATTATACACACATGTATGCTTATAATATACTTCTACTTAAAGCATAAATAATGATAGTTTTTAACATTCCAACAAACCTTTTTAAGACATAATAATAGCAGACACCACAATAGTTTTTATGTTCTTATAATATTTTAATATCCATTAACTTTCCTACATGAGCTTCATGAAGTTGTATGAAATAATGCTGAAGTTATATTCGTTCGAAAATGTTGTTTATGAACGTGTATAATAACTATTTGTTAAAAAAAATGGTCTATGTGATGAAAAAAAGTTTCTATAAGTTAAAACATCTAATATTGAACTTGTAGTTATTATGTAAGTATTAGGTTGGCAAATATCTCCCTTCCGCCTTCTGGTCTTTTGAATTTCGCAGCTATGTACAAAAAAAAAAAAAAAGCGGAAGGGAGATACTTGCCAACCTAATATAAATAAGCTTTTTTATTTATATGCAAATTTCTAAAACAAATATAAATTACTTTTTGTCATTTGTAAATTTGAAAATTAAGTACTTTAAATAAAAAAAAAAAATGATAATAAAATATTACTATATACTGATTGATATTTCTATTTAAATAAATTTAATAAAAAACCTTTTAAAATAAAATTGTGAAAATATTATAGATTTACTTTCTATATTATTTTTTGTACAATAGTAAAGAATATACGTATTTAAATTGTAAAGTGGAATCTAAAAGATACATTTTGAAAATCGAAAAATATTGTTATTTTTCTATTTTATTTTTAAATAAAAAAATTATATATATATATATATATATATATATATATATATATATATATATATATATATATATATATATAATATAAAAGTAGAACACTTTAAGACTTAGTAGTAATAAATTTATGAAATTGAGTGATTAGTAAATAAAGATTTTTCTAACATATGTTAATTTTTTTAACATGTACAAGTTTTCATATTACAGTATTTTTTTGTCATTTCCTTTACATGTTAACCGCAAAAATCAAGAATTTAATATCGTAAATAGTAAACCATTGTGGTAAAAATATAAATATGAAATATAGACGAACAGTTAGTTACTCAGCTAGTTTTTCAAATTTATTTTAATGGAATCGATTTCTTATTCTGTTCATTAAAAATATTTATTTTCTATTTTTTTAAAAATATATTATTTGTTTACAGTTTTTATAAATAAATTCTATGAAATAAATTATGATTTGTTTAAATACACTCAGATAAATATTTTTAAATAAAAAAGATAAATTTAATTGAACAATACAATGAATTTACATTATTTAAAAAATGTATACTTTTAAGAATTAGTTTTAAGTTTAATCATATTTATTCCAAGAATTTCTTTTACAAATAATAGATATTAATTGGATTTATTTGAACAAACCGTTTTAAAACATCTTTAGTTGCAATTAAAACGAATTTATTATCATTTATTATTCTTTCCTATTGAATTGTTAACTATTTATACATCAATTTTTATTATTATACACTGTTACTCAACCCTCTTGAATAATTAACAGATTTAACTTTTTTAAGGGGTTTTTTTAATTATTGAAATCAAAAACAACTTTCCTTCATAAGTACTTATTATTTTCATTTATTGAATTATATTTTCACTAATTGACAATTCAAAATCATTTCGAAATTTATTTATGTGAAAAATGTTGTATAATCATATATTTTTATACTGGAAAATAAAAATTAATTAATTTTATGTACCAATATGTATAATCTCATTTAGCATTGTTTTTCATTTCAACAGTAATTTAAAAAATATATTTTTTACGGTTTGTTTATAAAAAATAATACGAAAAAAATTCGAATATGGTTTATTCATTCGTGAGAGTATTTCCCTCCAAAAAAAGTTAAAATTCGTATTTAATTCATTGCTAGGAACAATAGTGAAATTTTCTATGAAACCACATCAAAAGAAGCACCGCAACATTGAAAATTACATCAATATTCAACTCATGAACATGTTAGAAGATATCTTACGACATACACACTATTCATCTGATTTACAATGACATCGAGTACATTTTTTTCACTGAAACCACAAAAATAATACACTATTTTACATTACAGTCAATGTTTCTGACTTAACAATAGCTCACTGTTTATAATAACATATATACTGTAATTGTATGTTCTTTGTCCCGGCCTGTACATTTTAAATGTTAGTTTACGTTTTCTTCCTTTCCAATCTCCATATTCATCATTCGTTGTATCTCATATCGTAAAAGATGAAACTTCACATTTTGCAATTTAAAGTCTATCTTTACTTGAATCCGGTTCACCTTATTTGGTGGAGCGGAAATGTCTTGTTATTTTATAGGATTATGTGTGTTTTTTTCCTTTTTAATTAAAATCAAAGATTTTATATGTTGTTCGTATGATGTAAACAAACAGGATGTTTAAAATCTGTTTGTTTGAAATTGACAAGTTGATTTATGGAATTATTGTTATACACTGATTGTACAGTAACCTAATTTTGTACGATTTGATGTTGTAATTATTTCTTGAATGGGACATTTAACAAGAGTTAATATTAAATAGAAATCGAATGTGTTCTTCGTTTAAAAATAATTTGATATTTCATTCTGTTTAATACAGGAAATCTATTATTGAATTATGACTGAAAATAAATTCAGTTCTATAAAAAAAAAATATACAATAATTCTCTGTCGATGTATTTTTCAAACAATTCATTAATAAACAACATAAATTAAATGTTGTTTAGACACGTGTATTTATATGGAAATTAAGTGTGTGTTGATCGAAAAATAAATTTACTCAGTATAATTTTGAATATAATTGATTAATAACTATGTACATGTCAAATATTTGCAGATTTACGAATAAGTAGGCATTTAACGTCCATATAATACAAATGAATCGACATTCAAGGTCGTTGGTTACGAAAAACTGGTCTTTTTAGTTTAATATTTATTGCAGTGTGTGATATTTTCGATCTTGTATTTTATTACGGTTGATTATGAAATTTCCGAAAAGAAACGTTTTTATTTTTTTAAAAAAAATCTTATCTGGTAATTTATTTATTTATACATTGTCTGCTTTTAATTATAATAAATTAAAATTGTAATTATTTTTTTTTTAAATATGATGAGTATTTTTTTATTTTTTTTAGAAAATATATGAGTTTACAAGTAATAACAGATATAATTTTTACATTACTTAAATTTAATATCATTATTTAAATACATTAATAAAAACAATTTATTTGGAAAAAAATAAATTATCATCATAAATCAATAAAATATTTTGAAGATGACAATTAAGTATAATTATGATTTAAATTTTTGTTTCTTTTAAAATAGTGAAATACCTATATTTTTATTCATACAAAATCCAGTTTAGAATATTATTGTTTTTAAGATTATAGTTAAAGATTTTAAATAATTTCAATATTCTTTCTGATTATAAAAATGGTATTGTACATATATTTGTTATACGTTTATTCAGTCAATTCCAAATTGTACATAGTTTTTATTCGTTTGAAATTAGATACCAACTATTTATGTGCAATGAAGTCATCGCTATTATATATTTTTTCTCAGATATATTTATTTGAAATCTCAATGTTTGACAAAGTCTGATTAATGTTTTCTACAAATACCATCGTTTTTTCGAATCAGTTTCTGGAATTCTGAAAAAACATCTTAAAAATTTCACAACACATTTTTTTATTCTCGAACAGAGAATATCTGGTTACATATATTCTTCACTAGAACCCAATGTTTAGTCGTGTAACACAATTTGCATTTAACAAATTTTATATATTTTTTTGGAATCTTCATTGTTTCTATATCTAAAAATAAATCATGAATACACATCTGTAGAGATACCTGAATTGATAAATTTCGATTAGATCAATTTTAAAAATACATACATGTACTTTATTTATATACATTTGAAATAAGAAATATTTTTAGGTGTCTGTAAAGTAAAACGTCTAACTAGAGCATACAAACACATTGTAAATCAAATTTTTTTAGTCATATTTAAATAGTTGTACTAATTAGTTGAAATCATAAGTGTACTTGTGTGTAAAGAGATTTTCAAACAGAACAAATTAGAAAAATACTTCGGAACAAATCTGCGTAAATAGAATGTTATTTATTTATTCTAGTGAACGGTTTGTTCAATTTATATTTGTACTGTAATTAAAATAATCTGTACAATCAGTCTGTTTACAAAATACGTTCGTACTTAAATAAATACTTATTTATATTTTTTTTTATTTTAATATATATATATATATATATATATATATATATATATATATATATTATAATAATAATAATAATAAAATACTGACAGTAGAGAAACTAGTGCAACTGATAGTCCTAAGTTTAATTAATAAAATTAATTTTTTTAGTCATAAAATCCTTTAATTTTATTTTAATTAAATAAGTGAAAAAAAATCAACACTAATTAATTGTTAATATTCACTTTTTAAATAAAAGAACTGTTTACTTTTGGCATAGTAAAGAGTCATCCAAATCTGACGCCTAGATTTGTGTTTTATTAAAAAGAAACATGTGTATAGTTTCTTTTTAATAAAACAAAAATCTAGGCGTCACATTTGGATGACCCTATATTAATTATAATATTGTTGTGATTTAAAAAAATTAAATGATTCATTTTAATCTTTGCCCAGAAAAAAATAAAAATTATAATATGTAATTATTTATTATTTTTATATGATGCATAGTTCATAATGGATATTTTATTAAATTTGTGAAACATGAAACAAACTATTCCTGAACTGAATTAATATTAAAGTTTATAATTCAATTATGACAATATTTATTTTTTATATCAATTATAAAGGTCATCCAAATGTGACACCTAGATTCGTATTTTATTAAAAAAAACATATGTATAGGGAAACATGTGTATAATTTCTTTTTAATAAAAGACAGATCTAAGCATCATATTGGGATACCCCTATATTAATTATAATATTGTGATTAAAAAAATTCAATAATTCATTTTAATCTTTGTCCTAAAAAAAAATAAAAATTGTAATATGTAATAATTTATTATTTTTAATTCAAACACAGCCCATAATGGATATTTTATTAAATTTGTGAAAAATTAAACAAATTGTTCCAAATCTGTATTAATATTAAGATGTATAATTAAATTTATGACGTTTATTTTTTATATCAATTATAATTTATATCAATTATCAAAATGTGACACCTAGATTTGTGTCTTATTAAAAAGAAACATGTGTGTAGTTTCTTTTGGTTCTTTTTTAAATACAGATCTAGGTGTTACATTTGGATAATCCTATATTAATTATAATATTGTTGTGATCAAACAATTTAAATGATTTATTTTAACCTTCGTCCAGAAAAAAATAAAAATTGTAGTATGTAATAATTTAATATTTTCAATTAAGACATAGTCTATAATGAATATTTTATTAAACTTGTGAAAAATTAAACAAACTATTCCTGAACTGTATTAATATTAAGATTTATAATTAAATTTATGACAATGTTTATTTTTTATATCAATTATAAAGATCATCCAAATGTGATGCCTTTTAATAAAAACATATATATATATATATATATATATATATATATATATATATATATATATATATATATATATATATATATATATATATAGGGTGGTATGTAGGGAAACATGTCTATAGTTTCTTTTCAATAAAACACAAATCTAAGCGTCACATTTGGATTACCCTATATTAATTATAATATTGTTATGATCAAAAAATTTAAATAATTTATTTTAATCTTTGTCCAGAAAAAAATAAAAATAGTAATATGTAATAATTTTTTTTTATGGGACATAGTCCATAATGGATTTTTTTTTAAACTTGTAAAAAATGAAACAAACCATTCCTGAACTATATTAATATTCAAGTTTATATTTTTTTAACAATGTTTTTTTTTATATAAATTTTAAAAGTCATCCAAATGTGACGCCTAGATTTGTGTTTTATTAAAAAGAAACATGTATATAGGGTGGTGTATAGGGAAACATGTGCATAGTTTCTTTTTAATCAAACACCAATCTAGGTGTCACATTTGGATGACCCATATTAAATTGTAAAAAAGTTCAAAAATTCATTAATGTTAGTCACTTTTTCTTACCATTTTTTATTACAACCGAATTTTATTTAACATTAATTCTAAAAGCCATTTTTCTGATCTTCAAGTATTTCTGATGACACTTAATTATTTCATAATTCATGAGACAAGTGTGTGCTTCTGTTTACACACTCACACACATACATTCACATGTACATACAAAATTTGTATTATGTATTTTTCTGCACAAGTTTACTGTACTGTAATTAGCGATTAAATTAATCTTGAAAAGCGCGCGAAATGCTGTCGGATGAGTCATAATGATACTTGAGAATAATTGAGTTGCACGGCTATCAAAAGTTTTATAATCAACTAACATTTTGATGCCATGCTTGTTCGGTCACGTGACTTGTTGTATTGTTAATGTTAATTGATTATAATACTGACGCAATTCGAGCCGAGCTGGTCGTGCTGAAAACATTATTTGGATGTACAGAGACGCACCTTTATTTTGCATCCATTGTTCATTTCGGTCACATATTTTTTTATTACCATGTGTTATGTATTTGTAATATCACTTCGAACTGTTATAGTGAATGTATGTACCTACATAATTTTATAAATCACGTAGGTATTGCGGTTTAGTTTCAGGAAACATTCCTGAAATCGAATTTTAAATATGTTATTTTAATGTTTCACAAAGAATTGTCTTAGATTACATACACAAAAATCAAATTCATTTTCAAAAATTTGCTTACCAATTCTAAAACTAGAATAGTTAATTTCATATATAAAACAACTCTTATTTTAATCCATATTGTTTTAAATTATATACATACAAATTTGTCCAATTTTCATCTTTATTTAATGTTTGTCAATAAAAGTTCGTCAATTTCGTCTTTTTACAATGATCTGTCGTTAGAAAAATCTGTCAATTATTAATGCATAGAAAAATTCTGAATAGGACTAAGAAAAATCTCTTGTTATATTTTTTAACCGTTATAAAATTTAAGAATTTTGTGAAAGGGAGGTCATAAGCCTCCAGTTCAATTTTAGAGAGATGCTTAGCTTACAAGTCACAGTATGGTAAATGCTCAATGTGATCCGGATTTAAAAGTGATTTAGAATTACTCAAGTAATTGTTCAATTACTTTGTATTGCTGGTACATTTAAAATAGACAATTGATTTTAGGTACTAGAAAAAAATGTGAAAAATGTGAAAGTAAATGCTTATTCAGTAAATTCTTGTCATCTAGTCAGTTCTTTTTTTATTTAAAAATTCTACACTATATTAATATTTGTTCAATCAATAGTTTGAAATACACATTTTTTAAATATCATCTTATTATTTTTAATAGTAATACATAATTTAAGAAAACATTGTGTTAAATGAAGACTAAATATTTAGAACATTTCAAATTTACAAAATTCATTTATTGAAGTTTTAATTGATCCAATTAAAATTTTATTTATAAAAATTTAAATATTAATACAATATAAAATCTATGTTTTTTAAACATAATAGAACTATAATTTAAATTCCTATCAAAAGTTTTATCTAATCTAAAAAAAAAACATTCTTTATACACACACACATATATAAAGTGTTTTTTAGGTTAGATAGAACTTTCGATAGTGATTCAATTTAAAATTTGTCACGCTTAAAAAAAACACTTATATATTAAAAATATGAAATAGTCATTTGTAATTATAAATTAAATGTCTTATAAAAAATATTTAATTTTTTTTTGAAAATTATTTTACACGATAATCTCAGGAAAAAAGGTATATAAAACTGATTTTGAATTTAGAATAAATTTGAAATATTTTTCCTTGAAATTGAATATTTTATATCACCTGTTCTTGTACAAATTACTTTTGTAATTAAAAATTGACAAATATTTTAAATAGTAGAACATTTTAATTATTCATTTATAATTTGCGTAAAAGGTTGATTATTATCGTTTGTAAAATATTAAAATCGAATTTATATTTCCTTTTCATTTAATTAGATTTCATTTTTTAATGTTTATATATATATATATATATATATATATCTTTATAATTATTAATGTATAATCATTAATTATGTCAGAATTTTGTACTCTTTTACTTTAACTAATTATAACTAATTGTTTTTAATACGAATGATTAACTACACAATGTTAAAATTAATAGTATACATTGTTTAATAGTTTCACAGTATATTTGACACCTTTATTTTCCCGGGATATATATATTTAATATATTACCATACGTCATTTCATTTTAACACATTTGTTGTTGTACACAGATTTCAATTAAAATAACACCGGCCTCTGTAAAAAAAAACAATGAAAAATGGCTTTGAATTCACGAATTACATATTTCATGATATGCTCAGACGCAATCTCTATTAATAGAAATCAATCAAAGAAATAAATATTGCCTATGACATATGTGTTGTTGGATGTGATTACATATAATTATGTCTGATGTAATATTTCTTCGCTATTAAAAAAAATAAATATGAAAAGTGTCTTGTTTGCTTCATAAATGACTTGTAAATTGTTAGTGTTTCTTTAATAAAAATAATATTACCTTTATTGAATGTACTTAAATATCAAGAATAGATTTGTCGTTGTTGCTATTTACGGTATTTTTACTTAACTATGTAATTATATTCAGGTATGAAAAAATAATTGGCGTGCATTAGAGGAAAATGATATTTAATCATCTATACATCTATTAAAATCATTAAAAATATACTATATTGAATTCAAGTCATTCGAAACAAATTATAAGAACGAATGGATTTCTTTCACTTTCTGTGTTTGTGTGCATTTATATATATTATAGAGGGAGAGAGAGAGAAAGAGAGAGAGAGTCATTCAAATGTGACACCTAGATTTGTGTTTTATTAAAAAGAAATATGTGTATAGGGTGGTATATAATGAAACATGTGTAAAGTTTCTTTTTAATAAAACACAAATTTAGACGTCACATTTGAATGACTCTCTCTCTCTCTCTCTCTCTCTCTATATATATATATATATATATATATATATATATATATATATATATATATAGGGAGAGAGAGAGAGAAATTGATTTTATCAGAGGTGTCTGTAAAATCTTAAAACTTGATCTCTTATTAAAGAAGGAAAAAAATATGTAATTATATGCTAACGTACTGATTTAACAAAATATTGATTTTATTATTTTTTTTTGTTGTACATTTACTAGAAAAATATTTTTAGCAAATTAAACTCTTATTTTTATAAAATATAAGTAATAAACATATTTTTTATTATATTTACTTTAAAAAATGATTTATGTCATTTAAAATATGGCCGTGTTTAGTTACATACATTTTTTTATTTTTTTCTTAGTATATCTAGGTCTTTGTACTATATTTTTTTCGAACAGTCAAAATATGAGAACCCGTCCATTTGAAAATGTTTCATAAACTGTAACTTGAAGCCAATTGCTATGACAAACTTGTGGTTTTATAGGTCATGAGTTCGAATTTGTGTTCACGAGATACGTCACTTCTTTATTAAGACAACAATTTAATCTACTGTATGTAATCTTCACTGTTGTAAGCGTTTAAAAATAACACTTATTTTTATAATGACATTTCAGTGTACATAAAATGAAAATTCAAAATTTTAATATAATTTTTTGTTCTAATAAATTTTCATATATTTTTTATCCTTGTAATATTTTTATCGACTTTTTTCATTGTTATTGAAATGAATTTTATTTTATATATATATTTATACATATATATACACACACACAAATGTACTTAAATTTATGTATTAATTGAGATAATATTTATTTCAAATACATTACATACATAAAATACAATTTTAATTATTATTGAGAATCATAATGTAACATCAATATGAAAAAGAAGTAATTTATCATTTGTAAAATTTCAATAATTTTATTGATCGTTTTATTGACAACCTTAGTTACTATTTTTAATACGTGTCAAAGTTCATTTAATTAACTATGAGTTATTATCTTCAATTATACTCTTTTGCATTTATAACTTACCATTATGTACTTACGAATATGAATTAAAAAGGAGTGTCTAATCTCAGTAAAATTCTTCACTGATTAAAAAACAGTTACGAGTTAATCAAATATAATTTTGTTTGGTGTATAATTGTTAATTAGTAGTTGTCGTTTAAATTTATTTTACTATATTTCTACGTTAGATATAATAAAAAATAGCGAATTTTCAAATATACTAGTGTTTATTCAACTTTTATTAAAATTTCAAATTTTCTCTTAATGTAAATTAATTGTAATTTAAAAGAAACTGTTATGTCGTTCAAACCTCTAATCGTGTACAAAGATATATGTTATGTGTTGATTTTGAAATATACCAACTTTAACTATATATTTAACAACAATTATTTATATTCTAGTCAGAGTTATTACACGCAGAGTCTAATATTTAAACAGTATTTATGACGCTTGGGTTTTCCAAAAGCGTTCCGTAAGTATCTTACACCAATTATTCATTGTGACCAGTTTTCTGTTATTTTCATAAATCATCTCATTCACTTGAACTAAATTTATGATGCTTTAAACGTTGTACGTACAAACATATAGTGCAAATATATGTACATTAAACTTCTTTCCATTTATGGTAAGCGTTAATAACAAAATTGGTTGTCAAATAGTAAATCAAACCAGTGTGATAAACATTATCTGTCTATTTCGTTTTTGATTTGTTTGAATTTTTCAGTACAGTTAGTTGTAATCAGATATTTAGACGTATCAATCATATTATTGTCAAGTTTAGACTTAATAATACAATTGAAATATTAATAGAAAATGGTAGATGTTTAATTAATTACATATTGATATTTTTGAGCAATGACACTTATTAAATTAAAATATTTTGAATTTTTCTCAGTAATTTGTTAAAATGGAAATTATTTTAAATATAACCCATGTTAAATCAAAATAATTTGGTAATAAGTTATGTATTTATTGTTAAATATCATCGAACTGAAAATATTAAATACTGTTTTAAAACTTACTTAAAAAAAAGTTCCGTGATTAAATACACTACAGAGATAATTTATTGGTTATATGTACACCCGTGTACAGAAGACACCATGCTTGTATTAATTAACTTGTAGTTGCTCTGGGACTTATAATAATTCAGCAATAATAATTTCAAAGTTTCGTACTTTATTCATATCATGAATAATTAATTTGTCTGACTAATAATTATATGTTTCACTCTATAACATATATATATATATATAAACGAGAAATTTTTTTTAAGAAAGATTTTTTCATATACAAAAGTATTTATATTTATTGCGTTGTTATAATAAATAATTATAATATATTTTATATAATTTTTTGTTTTAACCAGTTATTATAATTTAATATTACTCAAAAAGTTTTTATGTATCCAAAATACTTTATTTGTAGAATAACTTTTTCAATAGATATGTCAATTTATAAAAAAAATCGTTTCATATTTTTATTTAATCCATCAGTATTTTTTTTGATGTAGCAGTAATCCCAAATGAAATAATTAAATATTTTTCAACAAGTACACATTAATTTAATATAGGGTTTAAAAAATGAAACAATACATTTATTGTCTTGTCATAATTAATTATTTTCATTTTATAAATTGACTTTTAATTTAGTCAATTATATTATCTTTATGTTTGAATCATTTTTAAAAATTATTTTTATGTATTATATGGAGAGTCATTTAAATGTGATGCCTAGGTTTGTGTTTTATTAAAAAGAAACATGTGTATAGAGTGATGTATAAGGAAACATGTGTATAGTTTCTTTTTAATAAAACACCAATCTAGGCGTTACATTTGGATGGCTTTATATTTATAATTGCAAAAAGTTTAAATATTTTTTCATCCAGTAATACATATTTATTTAATTACATTAAATAATTTTTAATTTTTAATCACTGTAAATAAATAATTTACTCTAATTATTAATAACTTATTAGTTATTTTTGTAATAAATAAAATTATATATATATATATATATATATATATATATATATATATATATATATATATATATATATATATATATATATATATATGGATATATATGTCTACTAAACAAAATATTTATTTAAATAAATAATAATAAATTCTTTACAATCACATAAAAAATCTATATAAAAGTTTGGCGCCATAGAAGTGTATTGGGCCCATAACCCAGTCGTCCCACGTTCCGCTAGTTGATATTTTTCTTTTTTTTAAAAAAATCATTTTATGAAATTTATTTCTCAGCCATACACCGATTTTTAAGAAACGGAAATATTATAATTGGTTTTTCAAATCAGCAATATTATTTATGTACTTGTGTAATCCTGCAACGAACTTTCTCGCCATATACAGCTTTCACGATTAATGGGATCCATTGACGACATTGAGTCAGTGTTAACTGTGGATTATTTTATTACGAGAAATATATTTTATGTCTATTTCGTGTCTTATTTGTGTTATAACCATATATCTTTTTTTTTCAATGTATGAAAATTGAATTGTATGAATATTTTACCGATGTTATTTATATGTTTATTAATGTTGAATTATTACATTTATTTATTTGACATACTTTCAACAGACGTGTCATATTGGGAATATATTTGTAGTGGCGACATTTGGCTGTCATCTTACAAATATTACCTTTTTTATATATGCTTTTTTAATTTAGATAATGTTAATAATTTATTATATTGATTAAAATCTCTAGGGTTTATATGTTTATTAATCATTTATATATATACATACTTATAAAAAACTCTAATTATATAAATATCAATTCATCTGATTGATTAAAAACTTTCAAATGTGTCATTTAATAAAAATTAATAAACATGTATTTTAAAATAAAAATTAGATGTAACTGTTTTACTGATTGCAGATAAATAAACATTTCGTAATTCAAAATTTAAATAAAAACATACATTTTATTTTGAATCCAATAAATTGATTTATTTAAGTGAAATTTCTAATTTATTTATCAATATGAAATTTCTAAATTAAATAACATTTTAAATTCATTATTGCACATAAATATATTTGAATCAATTTTTTTGTATTTTTTCATTAAAATTACTTTCATCTTGATTTTTATTTATGAGTATATCAAAACTAATTAAAGAAAATATAAAAATTTATATATATTATAAAAAAGAATCGAAAAATTAATTAAAAAGCAACATTTTAGTGTTAAACCAAGTTGATAAAATGAATTTTAATTTCTATTCATTTTTTACAAGTTTTAAAAGATGAGTAAGGAATGAGTATTAATAAAAATGTGATAAATCTGTAGAAGTTGAAAAAATCTTGTAATTTTTTTATAACTGATTATAAATTGATGTCACTAAGTAATTATAAAAAAATACGTTTCTTAAATATTTACAAAAAATGATTTTACATAATTCATAGATATAAAAAATTAAAATAATGGATACCGATTAATGACTGACAAATTTCCTTTTTCTTTTGCAATATTTGCCAATGTTAATAATTGTATATATTAATTATTTCGATTTTTTCTATTTATTGATTTCAGTTTTTTCATATTTAATTTTTAAATACGCATTAATAAAAATATAAGATAATTTTATATTTGTTTCTAAAAGCAATTCTTTAATTTCTTTTATCTGTAAAAATTGATCATGTTTATATTTGTGTATATTTTATACACATATCTATATGTGTGTATATAAATATACTATTTTATCGTTTTACAATCAGTTATAAAATACTTTTTAAGACATTTATTGTTATTAAATAAATAAAATTAAGTTATATTTGTATAATTCCAGTATTATTCTCCAGTATATTCGATTTTATTATAATTTTCGTATCACATCTATAGATTAAAATTCACAAGTGTTTATTTAGAAGTTATTTATTTTATTTCTATTCAAATAAAATCATTTTGAATGCATACAGACGATCCAATGGCCAATAAAATTAATGTAAATATAATTTTACATGTTATTGGTTATTGATGTGTCTCTATTTCTGTTTTATCTCCAATGTAAATATAAATTGTATAGATAAAACCATATCGCGTACGTATAACAGTTTCAACTCTCTCCATATCGAATGTTATTTTTACAAAATGAGAATTATGTACATAAATATACTACATATGATTGTATATGATTCACATGAATATCGTTCTTGTGATTAATTAGTACATTAAACACGTATATTTTAACATACATGTTGAATGAATTGTAATAAATGTCACAGCGTATTGAATCACTGACAATAATAAATTAAACACGTTTTAGAAATCCGTTACATTGACTTTAGTTCAGATAAATTCGTGATTTAAATAAATTATTTTCGATCAATAGGAAACAATTGTTTTCATGTATTTTATTTTTTTTGCTAGTTGATATTATGGATGTGTTAATACTAGTATGCGAAATGAATATATAACATTTCTGATTGCTGTTTATGTAATTTGAGGATGTGATCGTTTTTTAAAAAATGACAAGTTCATATCTCTGATTATTATTTATTTTTTTAAAAAAATAATAACTAAATGCAAGTATTATTGAATTTTTGTAAGTATTTTTAAATGATAACAATAATATTATCTAATTTTTAATAGACATGTATGGTAAACTTTTTAGTCCTTTTACTCATATATTGGGTTCATTGGAAATTAATTTCGTTTTTTTCCATGAGTGTCATTAGTTGTATTTTAAACCTAAATCATATTGTCATTATATATTTTGACAGCTAACATTTCAAGGTGTTTTTTTTTTTAAAAAAAGTAATAATTCTATACAGTTGTTTTTTTTTTTGATGTTGTATCAAAAATGGAAAATAAAAAGGATCATTTTCGGCATATTTTGCTTTTTTATTACCGAAAAGGTAGGAATGTTGTTCAAGCAAGAAAAAAGTTATGTGAAGTGTATGGAGAAGATGTGTTAACAGAAGAACTCCAGTGCTAAAACTAGTTTGCAAAATTTCGTTCTGACAATTTCTATATTAAAGATACACTCTGAACGTGGTGTATCTTTAATATCGAAATTGTCAGAACGAAATTTTGCAAACTAGTCCATAAGCCAGTTGAAGCTGATGAAGACAAAATAAAGGGATCGGTTGAAGCAAACTGTCCAATAAAAATACAGGAAATTGCTATGAGATTGAATTTATCGAATTCTATCGTTGATGACCATATGAAACGACTTGGTTTCGTTTCAAAGCTCGATATTTGGGTTCCACATGTTCTCAGAGAAAGATATTTGCACCATCACATTGACATCTGCGATTTTCTGCTCAAACGTAAAGAAAGTGATTCATTTCTGAAGCGAATCATAACTAGAGATGAAAAATGGTTTGTTTACAACAATGTTAAACGTAAGCAATCATGGATCAGAAGAGATGAGCCGGATTAAAGCATTCTAAAGCCGATATTCATCAAAAAAATAATGCTCTCTGTTTGGTATGATTTGAAGGGAATTATTATTTTGTTTGAGCTTCTACTAGACAATTCCACAATTAATTCGGAAGAGTATTGCCACATTGGACAAATTGAGTGATTCCATCAAACAGACGAAACCAGAATTAATTAACAGAAAAGGCTTAGTGTTTCACCACGATAACCCTAAACCTCATACAAGTTTGATGACTCGCCAGAAGTTGTTACAGTTTGGATGGAATGTGCTACCACACCCACCATATTCGTCAGATTTGGCACCCTCAGATTATTATTTAGTCCGGTCTTTACAGAACTCTTTAGATGCCAACACATTTAGTTCAAACGAGGATGTCAAAAATCACATGGTTCAGTTTTTTGCAAGCAAAGATCAGAAGTTGTACGAGCTGAAATCATGCTACTACCAGAAAGATGGCAAAATGCATTGTACTAAAATAATCAATAATAAAATATTTATATACTATAAAAAAATTGTTGTTCATTTACCTAAAAAAATCCGACATTTATTTCCGATCAACCTGATATTTCAACAAATAACACAGTATTAGTAACTAATTGGTAATTATTAGATTTGAGTAAATAAGATTTGTAAGTGTTTTTCTCTATTTAAATATTCATCTTTGATTATTTTGCACTTTTTTATAGTACGTGTGTAATTTTACCCATTTAAACTATTAAATTAAATAAAATATTCAGACTGTAATTGCTGATATTTATTTTTAATTTATTCAGGTAATATTTTTCTCTGTTATATCTAATACACACACAGTATAAACTGATTTATGTACATATTTCTAAGAACAATTTTCATTAGCCAACCAACAAGTTTTTCTTATATAATAGTTTAATGATAGTGTGTGTTCAGCTAATTACTTACTAGTAGCAAATAGTCATTCTAGCTTATAAATTATATTCTCTACGACGTATTGATTTTCAATGAACTTCATCGTACTAGCGTACTTACACTTCAAGATAATTAAGTTTTTTTTGTCTAATATTATCGAATAAATTTTATCTATTGTATATCTTAACAATTATATACAAGATTGTATTTTCATATAACTGACCTTTCACGTATATTAAAGTATAGTAAAATTGATTTAAATATTGTTTTGTATACAGATGAATTATAATTAATTTATAATGAGTGATAAATTTTTTTTTTATAAGTTATTCAATGGAGACATATTTTTATTTATTTAATTAGTATTGATTTTTGGTATGTATTGATAAAAAAAAATAAAAATATTTAGTTTATTAATTAGAACTGATATTTCTAAAAAAATCTTAATTGTTTACACACATTGCCTTTTTTATTTGGTAGTGTTATTGATAAAATATGGAAATTAAAAAATGAAATATTTCTTAATTTCAAAAATAAATTTAATATCGTTGCAATGCTTTGATAAAAACAAATTTGTATTAAAATTTAATTCCAATTTATTAAATTTCAAGTCAATTATATTCTCATATTGAAATTTCTAAAAGTTTCTCAATAAAAAAAATATTTATTTTTCTTATACATTTTTTTTAAAAAAAAACAATATATGTGTGCATTTTTTTAAAAAAATAAGACAAAACAATGACTTTTAAACACGACTAAATAGTGTAATAATAATTGTGTTATTTTTTTAAGGAATTAGTAGATACATTAAAAATGTTTAAGTAGGTTAACAGTCAATAAAGTACAACTATTAAATTTTTCAAAAGACTATGACAAACACTTTAATTTTATAGATAAAGTACCGTTTTAACATAAGTGGAAGTCTACTTACAAATGTATATTTTATACATATATGGATATTTTGTACTGGTATTTATATAGAAATAATTAAAACGTATATATATATATATATATATATATATATATATAATTGATACAGTCATATTAAAACATCGTTTTATGTAGCACATATAACAACTTACATTTTTCAAAAATGACCGTATCGAAATGAACTAAACTCTGTATATCCATCTGCTTACATATATAATTTGGTATGGTAATTTAAATTGCGACCTGCCCATATGACACACGATGACTGTATATATGTATGTATTTGATCTCGAAGTGAAATAAAAAAAACTACGCTTCAGAAAACCAGCATTCGACTTGCACAGATAATCATGAATATTAATGATACAAAAAAAGATCGTGTCATTTTATTCATCGAACAGATTTCGAACTGTCGATGAGAAGAAAATGTCAAATGATATATGAGAACTTATTGATTAAATATTGCGCGTTGATTTTTTAATTATTTCAAAAATAGTGTGTAATATATGAATTTTTTTAATTTATACAGATATCTGTTCATTAGATATATAGAGTTATCCAAATGTGACGCCTAGATTTGTGTTTTATTAAAAAGAAACATTTGTATAGGGTAGTGTACATATATTTTCTTGTTTCTGTCTAATAAAACACAAATCTAGGCGTCACATTTGAATGTTTCTCTCTCTCTCTATATATATATATAGAGAGAGAGAGAGATTTCCTAAGCATATTTATTTATTATATAATGTGCCTATTTTAAATGTTTATTTGTAAAATTTCAAAAATCCAAATACCAATTTATTATATGTTTTATAGTATTCATTAATTCGCCACGTAACATATATAAATTAATAAATTGAATGTAGACATAAGAAGTGGTCTATTGTTAATGCAAATGCATCCGGCATTTACTGATATGTTGCCCTGCAGCATCTCTATTCAACTGTATAGCAGTATGCGCTTTTTCATTCGTGTTGATTGTACCCCATTTATCGTCTATTATCTGCCATTCAAAACAGTAAAACGTTCCTGTCAATTCACAGATGACAAATCAAAATATTCATAACATGTCAAATTAAACATCTAGAGAGTCGTTGTATAATTTATAAATCTTTTTCCTTTATTCCAATTCTATTCTGACATCTTGAGAAGAATCATGTGTTAATTAATGAGCGTGTCCATAATTTCATAAAATTTTTAAACGGTTACATATAACAGGTCCGTTAAATGTGCTGTCCTTCGAACGGTTCTTTTTTGTATTTGACATTCAGATTCGAATGTGCATTTTAAATTAATTTATTTCAAATATAAACTTTACATTTAATGTAAAATGTTATCATAAAATGATAAACTAGTTTGATTTTATAATTATTATTAAACATTGTTTTTATTTCTTTACAGAAATCGCAAAAGTGCGTGCGAGCCTTTTCCAGATCAATGGCGTTAAAAAGGAACCACTTATTTTACCAGAACCTGATGGTCCAGTTACAACATTAACAGAGAAAGTTTATGTTCCAGTAAAAGAACATCCAGATGTAAGTTTGTATTTTATAATTCATATAGAAATAAACAAACGGGTTAACTGTAAATAAAGCTAACAAAATGTTTATATAGGATCATCCAAATGTGACACTTAGATTTCTGTTTTATTGTAAATAAAGCTAACAAAATGTTTATATAGGATCATCCAAATGTGACACTTAGATTTCTGTTTTATTAAAAAAAACATGTGTATAGTTTCTTTTCAATAAAACACAAATCTAGGTGTCACATTTGGATGACCCTGTATTATTAGAAATTATTAAGTAGTGTGTATTTTCTTAAAAAAAATATATAACGAGTATCGGGGTTTTCACCTCCACGAACGTTAAATAAAATCATGATTATAAGAATTTTGACAAGACAGATCAAACCCAAATGCGTTAAATTATTTCCTACCATTCTAATTAACCTTATCTTAATCATAACTCAATTAACATTTTCTAGTTATGCGAAAGAAATGTTTTTTTTCTGTAGGAAATATTCTATTTTTTAAAAAAATTATTAAATATTGAAATACAAATTTGTCTTCAAATATATTATTTGATTATATTTTCAAAAAATCAATTATTTACTCAAAATGTGTTGTTACTACTATTCATTTTTTATGAAAAACCGTATTTGGAATATATTTTTTAACTAAATTAATTGTAAATATCTTTCAAAGTTCATAAAAATTAATTAAGTTAAAAATATCAAGGATTGAATCCAGCTTAATTTGATTAGGGATTTTCATCATAGTTTTATTATTAAGTATATTTTCATTATTTGATTTAAAAAAAATTGCAGTTCAAAAATATTTTCTTTAATAGAGGTATAATTTTTTGGTAAATTTATTATATTTTTTTACAAGTTTCAAAATTAATATAATTTATTTTATATTAAGTTTGTTTATATAAAAAACTAAATTTTAGTACTTGATATAATATAATTATAACTATTTTAAATTATTAATTATATGAATAAAATATATTTAAATCACTGAAAAATTGTTTGTAGAATGGACATTCAGTAAATATTTTTATTTTTTTATTTCCATTAAATAAACTGAATAAAATAATTTAAAAATAACGTAATAACTAGCAATAGAACCGCTGTCGTGCAAAGAATATAAAATTTGTATTTATAATACATTTAAATACACACTCATTAATCAGATTTGCATCTGTAGCGCGTAAACAACTCAGCACGCAACTTCTTGGGCGGGACACACCGGTGGCCAGAATCATTTGAATAGCCCTAAGCTTAGAAATTTATAAGTGCAAGTTTCAGAGATCTTATACATCGAGCTATTTTTAGCTGTGAGCTATAAGAATTCAGTCGAAAGTGTTAGACACGACATCCTTCTCGAATCTCTGTAATATCCGCACGTATTAAAAAATGTTCATAAATGGAAATCAGTTATACAAATAGTGTTCTAACACTACGATTGTAATTTAATGTATTATTAATGGATGTTTAATAATAATAAATTTTCTACGATTAGTTGATTAGTTAGTCATTATGAAATTGCTGCTGGGCATAATTAAATAATTTTCAGTGATATTGATTATTTTCGTAAGACAGGAAGCTTTTATATGTATGTATATATATATATATATATATATATATATATATATATATATATATATATATATATAATGGTTAGTAAAAGTATTCAAATAGTTAATAATCTCAAATAAAATGCTAATTTTATCTTTAAAAACGTTGTTTTATAATTTTCACTAATTTATTTTGCTTAAAAATATCACTCTTAATTTATAATTACACATTTAATTTCCATTAATTCACTTTTAAATTAAACTAACAAATATTCAAGCAAAAGAAATTAACCATAAGAACACAGTGTAATTTTAAAAGTAATATTTTGTGTAGTTCCATTAGCATAAAATTAAAAATGTTTGAAATACTTTTTCTAACCACTGTATATAATTTTGATTTAACTATATAAAAAGATAACATTTTTTTAAAATTTTTAATGATAATTATTAAAAATATATAGGATTATTGTATTATAAAATCTTGGTAAGTTGTATTTTACAACAAACTGAACATACTGTCTCCAGTAATGAATAATGTAACTACTTCAATAAAATTAAACACACAGCTGGAATAACAAACTGTACTTGACCATAATCATTCTACTTTCTTCATTATTTTATATTATGTACGTTCAGCTGTATAAAACTTGTTCCATTCTCATTTGTAGAACGGAAACATACTAAAAGAATACATTATTGTAATGTAATACATGGCAATTGTTATCTCTAATTGTTGTTCCGTTAATGTTTATAAACAACAATTGTTACTTTTGACTAGTTTAATACTCATTGTTCCTGTTATTTAAATGGATAGATAAAGTATTTTGTGAACAGTAATCTTTTCCATAATTGCATATGTAATTCATTTGAATACATTCAGTAAATGGTATTTATATCAAAACGTTTTTTACTTTATACTGTAATTTGTAAATTGTGTACAAATTCATTTATATTATTACTTTATATTTTTAAATATGAATATCAATTACAAATGAACAAAATTATCAAATTTAAAATACATACGAACGTACAGGTTCAGTGACATGAATTATCGTCAAAATGCAACCCTTTTTTTGTATACAGTCGGTCAACAATGGTAAACATAATATTAATGATTAACTATAGAGGTATATACTCTAGTCATGGCCGTCCAGAAACGGACATCCGGCAGACGCTTCGCATGGAAATACTTTTACTGATTGTCACATCAAGTGTGGAATTAAAATGATATTGTACCGATCCACTAACCACGCGTGACAATTTGTTCCGCGTGTCAGTCTAATATTATTTCAATTCAGTTATATATTAATTAATGTAGTTGTAAAATAAACCGTTGTATCGTATAAATTTGTATCCAGTGGTGGTTTTACAGACACGATTGTTATTTTTAATAATTGTAAACGTATATTGTGCGTAAGCATTATGCACTTTTTATATCTATACATCTCTCTCTCTTTCTCTGTATATATATATATATATATATATATATATATATATATATATATATATACATAAATATATATATATATATATGTGTGTATATATATATATATAAAGGTATGATAAGGTGTTTTTAGGTTAGATAGAACTTTTGATAGGGATTCATTTTAAAGTTTATCACGCTTAAAAATATATATATATATATATATATATATATATATATATAAATTAAAAATGTTATAAAATGTTTGAATACTTTTTCTAACCACTATATATAACAATACACTATATATAACCACTGTATATATATATATATATATATATATATATATATATATATATATATATATATATATATATATATATATATATACAAATGTGTAGATGAAGAGAGAAAGAAGGATAATATAAAATGAAAATAATAAATGATTTACATTTGTATACTCACAATACAAAGATACAAATTAAAAATATGCCTTTCCAAATTTCCAAGTTAGTAGAAATTTATGTATTTTTCATAATTCATTTGAAATTCTATTAAAGCTTAATGAATGAAAAAACTGTCATTCTCATAATTAATATTACATTGCTTAAAGTCTTTAGTTTTTCATTTAACAGCTCTTCACAGTTCTCTGCATTTTATTCAATTGTTCAATGTCAATTAGATTCTGTAACAGATGTTTTAATTGTTTAAGATGGATCAAAAGCTAATTTACAAGATAAATACGTTTATTTTCCTATAATTATTTGTCATTAAAGTTTACAGAAGCAATTGGTTTTAGGACTGTGCTTAATTTTTTTTTTTTTTTAAATAAAACGATATTTCTCGACATTATAAAATTTCATATACAAGTGACAGAAGTCACATATTATTCATGTTTGGCTTATGCCTATTACAATATCCATACAATCATATCTAGAAAGAAAATTTACAAAATTTGAATGTGATTGTAAGTTTAGATTTTTTAATGAAAATGTTATATATATAATCTTGATAAATAATTCTTTGTGATTTATATAAAATTATTTTTCAACTTTACAATGTAATGTACGAGGGTCGTTTGATAATAATGGTAAATTTATTTATTGTTTAATGTAATTAATTAAAATTTTCAATTTAGTTTTTCTTACTTTTTTACCATACTTATCAAACGACCCTCGTATATATTAATGTTTATAGGATATTATAAACATCTAATTATTTATATAAATATATTATTAAAAAATATAAATATCTTTACATTTTTTAAATTAACGTAAACATACGCACATGCTTATATATATATATATATATATATATATATATATATATATATATATATATATATATATATATATATCATTTAGTTTATGGACTTGCATGAGATTTAAAGAATTCAATAAATATATGTAAAATTTATTCGTAGTGGTACTGAGTTGAAATGTCAAAATGACATTAAAAAAAATCAAATATGATTGCCACCAGCTGGCATGGTTCTGACATTCTTATTGAAAAACTATGTATGTATATATGTGTGTGTATGTATATATATATATAAATTTTCATCAATACAATTTAAGAAAAAAATTAATTTATTTTTTTTGGATAGAGTATTTAAAAAATATTACACATATTTGAAATAATCGGAGACTGTTTATTGTAATAAATAAAAAAATGCATTGTGCTGAATGAATCTTCTAGAGAAAATAGCATTGTAATAATATATTTAATATAAGTATATAGAAGTAGTTAATGAAAGTGAATTACATTGTTTTCATAGGTATTAAGGTGCCGATTGATGCGTGGAATAATCGCGATCTCACTTAACCATACAGACCGTGAAAATGTCATGGACAAAAGCGATTCTGATTGATAGCTTACCATTACTGATGCTATAAACCTGATGTCGTGCATTTAAATCTATACAGATGTATACATGTTCTACGTTTAATTTGTATTAAAATATTTTTTAGACCCGCATAAAGTTATTAAATATATCTCATTATATAATATATATATATATATATATATATATATGTGTGTGTGTGTGTGTGTGTGTGTGTGTGTGTGTGTGTGTGTATATATGTGTGTGTATCCATTTTGAAATCCATACATTTGTATATACAGTTCAGAAAAAGAGAAAATATGAAAAAAATCACAGCGAGTGAAATATTGCCAACAACGACATGCCCGGATGTAAAACATATAATTTAATAAAGACACTACTCATTAAATTGTGCATAAATTAAATAGACAATATTAGAATTTAATTAATAGGTTCATATTTTTCATTTGTAATTATTTTATACATTGATTGTATTACTGGCTTTCTTCAAAAGACGTCATATTTTTTTAACAAATTGTTTGTATATACATTTGTATACATTTTTTGTATATATATATATATATATATATATATATATATATATATATATATATATATATATACTAAAAAATCAATTAGGGATAAATAAAAAATATTCGTATAAGAGAGAAATGATATTCATGCATTTTAATAGTAAAAATAATTAACTTGCTTGCCATAAAATATTACATTAAAAAATTACTTAGCAGGAAACAATTTTAATTGGTTATAAGAAAACGTAATGATGGAAAATTTAACTATAATTTCAATGTAAAAATATCATATTAATAAAATTCTTACATCATCGAATAACAATGATGATACTTGTGAAAAATCACGAAGTGAAATACTCGTGACCAACAATTTCTTTCATTATACTGTTCCAACATTCCGAGTGTCAATAGATAAATATAAAATAATTTGTTACAATTAATATGAATTGAATGACTTAATACACATTTTTAGTACTGCAATTATTATTATTTTTTTAAGGAAGTTGTAGTTTAGTTTTGTGAATAATAAGTTTGTACATTGATAAATTATAGTTTAGGTCCTGATTTATTAATTACGTCAATATTTATTAAAAAGGAGTGCCCTGAATATTAAAACACATTTATTGATTGTTAAAAAATAAAAGTCAAAGAGAATTAATAAAACTAATCAGTTTGATCTTGAGGTAATATTTTTTTTCTGTAAATGAATCCATTTATCTTAATATTACATGAATGTGTAAAAGTTTTTAATAATCATTCACTATTCATTTTCTGAAAATAAAGTGCACTTAGATTGCAAGTTATAGTCGGTTAAGGAGTTTTAAAATTAATTTATCAAGTCATAATTACCATTTTTTTTTTAAAAAAAACTAATTTTTTAAAAGTATTGAATCATATCATATTACATGTGTATATGTGTGTGTACATGTGCATATAGATGTGTATAAATATATATATATATATATATATATATATATATATATATATATATATATATATATATATATATATATATATATATATATATATATATATATATATATGTATATATGTTAGCTGTTAAATCCCAAAACATTAAATAAACCTACTTTCATTCATCTGTATTATTTTCATATATTCAAATACAGTAAAACTATTCTATACAGAGGTAATAATCGTTCATGCATGAAGATCATCGATAATACGAGTATAATATCGTCCAGGACAAAATATATTTCGAAGAATGCTAAGTCTCTTTCAATTTGACAGCTTCATAGAAACAAAATTGAAGGACGTTTATGGCCTGTGGCTCATATTTGTTTAAAATAATTATGTTGTACGAATATAAACGATTAAAATACAAAACCAATAAATCAAATAGTTTCGAAAATTTATACAATATCAGACATGTATATTGGATCCGTCGATTTAAAATAAAATGACTGCAAATTGACTCGTTAGTTTTTCAACAAGACCTAAAATAACATTTGAATTTAAATATTTGGACATGTTATGGGCTGTTGTTAATATAAATTTATATTTAATAGAGTGGAAAGAGGGAGAGGAAAAATAGAAAAAATTGAAAAATTAACCTTAGTCTTCAGTAATACTTTGTTTAATCGTAATTAAATGTTTAAATTAGTCATATTTCAAAAAAATCATCATTTTTTAAATTGTATGTGTGTATGTATATATATATATATATATATATATATATATATATATATATATATATATATATATATATATATATCACACATCATAAAGCCCACATCAATCCACTACTGGACGAAAGCCTCAATGAATGCTACCATTCACTGGTATTTGGTCATATTCACCACGCTGACCAGGCGGATTGGTGAAGATTTTTTTATTCGGGGTTTACTCCCTTCTCGATAGTTTTTTTTTACAAGATGAGGTTGTCGGCCTTCATGCTCAACCCTCGAAAATGAGGGAATCTCCAACTGGGACTCGAACGCAATCTCCCGCGGTGATACAAATCACTCTGCTACCCAGTCATATATATATATATATATATATATTTTATATATATATATATATTTTCATCATCAACATCATCAAAGGCTTTACAGACTATTCCAGTCCCAAGTCTTTCTAACGATATCAGCTCAATAAAGCCTTTTCAACAGATGTGGTTATTATAAGATGAGGTCATCATCCTCATGCTCAACCCTCGAAAAATGAGGGACTATATATGTATGTATATATGTGTGTATATATATATATATATATATATATATATATATATATATATATATATATATATATATATATATATATATATATATATATATATATATATATATATATATATATATATATATATATATATATATATAAATGTATTTCTTCAGAAAAATAAAACCAAACAGTATAATGTATAACCGAAAATACAAAACATGCATAAAATATAAAAAAAAAACTTACAAGAATATATTGTATTTAAAATATTAGGTTGGCAAATATCTCCTTTCCGCCTTCTGATCTTTTGAATTTCGCAGCTATGTACAAAAAAAAAAAAAAAAGCGGAAGGGAGATACTTGCCAACCTAATATAATCAATAACCTTTCATAGAAACATAAAATTTGTCAATTTAAAAACAGTATAGTAATGAATTTTATTTTTAAAAATATAGATATAATAGAACTTAAATCTATTATGGAAATATGACATAAAAATCAATTTATATATTTAATATTTTATTCAAAAAATACAAATTATAATTAATCTGTAAAATCAAATAAAAATGAAAGTCATTTTTTCAATTGTTTATTTAAAAAATATAAATAAAGCTTCAAGTTGAAACCTATAAAAAAATAAAAGAAAACATAAAAATTAATTTTTTTCTTTATTTGCAAAAATACAGAATAAACTTATAATTAAAACCTGTAAATTAAAAATACACATACATACATTGAAATTGGTTTCATTTATTTGAAAATTCACAAAAATAATTCATAATTAAAACAAATAAATTAAAAAAATAAAGTTTTTTTCAAAAATTCTTTATTATAAAATTTACAAAGGTACTTAATTATATGTGTATATACATATATATATATATATATATATATATATATATATATATATATATATATATATATATATATATATATATATATATATATATATATATATATATATGTGTATATATATATATATATATATATATATATATATATATATATATATATATACATATATATATATATATATACATATATATATACATATATATATACATATATATATACATATATATATATATATATATATATATATATATACATATATATATATATATATTTGTATTCATAAACAGTCATTCTATTCTTCTTTGACCTCTGACGCGTGTCTCCAATATACTTCTTTTTATTAAAATATAAATAAAAAATATTCTGATGCAAACTAACATCTCTTTAACACGTTCACGGACAGCTACTGCATATGCAGAACTTTCACTATTGTCAACATCCTACGCAAACTTTGGCCGTCCGCGAACTTATTAACCATAACAAAATGAACTAGTCATTTTAAAAACCATTTGAAAATAACTGTATTCATTATATATATATATATATATATATATATATATATATATATAAATATATATATATATATATATATATATATATATATATATAAATATTATACTTAAATTTTAAAATTATAAACAAATATATAAAATTCAAGAAATTGTTATACATAAAAAACAAATGCCAACCTTCATATCAATATATTAATACGATCTAATTTACTAACAAACTGTTTTTGAAGTTTTTTAAACTAATAATATACTAACCTCGTGAAAATGAAAGCGTGTTTGTCTTTATTTTATAATAATTAATACTTTTATATTACATTACAGCTTCTTTTAAAAAATCACACATTCGAAACACTACACATTTTATACATACAACAAACAAGAGAA
The DNA here is from genome assembly GCA_029203775.1 of Neoneuromus ignobilis. Taxonomy (NCBI): domain Eukaryota; kingdom Metazoa; phylum Arthropoda; class Insecta; order Megaloptera; family Corydalidae; genus Neoneuromus; species Neoneuromus ignobilis. The sequence continues at coordinate 9,240,815 of CP092095.1, read as the reverse complement.
CACAGTAAACAACTACCTATATCTTTTCCATATATCCCAGAATTCTATGTTATTTCTTGATATTCTAGAATGTTCTAGAACAAACCCCCTCATTCCCCTCCGACAACAATACTTTTTTTAAACGAACATATTAATCAATGAACATGTTTGAACATTATGCCATATAAATATATATATATATGAGGGTCTTTTGATAAATATGGTAAAAAAGTAATAAAAACTAAATTGAAAAATTAAATTAATTAATTTAATTAAATTAAATTAAACAATAAATAAAGTCACCTTTCTTATCAAAAGACTCTCGTGTGTAAATAAATATATATATATATATATATATATATATATATATATATATATATATATATATATATATATATATATATATATATATATATATATATATATATATATATATATATATATATATATATATTTAGGTCATCCAAATGTGTTTTTAGTTTTATTAAAAAGAAACTATGCACATGTTTCCCTATAGACCATCCACTCTCTATACACATATTTCTTTTTATTAAAACACAAATCTAGGTTTCACATTTGGATTACTCTACTTAATTCAAATATAAAATTTTATTGTTGTAATATATAAATATTTTTTTTATTTATCTTTTACCAAAAGTATTCACAAACTAATTATGATAAATAAAATAAAATTTGTAAAAATTGATATTTATATCTTTATAAATATATATATATATATATATATATATATATATATATATATATATATATATTTATTTATTTATGTATGTATTAAATTTTAATAGACAATTTTTAATTATATTGTGCCAATTTCTATTTCTCTTGCTGTTTTAACTATTTCATTTTAAAATGAGTTTATATCAGTCTTTTTTACAATCTCCATTTGCTTTTTGAATTTCATCCAGTATTATTAAAATATTATTTGTACTGATAACACAATATATAATTTTATCATGGCATATTACACCTATAGATTAAAATTAAATAGAAATTACAATAATTTGTACAATGAAAATACTTACATATTATGTGATGATAATTATCTGATACACTGTTAATATCGAATAAAAAATAGATAATTTTTAATACATAACCTCCATATTTGTGTCATTTAACATCTGCTGATTGTAATAAAATGAATTACCATATGTAAAATTACTTATTCACATTTCAATAACAATACCATCATATTTATTATTTTCTGTTAATTGTCAGAAAGAAACGATATAAATTAAATATTAAATAATTATTAATTATTAAATATTTTATTTTCAAAATGTGTGAAGTTTAAGATAGTAATTTTCCTTTTAATAAAAACAAATTCAGTATTAATAAAAATTTAGAATTGTAATCAATCGATTTTTCTATTATATATTATATATGAATAGTAATAAAAATAATGTTTATTGAATTCGTTTCTGTTTCACGAGGGATAAAATATTTTATAAATTTCCCCTCTGTTATCTGCCAGTATTTACGGTCTTTAGTTATTAGCATAAATTCTTGACTAAGATGAACCGGGTGCTGGCATATGTCTGCTACCTAGGAGCACATCTTGAGCTAACATGGCGGCAAATCAGTGCGGGGACGACGCCGCGTCATGGCGGCAGAGTTAAGAGGCTTTACACATACAGCGTGTGACATCATCTGGCCTGCAAACACGTGTTTCTGATCTCAGATCAGACATGCTTGACTGGCTTTTGCTAACATTAAAAAAAATATTACGTACACTATCAAAACATACAAGCGTATAAACGGCCATCAATTAAGTAGAAATATAGGTAACGGAAATAGAATTGATTACTTGAACATGTTAAGGGTTTTCTCTAGCTGTCTGTCTATGTCACTATTATATAATTATGATTCATTATTTTCTTAAATTATGAAGACTAATGAAGTAACTGTGTTGTACTCGTGTACCTCATCAATTTTTTCTTATAAAAAACATACTATGAAATTACAAGGAAATAAACATTATTTTATTAAAATATCATTTGCTATTTTCATTTTTAATCAAACATTGCTGTCTTAAAATTTATAATATACTTTTACACACATTATATAGGGATGTTTTTTAAGCGTGATATAACGAAAATTCTCTTTAACCTAAAAAAAATACGTTTATAATACCTTTATACATACATCACGCATGTATATATATATATATATATATATATATATATATATATATATATATATATATATATATATATATATAAAGGTGTTTTTTGAGGTTAGATAGAACTTTTGATAGAAATTCAATTTTAAGTTCTATCACGTTTAAAAAGCAGTGTGTATATATATATATATATATATATATATATATATATATACACACATACACACACACACACACACACACATACACACACACACACACATACAAACATACATACATACATATATTAAAAGTATTATTTTGAAAACGTTAATTCTTTCATAGTAATAGACTGATATTTAAACAACAAATTAACAATAGTTGTAGAACAAATCCAGTATGGTTCAACTCGAAACAGTGAAGTCTTGATAAAATATTGTTCATATGAAGTTCAAGTTACGTCGAGATCAAAAGACACTTAAACTAGTTGCCAAATGTTTTAATTGCTTTCGTTTGATGAATGTATTAAAAATAAATGAAGTTAATTTTCACATAACGAAACATAATACTATGTCTATAAATAAAACGTGTGTGTCATTTCAGACGTGGTCTTTTGAACTTTACGACTTTTTCAATAATTGTTTTCGATTTTTTTATAAAACAGCTTGAAAAGTTGTAAGATAATTTAGTAGTTATTTTTAGTTTTTTTTTCCAGGCACACTTATGATTTTTTTATGTAAAAATATTAGTTTAAACAATTGGTTATTAGATTTTCTAACAGTGTTTTCGAAATTTTTAATTAATAAATTATCATTGAAAGGATATTTTTTATATGGAATTCAATCATTCTAACTAAAATACTGATATTAAATTCAGAAATATGAACATGAAATATTTTTTAATCATAAGATAATTATTTTAACTAATTCATTACATCTAAAGTATTTTTTATTGTGTAGATTATTTGAAAATAAGCAGCACCAAGAATTTATAAATAATTAAAGTCGATATAAATATTAAATTCGAATACGGAATTCTCCTCCTTTTCAATATACGAGGGTCGTTAATAAGTATGGTAAAAAAGTAAGAAAAACTAAATTGAAAAATTTAATTAAATTAATCAATTAATTAAATTAAACAATAAATAAATTTACTACACTTATCAAACGACTTTCGTATATATATATATATATATATATATAATTACTGAATTTCTATTTTTATTATGGACATAATAAATGTTTAATATACAAAAATAAAATTATGTAATATGTTTTTTATGAATTCGTTGCTTTTGAAAAATTCTAAATGTTAACTAAAGTCATTTTTTAAAATGTGATGTATTATTGTTTACCTAGAGAAATACTAATGCTAATTATTTGGTGTATATCATTTTTATGGAAGATAATTTACAATTTTCTTAAATCGCAAATAAATAATTCATATTTTACTATGTACGTTGGATATATATATATATATATATATATATATATATATACATACATACATACACACACACACACACACACACACTCTCATACACACACACACACACTCATACACACACAAACACTTACACACACACATAAACACATTTTTAAGTTAGATAAAACTAGACACAGAGTTTTTAAGTTAGATAAAACTTTCGATAGGAATTCATTTTAAAGTTCTATCATGCTTAAAAACGCCTCTCTCTCTCTCTCTCTCTCTCTCTCTCTCTCTCTCTCTATATATATATATATATATATATATATATATATATATATATAGTCAGTTATATGTAGTAGGTCATAACACACACAAATCATTAAAATATATTCATTCAATCGTCTATATGATGTTCAGCTATTAGAATCCTAATTAAGCGTGAAAATGATTTACTATCCACCTAGTTGACGTTAAACGATCCGCTTCGCGGAACACGTGACCTCTTTCTAACAAAAATTGTGATTGTCATTCGAACTTTTTGTAATATGTGAACGAGATAATAAAAAGCAAATAAATGTGTCTATTCATAAATGCACGGGTTAGGTTTCATTTGGAAACAACGGTTTTTAATATTATGAAATCATTGATTTAAATTTAAATCATTGACTAAAGTTCGGTTTTATTTAATTAAATTAATTCCAACTTGAATAACTATACTTTCTCAAGCGAAGAAGTCAACTTTTGAAAATATCACGAGTCGATGTTATACTGGTACTTTTTTAAATATCATTTTTATATATTGTATGATCAAAATCAATTCAAAATTAATAATATATATATATATATATATATATATATATATATATATATATATATATATACATACACACACACATATTCGTTTGAGTTATAAATATCAATGTTTACAACTCCCATTTTTCTTTGATATTATCGAAGTTTATTGAAATAAGTAAACAAATTCAGTTTTTAAACGAAATGACTTCATTTATATTTTTAAAATTGTTAATAATATTTACTATTTTAATCATTCACATTGCGTCGAAATGTTTCAAAACATTTAATAGAAAATAGAGCAAATTGTATGAACCAAATTAAATATTTAATATAATATAAGAATTGAATAAACATTAAAACATGTTTATTAAATAAACTTCATTTTCAGTGTTTATCAGAATAAAAAATGTCATAGTTTATTTTACATAAAAATATGTTTTTTTTTAAAAAAAAGGAAAATATATTTTATTACACTAATTTCTTATTTTTCGTATTTATTATAAAAGTGTCTTATTTTTTTATTAAAATAGATTGATTTTCTTACTTTATAATATTTGTTTTATGCATATGTAGTAGGTTTTAAATATTGAAATCGTTTAGAAAAAATCTTTTTAAATAGTATTGTGAAGTGTGTGTAAATATAGGCAAGATTAATAGAAGCTAATTTATAAAATATTAGAATAGATACTTATGAAATGTGTACATAATTAATTGCTATATTTTTTAAAAAAAATGTAATATAGTGATATATTCGTTTATGAAGAATGTTTTACAAATTTATTTAATTTTTATATAATATTTATCGAAATAATTATATTAGTAAAACTATATTACTATAATTTCTTGTATATTTTTATTTATAAAATATATTAAAAATAATATTTTCAAATTGCATCGAAAAAGAATACAAATATCTTTATATAGAAAATTTTGCATACAAATAATATAACTCAATTACTAATTTCCTTACACTTTTTAATGTTTTTTATGTATTAAATATTTTATTATTATATTTTTTAGAATTGTATTATCACAATGATTGTTCTGCTAGCTGAATGATTTCATTTCTAACACTTTTTAACAATTTAATAAAAATCATTACGACAATTTTTTACACTTATTTACTTCACAGTAAGTCACAATAAAAAAATTTTAACATTCATCAAAGCATTTTATATATAATTTCATAAATTTTTTTCGAATATATTAAACAAAAAACCCCTTTATGAATTTTTCAACTTTTCAAACCTTTTTTTGTGGTAGATATAATATTATATTTTAGCGAAACTTATTTTTATTAGTTGTAATTAAAAAATTAGAAGCGAATAAGGTAAAAAAATTATTCTCAAAGTAATACAAACACATGCATTATATCAAATGATCTGTGTCATTCGATTACTATTACACTAACTGATTTTAATTGAATGATTCATTATTAGATGGGGGACCCCTATATAGACACGAGCTACTGTTATGAAGATTGACGGCACGGGTGTGTGCTATTTTATGCGACTACATATGTGTGTATTTATATATATATATATATATATATATATATATATATATATATATATATATTCACACACACATACATATCATACAATAACACACACACTGTGAAATTAAATATTTGCTAATTTTTATAATATTTAATTTTATAAAATTCTATTGTAATCATTATTATTTATTATATTTCAGTTTAATTTCGTTGGTCGAATCTTGGGACCCAGGGGTATGACAGCAAAACAGTTAGAACAAGAAACGGGTTGTAAAATTATGGTTCGAGGAAAAGGATCCATGAGAGATAAAAAGAAAGTAAGTATTATATATTTTTTATAGAGATTATTTTTAAAAACAATTTAGATGATAATTATATTGACATTTTTAAACTGAACACAATTGTTAAAAGTATCTCGTTGAATTTTTTATATAATTATCAAATTTGATACATTTTCTGTTTAGTCAGTAAAATTGCTGTGAATGTGATAACACAGATTGGTTTGATTATAAAATGTGAATTTTCATAAAATAAAATTATATTTATAACAATGTTTTTAATTCCAGTGACATTGTCTTTGTCACATTATTCATTGATGTACAATTTTAAAATATTAAAAAATAATTCACTTAATTCACTCTCAAACATTGTAATATTTATAATATTAAAATGACTCGTTTACAAAAAAATGAATTGAAAACAGTTTCAAATCAATTTCTATTAAAAATGTAATTTCAATGATATATTCGTGAAAGATGACGTATATATTTATAATTGACAACTGTATTATTACATTTACTATGAAAAGTAAAATTGTTCGTTTACAAATCAATTAAATTAAGTCTGTTGGTCGTTACTTGAGGTTTTTATGTATTGAAAACATTTATTTTCCGAAAATATTTTTACAAGCATTCATATATTTTCATAAAGGAGTGAAGATAATTTATATGTAAGTAATTATAACCTAATATATATGAGTTTAAAAAGTTTTATTTCACGATATATTTATAATATTCAGTATGTATTTTTTTATTTAATTTAAATTTCTATTGAATATATTTTCAACAATTTATTTGTAGTACTTGATTATCGATTTTAATATTTTTTTTATATTTTTATAAATGAAATTGTTCTGTGTAGTTACCATACTTTCAATCATAAATACTGTCAGTTTTTCAAATTTTTAATTCTAACTTTATAATAACTTTCCACATGTTAAAGTTCTTCCCCAATTTTATCCATTGAAATATTTTAGTCATTTCTCAAACTAATTTTGATGAATACTTGATAAAATAATTTATATTTTAAATTAAAACATTAAAATATACATATTTAGGATTAAAATTATTGTTAGAGAAAAATAAACCTCAATCTTTTAATCATCAAAAAAGGAAGTAATTACTTTTATTATCCTCTTTGATTCGGCACTGTCATATTACCATTTTCATTACAATTTTATTTATTAAGTTGATTTTTAAATTATGTTCAGAATATTCTTATATTTTTTAACAAATATATATATATATATATAACGTTTTTGGCAGAAATTAAATATTTGTATATGAAATAATTTTATTATAATTTTAATAACACGAAGAATTCCAAACGAATGTATAAATTCTGTGTAATTGTACAATAGGATTTTTAATTGTATTTTTACGTTGAAATTAATTATTTTAATGCACACATTGTTCCAAAAAAATGTATTTAATAATAAATAGGTATATTTTATTATTTTTTTAGCTGTAATATTTGATTATTTATTTAAGTTCAAGCAATGTTTGGAAGATTTTTTATTTAATACTATTTTTATCAAATTAAACAAAATAGTTTTGAACTTTAGAGTATTTTTACTAGTTTTTTCTTTACTTATTATCTAGTTATTCTGAACAAATGCATTCATATTATTTATGTTCATTAACGTTATTTGTTAAAAAGTTATATTCATTATTTGTATTTGTGTATTTAGGAAGATCAGAATCGCGGTAAACCGAATTGGGAACACTTAGCAGATGAATTACATGTTCTGCTTACAGTAGAAGATAGCGAAAATCGAGCACAGTTGAAATTAGCTCGAGCTGTCGATGAAGTAAAAAAATTATTAGTTCCAGTAAGTTTATTTTATTTAATTCTCATCAATCTATATACATATATATATTTAATAATAATGTTGTATATTGTGTACATTCTTGTATTTTAATAGCAAGCAGATGGTGAAGATGAATTAAAGAAAAGACAATTGATGGAGCTTGCAATCATCAATGGAACGTATAGAGATTCAAGCACTAAAGCTGCTGCTGCTGCAGGTCATTACTCTCATTCTTATATGTTTCTTTGTATGTTACTATGGATAAATTTAATTGAAATATTATATTATATATTTATTGTTATAATTATTTCTTCTAATGACTATAGAAAGCAGTAAACAATGACTTTTTATTCATTTAATTAGTTATGCACAAAATATTTTTTAATATTTATTTCGATCACTTTTCTTTTTATTATGTTGTGAATTTTTTTCGCTATGTAGATTTTCGATAATCCGATTCTCGCGAATGTTCAGATTTCTAATATTCCAACAGATTAAATTTCTAATTCAAATTCTTGATATTCCATTAGTTCATTAATGTTTTGTCATTCATTAATGAACTTTAATTGCTCATCTTGAAATAATTTATTAAAATATAAATATTTAATTTCAATGTTTGTAAATGAAATAAGTTCTAAACAAAATCTTTTCTGTAATATAGCATGCGATGAAGAATGGCGTCGTGTAGCAGCTGCCGCGGCAGCAGAAACACAACGTCTTCTGTCTCCGGCGGCCGCCGCCGCAGGTCTTCCGGGTTTACGAGCAGCGGCTACACCGCTCGGTGCACCACTCATACTTTCACCACGCGGTGTACCGGCTGCCACTGCTGCGAGTCTTTTGCCAGGTCCTCCGACTCATCCGGATCATCTTATATACACACCGTATGCCGATTATGCTAATTACGCTGCAGCTTTATCTGCGGCGTCTCCGTTACTGACAGCCACAGCAGAGTATGCTGCGGATGCTGGTGGGTTATTTGCGCGTTAACTAGGCAGCCCTTGTGATGGTAATGTCTTAGTTCAATATGTTGTGGAAGGCATGCCAGGTCGATATTATTATTTCTTTGAATGAAGACCTGGAGGAATGGATTTCATGCAGTATGAAATTCGATTTAATCAGTAGCTATTTTTAACCGGTGAATTTGATTTTCAAATTAAGTACGAGTGTTTTTTGAAAATCGAAAATAAGTAATATATTGAACTGAGAAAAGTTCACCTCGTATTGGCCATCACTTTGTTTCGAGAATAGTTAAATAATTTCTTTTAATTTCCATTTCTTGAAATGATCAATATCAACATTTTTTATATGGAAATAATCGTATATGATGTGACTGCTTTTATGTATTGTATTTTTTTCAATTTTTTAGATTATTTATGAACGTGAACAGTTTTAAATGAGGTGTTGTTTTTATCTACTTATTGTCTCTAAATATTTTCTGTGATATTGCTCCGCACATTTATATGAAAGTTTTCTTGATGGAGATATAGTTTGTTAGATATTTTATTCTAAATGTGACCGTTTAAAACCTTGCAGCCGTGAATAGTTTTTTAAATTTTATTGGAATTTTTTAATATGCTTTATTTTTATTGTATTTTTTTCTTAAAAAATAGTATTTAAATTACTTAATTGAATAAAAATAGCAACTTTGAAATATGAAAATAGGGGGCTGTTCAGGTTACTTTTTTAAAAGAACGATTTTAAATACAGAATAATTTTATTTTTTCATGCATATATAAAATATATTACATATATATGTGTATATACATATATATATATATATATATATATATATATATATATATATATATATATATATATATATATATATATATATATATATATATATATATACGAGGGTCGTTTGGTAAGTATGGTAAATTTATTTATTGTTTAATTTAATGAATTTAATTAAATTTTTCAATTTATTTTTTTCTTACTTTTTTACCATTCTTATCAAACGACACTCTTATATATATACAGTATTTATATATTATTATAGTTGATAGTTATCATGATTACACCTGAGAATTGGGTACCATTCATATTCATGCATTTATCAGAAGGAGAATGTTTGTCATTTCGTTACCATTTTTTAAGTTTAAAGTTAAATGTGCTTATATATGTTTACACATTTATATTATTATTATTATTATTATTATTAGTTTTTAAGAAGTTTTATTTTCAATGAGCCATATTTTATAATTATTATTTTAGGTAGACAAATTTTAAATTATCATGCTTGGAAACATGCTTTAAAATAAATTAGTCCATTAAATACAAGACTTTTCAGATCAGTTTAAAATTGTTTTAAAACTGAAAATACGACATCACATTTTAGGAAAGTTTATTTTTTCATAGCATTGCATAATTGTTTGCAATTTCAAATAAGGTGCTCTCAGATAGTTAGTTTAAATATCTTCAATACAAAAAGCTAGTCGAAATATTAAAAACATCACAGCAACCGTTATATATTTATATAGTTTTAGGGTTTTATTATATAAATTATGAGAACGGTGAAGTTAATCAATTACATAATAGTAGATTTTTCTAATAATAATATATTTCGATGCTTGCCGTGTGGAAATTAATGGTATTTTTTATTTTATAATATTATGAACTTTAAATGGAACTGAAAATTGCATTTATAGACAATAATTGATTTTCGAGGATGCTTACTGATCGTATGTAATTTGTTAAATTCGCTATAATATACAATGAATAAATTTCTTCGATGACTGTTTTTAAGCACTATTAACTAAATAATTATTTAATTAGTAAATAAATTAGGGATGTTCAGCTAGATTTATAAAAAGAAAAATTGAAAATGTTGATAATTTATAAAAAAATAATTTTATCGATCGTCGTTATAACGATTTCAACTATATACAGAACGTAGAAAATAGTAATAAAAAAATCACGATATATTATTAATTACGAAATTAATTTTATAATATTTTAATTTTCATTTCGATTTGTTTCTTTAGTAATTATAATTTCCAAAGTGTTCACATTATTTGTTCTAAGAATATAATTTTTCTCTATTTGTTTTAAAAAGATATTTTTTATATTAAAATCACAATTATAAATTAAGCTGAACAAACTAGATCGATACAAACGCATTAAATTGTGTAATTGAATTATAACACCGCTCTTTTGTATTATTACGTACTTGTTGAGTGTTTTATTAGTTTATCGCATGCTTTATTATTATTATTATAATTATTATTATTTTTTTTTTCGGTGATTGGTATTTCGGTGTAGGATTCTTGTCGTTTATTCGTATCTACTTAACTATTACGCTTTGTCAATTTACCATATGATTATAGTTAAATATTTAAAACTGCTATTTCCGTGTTGTTATTTTAAAACAGTTAATCTATTAACTAACGACCACAAAATGAGAATAGAGTTTAATTAAAATGAAATTACATAATGATAATAATTGTTTATATATACATATATATATATAAAACGGCTAAATAATAACAAGTTAGAGGGACCAATAGAGAAAAATCTCTAATTTAACAACCCTACTAACTAATTCAGTATAAATATCAACAAAGAACATATTTACAGATTCTTATGTAAAATACTCATTTAGATACTTGTATATTTCCATTTGTATATATTAGTTATATTGATAAAAAGATACTGTGTAAGAAATTATAAAGATTTGACTTTTAAAAATATTGTATTTTTAAGCACTCTATAAGAGTTGAAAATTATGTATATGAATTTCATGTAACTAGTATTCGATCATATTCATAATTTTTTCATTATTTTCTAATATATATGAGTGTATATATATATATATATATATATATATATATATATATATATATATATATATATATATATATATATATATATATATTTATTTATGATGGTGCTTAATGTCATGTAAATGTATTTCTATTTTATTTTTTTTTTAAAAAAAATATGAATATGATCTAATTTATACGTCTAGCAAGGTACCTGTATTGTTTGACTGTAAGATTTTATTCTATAGGAAGTTTCATTTGAAAAGTTCAGTCTTTTCAAATGGTTTAATTGGCGGCATTATCACACACATTGTAATTGGTTTGAACGAGAATATTAATTTCGTACTATATCGAATCGGTCATAAAAATAATTCATCGACATTGTACATACGTATCGGAAAAATATTCAAACTACCTCCATAATATTAAAATCTCTAAGAACTCGTTTTTTACAAATAATTGTCATTGTTATTTATTTCTGTGTGTGACTTTGTCTCATTTAAGTAACATGTGCAGCAGGCGCTGTGGCCAAGCAGAGGCGGCACTTGGGCACAATGCGGGAGCACCCCTATCAGAGGGCTGGAGCTCTTTCATGAAGGTCAGTGTCTTTGCCTTCTAAGTTTTATTTAATCGTATTGTTTTGTTTTCTAGCAGTCAACCAGCCAGTGTTGCTGCCAATGCACGGTTGCTGATGCCGAGTATTGTGACAGTGTAAAATTGAAGTGAAGCGAATGTTGCAAATCGTCACTTGAATTGTTGTTACAATACTAGGCGAGATGTTTTGTTGAGAAAGGAAGGACATATAATCGGCAGAAACAACCATTTAAATGTTTTCTCCTTAACATTGTGCATTTGCTGCTAGTCTCGTATTTTAAATGTTTAATTATTTTTATAAAGATATTTTCTTTTTTTATATTTTTGTATTATTATTATTATTATTATTAATTACGTATAAGCTCTCTTACTGTTTTTCTTGTTTTCGTTTTACTTCAGAATAGGTTGTGAAAAGATAATGAGTCCTTCTTTTGCTCATTCAAAAAATTTATATTCATAGAAATATATGTATTTATACATTATTTTATTTTGTTTAATTATCGTTAACTTGAGCCAATGTGGATTTTTACGTTGACATCCGTATTGTTGTTTTGTATTCTTTATATTTTCATTGCAAGCTATTGTAAGATCAAAAAAAAATGTTTTAAAAATTATCGAAGCAGCAAATACAAATAAAAATTATTTTGTTTCAAATACGACTTATTTTATTTCGTTTTAATATATAAATTATTTTTAATTCCTCCATTATATATTCACTAACCCGAAGAATAAAGAAAAGGGAAGATTCTTCACTCTGACGTTCTTCGCTCTCTAAAGATTTCCTCCGTATACAGTACTTTAGAAACTCGCACGCCGACACGATCGCACGACGAGAAAACGTAGCTTGAAAATTACAATAGATCGATATTAATTTTATAGCCGATAATATTTAACGAATCCTTCATTTTTAACTTCATCCTGCTTGCACAGATCATGGATACTTTAATCTGTAACAATTAATATTGATTTGACAATAACTATATTTCACAAAGATTGTCATGTTTAAAAAATAATGTTTCTAACATTGTACAACCACATGGCCAAGTTGACTAACTAAAAAATGACTATATTAAATTCACTTTGGATTATTGATTTTGTAATTTCATAACATTAAACGAAAAATCAGTTCGATTAAACGAATATACGATTTATTTCGATTTGTTTTCGTAACTAACTGTCGAACAATTGTAAACTTTTGTCTAATTTATTATATGTTCTATTAATTTTGAATTTAATTACTAATTTGTTCTGAGTTACAAAATCATACAATTAAATATAATTTGTTAATAATAATATGGGATTTTCTGTATGTGATTGGATTAAATTATTATAGCACAGTTATATTTTATATTTATTATTATTATTTCATCGATTGTAACACTTGTGCGTGCAATGGAAATGTTTAAGTATAGTAATTGCTAGTCTTGTTTTGTCTTTTTTTTGTGCTATAATAATTTGGTATTAAAACTGTATGTACATATCCTCTGATGGTATGCATTCGCTTACAATCACGTATTTAAGTACTGCTTATTCACCAATACCTTAGTGTCATGTTTTTTAAGCTCGACACTTTGGATGTTACAGTTATTTGCATTGCCAGCCTGTTCTGATATTGCTTTTGCACTGATCTATTAAATCAACAATGTTCATATATTATTCATTTAATATCGATTAGTTTGTAATTAGTAACAACTTTTTTTTTAATTCGAGTATATGTTGTATTATCGAATTGCAAAAACCGAAGTACATTTTAATGTAGATTACTTAAAAAAATGCATATATGTCGTTAAGGTTTTGATAATACATGACTTATTAACATTTAATTTATTAATCGATTTAATTGAAAATAGTTTTAAAAGTAATTTTTCTTCTTTAATGACAAAATCAACGGTTATTCAACACATCGTTGTAATGAAGGGATGAGTGCTTGTGTTTAATCAATCAGACTGAACAACACAAGTTAAATGCATGACGGGCTGATAATGCATTAGCCATCATTTTGTACATTAGCATCACAGATGGACAAGAAAGACTAACAATCTGTTTTCTTTTCTTTTCTTGTTAACAATCCGGTAGGCTGATGCGTGTCTAACATGCGCCCTGCGTCTCTCCTGCGACTGACTGCGTCTGACTAACAACAACGCCCGCGCCACCTGACCGAAGTCTGTGCCTCCCGTGGGTTCCCGCGGTACGTCTAACCTCACTCTCTTTCTCACACGCACGTAACTGCTGCGCTGGCCGGCCGTCACCACCGCCGACCGACAATATCTTTACCTGTGGAGTCTTTTTTAAATCTTTTTTTCGGTTCAATTTAATAAGACAGGTAGAGGAGACTTCACAGTCTTAAAATTGACACTTTCTACGTAGTTGTTTAGTTTCCATAATCGATTACTTTTTTATGATAGTTATGCTTAATATACAGGAAATTAAATGTACTTTATTAATACATAATGTGTGTATGTATATATATATAATATATATATATATATATATATATATATATATATATATATATATATATATATATATATATATATATATATACATATACACACATACATATACATATATGTAAACACACGTGGTACATACATATGCATTTATGTTTATCATGTGTGCATATATATGTATATGTGTGTGCATTCGTATGCAACATATTTTGTGAAATCTTGAATGTAATTTGACTGACCAGCACAGCGATAATCATTGATCATTAACACGTGGGATACTTATATATAACAAATTAATAATATACTCTAATTTATTAGTTTTTAATTTAGCACAATATGAATCTCTTGTGTTTATTCTTTTCATTTTAATAATTGTTGACAACAAAGTAATATTTAAAATGTGTATATTTTATCCACTTGTTATCAGTTATATGCAGATTATGATTTCTATATATATATATAAATATTATATAAACTTAAAGTAGGGCGAATATTTTATACCATAAAAGAGATGTTTAAAATTGATATTCTAAGAACAGAGTTAAGTTAAAAGTTCAGATCCTTAAATCGTGTTTACGGAATCTATATATTATTAAAAAATTATTCGTAGGTACTTAAGCGTCATAGTGGTACAGTGTACTTATAAAAAAATGCTGTTCGTTTTCGTAACGAAGAGTTACGATTCAGTTCAGGCATTTGTTATTCGAGGGTGTAGTATTCGTCCGGATGCAAATCATCGTTCGGCGAATACGATCGATTTCCTCGAAAGTAGTTTTGTCACGTGCAATAGATGCTAGGGTTATGTATCCCGTAAGTGCCTTCTTGTTTTTATATATTTTGCGGCTTAAGTTTACTCCAGAAGTTCAATTTTTGGCATTACATTTAGTATGTAGCAGCAATAAGTTTTTATTTAAGTGCCAAAAGTAGATTAGGTGTGTCTATGTGTACTTGTTCATTAAATTAGTTTAGAACTTGTATATTTTTTTGGTCACAATGTCAACAAGATGTATAGTTTTGTGTATGTGTACAAAATCTAATGGTAAAGTTACTTTAATTTAGAATCAGTTGTTTTTGATAAAAAAAATCATTTAAATATATGTACATCGTATTATTTCCGTACTTATCTTTATATTAGATTTTTTTTTTTTGGATAAGTAACTTGTAATTAGTAGTTCTCAAAAATTATTTTTATTCAATTTATTCTTGTTTGACATCAGACTTATGTATCCGAGTATCGAATAGGAATTTACAAAGAGGTGCCATTAAATAATTTAAAAGAAAATCATGGGAAATTTGCAATTGAATATTAAATACATTTCCATTTGATTGTTTTTATGTAGAAATACCTCAAACTGATTATAATTCACAAATATATTTAAATGTTTAATGTTTTGTGCTAACATATTAATAATCTTTTATTTGAAACAATTACCAGTTCGAGGTAGTTCTGTCGAGTGATTTACTTTATGTAGGTTTATGTTTTAGTACGATCTATAGTATTAACCAATAGGTCTGCATTTAGTTTTAAATGCATACAATTTATGTATATAACTCATACACAAAATACATAATTATACTATCACATAGCTTGTGTTATTTACCAAACACCTTATTCTGTTTTATCTGAATTAACTGGAAAAAAATGTAAAATAAAATGTTGTCAATTTATAATATTATTAATTAGTAATAATAGATAAATAATAAATTATTCATACTAATTTTAAAAAAATAACTATAAATATTATATTACTGTAATTATCATTTCTTAAATAATTTTTAAATCTTTAATTGTTTAACAAATTTTATTATTAATGAGTTGTATAAAATATTTATTATTTTTTAAGAACAAAGGTAAATAAACTATCGTGTAAATAGTTCATTTAAAAAATAATCAGGTAAGTGTATTTAAATTACATAGAAGATCATTAAAAAAGGTAAGTGAAATTATATATATTTTGTACATACTATAATGATATATATTTTGTTACATACTATAAACAATTCTGTTAGATTAAATATTAACAATTACACTTTTAAATGTTATTGAAACCACCATCAATGTTCGACATTGTTATCCTTAGAAACGACAAGACTTTATTTGCTTTTAAATGGTTTGATGTACCGAGTACCGATTTTTTACTTTCGCTTATAAAATGTGTTGTCAGGGCACAAGAAATTAACAGTGAATTCAAATATCTAAGTAGTTTACTTCAATTATACATTTTTATGTTTTAAAAGTTTTCTTTTATTCAATTATTGTCGTAGTCGTAATTTTTGTATATTTAGCAAACTATGATATATATGTATATGTGTGTATGTATATATATATATATATATATATATATATATATATATATATATATATATTATTACTTATATTTATAATGAGTGTAAATTAAAGAAACATAATATAACAAGGAGATAGACACAGACAATTTTTTCGGACGTCAGTATTATCGGTTTCATACCTCGAATTTTACAATTAACAAACATTCGCTTTGTACAGCATAAAATAGCAAATGTCGACATGTTACATAATGATTTGTGGCGAACGAACTAAACTAAATACGTAAGTGTCTCTGTAGAGAAGTACTTGGTCTCGACCGATTCGGGTTCAAACCCCTCGAGTGTGGTCTCTGCTTAATGTCAGTCCGTCGCATGAACTGGTCGTGTGCGAGGACATGATCAATTAGTTTATATCTACAATATGTCCAAAATACCACAGTAAATACAAGTTTTGAAGTTACTGTTGTATGAAGTCTTGTAGCAACGTGGTTGAATGCTCGCTTCATACGCCGACGTTAGTCGGTTTCGAATCTTGTTTCCTGGAGCGGCGAGAAAGTTCCTTGATCATCGGTCGAGTTGTCAGTTTGTTGTTTCATCAGTCCATGGACCGATTTGTTCCGTTGCTGTGTGATCGTTTCATCTGCAATAATATTATTAGTATTATTTTTAGTATAAACTTGTATATTACAATATGATTATAATACTTTTTTGTTTTTGCATTCAGTATATATGATATATAATGTGTGTTTTTTTTTTTGTTTTCAATTTTTTTAACAATATTAACTTTTAACTTTATTTGTTTAAGTTGATAAACATTGATAAATTTACATATATCATGTGTACTTGTGTATATATGTACGTATGTATATATATTTATTATTATATATCCTATTATATTTAATTTACATATATATATATATATATATATATATATATATATATATATATATATATATATTTAAGATGTTAGTTATTGAATTACTTTTGGATTTCAATATTTTGAAATTGTAAATATACTCAAGATTTAAATTATATTTATGATCTTTTTGATTTCATTAAATGTTGAATTTAATCATATTCAAGATGTTTAATATTTCAATCATTGTTTGATTTTAATTATGTGTGACTTTAGTTTTTTCATTGTTACACAGTAATTAACATTAATTATTTAATTATATTTTGATTATTATTTTAAATGTTAATCATGTTTAATACTTTAATTATTTTCATGATTATTGCACTGGACTTGTATGTATTTATGATGTCGATATGTCAATTATCGTTGCTTCAATTATATTTAAGATTTTATTTCAATCATTGTTGAACATTGATTATATTTAAGACCTTAATTACTCAATCATATTTGGACATTGTTGTTATATTCAGAACAGTAATTGTTTCAATCGTTGCTGTATTTTCATCACGAGTTTAATTATATTAAGAATTTAAATATGTAAATGATAATATTTGTGGTGTTCAATATTTGAATCATTGTTAAACTTTGATTCTATTAAATAGTAAATATTTCAATAATTATTATGTTTGAGTTGTTTTAATTGTATTTAAGAGTTTAAATATTTGAATGATTATATTTTTGAATCATCACTGGACTTTATTTATATTGAATACTTTAATTATTCGATTACTTTTTGAGCATACAATAAATTTGAATTTTAATGTAAATATAATTGTGATTTATGTTTTTTTTTTTTTTTTTTTTTTATATGAAATAATATTTGTAATTTATATATCGAGTTCAGAATTAAACATTTCTTTTGAGTATAACTATTTTGTAATTATAACTATTTGACTTAAATTGTAATATCAAATATGCTTGTATAACTATTTGACTTAATTTGTAATATCAAATATGCTTGTTTTTGTTTGTAAATATTTGCATCATTGATGTTTATATTTATTCGATAATAGAATTTAAATGTGTATGATTATATTCAAGATGTTAATTATTTGAATCATTGTTGAACTTTAATTCTATCAAATACTAAATATTTCCATGATTTATTATATTTGAGATTTTATAATTATATTTAAGAGTTTAAATATTTGAATGATTATATTTTCGAATCAGTGGACTTTATATTGAATACTTTAATTGTTTGATTATATTTTTAACATAGAATAAATGTGAGTTTTCATGTATATTTAATTGTGATTTGTTTTTTTTTTTTGATATAAATTAATCTTTGTAATTTATATATTCAGAGTTTGGAATTAAACATTTCTTTTGAGTAAATTTGTAATTATAATTATTTCCCTTAAAGTGTAATTTCAGATTATCAATTATGTTTGTATTTGTGAAATTGACAATTTGCAATAATTTTCTAATAATGTAAATCTGTTTCACATTTATATATAATTATTAAATTTATTATTTGTACGTAATTGAAAATAATTATCGTTTACTTAATAGCATAAGTACAAACTTTTCGAACCAATTGAGGCTGTGAAGAAGTGGTGCTTGATTTGGAATGTCAACCGACTTCCGTTCAAATCGCTAGTGCGATGGCCATTATTTTATATATAAGGTAAATCCAAAAAAACAAAGTAAGTACAAGTTTTGAAATTCCTACTGCATGAAGTGTTGTAGCCTCGTGGTCGAGTGCCTCGCTTCACGGTCCGACACTTTGTCGGTTCGAATCTCGTTTAGGCGGCGAGAGCGTATTAATAATAATATAGTGAACTTAGAAATCCGTCAATGCTCAAAAAGCAGAATTCGTGGATGTATGTTACCGCTATTATTATTTTCTATTATAATTGTGTAGACATTTTTGTACATTTACCTCTATACTCGTGTAAAAGACTAATATCAAAACGACAATTATATCCGATGAACAACGATAAGAGATCCGCTTACGCACACGTTATTATGTGTTGTTTTCTTTTTCAATATCGTTGGTGATAACATCAATTATAACATCAATATCAAAAGAACGTGCTCGCTATTATTACAAGAGAACGAAAAGAAGACGTTTACTCGATTACATAAGCACCGGTCGTCCGATTTTGTATCTGCGTACGCTCAGTTGGCTTACAACAAGCGGTTCGTCGTGCACTCGCTATAAGTGTTGTGCGTTGTTATTTATTATTATTTTTAATATATACATATATTGTTGTGATGATGATAATACACTAGTGATATACATTGTTAATCCATCATCCAAGTTCTTTTTATGGTTTTAAAATAGAATTAAACGGTGAGTAAAATTCAATGATATTTTTTAATTCAATGGTAACTTGTTTATAAGAGACGAACGATTGTACTATATATATATAAACGATTGTATATATATATATATATATATATATATATATATATATATATATATATATATATATATATATATATATATATATATTTATTGTTTATTTAATTAAATTTTTCAATTTAGTTTTTCTCAATTTTTATCATACAACATTTGTATATATATTTACATATATATATATATATATATATATATATATATATATATATATATATCTATATATATATATATATATATACATGGCCGATTATGACTCGCAACGTTATAATCGGTGAAATGCAACTAAGTTAGAGAGAATGTTACGAAACGCTGTTGTAGTATTCATTCGCTGCGTTCTTTCTTATTTCAATCTTATTTGAGATAAGATGTATTGAGTTTTTCATTTTTTACAATTATTTTAAAATGAATTTACAATGATTTGAAATTATATTCCGATTTTCATGAAAAACTAAAGTGTTTCATGCAGAGCACATGACGAACATATTAACAAGGTATTTGAGGATTGTTATATCGATTTGAAAATCAATCATCGTGTATGTCTAATTAACTTTGTTCATTTATTACAATTATTTCAAAATGAATTTACAATAGTTTACAATAATTTGGAATTATTTCCAGATTTCCATCAACAACTGAACTGTTTCATGCAGAGCAAAAGACCGAAGGATATTATTGAATTACACATCGATCATCATGTATGTTTGATTAACTTTTTTGATTAATTACAATTATTTTAAAACGAATTTACAATAGTTTGTATGTATGTAACATTTCACATTACCATTCATTTTCATTTTGATTAAATTATGTATTTTGATTTTTTCCAAATTTCTCATTTTAGTCTGTTTTCATTTGTTTTTCAAATATAATTTCGATTGGATAGCATATTTTGAATTTTTAAATCGAATGTTTCGAGCTATTTTTATTTTTTCAAAAACTTGATCCAGATATAAATTCGATTGAATTGTGTAATTTGAGTTTTTCTAATCACATATTTTCTACTTTTAGATTCCACCTTCGAGGATGTTTCGACTTCGTTTAAATCGACGCACGTTTCGATCACTTCGATCCCGAATCATTCAATGATCAATTCTCCGTGATGCGATATGAACGGTCTGACGCACGCCAGTGGAGTAAACGTTAGGCGAGTAGGTGCCAGTCTCGGAATGCTGTGTACTTCGTGACTGACGTTTCTAGCCTTTAGGATACCGTCCTCGGCCTTGTACTTACTTGTCGATCGCTGATAACTGCCCACTGTTGACCGTGCTCTGCACAGTGTGCACGCCGTCGGTCTAGGAACCCCGCCGGACCCGTGTGTCCGGTCTTTGCTAAATCCCTATTTCAAACAGGTCTAAGAGAGCGCTCTCGGTTTCGTCCTTTTTTCGGACGAAACTGCAGTTTTGGTCCGTGTTAAATTGTTCCAATGACCGTGGATGTTGTACTTGTGCGGATGACTCACGGTGTGCGGGAGAGGCAGAATCGCTCCGAGTTTTTACAATGTGTTCGTTTGGTACGGTATCCCAGTGTCTGCGGATCTCGCACGGCTGTTGTGTTACGTTCTCGTATCGTATTTGATTTGATCATCGACGCAGCGGCGTCGTGCGACAGCGCTTCGAAATTCGCCGAAGCGGCGATGACGACGAAAGTGAGTAGACATGTGGGTCTTTGCGTCTGGAGTCATGTGCTTCGTTTTGGCCTTTTTGGGTCTACTTCAACGAACGTATATTATCACGATGATGAAATGGCGAAACAGAACGACTGAGTTCTGCTCTAGTATGTTTCGTACGTAACTTGTTAATTTATTTATAATCGTTGACACTTTCGTTGGAAATCACTGCTTCCGTTGTCGAAATCGTCGTCGTAGTCAACAGATATGTGACCGTATTGAATGATCGAAAGGCGTTCGGATTTAAACCGTACGACGATTGGCGTGAATCGCTTTCCTTCACCATCCCAACTACGCAGATGTGTCTGGAAGCAGCAACAGCAGCAGCAGTTCTACGTGTCGCAGCAGCAGCAGCGTATAAACTCTTCGGCTCTTATGCAAAAGCTACATAATGCAACGAGTAATATGAAGAAAACAGTTTAACATGTTCGTCTCGAACTGTCAAATGTTGTTGAAAACTCTACTGGTGTTCGTATAGAGCACGTCCATATTTCATATATCCAGCAATACATAGAAGTATTGTAGTTCCTGTCCATTTTGGAGAATGATCGGGTTATGACCTCACACAGGGATCGACTGACTGTTTGTTGTCAAAGGTAAGTTACGTGTAAAAAATTAAAAATAAATGTAATAATATTAATTATTACAGGAATATGCGTACAGAAGTATGCATATCTAGAGGAGGTGTATCCAGAACAACGTATCCAATAAGAACTTCTTTGAAGAGATGCTTCTAGACTAAAGTATTTTAAATTATTAATAGAGAATGTTTGAAAAATGTAACAAATTTGTTTGTAAAATAGGTTGATGTTGGCGAAAACTCTACTAGTTTTCGTATACAGCACGCCCGTATTTCATCTATCTAGCAACACATAGAAGCATTGTAGTTCCTGTTGATTTTGAAGAATGATCCGGTTATGATCGTTCATTGATCGACTGACTGCTCGTTGTCAAAGGTAAGTTGCGTGTAAAAAAATATCGATTATTAAAAATAATCAGTTTACACATTAAAGACAATGATTTTCTAGATGAGTAGCAAGAAAAGTAGATCCACGATCGAAATTGGAATACAACTCGAAAGGGAAATTGAAGAAAGACCAATACAGATTAAATCAGCCATATCATCATATCCAGCAATACATAGAAGCATTGTATATTGCTATATAATATTCAATGCTAGTTGTCGGTCGCTCACTCCATCTTTCTGATGGACGACTTGGATTTTGGAATCAATGTCTGTTGCCCTTTGGACGTGTTCATCTGCCTTGAGTATTTCCAAAGGAACTTGTATTATGCAGTAAATCGGTCCATGGCCGTACTGGATTTCGAATCTAATGATTGTTGGCCTCGGGACGTCTTCATCTGCATTGAGTATTTCCAGAGGAACTGTTGTATTATCGATTATATTTTTTACATTCAATATATATATATGTAATTAGTAACATTTATGTATAATTTCAAATTTTTGTTTAGAATGTAGCTTTTTGATCAATGCTAGTTGTCGGTCGTTCCTACTTCATCTTTCCGTGGATATATATATATATATCTGTATTTAGTGTTGTAATCATTTATGTATAATTTCAAGTTTTATGTAATTAGTAACATTTATGTATAATTTCAAATTTTTGTTTAGAATGTAGCTTTTTGATCAATGCTAGTTGTCGGTCGTTCCTACTTCATCTTTCCGTGGATGTCTTGGATTTTGGGATCAATGACTGCTGGCCTCGGGACGTGTTCATCTGCACTGAGTATTTCCAGAGGAACTTTTGTTTATTGTTATATACATTCAATAAATAATATATATATATATATATATATATATATATATATATATATGTATTTATATAACATTTATGTATAATAACATTTATGTATAATTTCAAATTTTTGTTTAGAATGTAGCTTTTTGATCAATGCTAGTTGTCGGTCGTTCCTACTTCATCTTTCCGTGGATGTCTTGGATTTTGGGATCAATGACTGCTGGCCTCGGGACGTGTTCATCTGCACTGAGTATTTCCAGAGGAACTGTTGTATTATCGATTATATTTTTTACATTCAATATATATATATATATATATATGTATTTAGTAACATTTATGTATAATTTCAAGTTTTTGTTTAGAATGTAGCTTTTTGATCAATGCTAGTTGTCGGTCGTTCGTGCTTCATCTTTCCGTGGATGTCTTCGATTTTGGGATCAATGACTGTTGGCCTCGGGACGTGTTCATCTGCCTTGAGTATTTCCAGAGGGACTGTTGTATTATCGTTAATATTTTTTTACATTCAATAAATATATATATATATATATATATATATATATATATGTAATTAGTAACATTTATGTATAATTTCAAGTTTTTGTTTAGAATGTAGCTTTTTGATCAATGCTAGTTGTCGGTCGTTCGTACTTCATCTTTCCGTGGATGTCTTGGATTTTGGGATCAATGACTGTTGGTCTTGGGACGTGTTCATCTGCATTGAATATTTCCAGAGGGACTTTTGTATTATCGTTAATATTTTTTTACATTCAATAAATATATATATATATATATATATTATATGTATTTAGTAACTTTTATGTATAATTTAAAGTTTTTGTTTAGAAAGTACTTTTTGATCAATACTAGTTGTCGGTCGTTCGTGCTTCATCTTTCCGTGGATGTCTTCGATTTTGGGTTCAATGACTGTTGGCCTCGGGACGTGTTCATCTGCCTTGAGTATTTCCAGAGGGACTGTTGTATTATCGATTATATTTTTTTTGCATTCAATATATATATATATATATATATATATATATATATTTATATAAATGTATTTAATAACATTTATGTATAATTTCAAGTTTTTGTTTAGAATGTAGCTTTTTCATCAATGCTAGTTTTCGGTCGTCCACTTCATCTTTTCGTCGTCGAATTGGATTTTGGAATCAATGATTGTTGGCCTTGGCTGTGTCCATCTGCCCTGAGTATTTCTAATGGAACTTTTGTATTATGAAGTGTATCAGCCGATAGCCGTATTGGATTTTGTATCTAATGATCATTGTCCTAGTAGAGGACGTGTTCATCTGCACTGAGTATTTTCAAAGGAATTTGTATTATGAAATATAATTGTCTTTTAATTTTTATATTTAATATGTATACATTTAATCTTTTTTTTAGAATGTTGCTTTTTGATAATTGTTAGTTGCTGGTTTTTGGATCCATTTGTTCGTGTCACTACGATGTTTTCATCTACACTATGTATTTATAAACACACGTGGATTATGAAATATAATGATTTGCTGTAAGATGTAATTTACTTTTAAGATTAAATTAATTTTAAGATTTGATTTTTAGTTAGGTTAGATTTTATTAGGCTTTTATTCTATTTGATTTTATATTTTTTGTGGGTGCATGTTATTAATGTTTTATGTTGTCGATGTTTGTTGTTGTTGTTGTTAATGTTTAATGTTGCATTACATTGATTCATAAATTCGTCCTACTTTGTATACAAAAATTGAATAAAAATATAATCGATTATAAATGACATTTAATCAATATATTATGCGTCGTTCAGCTGGATGACTTTTTTTTATCTCATTGGTAGTTACCTAATCCCGCGCTCATAAAAGCTCTGAGGTTTCTGGCTAAAGAATTGATCCAGGTAATTTTTCAAGTTTCCCGAGGAAGAAAAAGATTATGTCGGATGGTCGAAGGGGCACTCGTGGTTTTCCGTTGTCTCGATGAAACGCATTACACTTTCTTTCGGCTGATTCAGGCTGTTTCTGGTTGTTTGCTCGCTGAAATTCACTTAGTTGTGAACAGCATTTCTTTGAATTAACGGTCTGGCCTTTAGGGAATAACTCTTAATAAACGATTCCCTTCTAATTGTACCGAATGCATAGTGTAACATTTTTAAGGATATAAGCTGGCTTAGCGCTAATTGTATGGGCATTTCCTCACTTAGACCATGGTCTCTTACCCTTAACGTTATTGTATACAATCTATTTTTCATCGCTCGTAATCATCCGTTTTAAAAATGGATCGATAGTATTTATTGTTGTTAAGGTTTTAATTTATTATGATTTAACTTACTTTCAAGATGAAATTTGCTTTTTTATTTAAGATATATTCTTAGTTGCTGGTCTCTCGCTTCATCGGTCCGTATTGATTTTTGGATCCATTGGATCTTTCAATCTTTTCATCGGCAGTAAGTATTTGTAAACACACTTGTTTTATGAAATATAATTGTCATTATTTTTACATTTAATATATATATATATATATATATATATATATTTACTCTTTTTTATAATTTGGCTCTTTGATCATTGTTAGTTGTCGGTCTCTCGCTTCATCGATTCACGGACTTATTGGTTTTTGGCTTTGTGATCTTTTCATCATCTGCAATAATGTAAATATTTTTTTTAATACACACTTTTATAGTACAATATAACTAGTATGCTTTTTTCTATTTGCATTCAGTATATAAATTGAATTTATATATATATATATATATATATATATTAAGTATTATGTCTAATAATAAATGATCTTTTTCAGATTGTTGTTCCTTGATCATCGGTCGAGTTGTCAGTTTGTTGTTTCATCAGTCCATGGACCGATTGGTTCCGTTGCTGTGTGATCGTTTCATCTGCAATAATATTAGTATTATTTTTAGTATAAACTTCTTATATATTACTATATGATTGTAATACTTTTTTGTTTTTGAATTCAGTATATATGATATATAATGTGTGTTTTTTTTTTGTTTTAATTTTTTTTAACAATATTAACTTTTAACTTTATTTAAGTTGATAAACATTGATAAATTTACATATATCATGTGTACTTGTGTAAATTAATATATATATTTAAGATATTAGTTATTGAATTACTTTTGGATTTCAATATTTTGAAATTGTAAATATACTTAAGATCTAAATTATATTTAGGATCTTTTTGATTTCATTAAATGTTGAATTTAATCATATTCAAGATGTTTAATATTTCAATCATTGTTTGATTTTAATTATGTGTGACTTTAGTTTTTTCATTGTTACACAGTAATTAACATTGTAGATCTTAATTATTTAATTATATTTTGATTATTATTTTAAATGTTAATCATGTTTAATATTTTAATTATTTTCATGATTTTTGCACTGGACTTGTATGTATTTATGATGTCGATATGTCAATTATCGTTGCTTCAATTATATTTAAGATTTTATTTCAATCATTGTTGAACATTGATTACATTTAAGACCTTAATTACTCAATCATATTTGGACATTGTTGTTATATTCAGAACAGTAATTATTTCAATCGTTACTGTATTTTCATCACGAGTTTAATTATATTAAGAATTTAAATATGTAAATGATATAATTTGTGGTGTTAAATATTTGAATCATTGTTAAACTTTGATTCTATTAAATAGTAAATATTTCAATGATTATTATGTTTGAGATGTTTTAATTATATTTAAGAGTTTAAATATTTGAATGATTATATTTTTGAATCATCGCTGGACTTTAATTATATTGAATACTTTAATTATTCGATTACATTTTGAACATACAATAAATTTGAGTTTTAATGTAAATATAATTGTGATTTGTTTTTTTTTTTTTTTGGATATGAAATAATATTTGTAATTTATATATCGAGTTCAGAATTAAACATTTCTTTTGAGTGAATTTGTAATTATAACTATTTGACTTAAATATGCTTGTTTTTGTTTGTAAATATTTGCATCATTGATGTTTATATTTATTCAATAATATAAATTAAATGTGTATGATTATATTCAAGATGTTAATTATTTGAATCATTGTTGAACTTTAATTCTATCAAACACTAAATATTTCAATAATTATTATATTTGAGATTTTATAATTATATTTAAGAGTTTAAATATTTGAATGATTATATTTTCGAATAATCAGTGGATTTTATATTGAATACTTTAATTGTTTGATTATATTTTGAATATAGAATAAATGTGAGTTTTCATGTATATTTAATTGTGATTGTTTTTTTGTTTTTTTTTGATATAAATTAATCTTTGTAATTTGTATATTCAGAGTTTGGAATTAAACATTTCTTTTGAGTAAATTTGTAATTATAATTATTTTCCTTAAAGTGTAATTTCAGATTATCAATTATGTTTGTATTTGTGAAATTGACAATTTGCAATAATTTTCTAATAATGTAAATCTGTTTCACATTTATATATAATTATTAAATTTATTATTTGTACGTAATTGAAAATAATTATCGTTTACTTAATAGCATAAGTACAAACTTTTCGAACCAATTGAGGCTGTGGAGAAGTGGTGTTTAATTTCGAATGTCGACAGATTTCCGTTCAAATCGCTAGTGCGATGGCCATTATTTTATATACAAGGTAAATCCAAAAAAACAAAGTAAGTACAAGTTTTGAAGTTTCTACTGCATGAAGCGTTGTAGCCTCGTGGTCGAGTGCCTCGCTTCACGGTCCGATATTTTGTCGGTTCGAGTCTCGTTTAGGCGGCGAGAGCGTGTTTATTATTAATAATGATATGGTGAACTTAGAAATCCGTCCATGTAAAACCAATAAATGTTTCTTCTAATTTAACAGCATTTATTTATTTTTATATTTGTAAATAAAGTCGT
>CP092095.1:9064728-9209728 GCA_029203775.1 Neoneuromus ignobilis | reverse complement strand
CACGTGTGGATTGCCATTGGGGGAATACCACAATGGTGTGTGAATGGGATCGGGGCAATACAACGATCCGTATGTTTTTGGGTTGAGCCGAGAACTCAATCATGTGTGTTTGAGGGTCGGGACGTTATTCGAATTATTTCAGTAGCTCGCATTTATTGATTTAATATACACATTAAAAGATACACCTGTAATACCTGTTTATAACATCGTTTGGAATTGTTGAATTCGTTTCATTAATCTATTTGGACTTTGTTCAAATTGTTGTTTGTAAGTTATAATAGCGTAAGCGATCGGTGATACATCAGTGTAAGTTGTTTCTTTTGACTTTTTTTTATCTTACATAATTATATATTTGTGTGATGATGTTTTAATTATCGTTCGTTGTATTTTTTCGCTGTTCTGTTAGTTATTATTATTTACAATTACTTTGTTAATTGTGCTTAAATAAAGTAAGTATGTTAATTTATATAATCTGATATTATTTGTAACAATTGATCGCTATAATTCAGGTGTTTGTTTTCAGGTGCCATTTTGAAGATTTATTAACTTTTACATAGTGTTATAAAATTATTAATTATCAATAAATGATATCTAAATAAATTGTATTTATTGCAGTTATTAATTATTTGTATTTCCTTTAATTGTTTTATTTTTTTACAAGTTTTAAGATGGTAAATGTCATTGGGCAAGAACTTCATATACCAAAAACCAATTGTATCGTTTATACCTACGTAGTCACCATCGGAGGAAGAAATACCAATTTAAGAAATGGAAATCGAAGAAATTCTAAATGAAAACGAATAAATGAAATTCTGTTAATTGAAACAATTTAGTAATATTACTTGAAAAAAATGGTTATTGAATTACGATAAATTGAAAATATTGGAATGAAAAATCTTTAAATTTAATAGAATTATTTTTTATTAGGACGTTAATTGTGTGAACATTAATGCTGTTCAATAGTTTATTGAATAAACTTTTGATTTTCTTGTATTTGTTAGATTAATTATTTGTACATAGTTTAGGATTTGCAATATTTGAGGTTGTTAGTTTCAGATCATCGTTTTCGGACGATGTATATGCTTAGCACATCTTATACGGGTAACGCGTCTCGACGACGCCTTCCGCAGCCACTATGAGAAAACGCGATTCTCATAGTGGCTGCAGAAGGCGTCGTCAAGACGTGTTGCCCGTATACGGTGTGGTAATATTAAAGATGTGGATATTTTTTTTGGACCTCGATTGTTGCAAGCTTTATTCGATGTAGATTGTATTTAATTGTCGACTGGAATTCCCGTCAAATATTAACGCTCCTTTATTGTTTGCTGAATAAACTTTTAGATTTCCTTGTTGACTGGAATTCTCGTCGAATATTAATGCTTGTTCAATAGTTTATTGAATAAACTTTTGATTTTCTTGTATTTATTAGATTAATTATTTGTACATTGTTTAGGATTTGCAATATTTGAGGTTGCTAGTTTCAGAGCATCGTTTTCGGACGATGCATATGCTTAGCGCATCTTATGCGGGCAACGCGTCTCGACGACGTCTTCCGCGTTTTCTCATAGTGGCTGCGGAAGGCGTCGTCGAGACGCGTTGCCCGTATACGGTGTGCTAAATTCAAAGAGGGGGGATATTTTTTTTATGGACCTCGATTGTTGCAAGCTTTATTCGATGTAGATTGTATTTAATTGTCGACTGGAATTCCCGTCAAACGTTAACGGTCTTTAATTGTTTGTTAAATGAACT
Source organism: Neoneuromus ignobilis (assembly GCA_029203775.1). Classification (NCBI taxonomy): domain Eukaryota; kingdom Metazoa; phylum Arthropoda; class Insecta; order Megaloptera; family Corydalidae; genus Neoneuromus; species Neoneuromus ignobilis. The sequence goes on along the minus strand of CP092095.1, from coordinate 9,207,979 downwards.
TTTAGATTTCCTTGTTGACTGGAATTCCCGTCGAACATTAATGCTGTTTAATAGTTTATTGAATAAACTTTTTTGATTTTCTTGTATTTGTTAGATTAATTATTTGTACATTGTTTAGGATTTGCAATATTTGAGGTCGCTAGTTTCAGAGCATCGTTTTCGGACGATGCATATGCTTGGCGCATCTTATGCGGGCAACGCGTCTCGACGACGTCTTCCGCGTTTTCTCATAGTGGCTGCGGAAGGCGTCGTCGAGACGCGTTGCTCGTATACGGTGTGCTAAATTCAAAGAGGGGGGATATTTTTTTTTGGACCTCGATTGTTGCAAGCTTTATTCGATGTAGATTGTCGACTGGAATTCCCGTCAAACGTTGACGCTCTTTAATTGTTTGTTAATAAACTTTTAGATTTTCTTGTTGACTGAAATTCCCATCGAACATTCATGTTGTTTAATAGTTTATTGAATAAACTTTTTTGATTTTCTTGTATTTGTTAGATTAATTATTTGTACATTGTTTAGGATTTGCAATATTTGAGGTTGCTAGTTTCAGAGCATCGTTTTCGGACGATGCATATGCTTAGCGCATCTTATGCGGGCAACGCGTCTCGACGACGTCTTCCGCGTTTTCTCATAGTGGCTGCGGAAGGCGTCGTCGAGATGCGTTGCCCGTATACGGTGTGCTAAATTCAAAGAGGAGGGATATTTTTTTTATGGACCTCGATTGTTGCAAGCTTTATTCGATGTAGATTGTATTTAATTGTCGACTGGAATTCCCGTCAAACGTTAATGCTCTTTAATTGTTTGTTAATAAACTTTTAGATTTTCTTGTTGACTGGAATTCCCGTCGAACATTAATGTTGTTTAATAGTTTATTGAATAAACTTTTTGATTTTCTTGTATTTGTTAGATTAATTATTTGTTAGCTTAATTATTTGTACATTGTTTAGGATTTGCAATATTTGAGGTTGCTAGTTTCAGAGCATCGTTTTCGGACGATGCATATGCTTAGCGCATCTTATGCGGGCAACGCGTCTCGACGACGTCTTTCGCGTTTTCTCATAGTGGCTGCGGAAGGCGTCGTCGAGACGCGTTGCCCGTATATGGTGTGCTAAATTCAAAGAGGGGGGATATTTTTTTTTTGGACCTCGATTGTTGCAAGCTTTATTCGATGTAGATTGTCGACTGGAATTCCCGTCAAACGTTAACGCTCTTTAATTGTTTGCTGAATAAACTTTTAGATTTTCTTGTTGACTGGAATTCCCGTCGAACATTAATGCTGTTTAATAGTTTATTGAATAAACTTTTTGATTTTCTTATATGTGACAGTTTAATTGTTTTAGGATTTGTAATATTTGATGTTAGTTTTCTTTTAATAATCGTTTGATTTTAATATTTTATTGAAAAGGTAAATTATATATTTTGGATCTGAGTTATTTTAATTATTATTTGATATTAATTTATATTTAGTTATCAATTTGAATTATTGTATGATATTGATGATATTAAAGAGTTTATTAAATAATTTTTGATGTTATTTTATTTGACAGTTTAATTATTTATACATTTTCAGGGTTTGTAATATTTATGGGTATTTCTCTTTAATTATTTTGGTGGATCTTTATTTATATTTAAAAATTTATTTAATTTTTGTTGTTATTATTCGAAATGTAGATTGATTAGGATTTTGGTTTATTCGAGACGATTTTAATTTATTATAAGTAATTATATATATTTTGGATCTCTGTTTATTGTCTTTAATGATTTCTATTATTATTGAACATTATAGTTATTTAAGATCTTATTGAATCATTTTGATTTGAGATGTTTATTATTAATTTTTTTTTCTGGTTTTTGCATATGGAGAATTATATTTATTTTAATCATTATTGAACTTGTTTATTAATTAGAATCTTTGACTTAAATAACGTTTAATATTTAAGTGATTTTAATCTATTGTGAATATAATATTTAGGTTCTTTATTTACTAATCACTTTCTTCTATTTGATTGTAATTATATTATAATTTTGGAAATTATTATATACTAGACTTGAACATATGTAGTCGTTTTTAGACTTTAATATTTTTAGTAAGTGAAGTTAATATTTAATCATTTTTCAATATTTCTTTTATTTGAAAATCTTTGAAATTGATTAACTTTCATTACATTTAGGATTTTAATTATTTTATTTGTTGTCCGACACTCTTTATGTTTGATTTTAGTTATTTAAATTATTATTTTCATTAACTATATATGTATATATAGGATGTTAATTATTTTAATCATTTTTCAAATTCTAAAAATAAATCTCTGTTGAACTTTAATATATATAATATGTTAATTTTTATCAATCATTGCGTGACTCTATGTTTAAGAATTTATTTAATATAATAGGTATTCAACATTAATGACATTTAAGAACTTGATAAATTATTTTTAGATTTCATACTTCAAGTTTTTCATTCATCTTTCAACATTATTTCTATTTATGTTGTAAATTATTTTACTTCAGTTATATTTATGATATTGTTCTATTTGAATAAATTAAAAATATGAATTGTTTGAACATTAATTGAATTAAAATCTTAATCATAATTAGGATTTGAATTATTTTAATAATTTTCTATTCGACTTGAATACAAGTTGAATTATTTCATTGTTGAAGTATAATCATATTTAAGACTTGAATTATTCATGAAATTTGAGACTGTTTAATGACATTTTAATTATTTATATTATTTTTGAACATTAATACCTCAATTGTTCGTTATTATATTATATTGTTATTGTTATGTTTGAATAAATAAAAAATATGAATTATTTTAATAATTTTTGTTTATAATTGTATTTAAAATTTTGATTATATTTAGGATTTCAATAATGTTTTATTTGACTTGAATACTAATTTAATTATTTCATTGTTGAACATTAATCACATTTGAAGCTTGAATTATTCAATAGTTTAAAATCTTTTTTTTTTGAGATTTTATGAACATTAATACCTTAATTGTTTGTCGTTGTTAGATTTTAATTATATTTCTAACGTGATTTTTTTAAATATTTGTTTTTAATAAGGTTTAAGATTTAAATTATTTCTATGAATTTTTGATTCGGGTTGTATTTATGATCTCAATTCTTTCAATCGTTGTTAGATTAAGATTTTAGTTATATTTTGGATTTCATATATTTTAATTATTGTTGAACTTTATGTTCAGTAAACTGAAACATTTTTATATTCGAGACAATAGTTATGTAAATCATTAAATATCGTTAATATTTCAATAATGTTTTATTTAATATTTTAATTTTTTCAATATTTATTATATTTAAAATCCAAATTATTTGATTTATTGTTAGATTGTTTTTTTAATAAGTTAAATATTTCAATGATGATTATTTTTGAGGTTGTAATTATTATAATCATTGTTAGACATGAATTATTTTTTTTTTTATATTTAAATGATTGTTTGAATTACTAATTATTTTAAAAATTGTTTGGGGTTTTTAAAAAAATAATGATTACATTTAAAATCCTAATTATTTTAATTATTGTTCTAGTTTATTTTCTTAAAATATTTCAACTATTTGAATAATGATTACATTCGAAATCCTAATTATTTGAATCGTTGTGAAACTTTAAATATATTTAATATTTTCATTATTTGAATAATGACTGTACTTAAATTATTTCTGTTTTTTAATTCTAATATTTTTAAATCTTTGAATAGTGATTATATTTAATTTTCTAATTATTTTAATCATTGTTAGACATGAATTAAAAATTTAATATTTTTAATATTTGAAAACTGATTGAAAAAACTGATTTGGAAAAAATATTTAAATTATTTGAATAATGATTTTACATTTGAGATCCTAATTATATTAATTATTTCTAGTTACATAAATCATTAAATATTTTTAGTATTTTAAATATTTCAATTATTTTAATCATTCTTTTATTTTAATAATATACAATATTTTAGTATTTGAATAATAAATTTATTTGAGATTGTAATTGTTTGAATCTTTTTTTGATTTTTATCACTTATTCTATATTTTGTATTTGAATAATTTATTATATTCGAGTTTTGAATTGTTTGAATCATTTTTCGAGTTTAATTGATTTTATTAATTTAAATATTTGAACAATAAATATGTGATTGTAAATATTTTTTAATCTTTTTAGGTGTTTAATCCAATTTGATATTTGAAATATTTTAATAGTTATTGTGTTTTCGATTTTATTTATTTTAATTATTTTCTTACTTCAATAGTATACAAAATTTTTAGTATTTGAATAGTAATTATATTTGAGATGCTGATGATTTTAATCATTTTTGAATTTTATTTATTCTTATTTTCTTGTTTGTCTGCTTGACTTTAATTTTATATAATATTTTAATAAATTGTGAATTTCAAATCGTAATTATTTTGATTTTTACTAGATTTTAATCATATTTAATATTTTAAATACTTCGATAACTGTTTTATATAATAACCTAAAAAAAAAATCAACTGTTGCTAGATTTTAATTTTCAATAATTCCAAAATGATTATATTTGTGATTGTGATTAATTATTTTTTTACTCGACTTTAATTATATTTAATATTTAAAATATTTGAATAAATTGTGAATTTCATATTCTAATCATTTTAAATCTTGCTAAATTTTAACCAAATTCAATATTTTAACAACGGTTGTATTTGATATATCGATGAATTATTATTTTAAAAAGTTCAAAAATTATTATATTTAAAATTGTAATTAATTGAAATATACCTTGTTGATTTTCTTATTGTTAGACATTCATAATATTTAATATTTTCAATATTGGAAAAACTGTTGTTATATACGATAAGATTTTAATGGATTTTTTATTTTTAATAATTAAAAAATTATTATATTTGTGATTGTAATCGTTTTTTTTTTTTGTTAGACTTTAAATATATTTAATATTTTAAATTCTTCAAAAATGATTATATTTAAGATCTAAATTTATTGAAATGTCAATAGACTGATTATATTTAATATTTGATAAATGATTATATTTGAGATTTTTACTCGATGTTCTTATTGTTAGACATTAATAATATTTAATATTTTAAATACTTAAGAAACTGTTATGATCGATAACCTAAATGATTCATATTTGTGATTTTAATTAATATTATTTTTTTGTCGGGCTGTAATTATATTGAATATTTTAAATACTTGAAAAATGATTCTATATGACATCATCTTATTTGATTCAAATGTTGTTAAATTTTAATTCTATTTAATATTTTGATTATTTGAAAAAAACATTATATCTGAAATATGTCTAAACTTTTAATTATATTTAATATAAGAATATTTGAAAAATGATTGTATCTAATGTTTCTTATTAGTTCATTGTTTGATATCTTCTTGTGATAATATTTAACATTTTAAACACTTCCAAATTGATTCTATATGAGATCATAATCGATTAAATTTAATATTTTCAAAAATCATTATCAAAAATCATTATCAAAAATTCTATTTATTTCAATTATATTTTTACTTGTAATTATTTTTAATATGATAAAATATTTACAAAAATGATTGTATTTAATGTCTGTTATAAGTTCGATTGTTGGGTAGCTTTTAATGCTATTTAATTTTTGAAACACTCTAAAATTGGTTCTATATAAACTAATAAAATTAATTAAATTGTTGCTAGACTTTAATTTTATTTCATACTTTTAATATTTCCAAAATTATTGTATTTGAAACTTTTGTATTGTTTGACTTTAATTTAATATTTTCAATATTTTAAAAATAATTATATTCGAGTTTATTATTAATTGAATTTTCTAATATTTTATTAATATTTAATGTTTCAAAATGATTGTATATTTAATATCTGAATTAAAATAATTATTGCTATACTTTAATTTCATTTAATATTTGAAATATTTCAAAAATGATTGTATTTAATATCTGAATAAGAATAATTATTTTATGTAGTGAAATCAGATAAATTCTAATTTAATAGAGGAAACCATTTGTGAAAAAGAAGCGAATGCATTAGGAAAGAAAAACTTAAGATTCAAGTTGCTGTTTATATATTTTTGTGCGGCTAAATTTCCATCTGATGAATTGTTTACTTTTTTTGAAAAAACATGTAAAGTGACAATTTGTTAATCGAACGATTGGTGAAAATCAAATCATTAGATTTACGATTAACAAATTGTAATTTATTTTAATTTCTAATCAGATAAAACTTATTTATTATTTTCAAGAAGTAAATGTATGTTTCTGTCGATATGTTAGCTGCTTTTCTGAAATCTTATTTTTCCAGCAATTGTCGATCGAATCGAATTTAAAACTAAACTTTGATGATTAGTGAAATTATAAAATCGGTCATTTAATTCCAGAATTCTCGAATTTCTTAATAATCATCATCATTCACTAATCAACTGTCATATAATCGGGTTTGCTGCCATTTTGTTGTGTACGAGAAATTACAAAAAATTCGAAACTTTGCTAGTTACAGTGTTGTAATGAGTAAGACAGAGTCGGAAAAATCGTCCGATGAGATAAAAAGAGATAGTTGAACGTGAACAGCGCTCGTGGTATTCAAACGTTGAATCTCGAACTTTAGTACTCTGAAAGGTTGATGGATGAATTGAAACTTGGGTAATTCGTCACCAGGTGTATGTTCGCTGTCTCATTCTACGTTGAAAAATTATTCTCTGTCTTACACATTACTCTTATGGGAATAACTTCAACACGAAAATTCGACAACATACCATTTATATTTGTCGGCGTTTCATTTATATTTATTTTACTGCAAAATGTACGATAATGAATATTTTTTTGATTATTTAAATACGATTATTAATTGGACATATTTGACAATTGTTGATGAGTTTTCAATGATGTTACAATGATGTATCACTCATAAATATATTAACATATATATCGTTGCAAATTTTGAAAAATTCGCCATGACAATATTAGTTTAGTAGAATTTCGAGAAAAAATTATTCCTAGTTATAGATTTTATCATTTTAAATCGTGGAGAATAATATTTTTATTATAATTTTCTAATAATTAAAATTCGAACAGGTGAATTATTTTCAAGATTAGTAAATGTATGTCTGATCCCTTTAGCCTCATTTGAATCACATTTTTATAGTTCATTGATTTTTCATAATTATATTAAAAATTATTATTCATTTAATTTTGTATAACATTATTTTTTAATTATAATTTTAATTTTTCAATTAATTATATATAATTATTGAAATGTAATATTGTGATTACTCTTATAAAATGATTGATTGAAATATAGATATACTTTAATTATATTTAATATATTTTAGAAATATTTTGAGATCCTTGTTGATTTTCTTATTGTTAGACATTAATAATATTTAATATTTTCAATACTTGAAAAACTGTTATATACGATAACATAAATAATTCAATTGTTGCTAGATTTTCATTGTATTTATTATTTTTAATAATTCAATAATTATTATATTTGTGATTATAATCCTTTTTTTTTTTTTTGCTAGACTTTAAATATATTTAATATTTTAAATACTTCAAAAATTATTATATTTAAGATCTAAATGTGTTGAAATGTTCATAAATTGATGATATTTAATATTTTATAAATGATTATATTTGAGATTTTTATTCGATATTCTTATTGTTAGACATTAACACTAAACCTACCGATACTTCATGTATACCTATTCCTACCACAGCGGGTCAAATGACCCCTCTTTAAAATGTTATATATATTACTATGTATAGCGAAAAATATATCATTTAGCACAATTTGATACATGAATAAAACAATTTTTTTCAAATAACGATTCAAAATTGTTTATTTATTTATTTATAAAACCTATTTGGCACCTTTTTCGTATTGGCACATGAGAATCCGAACTTGAATTTGTTGACGTTTTCTGTATAATTTCTTTTTCTTCCTGTTGCTCATGTTGAAAATCTTTGGCAAGTTCTTCAACTAATTGGAATAAAAATTATTGTCTAGAAATTTTTTCGCCGGTTGTTTCTCTGTATAAAACCCACGAGTTGATTCCAGTCAGGTCAAGAATATTGAAGAAAATCTGCGCAGGCCATCTTTGCGCCATATTTGCATCGTATTTAGATTTTGTAGAATCTGATTTTCAGGTGTACGATTTCATGCTTATAGATTTATGCTTTGAGCTATTTTCTTGTGTGGCCATTTGATCCGTCATATAGTTTTGTTGAGAAGCTACATCTTTCGCCTGCTTGGCGAATTTCCGCGGATAGTTCCAACAATAGTATTGCTAGTGATGCGCTCGTAAAGAAATCTAATCGTTTCAGGTACACGCTTACCGTTTTTAATTTGATGCTTATAGATTTATGCTTTTTAGCTGTAGTGAAGACGTCAGATGTAAAGAATTTGACACCTTATCTTTGGTATGCGTAAACCTACACCTCTCTTTGGAAAAAAGCTGTTTATCGATAGTTACATGTTCCTCAGGCTTGTAACAATTTGGCTATTCTCGATGAATTTGTACTATACTTCAGAGATTAAATCCAATTTATCTGTTTGTATTCGCTGGCTTCGTTGACTTTTTTATCGCTCGCTTGGAGTAGAGTGAAATTCGCTATTCATTCGTCAGCCAACAACAAATATAACGCAATACAGCAAAATATATGATGGAATAGCAAAAATGTATAATGCAATGGTTTTGTATCACAACCACACATACAAATCTTCATGATATCATATGAATCTTTGCAGGGGTCAAATGACCCGTTGCGGTAGTTAAGGCAGATTACATATATATCTCGGTAAAAAAAATAACAAGAGAGGAGTAAATATTGAAAAATGCATTGTATGTAAATTATATTAAAAGTCATAAAGTCAACTAGCGATGTGATAACGCTTTATGTGTGAAATTTTGAAAAAATGTTTAAAAAGGGTCATTTGACCCCTCGTGATAGGTTTAGTGTTAATAATATTTAATATTTTCAATACTTGAAAATAATTCAATTGTTGCTAGATTTTAATTGTATTTATTATTTTTAATAAATCAATAATTATTATATTTGTGATTGTAATCAATTATTTTTTTGCTAGACTTTAAATATATTTAATATTTTAAATACTTTAAAAACGATTATATTTAAGATCTAAATTTGTTGAAATGTTCATAGACTGATTATATTTAATATTTTGTAAATGATTATATTTGAGATTTTTACTCGATGTTCTTATTGTTAGACATTAATAATATTCAATATTTTGAATAAATCAAAAACAGTTATGAATGAGATAACCCAAATAATTTAATTGTTATTTTATTTATTATTTTAAATGATTTGAAAATAAATTTATTTGTGATTGTAATTGATTATTTTTTTGTCAGACTGTAATTATATTTAATATTTTTAATACTTGAAAAATGATTCTTATTTGATTCAATTGTTAAATTTTAATTTTATTTAATATTTTGGTTATTTCAAGAAACATTATATCTGAAATTTAATTTAATTCAATTATATCTAATCTTTCAATTATATTTAATATAAGAATATTTGAAAAATGAATATATTTAATGTCTCTCATTAGTTCAATTGTTGGTATTTTTTAATAATATTTAATATTTTAAAAACTGATTCTATATGAGATCTTAATCGATTCAATTGTTGCCAGATATTAATTAAATTAAATATTTTCAAAAATCATTATCTAAAATTCTATTTATGTCAATTATATTTTGACTTTTAATTATTTGTAATATAATAAAATATTTGCAAAAATGATTGTATTAACACTCTAAAATCGGTTCTATATGAATTGTTAAAATTAATTAAATTGTTGCTAGACTTTAATTTTATTTCATACTTTCAATATTTACAATATGATTGTATTTGATAATTTTAATTAGTTTATTGTTGTTGGACTTTAATTTAATATTTTCAATATTTTAAAAACGATTTCGTTCGAGTTTTTTATTAATTGAATTTTATAATATTTTATTTATATTTACTGTTTCGAAATGTTTGTATTTAATATCTGAATTGAAAAAATATTGCTAGACTTTGATTTCATTTAATATTTGAAATATTTCAAATATCTGAATAAGAATAATTATTATCAGATAAATTCTAATTTAATAGAGAAATCCATTTGTGAAAAAGAAGCATTGCGAAGAAATTTAATTAAGAATGCATTGCGATAGAAAAACTTGAGATTCAAGTTGCCATTTTTATATTTTTGTACGACTAAATCTCCATTTGATTAATTGTTTACTGTTTTCGAAAAAACAAGTGATAATTTTTTAATCGAACGATTGGTGAAAATCGGATCATTAGATTTTTATGATTAACAAATTATGATTTGTTTTTTAATCAGATAAAACGTATTTAAATGTAATTATTAATTAGAGAGATATTTAGCAATTGTTGATGAGTTTCAATAATTTTACACATATGTAAGGAAATCGTGTAATAATTATGTAAAAAAATTAAACGTTACGAAATTTTCGATACATAAAATGAACAAGCATCTTGGTTTTCAAATAATCTATCTTATACAATTCGAACTGATTTCGTCTGACTATGTATGTTTATCTTTGTTTAAATTAAACGTAAATCAAATGGAAGTAAATGTATTAAACGACCTTGAGATTACATAAACACTTGGTATAAAAAGGATGAATTTGCTCGGCATCGGTTTTAATATTAATTGTATTTTTGAAGACAGGTCGTCGACGATGTGCAATCAACTTTCAATTGAGTAATTGAAATTTCTAATCTGTCTGTTTTAACTGGTATTTTCTTTCATCTATACATATTTATATATATCTTTTTAATTAAACACGGGCATATATTTTCTTATTAAACGTACATTGATTTATTTTAATATATATAAATTGATAATTTCGTTTATTTTATTGATAAATTGTTCAGTAGTTTCTAAATTGAGGATTAATTTGTAAAATACGTAATTACTAATTGTGTTCATGTAATTCTCAATACTGCATCATCTTCAAATACTGTAAAAATGTACAAAACGTTTCAAATATATTTCTATTTATTTATGTTATTTGAACATTTCTTTAAAATCATTCTTTTGATTTAAATCGTGATTTTCATGTACATATGTTTCACATATATATACATATTTAATTTATTATATTAAAAATTACTCGCTAGTTTGAAAATTCGTCTCGAATTTGAAAAACACATAACTAAATATTTTATGTAACTCTCAATACTGCATAACCTTCGAATAATTTACATATAGTCTGTTTTAAAATCGTCATATATTTATTTAAAATTCAATGTCGATTATATTTTAATTCTTTTTATTTTATTAAACATTGTTGTTATAAATTCTAGCTTTTTGATTTAATTAAAATCTGATTTAGTGATTCGTGTAAGATTTTCTTTTAAAATGCAACAAACTAATTGTTTTAATTTACACATTGAGTTTAATTATTTTTTCACTAGACTAATTATATTTAATATTTTCAATATTACAAAAATGATTTTATACGATATCTTATTTGATTCAATTGTAGTTAAATTTTAATTATATTTAATATTTTAGTTATTTAAAAAAACATTAGATTTGAAATTAAATTTTTCAATTATATCTAAATTTTCATTTATATTTAATATATAAAATACTTAAAAAATGATTTTAATTGTAGATAATATTTTAAATATTTCTAAAATGATTTTATTTGAGATCATTATTTTATATAAATTATTGCTAGACTTTATTTATATTGAATATTTCAAAATGATATTTGATAATCTGATGTTGAAATTATTGTTTAACTCAAATTATATTCAGTATTGAAAATACTCGAACAATGATTGTAATTTTGTTTATTTATTATTTTAGGATTAATGAATGATAATAAAGATTTTAATTAATTTCAATTGTTAGTAAATTTTAATTATATTTAATACTTGTAAATCTAATAATTAGAGTATTCTTTGACTTTAATTATATTCAGTATTTTGAACATTTCAATAATGATTAATGAATTAGTTTATTGTTGCTTGTCTTTAATTTTATTAAATGTTTTCAATATTTCAAAAATGATTGAATTTAATATCTGAATTGGAAAAAAAAATCTTAATAGACTTTAATTTCATTTGACATTTTAATTATTCCAAAAATGATTCCATTTGAAATCATTATTAATTCAATTATTGGCAAATTTTATATTTAATATTTCAAATACTTGAAAATGATATATGAGATTGTAATAATAAAATTATTGTTTGACTTAAATTTCATTCAGTATTTTAACCACTTGAATAATTTAACCAGTATTTATTTTAACCACTTGAATTGATTGTAATTGTATATTTTTTACGATTAATGGTCATAATAAAGATCCTAATCGAATTCAATTGTTGGTAGATTTAAATTATATATAATATTTAACATATTTCCAAAATGATTCCACTTGAAATCATTGTTAATCCAATTATTGCTAGACTTTATTCATATTTAATATTTGAAATACTTAAAAAATGATATATTATTTGATTTGAACCTAATGATTAAATTATTGCTCGATTTAAATTATATTCAGTATTTTAAACACTTCAATAATGATTGTAGTTATATATTTAATATTTTATGATTAAGGATGATAATAAAAATTTTAGTCAAATTCAATTGTCGATAGATTTTAATTATATTTAATATTTGTAAATCTATTAATTAAAATATTCTTTGACTTGAATTATATTCAATATTTTGAACACTTCAATAATGATTGTAACTGTATACTTTATATATTATATTTTATGTATATTTTATTTTATACTTTATAATTAATATTTTATATATTTGAAAAATGTTTGTTATTAATTTCTTTATTTCTATATTTATTTTGTATTAAATATTTTAAATACTTAAATAATAATAAATAAATGAAATTGTACTTTATTGAATTGTTGTAGACTGTAATTATAATTGATATTTCCAAAAGATTTCAATAATGATTTTGAGGTTGTATTATTTTAATCGTTTGTTGAATTTAATGTAGAAAATATTTTAAATATTAAAATTTACTAATGACAATCATTGTTTAATTTTACTCACATTTAAAAGCTAATTCTTTTTATTATTTCAATCGTAGTTTGTGACTTTGAAATATCGTTTAATATTAATGTTATTTAATTAAATATTAATGAATATTAAAGAGTATTGAATATTAATCATTTTTGTAATATGTTTTATTTGAGGGTTTGATTTTGTCATACTATTGAAATTAAATATTTTAATTGTTAAATTTTATTTCTATTATAAATGATCTCGATCGATTGAATCATTGTAGTTTAATTATATTTAACAAATTAGCAAAGTTCGTTTGATATGGTAATTTTTGCAATTATTGTTTGATTAATTTCATCTTTTTTTAATTTTTTTTTATTATTTTCAATATTCAAACAATAAAAATATGATTGTATTTTTTTTTGGTGTTTAATTCAATTTGGTAATTGAAATATGTGTAAGTGGTTGTATTTTTTCGATTTGAATTATTTTAATCATTCTTTAATTTTAATAGTATACAATGTTTTAGTATTTGAATAATAAATTTATTTTAGATCGTAATTGTTTAAATCGTTTTTTGATTTTTATCACTTTAATTTTTTTTTGTATTTGAATAATTATTATATTTGAATTGTTTTAATTATTTTTCGAATTTAATTGATTTTATTATTGTAATTATTTGAACAATAAATATGTGATTATAATTATTTGAATTTCTTTTGGTGTTTGAATTCAATTTGATATTTGAAGTATATTAAGTTATTGTATTTTCGATTTTATTTATTTGAATTTTTTTTTTTTACTTTATATTTGAGATGCTAATAATTTTAATCATTTTTGGACTATTTTCATCCTTTTTTGAATAATTTGTTGATTTTTTTAATCATTTTATTATTTAAAATATTCGAATAATAAATATGTTATTGTAAGTGTTTTAATATTTTTCTGTATTTAATTCAATTTGATATTTAAAATATTTTAATAGCAATTATATTTAATTATTTTTGAACTTGAATTTGTCACATTTTCTCTTCAATAATTTATTATATTTGAGTAGTTAATTATTTTCGCCATTTTTCGACTTTAATTGATTTTATTATTTTAATACTGAATGTATTTTAGATTTTTTTTTAGTTTGTCCTAATAATATATAATATTTTTAGTTTGTCAATAGTAATTATATTCGATCTTTATTATTTTCATTTATAATTGTGGTTAATTTATTGTATTTGAAATGATTTTATGAAATTTGTTTTGTAATGCAATTAACATTAAAAATACAATGTTAATTCCCAGTATTCATTTATGTATGCTAGTTGATTTTGTGCATAGTGATATTTTAATTTACAATTATTGAACATTTGTTTCAAAGTAAATATTATGGAATCGGGATAAGTAATTCAACTATGTTTTTCTATAATTGATTGATTTTGTACTTTATTCATTAAAATGTAGATTTTTTTTCAATTAAGCAATCATTTTATTAAGTTAATCATTGATGTATTATATACATATATATATATATATTTACAAGTATACATACACACTTTATACACACACATATAGCATTTATATTTATATATATATATATATTTAAAAATACATATACACACTTTATACACACACATATAGCATTTATATTGTATACATTGAGTAAATAACAATGAAAATTTTATGAATGTTTAGTTATTCATGATTTCATTAGTCGTATGGTTAATTGATTCTTGGCTGTGTTGCTTCAGTCTAGTGGATATTAATTCTACGATCATTGTTAGCAACAATGTAAGTGTATTTTTCAAGTGTATATATTCAAGTATGCATGTTGAGATTTATAATGATAAATATTTGTTTCAGTGTTTGTGTTCGTATCATGTCACTTTCAACGGCTTTAAGACCGATTGTAGAGATGACGTGTTATCGGTAACAATATCAATTTATAATGATATTGCAATCATGAAATATTTAATAAATGTATATATATATATATATATATATATATATATATAATTTGATAATTTGTAATAATATATGTTTGAGATGTCTCTATGAACGTGTAATTGTCATTTACGGTTTTATCGATCCATTGTTCTGCAACTTCATCGATTCATTGTTCTGCAAATTCATCGATCCATTGTTTTGCAACTTCATCGATCCATTGTGCTGCAACTTCATCGATCCATTGTGCTGCAACTTCATCGATCCATTGTGCTGCAACTTCATCGATTTATTGTTCTGCAACTTCATCGATCTATTATTCTGTAACTTCATCGATCCATTGTTCTGCAATTTCATTTTCAATAAGTTTCATTTCAAGATTGTCTTCGTTGACAATGTAAGTTTATTTTTTAATTATTATATATATAAATATATGTGTATATATACTTGTGTGTGTGTATTGAGATTTATAATGATGAATATTTGTTTCAGTGATTGGGATCGTATCCGTATCGTGTCGTTTTCAACAACTACAAGATCGGTTCTAAGGTCATGTGTTATCGGTAACAATATAAATTTTAACAATATTACAATCATGAAATATTTAATAATGTTCAATGTGTGTATGCACATAAATCGATTGTGTGTAATAATATATGTTTAAGATGTTTTTATGAACGTTTTCGTATCTTGTCACTTTCAATAATTTGAAGACAGTATATACATTTTATACTGTCTTATAATTGAAATCCATTTATTTTAATCGTTGTTGGACTATAATTATATTTAATATTTTAATTTAATTAGACATGAATTTTTTTTTTAATATTTAAACGATTGTTTGTATTACTAATTATTTTAATAATTGTTTGAGGTTTTTAAAAAAAATAATGATTACATTTGTAATCTCAATTATTTTAATGATTGTTAGATATGTATTAAATTTAATATTTGAATGATTGATTGAAATTGAAATTATTTTAATTATTGTTGTAGTTTATTTTCATAAAATATAAATAAAATTTCAACTATTTGAATAATGATTACATTCGAAATCCTAATTAATCGAATCGTTGTGAGACTTTAAATATTATATATTTAATATTTTTATTATTTGAAATTTAAATTATTTTTGTTCTTTAATTTTATATATTATATAAATATATTATATATATATTATTTTATAATTATGATAATGTAATATTTTTATATTTGATTATTTATATTTTATATTTTATATATTATATATATAATTATTTTTAATATTTTTAAATCTTTAAATAGTGATAATATTTAATTGTCTAATTATTTTAATCATTGTTGGACATGAATTAAAAATGTAATATTTGTAATATTTGAAAACTGATTGAAAACAACTGATTTGAAAAAAATATTTAAACTATTTGAATAATGATTTTACATTTGAGATCCTAATTATATTAATTATTTCTAGTTACATAAATCATGAAATATTTTTAGTATTTGAAATATTTCAATAATAATTATGAAGTCCATTTCACCTCGAACTTTTTTTTTAATATTTTCAATATCTAATAAAAAATGACTATATTTGAGATTTAACTTATATGATGAATCATTGCTTGATTATAATTGTATTTAATATTGAAAATATTTGATTAATTATATTTTGATTTTATTCCACCTTGCATTTGAAATATTTTTATTTTTTAAAATATTCGATCGACTATATTTTAATTTCATCGTATTTTGCATTTGAAATATTTTTTTTAAAAAGTTGTTGGATTTTAATTGTTTTTAATATTATAATTTTTCCAATATTTATTATATTTAAAATTTAAATTATTTGATGTATTTTTAGATTGTTTTTTTTAATATGTTAAATATTTCGATGATGATTATTATTTTTGAGGTTGTAATTATTTTAATTATTATTAGAATTTATTTTCCAAAAATATTTAAACTATTTGAATAATGATTACATTTGAAATCATCATGAGACTTTAATTCTATTTAATATTTTCAATATTTGAATGATTGTTTGAAATCGTAATTATTGAAATTGTTTTTAATCTTTAATTAATTTTATTATTTTAGATATTTGAATACCGATTATATTTAAGATTGTAATTTTTTAAGTCATTTCTCTTCTTTAATTCTGTTTGATGTTTTAAATATTTAAATAATGATTGTATTTGAGATTCTAAATAAGGAAAATATTATTAATCTTTAATGTTCTTTAATATTTTAAATATTTGAAAAATGGTTATATTTGAAGGTTTTTTTTTGTGCTAGACTTGAATTATATTTAAATTAATATTATTTTAAATATAATTCAATTTTTTATATTATATATATACAATATATAATCAGTGTAAGTAATAATAAATGTTTTAGATATCTTTAGGAACGTATAGTAGTCTTCGACGGTGTAATAATTCAATTCTTTGTGTGCTGTTGGATAGTTGGAATAATATCTCGATCATGTGTGGATTTCCATTGGGGGAATACCACAATGGTTTGAATGGGGCCGGAGCAATACGACGGTCCGTATGCTTGCGGGTTGAGCCGAGATCTCAATCATGTGTGCTGGAGGGTCGGGATATTATTCGAATTATTTCAATAGTTCACATTTATTGATTTATATACACATTAGAAGATACACCTGTAATGCCTGTCTACAACATCGTTTTGGATTGTTTCTGGATTTATCTTCATCAGTTCGAATTCTGTAAACAGTTGCTGAAGTAAGGTAAGTGATCTGTTTTCTTTTTTATCTTTATTGCTTATTTATTTTCTTGTACGATCGTCGTCTTTAAATCTTCGTATATGTATTCGAAGGAAGAACACTTATTATTATTGTTGTTATTATTACGTTTAGTATAATAAAAATCTACTTCGCGTGTGTCATAAATCAGGTTTAATATCATTCGTATGTTTAGGTGATGTGTACAACTCGGTAATTATAAAATATATCACACAAAGTACAAATTTCAATGCGTGAACTATTTAAATCTATTGAATTATATCAGGACTTTAATTATATGAATAATTGTTGAACATCGATTATATTTGACATTAATTTGTCGATTGTTTCAAGAGACTATTGTAATTAAAAAGTAATTATTTTAATCGATTTTTGAAATCTAGTTTTATTTCCAATCTCGATTACTTTGATCATTTTTAACATCTACGATAGTTTTTAAGTAATGAGAGGAAATTTTTTAAGTGAATTTTGAATGTCGATTGATTGTTGTAGTTTAATTATATTCGATATTAAATATTTTAATTATTTTGTTTGATTCGATACTTGATTTTAATTAACTATTCATTTTTGAACATTCATTATACAATCAATACACTATAGACTTTAATAATTGTAATATTTTTTGAATTACAATTCTATTTAATAGTAAATGTGATATTTAAGATGTTTTATTTGAATCATTGATTGATTGATGGATTGATTATATTTTGAGGTTATTAAATCATTTTTAATTATTGTTTCATTGTCGGAGACTTTATTTTATATAATTATATTCAAGATGTTATTTGTATAATAATTTTTCAAGTTTATTATTTTATTGAATTTGATACTAGTAATAATTTTTGAATTATAATTTTATCTAATAATAAATTATATTTAGAATTTAAAACATTGTTGGATTTATTGATATTGAAGATTTTAGTAATTTAATCAATGCTGGATTTTAATTATATTTAAGATGTCAATTATTTAATGTTTTTGTGACTTTATCATGTTTAAGATTATATTTCTGATGTTTGTTAGATTTGAATAAATTTAAAATATAAATTATTGTAATAATATAGTATTTTAAATCTTGATCATATTTAGGATTTCAATATTTTCAAAGTTTTAAATATTTCAATAATGATTGCATTTGCAAATGTAAATAATGAAAATAATATTAATCTTTAATTTTAATATTTTAAATACTTAAAAAATGGTTATATTTGAAGCAATTTTTTTTTGCCAGCCTTCAATGTTATTTAAATTAAAAAATATTTCAATAATGATTATATTTGAAAGGCTAATTTATTAAAAAATTTAGTTATATTATATGTTTTAAATGCTTTAAAAATGATTATATTTGATGTTGCAATGAAATAACATTTTTGCTGAACTTTAATTATAAATGTTTTAAATAGATTAAAAAAAAAAAAATTTGAATTTCAAATTGTAATTATATTTTGAATATTTCAAAAGTCATTATATTTAAAAATCTGATTGAAATATAGACAGAGTTCAATTATATTTAAATTAAAAAATATTTTAATAATGTTTATATTTGAAAGCCTAATTTATTAACATTTTAGTTATATTATATCTTTAAAATGCTTTAAAAATGATTATATTTAATGTTATAATGAAATGAAATTTTTGCTGAACTTTAATTGTAAATGTTTAAAATAGATAAAAAAAAATTTGAAATTATTTAAATGTTTGCTAGACTTTAATCATATTTGTTTTTTAAGTATTTCAACAATGGTTGTATTTGAGATAGCAAATCATTAGTCGTAGACTTTAAATATATATGATATTTAAAATACTTTAAAAATTGTTTTATATGATAACCTAAAAAAAATGCAATTGTTGTTAGACTTTAATTATATTTATGATTTAAAATAATTCAAAAATTATTTTATATTTGTGATTGAAAGTAATTTTTTTTATTCGACTTTTAGTATATTTAATATTTTTATTACTTCAATAAATTGTGAATTTCAAATTCTAATTATTTCAATTTTTAATAGTTTATCTATATTTAATATTTTAATGATGGTTGTATTTGACATAGCAGTGAATTCATATTTTGAATATTTCAAAAATTATTATATTTAAAATTCTAATCGATTGAAATATAGACAGCTTTGAATTATATTTATTATTAAGAAAAGTTTAAAAATGATTATATTTGTAATGTTTTTTTTTTTGCTAGACTTTAATTATATTTAATATTTTAAATACTTCATAAATATATTTGAGATCCTAGTTTAGTTTCTTATTGCTACACATTAATAATTTGAAATACTTGAAAAATTGTTCTATAGGATAACTTAAATAATTTAATTGTTGTTCGATTTTAATTATATTCATTATTTTAAATAATTGAAAAATTGTTCCTTATTTATGATTCTAATTTTTTTTTTGTTTTTTTGCTAGACTTTAAATATATTTAATATTTTAAATACTTGAAAAATGATTTTATTTTTTTTTTATTTGTTGAAATGTCCATAGACGAATTGTATTTTAAATATTTCATAAAGAATTATAATTATAATAATTCAATTGTTATTTTATTTATTGTATTAAATAATTAAAAAACGATTACATTTGTGATTGTTTGTAATGTTTTTTTTTAAATTATATTTAATATTTTCAAAACTACAAAAATGATTCTATTTGACATCTTATTTGATTCAATTGTTGTCAAATTTTAATTATATTTAATATTTTTGTTATTTGAAAAAAAATATATTTGAAATTCAATTTATTTTAATTATATCAAAATTTTCATTTATATTTAATATATTAGGTTGGCAAATATCTCCCTTCCGCCTTCTGGTCTTTTGAATTTCGCGGTTATGTACAAAAAAAAAAAAGCGGAAGGGAGATACTTGCCAACCTAATATAAAATACTATAAAGATGATTGTAGTTAATGTTCAATTGTTGGTGGTAGCTTCTGATAATATTTAATAATTTAAACATTTAAAAAAATGATTCTAAATGAAATTTTAATTGATTTAGTTGACAGATTTTAATTATATTTAATATTTATAAAAATCATTATCTAAAATTCTATTTCTTTTAATTATATCTAGACATTTCATTATATTTAATATAGTGAAATATTATTTCAAAAATGATTGTATGTAATGTTTGTTATTAGTTTGATTGTTTATAGATTTTAATGCTATTTAATTTTTGTAACATTTAAAAATCGGTTCTATATGAAATCTAAAAATTTATTGAATTTTTGCTAGACTTTAATTTTATTCAATATTTTTAATAATTTCAAAACGATTGTATTTGAAAATTTTATTAGTTCAATTGTTGCTAGTCTTTAATTTTATTAAATATTTTAAATATTTGAAAAAAAGATTACATTTGAGGTTATTATTAATTCGATTTTAGATTTTATTCGTAATTAATGTTTTAAAATGACTGTATTCGATGTCTGAATTTGTTTAATTATCGGGCAAAGTGTAATTTTCTTTAATATTTTAAATATTTCAAAAACGATTGTATTTAATATCTGAATTAAAATAATTATTTGTAGACTTTAATTTAATATTTGAAAAATTATTGTATCTAATATCTTAATTAGTTCAATTATTGGTAGAGTTTAATTTTATTTAATATTTTAAATATTTCCAAAACGATAGTATTTAATATCTGAATTAGAAAAATTATCACTAGACTTTAATTTCATTTAACATATTAAATATTTCAAATACTTGAAAATGATATTTGAAATTCTTATAATTAAATTTTTGTTCGACTTAGATTGTAATCAGTATTTTAACCACTTTAATACTGATTGTAATTGTATATTTAATTTTTATGTATAATGATTATAATAAAGATCGTAATTAAATTCAATTGTCTGTAGATGTTAATTGTATATAATATTTTAAAAATGACTCGAGTTGAAATCATTATTAATTCAATTATTGCTAGACTTTATTTATATTTAATATTTCAAATACTTAAGAATGCTATTATTTGCGAATCTAATAATGAAATTACTGCTCGATTTTAATTATATTCAGTATTTTAAACACTTCAATGATGATTGTAATTTCATATTTAATATTTTATGATTAATTATTATAATAAAGATTTTAATTAAATTCAATTGTCGGTAGATTTTAATTATATATATAATATTTTAAAATGATATTAAGAGAGAATCTAATAATGAAATTATTTTTCATCTTAAATTATGTTCAGTATTTTGAATACTTGTATAATGATTGAAATTGTATATTTAATATTTTATGATTAATGATTATAATAAATATCCTAATCGAATTTAATTGTTGGTTAGATTTTGATTTTATTTTATATTTCAATAATAATTATATTCAGATCAATATTTAAAGAAATGCTAATGTAATCGTTTCAGAATTTATCAACGGTTAATATTTTATATGCTTTAAAAACGATTATATTTGTGATCTATTTTAAATATTTAAATAATAATTAATATATGAAATTGTACTTGATCGGATTGTTGATAGACTCTAATTGTATTTAATATGTAAAAATTTTTAAAAAATGATAATATTTGAGATTCTTATTGGATTGTTTCGTAATTTAATAATTGTTAATATTTTATATCCTTCTAAAATGATTATATTTGTGATATATTTGAAATACTAAATAATAATAATAAATATATAAAATTGTTCTTAATTTGATTGTCGCTAGACTTTAATTATATTCAATATTTTAATAATGATTTTGTGGCTGTGTTAATTTAGTCATTTGTAGAATTTAATTTAGTTGATGTTTTAAATATTAAAAATGAGATTATATTTAAGATTTCAATTTAATTTTTGTTAGATTATTATATATTTAATATTTAAAAACCGATTATATTTGAGATTCTTTTATTTCAATTATTGTGAAACTTCAATTATTTTAAATATTTCAAATGAGATTCTAAGAATTTAATAACTGTTGATATTTTATATACTTAAAAAATGTTTATATTTGTGATATTAAGTTATTTATTTCTGAATTTATTTTGTATAAAATATTTCAATAATAATAATAATAATAAATATATTGTACTTGATTGGATTGTGTTGTTGGACTTTAATTATATTTAATTTTTTCAGTATTTCAATAATGATTTTGTGGTTGTATTTAATCATTTGTGGAATTTAATATAGTAAATATTTTCAATATAAAAAAAAAAAAAATGATTATATTCAAGCTCTTACTTGAATTATTGTTAGGTTATTATATATTTAATATTTTTCCAATTATATTTTAAATACTTGAATGAAATCGTTAAAAGATGATTATGTTAAAGATGTTATTTGAAAATTATTTGTTTGATTATAATATTAAAAAAGTGATTACATTTGCTGTTTTAATATTTCAATTATTGCCAAATATCAATTTGACTCTAATTATATTTAATATTTAAAATATATTAATTATATCAATCATATATTTTAGAAATAAATATATTTGACATTCTAATTATTTCATTTGTTTTCAAACTTCAATTATATTTAATATTTTATATATTTCAATAATAATAAATATTTGAAATTGTACTCGATTGAATTGTTGTTAGACTTTAATTATATTTAATATTTTCAATATTTTATTAATGATTTCAATATTTTATTAATCATTTGTAGAATTTAATGTAGTAAATTTTTGAAATCCTAAAAAAAAAAATGATAATATTTAAGACGTTATTTGAAAATTCTTCGTTAGGTTATAATATATTAAATATTTTAGAAATGATTACATTTGCTGTTTTAATTATTTCAATTATTGCCAAACTCCAATTATATTTAATATACTTAAATACTTCAATAATAACAAATCTTTAAAATTGCACTCGATTGGATTGTTATTTGACTTTAATTATATTTAATATTTTGAATATTTTAATAATGATATTGAACTTGTATTAATTTAATTGTTTGTAGAATTTAATGTAGTAAATATTTTTTTAAAAAATATTAATTTAAGATCTTAATTTAATTTTTGTTAGGTTATTATCGTATTTAATATTTTCAGTATTTAAAAAAATGATTATATTTTTGATTGTAATTAAGTCGATTATTGCGAAACTTTAATTATATGTAATATTAAAAATATTTTAATGACTATAGATCCTAATTTTATTTACATTTAATATTTGAAATACATCGATAATAATTATATACAGTACACATACAAAAATGATTATATTCTATTTAATTTTTTTTTTTAATAATTAATTGAAATAGTTTATTTATATTTAATATGTTTATGTATTTCGAAAATGATTATATTTGAGATCCTGATTAATTAAATTTTTGCTATGCTAAACTCTAATTATATTTAATATTTTTAATGTATATTTGATGTTCTAATGAATTTGATAATTGCTAGTTTTAAATTATATTTAATATATTTCAATAATAATTATATTTAAAATCTTAATTCTTTTAATCATTGTTATTAGTATTTGATTTTGATATGAACATTATTTGAATAATGTTTTTTATGTGAGATTTTAAGTTTGATATTTCTCGACTTCACTGATATCCGATATGTCATAATTTGAATAATTATTTTATACGAGATCCAATATTTTAATTGTTTGTGGACTTTAATTATTTTTATTAAATATATATATATATATATATATATATATATATATATATATAAATAATCTTAAATCTTTTCAAATAATTTTTTGAATTGAATTATATTTCTATTTTGAATATTTTATTAATGTTTGATTATAAATTATATTTATTTACTTTAATGATTGTTGAATAAAACTGATAATGAGAAGTTTGATAAATCATTATTGTATTTATCGTTTTTGAGAAATTTGTTTGAAATAATTTTTGAATTTGATTAATTTTGAGACTTTAATTTCTTTATTGATTTTTGAATATGAAATATATTAAAGATTTCTATCGGTTTTTATATTTTCCTTATTTTATTCAGATATGTGACTTAATTGGTTATCGATTAATACTTTAATTAATTATTGACCTCGGATATTGTAATCATTGTTCGATTTGAATTTACTAATTATTTCAATTATGATGTTTATGAGCTTATTAGATAATTGTTGCATTTTGCTGCTATATACAAGAGATTACTCTTGTGTTGTTTGTAATTGTTGGACTTAATTATATTTGAGAGTTTAATTATGTTTAAGATTTTAATTAATTCAATTTTTATTATTCTTGATTTTGATATGAAATGATCGATTTGAATTATTTTTGAACGGTAATGACATTTTAGAAGTTTTCGATTTGTTTTTTATTTTGTTATATTTGATTGTTATTTATTTAATCATTATCGATGTTTTAATTATATATTTGATCTCGAGAATATATTAATTTTTTTCTTTTTGGCTGTTATATTTGAGATTTAATTATTTATAAATTTTTTGAGTTTGTAATAGTAGATAATTTAATTTTAAAAATTAATTGACTTGACATTCAAGAATTTAATAATATTTAATAATTTTTCAACTGTTATATTCCAGACTTAATTATTCATCAATTTTTGGAGTTTGCAATAATCAATATCTTATTAAATGTGAAAAATTGTTTTAATTATATTTAATATTTTTTTTGATTGTTATATTTGAAATTTAATTATTTATGTATTTTTGGAGTTTGCAGTAATTAATATCTTATTTAATTTGAAAAATTGTTTGAAGAATTTAATTATATTTTATAATTGTTTGAGATTTAATTATTTACTTATTTTTTGAATTTGCAATAATCAATATTTTATTTAATTTAAAAAATTGTTTAAAGACTTTAATTATATTTAATAATTTTTTGATTGTTATATTTGAGACATAATTATTTATCTGTTTATGGATTTTGCAGTAATCAATATGTTATTTTATTTGAAAAATTGTTTTAAGACTTTAATTACATTCAATAATTGTTTGACTGTTATATTTGAAATTTAATTAATTATATATTTCTGGAGTTTGCTATAAACAATATCTTATTTAGTTTGAAAATGTTTGTTTTAACATTAATTATTTATCTATTTTTGGAGTTTGTAATAATAGACGTTATTTAATTTTAAAAATTGTTTGATTTGACATTGAAGAGTTTAATTATATTTAATAATTTTTTCACTGTTATATTCGGGATTTAATTATTTATCAATTTTTATAGTTTGCAATGATTAATAATTTATTTAATTTGTAAAAAATGGTTGACTTGACAATCGAGATTTTAATTATTTTTAATAATTTTGTTTAATTTAATTAAATTAAATTCCATGTTTAATTTAAAAATTTCCAAATTTGTTATTAGAAATATTTTAATAGTGATTGTACTGTAGATTTTTTTTTATTTTACTTAAATAATATATAATATTTTTAGTTTTTGAATAATAATTATATTTCAGATTTTAATTGTTTTAATCATTTTTGGATGTAACTTTATATTTAAATGGGGTTTATATTTTCGACTTGAATTATTTTTTTATTTCATTAATATATAATATTTTAATAGCAATTATATTTGATATCTTAATTGTTTTAATTTTTTTTGTATTTTATTTACTCGTCGTCTCTTCTATTTTAATTTCGTATAGTTTGTTATATTTGAGTTCTTAATTGATTGAATAATTTTTGGAGTTTATTATTTTAAATATTTGGATAATACTTCAATAACATTATAATATTTTTAGTATTTGATTAATAAATATATTTGAGATTTTAATTGTTTAAATTATTTTTTTCGCTTTGGTTAGTTTTCTTCTGTTTTTTTATTTGTATAGTTTATTATATTAATTTAATAATTGTTGGACTTTAATTGATTTTATTATTTTAAATATTCGAATAATAAATATGTGATAGTAATTATTTTATATTTTTTTTTGTTAGTAATTTGATATTTGAAATATTTTAATAGTGATTATATTTTAGATTCGATTTATTTTAATAGTTTGATTAGTTTATTTACCCTTATTTTTTTTGAATAATGTATATATGAGTTGTTAATTTTTGGACTTTATTATAGTTATTTTAATATTTTTTGGTGTTCAATTCAATTTGATATTTGAAATATTTTAATATTGATTGTATTTTGAATTTCATTTCATTTATTTTAATTATTTGAATGATTATATTTGAGATATTATTTGTTTTAATCATTTTTTGTTTTTATTTTTTTTCTCTCTTTTAATTTATATTATATTTGAGTTGTTAATGAATGTAATAATTTTTTGATTTTATTATTTTAAATATTTGAACAATCAATATGTGCTTGTAATTATTTTAATCTTTTTTATGTTTAATTCAATTTGATATTTGAAATATTTCAATAGTGGTTGTTGTATTTTAGATTTGATTTTTGATTTTTATTTTATTTGAATAATTTATTATATTTGAGTTTTTAATTAATTTTTTTTTTGTACTTTATCATTTTAATAATTCAAACAATAAATATGTGATTATATCATTTCTATCTTTTTTTAATTTTAATTCAATTTGATATTTGAAATATTTTTATAGTGATTGTATTTTGGATTGTATTTTTGTAATTTTAATAATATATAATAATTATATTTGAGATTGTAATTGTTTTAATCATTGTTGAAGTTTAGTTATTTTTCTTCTTTTTTTCATTTGAATAATTTATTACATTTGAGTAATTTAATCATTTGTGGACTTTATTATTTCAAATATTTGATCAATAAATTTGTGATTTGAATTATTTTTACCTTTTTTGATGTTTAATTATATTTAATGTTTCGATTTTTTGAAGAATGGATTACATATTAGATTTTAATTATTTCAATAATTGTTGTACTTTATTTTCATTATGAAAATATTTTAATATTGATTTTATTCGTTATCTTAATTATATTTGTAATCTTAGTTGTTTTAATCATTTAAATTTTTTTTTTATTTTTGAATAATGACTATTTGAGATTCTGATTATTTTGTCTTTGTTGTTGTTGTTATTTATATTTCTTATAATATTTTAAATATTTGAATGGTGATTATATTTGAGGTTGTACTTTTTTTATTAATTTTATTTAATATAATGAATATTTTTGCTCATGTAATTATTTGAGTTTTCGTAGGATTATTTTTTTTTATTATTTCAATAATGATTATATTCGAGATTGTGAATAATTTAAATTTTATTTAATATTTCTAAAATATTACAAAAATGATTATATTTCAAATGTTTATTATTTCAAATCTCTGTAGAATTTATTTTAATATTTAAATTATTTTCAAAATGGATTATACTTGAAAATATAGTGAAATAAATCGTGGTTAAACTTCAATTGTGTTTAATATTTAATTTATTATTTGAGATCTATGTTATTTCAATTCTTGATGGACTTTAATTATATATAAATATTTTAATTATTTCAAAAATGATTGTGCCTGAGAACATATGAAATAAATTGTTGTCGAGTTTTAATTATATTTAATATTTAAAACATTTCAAGAGTGAATATATTTGAGATTTTGTTTATTGAAATTTTTGAGAGACTTTTGTTTTTTAATATTAAAATTTTTTCAAAAATAATTATATTTGAGTACAATTAAATAAATTGTCGGTAATTTTAATTATATTTAATAGTTAAAATATTTCAAAAGTGATTGAATTTGAGATGTTTACTATTATTATTTTTATTATTTGATTTCTTTTTAATTTCATTTAATATTTAAAATATTTAAAAAATGATTACATTCGAGATATTTATTATTTTAATTGTTTATGGACTACGATAATATTTATTATTAAAAATAATTGAATAATGATTACATTTGATGATATTATTTAAATTTTTGATGGACTTTAATAATAATTAAATATTTCAATTATTAAAAAACGATTATGCCTGAGAACATAATGAAATAAATTGTTGTTGAGTTTTAATTATATTTAATATTGAAAATATTTCAAAAATGAATACATTTGAGTGTTTTTTTTTATTTAAATTGTTGGTATACTTTAATTTTCTTTAATATTGAAATTATTTCAAAAATTATTATATTTAAGAACATAATGAAATAAATTGTTGTTAAACATTAGAAATATTTTCAATATTAAATATAAATAAACAGATTATATTTGAGATTTTTATTATTTGATTTCTTTTTAATTTCATTTAATATTTAAAATCTTTGAAAAATGATTACATTCGAGATATTTATTATTTAAATTGTTTATGGACTACAATAATATTGAATATAATTTAAAAATGATTACATTTAAGATCTTGATTATTTTTAAATTTTGGTAGGATTAAATTTTATTTAATATTTAAATGATTATATTTGAGAATATAATGCAATAAATTGTTTCTAAATTGTATTTATATTTAATGTTGAATGTTTTAAAAATCGATTTTAATTTAAGATTCTTAAAAATGGAATAATTACTATATTTTAATTATGTTTAATATTTGAAAAAATTAAAATTATTACATTTGAGATGTTTATTATTTGCAATTTTTGGCCGGATTTAATTTAATATTTAAATTATTTTAAAAATGATTAATTGTTGCTAAATTTATTTATATTTAATGTTGAAAAATGATTTTATTTTACCATTCTTAGAAATTGAATTATTATTATATTTTAATTATGTGTAATATTTAAAAATGATTATATTTGAGATTTTTATTAGTTTAATTTCTGGTAAACCTAAATTTTATTTAATATTGAAATTATTTGAAAAATAATTATACTTTAAAATACAATTGAATGAATTATTGCTAAACTTTAATTATGTTCAATGTTAAAAATTTTTCAAAAGTGATTATATTTGAGATCAATAATAATTGAATTTTTGTTGGACTTTAATTATATTTAAATGTTGAAAATGTTTTGAAAATTATTATATTTGAGATCGTAATTAGTTGATTTTTAAATATTTCAACAATATATATGTATATATATATATATATATATATATATATATTATATATATAATATTTCAAATATTGTTATATTTTTGGTTTCAATTATAATAATTGTTGGTAGATGTTAATTCTATACGATTTTTAAATTGTTTAAAAAGTGATTATACTTGAGAATATAATTGAATGATTAGTAGCTAAATTTTAAATAATTGAGTAATGATTAATTGTAATATTATTGAATTGTAATTATATTTATTATTTTAAATATTTCTAAAAATGGTTATGTTTGAAGGGTTTTTGTTTTTTTGCTAAACTTGAATTATATTTAAATTGTAAAAAAAAATCAATAATGACTATTTGAATGCCTAATTAATTGAGACTTTAGTTATATTGAATGTTTTAAATGCTTTAAAAACGATTGTCTTTGAGGTTACAATGAAATGAAATAAATGTTAAATTTGAAATTGTAATTATTTTAATTAATTTCAATATTTTTAATGTTTCAACAATGATTGTATTTGAGATATCTTTGAAATATAGACAGACTTTAATAATATTAATTATTTTGAATAGTTGAAAAATGATTCAATATGTCATGTTATTCGATTCTATTGTTGTCAGATTTTAATTATATTTAATATTTGATTTATGTCCAAAGATATTATATTTGAAATTTTTATTCAGTATTCTTATTGTTAGATGATATTAATAATATTTAATATTTTAAATACTCTAAAAACTGTTATGATTAATAACTTAAATAATTTGTATTTGTTATTCTAATTGATATTATTTTTTTGTCAGATTAATTATATTTAATATTTTAAAAATGATTCTATACGACATCTTATTTGATTCAATTGTTCAATTTGAATTATATTTAATATTTATAGACTTTGATTTTATTTATTATTTAAAATATTACAGCAATGATTGTATTTAATATCTGAATTGAAATCAAATTATTACTATACTTTAATTCCATTTAACATTTGAAATATTTAAAAAATGATTTCATTCCATTTGAGATCATTATTAATTAATTTATATTTTCGACTTGAATTATATTCAGTATTTTAACCACTTCAATAATGAATAATTGTAATTATATATTTAATATATTATGTTCTTTTTTTACGATTAATGATAATAAAGATTGTAATGAAATTCAATTGTAGGTTTATATTAATTATGTATAATATTTTAAATATTTCAAAAATGATTTCACTCGGTATCATTATAAATTCAATTGTAATTTGTCGAATAAAAAAAAGTTGTGTAAGATAAGTTCCGTGTAAAAAAAAAATCTTGTGTAAAAAAAATTCTTGTGTTAAAGAAGTTGCATAAAAAAATTTCCTGCGTTAGAGAAGTTGCATAAAAAAATTTCATGTAAATTGAGGGATTGGGTGTATTTGAAAGATGATAATGAAATATTTTAATTATTTTTTGACTTTAATTATATTCGGTATTTTAACCATTTGAATAGTGATTGTAATTATATATTTAATTTTTATGATTAATGATTATAATATAGATCGTAACTTAAATCGATTGTTGGTAGATGTTAATTATATATAATATTTTCAAAACGATTGCACTCGAGATCATTATTAGTTCAATTATTTATTGCTAGACTTTATTTATATTTAATATTTGAAAATGTAATAATTTAAGTAATTTAATAATCGTTTGTAGAATTTAATGTAGTAAATGTTTTTAAGATTTTAATTTAATTATTGTTAGGTTATTTATTATATATTGAATTTTGGAAAAATGGTTATATTTGTGATTCTAATTATTTTAATTGTTGTTGAATTCCAATTATATTTAATATTTTAGATTGTTCAATAATGATTTTGTTGTAATGTTAATTTAATCATTTTGTCGATTGAAATTTTGTTAGGTTATTACATATTTAATTTGTTGAATATTTAAAAAATTATTATATTTGAGATTGTAATTATTTCAATTATTGTCAAACTCCAATTATATTTAATTTTGAAAATACATCAACAATTGTTAGTATTTGTTTTTGATATGAAGATTATTCAAATAATGATTTAATTATTTTTGTAAAAAATATATATGTAATGTTAATCTTTTTTAATGATTGTTTGATTTTAATTACTTTACAAATGTTTGATTATTAATTATATTTATTTATTTATTTTAATAATTCTAGTTGTTGAATAAAAGTAATAATCGGGAGCTTAATAAATTATTATTGTACTTTGTTGTGTATTTAAGAAGTTAATAATGTAAATAATCTGATTATGGATTTCGGATCTTGAATATTTTTTGTATGATTACTTGATGTGAATTATATTTTATTATCGATTTGAATTGTTATTGGATATTAATGATATTTTAGAGTATATTCGATTATTTACATATTTTTCGAGATAAGTTTATTATGTTAATGATTGTTTTAATTTAATTATATTTGAAAGTTTATATATTGAATGACATCGTTATAGGATTTTTATTATTTTAATTATTGTTTCGAAAAACGAATCATTGTTGATTTTTAATTATATTGTTTTTTTTTTCATTTTAATAATATACAATATTTTTTCTATTTGAATAATAATAATAATATTCGAGATGTTAATTATTTCAATAATTTCTTATATTTGAATTATTAATTAATTTAATCGTTTTTGGACATTGATTTTATTATTATAAATATTGGAACAATAAATATGTGATTGTATTTATTTTAATATTTTTTCATTTTTGAAATATTTTAATAGTGATTATATTTTGGATTTTATTTATTTTAATCATTTTTTGACTTTAGTTACGTTTATTTTCTTTTTTTATTTGAATAATTTATTATATTCGAATTCTTAATTAATGTAATTATTTTTCGACTTTTTAATTTGAAATATTTGAACAATAGAAATGTGTTTGTAATTATTTTAGTAACGATATATAAAAATTAAACTTGATATTTGAATTATTTTATTAGTGATTATATTTTAGATGTTTTTTTTAATTGTTTGTTTATTTTAATAATATAAAACATTTTTACTATTTGAATAATTTATTTATTCGATTTTGTTAATAATTTATTTTTTTGACTTTTTAATTTTGTATTTGAACAATATCGATCGTTGTTTGACTTTGTTAATATTGAATATATTAATTAGTAATTGACCCTGAGTTATATTGTAATCGTTGTTTGATTGAATTTTATTAATTATTTCAATTATGATGTTGACGAGCTTATTAAAAAAAATATATATATATTGGATCTCGAGATTGTATTTAATTATATTTGTTTTTTTTTATATTGACTTATTTTTGGAGTTTGCAATAATCAATATCTTATTTAATTTGAAAAATTGTTGGACTTTATATTGAAGAGTTTAATTATAATTATATAATTTATTATTTATTAATTTTTGGAATTTGTAATAATAGATTTGTTATTTAATGTGAGAAATTGTAGTTTTGTAATTTTATATTTTCCATATTTTAATTATTATCGATTGAAATTGTTGTTTGACATTGATAATATTTAATAGTTTATTTATTTATTTTGTTATATTTGAAATTTTAATTATTTTATATATTTTTCAATATTCAGTTATGTATTAATGTTATTTATTGTTGAAGTTTAATTATATTTTCGCGTCTGATTGTGGAATTTTGATTATTTGATACACATATAAAAAAATATTATTATATTCAGTTGATGAAATGTGAATTAATTTTAATTATCTCAATTAATTTGAACAACGATGATAGTTAGAGCGATTGTGAATTGATTTGATAATTTTTAAAATTCTAATTTTTATAATAAGTTGTATGCAGAAATATATATTAAGTGTAATTTGTCGCATAAAAAAAGTCGCGTAAAAAAAGACCCGTGTGAAAAAAGTTGCGTGTTAATTTAGTTGCATAGAAAGTGCCGTTGTAAAAAAAATGTAGGTTAAAGAAGTTGCATAAGAAAATTGAATAGATTTTTTTTATTAGACAATTGATTACGTAATTGTTTTTAAAGTTTTATATATATATATATATATATATATTTGAATTGTAGTTATTTTTAAAATTGTAATTGTTTTAATAATTTTTGTATTTTAATTTTTTTTTCATATTTGAACACGATGATTATATTCGAGATCTTAATTATTTATCTTTTTTGATTAATTGTTTGAATAGTGATTATTAATTTTTAGTAAGTGCTCGATTTTGATAATTTTTAATGTTTGAATCGTTAATGAATCTAAAATGATTGTATTTAAAATTATAATCGGTTTTTGTTTTTGTTTTTTTTTGTGATACTCGACTTTGTTTATTTTAATTTTCTTTAAGTTTTCGTTTGTATTTCGGATGTTAGTGTCATTTTTATCGTGTCGTTCGACTTTAATTATGTTTATTAATTTATCTTTTTAAGATGTTAATGATTTAAGATGTTAATTATTTGAAATGTTTTCGAACTTTGCAATATTTGAAACATATATTGTTCGATACGAATTATGTGTTTAATAATCATCATCGTCGTTGTTTTGAATATTCGATAGGTTAGTTATGATCTTTTTTGATTTTGTTTTATTTGATATGTTTGTTTTTTTTAATTATATTTAACATTGAATTAAATGTCTATTTTGATTATTTCAATTATTATTCGATTCGATTATCGTTGAACATATTTAGGTTATGTTCTATTTGTAAAGTCTATATTTTTTTCCACTTTTTTTAATTTGAAGTATGTTTATTTATTTTAATCCTTGTTTGATTTTAATTGAAATTTTATTGTTTGCTTTGTTATATTGTAGATGTTGATTATTTATAAATTTAAGATTGTTTTAATCATCATAGGATTTTAATTATATTTCTGATGTTAATTGCTGTAATCATTATTTGAATTTAATGATGATATTTAAGGGTTTTGTTAAATTATTATTTTTGTTTTAATTAAATGTGTTCGATCTCAATTCTCGTAATTATTATTCGATGTGAGAAATACTTAATATAGTATTGAATAGTTTTTTGAGTATTTTTTTTTTATATTGAAGAGTTTAATTATTTATATATTTTTTAAATCATTGTTTTATGTGAATTTTCGATTTTAATTATCATTGATTATTATATTTAATTATCGTTGAATATTAATAATATTGAAGTTTTTTTTATATTCGACAGTTTAATTTTTTTTTTGTATGTTTGTTGGAGTTTGTAATATTTAAGGTTAATTTTTTTTTTTGATTGTTTTTCAACTGTAATTGCATTCAAGATGTTAATAAATGTTTTCGATCTCGATTATTGTAATTATTATTCGATGCAAGTTATATTTAATTTTCGATTTGAATATTATTGTTATTTTTTAGTTTGTTAATTGTTTATTTGATTTCATTCTATTTGACATTTTATTTATGAATTCATTTTGTATGAGTTGTAATATTTGAGGTTAGTTTTTTTTTCGGATGTTTTAATTTATCATTAGTAATTATTTATATATTTTGGATTTTTATTTTTTATTATTTGATAATGATTGTTTTCGTATTTTGTTTTGATGTTGCAATCATTTTGAAGGTTTTTAATTGAAGTTGTATTTTTTAATGGTTTTATTAATATTTAAATTTTTATTATTAGTTTTGACATGTGATATTTATGTTTATCGAGTTGTACAATAATGTAGATACGTTTAAAAATGTTTGAGATATATATATATATATATATTTGGAATTATTTATAAATTTTTAAATATTTAATAGATTTGCGTTTGTTATGGAAAACAATACTATATATATATATATATATTTTGTTACTTTCGAATTTAATAATTATTTTAATTTTTTTTTTAATGAAATTTTCAATCGTTATCAATTTGAATAACTTTTGTTCGATGGTATGATATGTAAATAATGAAATGAATGAAGTTGCAAATTTAATTATATGTAATTAATGTTTGTTAAGTAATTTATCAGTTATTATAGTAATAAATGTTAATTTGAAATAAATAATATTTTGTTAGTTAAATATTTAAATTGTTAATATTGTGTCTTGTTATTTGATATTTTTAAAATAAATATTAATAATGAAATGAAATGTTATTATTTTTAAATAAGTATGAATGTTTTAAATAATGAAAATTAATATTGTTATTTTGAAATATTGAGGTTGAAATAGTGTTAATTTTTGAACTAGTTTCAATAATGAAATTGAATATTGCTATTTTTAAATGTTAATGTTGAAGAAGAGTGTTAATTTTTGAAATAATTGTAATAACGAAAGCGAATGTTGCTATTTGTGATTTATGAATGAATGTTAATAATGTTATGTTTGGAATAATTGTCATTATTGAAATATAGAAAATAATTTTGAAGAAAATTCATTATGAAAATAATTGTGAATAATATTGATTATTGTAATAATGTGAATGATAACAATGGAATATCTCAATGAATGCAGTGGTTGTTGATTGATTTAATATTCGATTTCTATAATGATGTTTAAATGATATTTTGCAATGAATTGAAGTGCAGTTATTAATTGATTATTATATAAGTATAATATGAATTGTAATGTCGAAGGATGTACTTTTGAATGTTTAATGAAATAATTGTTTTTTTTCCATTGTCGTTTGCTTAATTGTATGAAAGTAGTGAGTGTGTAATATGTGTTTGAAATGAATTGAATCTAATTGTTAGTTTCAATTGGAATGGAATAATTTGTAGATATCGATATAGTTTCTTTAATTACTGTGTCCAAATCGAATGACTAATTTATGGCAATGAATAGGTAAATTGGTGTTTCTGTTTAAGAAATGTTTTACATATCATACTTGGATTACGATCGGAGTAGTTTAATGAACGT
Source organism: Neoneuromus ignobilis (assembly GCA_029203775.1). NCBI lineage: Eukaryota > Metazoa > Arthropoda > Insecta > Megaloptera > Corydalidae > Neoneuromus > Neoneuromus ignobilis. The sequence continues at coordinate 9,171,540 of CP092095.1, read as the reverse complement.
GAATAATTTAACTGATTGTTATTAATATTTGATAATTATGAAATGATTAAATATTATTTGAAAAATGATAAATCTGTATTATTGTGTGGATGATAATAATAATAATAATTAATATGTTTAATTATTGTTAGTCGAATATTTAAATTGTAATTGAATCGATACATTGTTTTTTCGATGTAATTAGTTTTTGAGATGTTTAATTTGTTTTTGAGATGTTTAATTTGTTTTTGAAATAAATTTGTACTCAGATTGAAATTGTTTTCAAGATTAAATTTGCTTTTTTAAGATTCAAATTGTTTTTATGAAATTTAATTTTCTTTTTTGAGATTTTATTTTATTTTGTGAGATTTAATTTGATTTTATATGTATGATAATATAATATTTAATTTGTTTGTAACATTAAATTTGTTTTTAATATTTAATAAATTTTGTTTTGAGATTTAATTTCTTTTTGTTTGATTGAATTTGTTTTTAAGATCTCTTTTTGTGATTTTTAATTTGTTTTGAAAATAAACTTGTATTTAGATTGAAAATGTTTTTGAGAGATTTAATTTGCTTTAATGAGATTTAGCTTGCTTTTAGAAAATGTAATTTGATTTTATATGTGTGATTGTGGAATTGTTGAATGGTTTAATAAATTATCATCTTGGATACCTGCATTTTGGACATCTGCATTTTCCACATTTGCTGCTGCTTCTTCCACATCTACTGCTGTTGTTGCTGTCGCCACATCTGCTTCTTGGACGCGTGCCTCTTGGACACGTGTCTTTTGGATATGTGCTTTTTCAACTCGACCTCATCGCCTAGAATATTCGAATGTCATTAGTGTGCTATGTTATGTATTACTTTTTATGTATTTTATGCGAATAATAAATATGTTTGATCTTGTATATGTTTTTTATTGCAAATTGTTAGCTATTTGTGTGTGTCATCTTTTGGAAATTGGCAAATATAGTTCTTTTAGAGCTAGAATTGCCAATAATTTTTTTTAAAAACCTGTGCACTTAGGAAAATACTCTTTTTTTTTTTTTTTTTTTTTTTTTTTTTTTTTTAAGTGTTTGCGCATGCGCATTAGGGCTCTAATGGCCGCGGAACAAAGATTGGCGCAAAATGCCGCGGCATCCAAGATGGCGGACGGTTGCAAGAAAAAAAAAGAAAGAAACTTACGGTTACGAAACGCCAAGATGGCGATCGCATCAGATTGAAAAAAAAACCATTACGCAACACGTACGACAAAACCAAAAAGATGGCGGACGGTTGCAAAAAAAAAAACAAAATAAGAAAAAAAAAAAAACGAAACACGTTACGAAACAAACAAAACATTACGCAACAGAAGCTCGATCGAAATTAAAAAAAATACACAACAGATTGAAAAAAAAACCATTACGCAACACGTACGACGCAAACCTTACAAAAAGAATAAAAATGAAAATAAAAAAAAAATAAAAAATTAAAAAAATAAAAAAAAAAATAAAAAAAAAAAAATTAAAAATTATAAAATTTAAAAAAAAAATTAACAATTTAAAAAAAATATATAATAAAAAAAAATTAAAAACAAAAAAAAACAAAATTAAAAATTACGCAACAATTTCACAAATAAATACAAACCTTAAAAAAAAAAACAAAGGAAAAAAATAAATAAAAATAAAAATGAAAAAATAAAAACAGATTTCCAAAAAAAAAATAAAACAATGAGAAAATACAAATGAAGTAAAAAAAATAACTAAAATAAAAAAAATACAAAAAAAAAACAAAAAATGAAAAAACAAGACACATTACGCAACACGTTACTAAAAAAAAAAACATTACACAAGAGATTTTTAAAAAAAAATTACATAACACATACGACGCAAACTTTACAATAAGAACGAAAATAAAAAAACCAAAATGAAAATAGAAAAGAAAAAAATTAAAAACAATATAAAAAAATAAAAAAAATAAAAAATATAAAAAAAAATAAAATAGAAAAAAAAAAAAAAAAAAATAATTATAAAAATTAAAAAAAAAAAAAAAATAAATATAAAAACAAAAAAAAAAAAAAAAATAAAATAAAAATAAAATAAATAATTAATAATAAAATAAAAAACAAAAAAATAAAAAATTAAATAAAATAAAAAAAAAAAAATAAATAAAAATAATAAAAAAAAAAAAAATAAAAATAAATATAAAATAATAAATAAAAATAAAATATAAAATATAATATAATATAAAAAAAATAAAAAAAAAATAAAAATTAAAATAAATAAAAAAAAAATTTAAAATAAAAAACAATAAAAAAAAAATAAAAAAAAAAAAATAAAAATAAAAATAATAATAAAAAAAAAATAAAATAAATATAAAAATAATAAATATAATAATAAAAAATAAAAAATAAAAATAAAAAAAAAAAATTTAAAAAAAATAAAAATAATATAAATAAAAAAAAATAAAAAAAATAAAAATAAAAAAATGAAAAAAAAAAAAAATAAAATAAAAATAAAATAAAAATAAAAAAATATAAATATTAATAATAAATATAAAAAAAAAGAGAAATCAAAATTTAAAATAAATATAAAAAAAAAATTAAATCAAAAATAAAATAAAAATAACAATAAAATATAAAAATATAAATATAATATAAAAAAATAAAATAAAAAAAAAATATATAAAAAATATAAAAATAAAATAAAAATAATATAAAATAAAATAATAAAAAAAAATATAAATAAAAAAATACAAAAATAAAACTAAAATGAAATTAAAAAAAATACATACTTAAAAATTATAACAAAAAAACGAAGATAAATAAAAATAATATAAATTTAAAAAAAAATAGACAGAAATATAAAAATAACAAATAAATATAAATAAAAATAACAACTAAAATAAAAATAAAAATAAAATAAAAAAAATAAATAAATATAAAAATCAAAAATAAATATAAAAATAAATATAAATATCAATACCAATATAAATATATAAATATAAATATAAAAATAAAACAAATTATATAAATAAAAATAAAAGTTAATATTTTATGCAACTTTATATACACGAGACTTTTCTTATACAACTTCTTGAACGCTAAACTTTTTTTTTTTACGCTGACTCCTTCTATGCAACTTTCTTAACACGCAACACTCTTTTTACGCAACATATAATAGAATCACATAACACTTATTACAATTCTAATATTAAATATAATTTCAATCCTATGAAGAAATACAAATATTAAACAAAAAAACAACCTAACAACAATTGAACCGATTCAGATATTAAATACAATCATTTTTAGAACATTTCAAATATAAAATAAAATTAACGATCCCGACAATCATTTATTTCAATTTTACAATACTTACTATTGAAATACTACAAATAACATTAATATATTATTAAAATGAATAAAATCGAAAACAGAATAAACGTTCAAATATCCAAATATCGATTTCAATGAAATAATAAAAATCAATAAAATTAATATATATATATTATGCGTTCGAATATTAAAAACATCAAGTCCAAAAATAATTACATCGACATCAACATTTCAAATACAATAAATTATACAAAACAAAAAAAATAATATCCAAAAATGATTCAAACAATTATATTATTAAAATAAAAAAAAAATATTAAAAGAAATTAAATCTCAAATACAATTCCTACTGAAATATTTTAACAATCGAATTGAGTCAAACACAAAACAAATATTAAAATTATTACAAAAACACATTACTGAAAATAATTTAATGCATAAACAATTAAACCGATTACAACAACTCAAATATAATAAATTAGTCGAATAATTGAAGATAACTCGAATACAAAAAAAAAAATACTCAAAAGAAAATATAATCACTATTACAAAACTATATCAAAATTAATTAAATAACAAAAACATTTAAAACCAATTACAATCACATCTATTTATTATTTATAATCGATTAAAATCAAAACAATATTAAAATAATTAACAACTCAAATATAATAAATTAATCAAAAACAATAACTACTAAAGTAATCGTTTAATTTATTAATCGAAATCCTGAATATAATAATATTTCTTGTGGAAACAATTTCAAATATAATCAATCGATATGACAAAAAACAATAACGACACAATTGAAATTATAAATATCATCGATATTCAAAATAATTAAAATCAATAGCAATTATTAAACGATTGAAATAATCGACGCCCTAAATATAATAAACCTTTTCACGTATTCATTATTGTCCACCAACGATTGACATAATCAAATCTCAAATATGTAAAGAAAAAAAAATAAAATTCAAAAATTATTAAAACAACTACAATCTCAAATACAATCACTATTCAAATAGCAAAAATTTTCTATATTATTAAAATAAAAAAACACAAACACAACAACTACTACTATAAATATTTCAAACAATCTTAATATCAAAAACAAACACTAACAATAATTAAAATAACTATAATAGTTATTATATATAATAACTCAAAATCTAATATAAAAACACTATTAAAATATCAATCATATTTAATCACACTCAAAAAATAATTACAATCTTGATAAAATCAATATTCAAATAATTTCAATATTAAATATAAATACACTTCAATCTCATAATTATTCATTTAATTACAAATTTAAATATTATACCGTTAATAAATTCATTGAATCAAGATCTCAATTAGATACATTTCATTAAATTAAATAAAATCTCAATTAAAATCATTATTAAATTATGTAACATATTCAATATAATTAAAATCTAACCAACAACTGAACTCGACTGAACAATCTTCATTACAATCATTAAACACAAACAATTACAATCATTACTCAAATATTTCAAAATCTAACAATCATTCAATTAATATTGATCTCGAATGCAATCATATTTTAAATATTACATATATAAATAAAATTTACCAACAATTCAATTCAATCAACATCTTTATTAAAATCATTAATCATAAAAGTTTACGCGAAACCTTTCTTATGAAACTTCTTTAACGCAACATTTCTACTTTATGCGACTTTACAACAATTATTTCTAATTAAAAACCAACATCGATTAATATGTTTACAATCTCAAATATTATCATTATTGAAATAATCAAAAAGAAATTAATCCAATAATAACTCGAGCAAAATTACTTCGATTCAAATATATATGAAGAAAAAAAAACAACTTCAAAAACAATTACGTAATAACTTTTCTAATTAAAAAGAAAACAATTATTATTCAAATAAAAAAGAGAAATAACCATAATTTTAAAATAAAATAATTAAACAAACAAGAATTAAATACAATTATTCACGAACATAATCGTATTTTCAATATCAAATACAATTAAAATTCGACAACAATTTATTCAATTATATAATCGTTTCAAAAATAATTCACAAACATTACAATATCATAAATTGAACGATTTTCAACATCGAATATAATTACCATTTAACAACAATTTATTAAATTACATAATCGTTTTCGAAATAACATTTCCAATATTAAACAAACAATAACAATCTCAAATATAATCACACTTGAAATATTCTATAAATATAACGAATCTCAAATACATATCATCATATAGACAATAACACAACGTTTATTCATAATTAAAAATCAACATCGACTAATATATTTACAATCTCAAATATTATCATTATTAAAATAATACCAAAAAAAATTAATCCAATCATAACTCAAACAAATTACAAAAACAAAATTACTACGATTCAAATATATAGCTATGAGAGGCGGTGGCGGGGGGGGGGGGGTTAATTTCCAAAACGATTACGTAATAACTTATTAATTTTTTTAATTTTTTTAAAAAAAAATCGTTATTCAAATAAAAAGGACAAATAATCATTATTTAATAACGATATAATATTAAACAAAATTTAAAAATAACTACGATTATAATATATATATATATATAAAAGATTACGTAACAACTTGTCAAATAAAAAATAAATCAATATTATTAAACATAATAATATTGGTACATTATTACAATCAACAAATCATTGAAACAATTTAAATCTAAAATAAAACCACACTATTAAAACATTTAAAATATCAAGTTAAATTAAAAATAAAAAAAGACAACAATACAATCGCATATTTATTATTTCAATATTGAAAATAATAAAATAGAAAAACAATTCAATTCAATAAAAACTCAAATACAATAAATTATACCAATAAATAAATTTATATATACATAAAATCGTTATTAAATTATATTAAATATAATCGAAACGCAACAAACATTGAATTAATTAATTACATACAATGATTAAAATATTAATTATTAGAATATTCAATAAAATATATCTTTAACATTAAATATAATTCGAATTCGTCAACAATTGAAATAATCAACATCTCAAATATAATCGAAATTAAATATAATTGAAAACATTACAAACATAATAACCTAACAACAATTAAATTAAAATCTTAAATAGAATCTTTTTTCCAACATTTCACATATTCACTACAATTAAATTTTACAAACGATTAAAATAATATAACACCCAAATCATTATTAAACAATTTAAAATATTAATTATAATTCCAGTTCATTAATTATATTTCATTTATTATTATTTAAAATATTTCATACAAAAAAAATAAAAGTAATTAAATCGATATCACAAATTTAATCATTTTTTAAATATACAAAAAAAAAAGAATATGTGTACTCATGTACACATGCCAGAAGTGAAACTTCTTATCAATAAAGTAATCAAAAGGTACATGGACAAACAATATTAAAACTCGTAATAACAAATTCTCAAATAAATCAAGTAACAAAATTCAGAAATGTAAGGAAGAGAAGCGATAAATACACGGGATAAAAATTTATATAGAAAATAATCAATGTTTTAATTAAATTAAATTTTTAAATTATTTAATATATTTACACATTGTATGCGGAATACACGTCTCGATGATATCATCTTTCGCACTAATAGTAATAGTATGTCGTCGATTTGTCCGCATACAATGTTTAAAATTAACAATTATTTTCAAATTAAAACTTTTATAAAATTATAACATTATGAAAATTTATTCGTTTTCGTTTGGAATTTCTTCGATATTCCATTGCTCCCTCCGATGGTGACTGAGTAATATAAACGGTACAATTAACAATTGATAAGTAATATTTTTGCGCAATAGACTTACCATCTTAAAGCCTGTAAAAACATTTTTTTAATTACTATTATATTACTGTTGTATAATATATAGTATACAATTAGATCAATGTTTTAAAAAAACAATTAAAGGAATACTCACAAATAATATCTACGCATTAAATAGCATCTATTTAGATACTATTTATAGATAATTGATAATTTTATAAACCATTAAAATTCAATAAATCTTCAAAATGACACCTAAACAAAGAAAATATTTATTATAAAATTGAAAAAATAAAACAATAGATAACATCAAATAATGTAATAATTGAGATAATTTTTAAATACCATATGTTTTAATTGTAATCTTTTTCCAAATAAACAAAAATAAATTTATATATACATAACGTTATAAAATACTAATTTATGTCTTGTATACATGTACATAACCTAATTTTCACGTTGATTTGATAAATTTTTAAATACAATGGATGTAATTTAATTATTTAGCTTATTATTATAATATGATATTATATAAATTAATATACTTACAAAAATATCAATGTAATTACATTAAATAACACTCTTATTTAAACACAATTACGTAAACGCGCTTCTATTTATTACAACTTATAAAAACGCGCATACGGCTCATTTTTCAAATAAGCATCTTATAAATTCAAATAAAATTTAATTAAAGTCTATATAATAATAACAAATATACAAAATTTAACAGTAAATGAGATAATAAGTCATGAACAATTATCTGTTAAGATAATTTACTAGTCCAGTGAAGGTAGGTACATGTTCATATAGACCAAGGAAATTTTTCAAATATTTTCAAAAACATTCGGTGTGGTAAATCAATATTCACAAAAAGACAATATTTCCGCCTCCGAAAAATTTAAATATTTCACTTCAAAAAATATACCGTTATCAAATTCATTCCAATAGAATATCATATATTTCATTAAAGAAAATTAAACTATAATCTAACAAACAACTAAATTTCATTAAGATATTTATTATAAACAATTACAATCGTCATCGAATGATTAAAATACTGAATATAATTCAAGTCAAAAAATAATTTCATATAATTACGATTTCGATAAAATCATTAGTACCGATATAAAACTTACTCGTTTAAACACTTTCATAACAAATGTCTATTTATTAAACATAATTACAAATATAATCAATGAACAACATTTAGATTATCGTACAACTCGACAGAAAAAACAAAAGGCAAAACTAACAATAAAAAAACCTCTGTAAAATTCATTCATTAATAAAACCATCGAATAATGCGACTTTTATTAAAAATCGAATAATAATTTTATATATATCGAAATTAAACTAGTATACTCATTAATTTAACCTTCTAAAAAACAAAACAAAAAAAATCAAAAATGATTACAATATTAAACATCTCATATATAATTATTAAATCAACAATCAACAATCTACCAAAATGTGAAATAATAAAAATCACAAACATAATAATTCCTCAAACAATTTAAATATTAATTATTATTCAAATCTACTACCAAAATTTCAAATAATAAACATCTCAAATATAATCATTTTCAATATCTTTGAAATATTAAATATAATTAAAGTTTCACAACAATTTCAATCATTATATTTGTCAAGTATCATACATTTTGAAAATAATTTAAACATTACTAGAGTCCACCGACAACTGAACTGATAAACATCTCAAATATAATAATCGTTTTACAAATATTTTCAATATTACATATAATTAAAGTTCAACCGCAATTTATTCAATTATATTCTAAACTATAATCGTTTGTCAAACAATTTAAATATCACTAAAATCCACAAACAACTATTCAACTATTATAAATGTCGAATATAATAATCACTTTTGAAATATTAAATATAATTAACAATTAACCACAACTTATTCAAATAGTCCAAAAAAGTAAATCGAGCAATAAATAACATTTACAAAATCATTAAAACAAAAACAATTCAATTCATATCTAACGATGATTCAAATAATTACAATCTTATAGATATTATCACTTTTGAAACATTTTCAATATTGAAATTAAACACCACAAATAATTTCGATTTTAAATATAATCATCATTCAAATATTAAATATAATTAAAATCTCACAATTAATTAAATAATTAAAATATCGAACGTAACCGTTATTTAAACAGTTTAAATATTTCAAAAAAAAAAAAAATCAAACTAACTACAATATAAAAAAAACATTTTTTAAATATTAAAAATATCCCATTTAATTCATGTCTAACAATGACTAAAACAATTAGGATTTCAAATAATCACTTCAATATACAATTCATATCTAAAAATGATTAAAATTATTTACATTTCAAATATAACTATTATTTTTTTTTTCCAAACAGAAAACAACAATTACCAAAAGAAACAACATTTCAAACAACCATTATTTCAATATTAATGATAATATTAATTTCAATTCATGTCTGACAATGATCAAAATTATTACAACCACAATAACAATCATCGTTAAAATATAAAACATATTAAAAAAATCAAAATCCAACAATGATTTCAATAAACAAAATCTCAAATATAATCATATTTAAAATATTTCCAGTGCAAGATGGAACAGCATTCGAAATCATTAATCAAATATTTAAAAAAAATATATATTTCAAATACAAAGAGGGATGACATTTAAATATATCCAATTATAAACAGATTTAATGATTTATATAACTATTGTTTCAAATATATAAATGTTTAACGATCAACTAATATTACGGAACATAAAATTCAAACAATAATTATAATATAGCAAAACAAATCTTCATCCAACAACAATTGAAATAATCAACATCATACATACAACCCGAATCGAAAAATCATGAAAACAATTTAAATGTTAAACCTTATTAAAAAACAATTTCTTTAAAAACTTCTCAAACAACTTCTCAACTATCATCACCGTCACGACAAAAATTCAAGTCGATTATTCGATATAAAAAGTGAATTAATATTAAAATCCGAAACATAATTAAACTTCATCGATTACCGACATTAATCATGTCTACAATATATCAAAGTGTAACAATTATCTAGTAAACATCATAGTTAAAATAATTAATACATTTCAAACAACGATTATTTAAGATCCACCATTAATTATTAATTAAGACATTAACCAATTGCGCTAGAATGACGTGCTATATACGTCAATTATTTTCTATACCAAATGTCGATAAGACGTACATAACACGTCATGTGATTTTTACTAAATTAAAATAACATCTGAGTTCAATAAGCAATTTTCACACTTCTGTTTTGAAGGCATACAAGTGCTTTTTTTGTACAACTTTATGAATTTTACATATTTTCATTGAATAATAATCAAATAACTACAAAACACAATACATTTCTTTTATTATAATAAAAAAAATATTTTATCAAACAACTATTTTATTCTGATAATAATCCATCAGAAAATATTCTACTGGATTTATGTACACCTTTAGTTGACTTTCTACACACCCTCTTTTTAAATAACTATTCGTCACCATAACTGTTATCGGAAATTACATTTGCAAAAAATTAATACTATCGGAACAGTCAGATCTAATACAAAGAATGTACTAAAAGATCTCACAGCGACAAAATTCAAAACATTTCAACATCTTACAATGGTATTTTAGATGTAAAATGGAAAAACAAAAAAGATATATATTTACTTTCTTCAAAACATTCCAAAGCAAAAATGATTATAACAAAAAAGAAAAAATATAGAAATTATACAGACCAAAATGGAAATATTACAAAACCTAATATAGTTTTAAATTACAATGATGGTATGGGTGGAATAAACCTGCAAGATGACTATTTATCATTTTTTCTTTAATGAGAAAATTTGTAAACAGTTACAGAAAAATATTCTTTTATCTAATGGATATGGAATTTTTCAATACCTCTATTCTATTCGATTCAATAACCAAAACCCAACAAATACTCCTCTTCAACAATTATTAATAAATTTGTTAATCAATTTAAAAATTTTACTATAATGTTAATGTGTGTGTGTGTATGTATGTATGTATGTGTATGTATGTGTATGTATGTGTGTGTGTATGTGTATGTGTGTGTGTGTATGTGTGTGTATGTGTGTGTGTATGTATGTGTATGTATGTGTGTGTATGTGTATGTATGTGTGTGTGTGTGTATGTGTATGTGTGTGTATGTGTATGTATGTGTGTGTGTGTATGTGTGTGTGTGTATGTGTGTGTGTGTGTGTGTGTCTAAAACTTTACAAAAAAAAAGATTTCAAATACAAACTCACTGCGAATTGCTTCGAACGGATTAGCCACGCGTACATGTTAATTAACCCTTTGCACTCGAAGTTTTTTTTTCACTCATATTACCAACAACTCGAAGCAATTTCCATACAAAAATCATATTCACATATAAGAAAATGATATGCTCAATAACAGTTTTTTTGTTTTTTTTACAATTACATAAATAAAACTTTCTTGAACAGATATAATTTGCAATTTCTTAAAAGAATAAATCAAGTTATTACAATTTGTTTTTGTCCTTATATTATGAACTGAAAATTATTTGCATTGTCTCCATAGTGGAGCCCTAGAGTTTGAAGATAAATTTTAAATGGCTCCACTCTGAAGCCGTCGAATGCAAAGGGATAATTGCCAGCGCAACTGATTAAATGTTAACACAGTCGAACAACAATCGATATAATTAAGTGACAAATCTTATAGATAAAGAAAATATCGAAATCGATAAAAATCAACAAAGAAATTAAAGTCTCAAAATTAATTACATTCAAACAGTGAATTAATAACAAAAAAATGTCAAGTTCTTAAATGCGACAAAGTACAATAACGATTTATTCAACTCCTACGATTATTCGACAATCATTCAAATCGTTAAAACAAATAAATACAATTCAAGTTCAATAACAATTGGAAAAAAAACAAATACAATCTTAAGTATAATCGACATTGAAACATTTATAAAATATTCAAAATATCAATATAATCAAAGTCCACAAACAATTAAAATATTTCATCTTGTATAAAATGATTATTCAAATTATGACATATCGAACATTGATATCATTGAAATAGAAAAATATCAAACTTAAATAAGACCTCGCATAAAAAAACATTACTAATATCAAAAACAAATAATAACGACGATTAGAAAAATTACTATTTCAAATATAATCGATATTAAATATAATTAAAGCATACCGACAATTCGATTGATTAAAATCTCAAATATAATCATTTTCGAAATACATAAAATATTCAATATAAATATAGTAGAACAACATTTCAATTAATTACAATCTTAAAGATATTCACTATCAACATTTCAACAAAATTAAATAAAATACAATCACTATCATGGAAATATATTGTTCTATATATATTATAAACAATCATTATAGATATATTTTCAATAATCAATATAAATAAAATTAAAATCTATCTCACGTTATTAAAATATTACATATAATTGAAGTTTGACAATAATCAACATAATTAACATGATAAATATATATATTTCCTTTGATATTTAACATATTTACTACGATTAAATTGATAAAACCCAAAAACCATTATCTAAATATTGAAAATATCAATTATAATTGGCATTTCGATACAATTGAAAAAATTACAATCACAAAAAAAAAAATTTTTAAACATTAAAAATATATAATCACCTAAAAAAAATATAGATCCGCCGCCATTTTGGCGGCCATTAGAGCCCTAATGCGCATGCGCTAACACTTAAAAAAAAAAAAAAAAAAAAAAAAAAAAAAAAGAGTATTTTCCTAAGTGCACAGGTTTTTAAAAAAAATTATTGGCAATTCTAGCTCTAAAAGAACTATATTTGCCAATTTCCAAAAGATGACACACACAAATAGCTAACAATTTGCAATAAAAAACATATACAAGATCAAACATATTTATTATTCGCATAAAAAAAACCATACATAAAAAATAATACATAACATAACATAGCACACTAATGACATTCGAATATTCTAGGCGATGAAGTCGAGTTGAAAAAGCACATATCCAAAAGACACGTATCCAAGAGGCACGTGTCCAAGAAACAGATGTGCCAAAGGCACGAATCCAAAATGATAATAATAATTTATTAAATTATTCAACAATTCCACAATCATACATATAAAATCAAATTAAATCTTATAAAAGCAAGCTGAATCTCATAACAACAAATTAAATCTCATAAAATCAAGTAAAATCTCAAAAAAGAAAATTAAATACTATTAAAGCAAATTAATTCTTTAAAAAAAACAAACTAAATCTTAAAAAGCACATTAAATCTCATAAAAACAAACTGAATCTTAAAAAAGCAAGTTCAATCTGAAAATCAAATTTAATCTTGAAAACAATTTCAATCTAAGTACAAATTTATTTCAAAAACAAATTACAATTTCAAAACAAATTAAAAATCTCAAAAACTAATTACATCGAAAAAACAAATTAAATATCAAAAACAATGTATCGATTCAATTACAATTTAAATATTCAACTAACAATAATTAAACATATTAATTATTATTGTTATTATTATTATCTACACAATAATACATATTTGTCATTTTTCAAATAATATTTATTCATTTCATAATTATCAAACATTAATAAAAATCAATTAAATTATTCACAAATATATATAAAACTTATTTTTTTTTTAAAAAAAAAAACATTTCTAATAAACACAAACAACTCCAATCGTTATCCAAGTATGATATGTAAAACATTTCCTAAACAAAAACACCAATTTACCTATTCATTGCCATAAATTAGTCATTCGATTTGGACACAGCAATTAGAAAAACTATATCGATATCTACAAATTATTCCATTCCAATTGAAATTAACAAATAGATTCAATTCATTTCAAACACATATTACACACTCACTACTTTCATACAATTAAGCAAACGACAATGGAAAAAAAACAATTATTTCATTAAGCATTCAAAAGTACATCCTTCGACATTACAATTCATATTATACTTATATAATAATCAATTAATAACTGCACTTCAATTCATTGCAAAATATCATTTAAAAATCATTATAGAAATCGAATATTAAATCTATCAACAACCACTGCATTCATTGAGATATTCCATTGTTGTCATTCACATTATTTCATTTTCAACAATTTACATTATTTTCAAAATCGAAATATTACAATTATTTTCATAATTAACTTTCTTCAAAATTATTTCCTATATTTCAATAATTTCAATAATTACAAACATTACATTATTATTTCATTCATTAATCACAAATATCAACATTAACATTTATTACAATTATTTCAATATTCAAAACTCTTATTGAAACATTAACATTTCAAACATACACATTTATTTGCAACTTAACAATTTCAAAATAGCAACATTTCAATTCATTATTCAAATTACTTATATATAAAAATATATGAATGTATAAATATATATATGTATAAATATATATATATATATATATATATATATATATATATATATATATATATATATGTATATATATATATATATATATATATATATATATATATATATATATATATATATATATATATATATATATATATATATATATGTATATATATATGTATATATATATATATATATATATATATGTATAATATATATATATATATATATAATATATATATATATATATATATATATATATATATATATATATATATATATGTATATATGATATGTATATGTATGTATGTATATATATATATACTATGTATGTATGTATGTATGTATGTATATGTATATATATGTATGTATATATATATATATGTATGTATGTATGTATAATATATATATATATATATATATATATATATATGTATATATATATATATATATATATATATATATATATATATATATATATATATATATATATATATATATATATATATATATATATATATATATATATATATATATATATATATATATATATATATATATATATATATATATATATATATATATATATATATATGTATATATATATATATATATATATATATATATATATATATATATATATATATATATATATATATATATATATATATATATATATATATATATATATATATATATATATATATATATATATATATATATATATATGTATATGTATATATATATATATATATATATATATATATATATATATATATATTATATAATATATAAATGTATATGTGTATGATTGTGCGATTGTAAGAAACTACGATCGAAATAATAATAATAATATTTAGATTTTTCAATATACTTATAATTCAACAACGATTATCATTACTAAATTTTGAAATATTAAATTCAATAAGAAAGATCCTATAATTAAATATTTTAAAATATATACGACTATATAATCTTTGAAACGTAACAAAAATTTATAATATACTCTTAAATATCATTAATATCCAATAACAATTATCAATTCGATAATGAAATATAATTCACACCGAATAATAATTCAAATAATCAAAATCCATAATCAGACTCGAAAATATAATTAAACTTCAACACAATGATTAAATAAATAAGTAATTGACTATTGAACAATTTAAAAATATATACAATAATTAGAGTCTCGAATATAACGAAATAAAAAATAAGTAAATAAATAAACTGTTCAATATTATTATTGTCGAACGACAATTATATCAATAAACAAATTTCAATAATAAAAATCTCAATATATTAAATATATTTCAAAAATTAAATAAAAGTTTAACGAAAATTCTCTGTGTGTATTATATAATGTGTGTGTGTTATTATAGGATGTGTGTGTGTTATTATAGGATGTGTGTGTGCATTATTATAAGATGTATATATGTATTATTAAAGGATGTGTGTGTGTTATTATAGGATGTGTGTATGTGTGTGTATTATTATAGGATGTGTATGTGTATTATTATAAGATATGTGTGTGTGTGTGTATTATTATAAGATATGTGTGTGTGTATTATTATAGGATGTGTGTGTGTATCATTATAAGATGTGTGTGTATGTATTATTATAAGATATGTATGTGTGTATTATTATAGGGTGTATGTATGTATTATTATAAGATGTGTATGTGTGTATTATTATAGGATGTGTGTGTGTATTATTATAAGATGTGTGTATTATTATAAGATGTGAATGTGTGTATTATTATAAGATATGTATGTATGTGTGTATATGTTATTATAAGATATGTATGTATGTGTGTGTGTGTGTGTATTATAAGATATGTGTGTGTGTGTGTGTGTATTATAAGATATGTGTGTGTGTGTGTGTATTAATATAAGATGTGTGTGTGTATTATTATAAGATGTGTGTGTGTATTATTATAAGATGTGTGTGTGTGTATTAGTATAGCGTGTGTTTAAATACATTAATTAAATACATCGAAGTATTTTCAAAATACATGAGATATTAAATATAAATAAAATAGAGCAAATTAATTAATTTCCATTAATTACAATCTTAATCATTATCGAAGTCTTCGAAAAAATTCAATAAACTATAATTATTATCGATGTATATTTAATATTAAATATAAATAAAATTACAAATCAAATTAACATTTATTATCATTAATTGAAATAATAATTTAAATAATTACAATCTCAAATATAATCATTTTTAAAATATTGAAAAAATTAATCCAAACAAAAATTTCATAAAAATTTAAAATATATATATATATATATTTTCTTTAGTATTTAAAATATTTACTACAAGTATACTCTACAAACGATTAAATTAATATAACCTCAAAATCATTATTGAAATATTTTAAATATTAAATATAATTAAACTCTATAAAAATTTTATTTCTTTATATTAATAAAGATTTATTTTAAATAATTGAAAATTTAATTATTCAACAATGTAATCGTTTTTGAAATATTTCAAATATTAAATACAATTAAAATATAGTTATAATGGATAGGAAAAAAATAATCATTTTTCAACACTAAATACAATTAAAATTTAACGATAATTTGTTTCATTATGTTCTCAAATATAATCAATTTTGAAATAATTTAAATGGTTCATAAAATCAATGCCTACCAAAAATCGAACTAATAACATTCTCAAATATAATAATTGTTTAATTATTTCAAATATCAAATATAATTAAAGTTTAGTCACAACTTTTTTTAAATCTGTTCTCGGGTATAATCTCATTTTTGAAATAATTTGCAGATTCGATATAATTAAAGCCTAACGAGAATCGAAACAATAAACATCTCGAATAGAATCATTTTTCAAATATTTCATTCGATTACATTGTCGAATTTAATTATTTTGAAAATAATTTAAATATGAAATAAAATTAAAGTCTACTAAAAATTTAAACAATAAATATCTCAAATAGAATCATTTTTTAAAAATGTTAACAATTAAATATAATTAAAGATCGACAATTATTTTCATTCACATATTCTCAAATATAGTCATTCGTTGAATAATATATAAAATTAACATCTACAAACAATAGAAATAATAAACATCTCGAATATAATCGTTTTTGCATTATTTCAAATATTCAATATAATTAAAATATAAAAATATTATCATTTTTGCAACAATTTATTTTACTATATTATTTTCAAGTATAATCATTTTTGGAATAATTTAAAGATAAAATACAATTAAAGCCTACGAACAATCGAAAATAATGAAGATCTCAAATATAATTATTTTTAATAATTGTTTGATTTTAATTACATTTATATCTTAAATATTTCACTGATATTTGATTATAAATTATATTATTTAAGATTCGATTTTTTTTTTCCAATTATTACTTAACTTTAATTATATGTATTTATTTAAATGAATCTAGTTGATAAATGAAACTAATAATCAGGAACCTTAATAAATCATTATTATATTTTTGTTGCATTTAAAAAGTTAATAATTTAAATAATTTTTGTATATTAATTCATTGTTTCAATATGAAAACTATATTCAAGATTTATATCGATTTCAATACTTACCTTATTTTATAAGATTTGTGACTTAATTACATCGCTCGTTGTTTGAGTTTGTTAACGTTTAATTAATTAATTATGCATCTCGGACATTGTAATCATTGTTTGATTTCAATTTATTAATTATTTCAACTGTGATGTCCATGAGCTTATTAAATAATTTTTACATTTTTCGATATTCAAAACTTTACTTCTGCCGATAAATATGGAACTTTAATTATATTTAAGAACTTAATTATGTATTGAATTTGAAATAATTCTATTTTTTTTTTAGACTTTAATTATTTTTCAATAATAATAATATTTGAGAAGTTGTCGAATAAACTTTTGACTTTGTCGTAGTATTCGATTGGTTATTATTTAATCGTTATTATTTAATCGTTATTAACATTTCAATTATACATTGGATGTTAAGAATATGTTTAATATTTTTTTAACTGTTATATTTGAGATTTAATTAATTACCAATATTTGAAATTTGCAATAATAGATAATTTAATTAGAAAAATTCTATGATTCGACATTCAAGACTTTAATTATATTGAATATTTTTTTACCTATTATATTTGAGATTTTATTATTTACCTATTTTTCGACTTTACAATAATCGATATATTATTTAATTTCAAAAATTGTTTAGAGACTTTAATTTTATTTAATAATTATTTCACTGTTCTATTTGAAATTTAATTAATTACTTATTTTTAGAGTGTACAATAATCAATATCTTATTTAAATCGAAAAATATTTAAATTCACATTTAAGAGTTTAATTATATTTAATAATTTTTCAACTGTTATATTTAAGATTTAATTTTTTACATATTTTTCAAATTTGCAATAATCGATATATTATTTAATTTGAAAAATTGTTTCATTTATCATTAAAGAGCTTAATTATTTTTAATTTCAATTATTTCACTAATGTTTGATTATAAATCATTAATTATTTAATTTATGAAATTTATGACCTTTAAATATATTTGAGAATTTAATTATGATTAGGATTTCAATTAATTACATTTTTATTTTACTGGAATTTCATATCAATTAATCGATTTAAATTCTTTTTCAACGATTATGATATTTGAGAAATTATCGAATATTTTTTTTATTTTCTTATATTCAATTGTTATTTATTTAATCATTATCGATGTTTTAATTATATATTTCATTTTAAGAATATATTTATTATTTTTTTTGGACTATTATATTTGAGATTTAATTATTTACAAATGTTTTGAGTTTGCAATAATAGATAATTTAATTTTAAAAATTGTTTGACTTAACATTCAAGAATTTAATTATATTTAATAATTTTTTAACTGTTATATTCGAAACTTAATTATTCATCAATTTTTATTTTTTTGCAAAGATCAATATGTTATTTAATTTAAAAAATTGTTTTAAAACTTTAATTATTTTTAATAATTATTTTACGATTATATTTGAGAATTAATTATTTACCTATCTTTATACTTTGCAGTAATCGATATCTTATTAAATTTGAAAAATATTTAACTCGACATTCAAGACTTTAATTTTATTTAATAATTGTTCGACTCTTATATATGAGAATTAATTAATTATCTATTTTCAAAGTATGCAATAATCAATATCTTATTTAATTTAAAAAAAATGTTCCATTTTACATTCGAGACTTTAATTATGTTTAATATTTTTTTGATTGTTATATTTGAGATTTAATTATTTATGAAATTTGCATTAATTAATATGTTATTAAATGTAAAAAATTGTTTCAAGATTTTAATTATATTTAATAATTTTTTGACTATGTTTGAAATTTAATTAATTACTTATTTCTGAAGTTTACAATAATCAATATATTATTTAATTTGAATAATTGTTTCAAGAATTTAATTATATTTAATAATTATTTGACTCTAATATTTGAGATTTAATTATTTACCTATTTTTCGAATTTCGAATAATCAATATTTTATTTAATTTGAAAAATTGCTTTAAGAATTTCATTATATAATATTTAGTAATTTTTTGATTGTTATATTTGAGATATAATTATTTATCTGTTTTTGGATTTTGCAGTAATCAATATGTTATTTAATTGTAAAAATGTCTGACTTGACATTGAAAAGTTTAATTATATTTAATAATTTTTTAATTGTTAAATTTGAGATTTGATTTTTTACGTATTTTTCGACTTTGCAATAATCAATATCTTTTATTTGAAAAATTATTTCATTTGACATTAAAGAGTTTAATTATATTTAATAATATTTTCACTGTTATATTCATGATTTAATTATTTATCAATTTTAGAGTTTGTAATAATCACTATCTTATTTGATTTGGAAAAATTGTTCGACTTTATATTCGAGAATTTAATTATGTTTAATTTTTTTTTTTTTTAATTGTTATATTTGAGATTTAATTATATACTTATTTTTCGAGTTTGCAGTAATCGATATGTTATTAGATTTGAAAAATGTTTAATTTGACATTGAAGAATTAAATTTTATGTAATAATTATTCGAATGTTATATTTGAGATTAAATTATTTATCAATTTTAGGAGTTTGCAGTAATCAATATCTTATTATTTAATTCGAAAAAACATTTTGACTTATCATTGAAAAATTTAATTATATTTGTTAAATTTAAATCATGTTTAATTAGCAATGATCATTAGTGGTAATTGTGAGATTCTTAAATTATTTATTTTCTTCGTTATATTTGAGACGTTAACTATTTACACATGTTTGTAGTTTAATTTCATATTTTAATCATTATTGATTTATGTATCTATAAACAAGCTTAATTAGATTGAAATCTTAATCTATTTCAATAATTATTCGACTTGAATTTAGTTTATTTATTTTAATTGTTATTTGACACATTAGTGATATTTAAAAGTTTATTAAATATTTTTTTTTATTTTTGTTTTGTATTTGACATTTGAATAGTTTGTAATTTTTAAAATTTTTCAATATTCGATTAATTCTTTTAATCATTATTGAAAAATTGCTTTAAGATTTTCATTATATTTAATTAATTACTTATTTTTTGAGTTTGCAATAATCAATCTTTTATTTATTTTGAAAAATGTTTGATTTGACATTCAAGACATAATTATTTATCTGTTTTTGGACTTTACAGTAATCAATATATTATTTAATTTGAAAAATTGTTTCACTTAACATTAAAGAGTTTAATTATATTTAATAATTTTTTAACTGTTATATTTGAGTTATTAATTATTTACCAATTTTTGGAGTTTGCAGTTATCAATATGTTATTTAATTTGAAAAATTGTTTCAAGACTTTAATTATATTTCATAATTAATTGACTGTTATATTCGAGATTTAATTATTTACCAATATTTGGAATTTGCAATAATAGATAATTTAATTTGAAAAATTCTATGATTCCACAGTTTAATTATACTGAATTTTTTTTTTTGCCCACTATATTTGAAATTTAATTATTTACCTATTTTTCGAGTATACAATAATCAATAAATTATTTAATTTGAAAAATTGTTTCCAGACTTTATTTCTATTTAATAATTATTTGACTATTATATTAGAAATTTAATTAATTACTTATTTTCGGAGTTTGCAATAATCAATATCTTATTTAATTCGATAAGTATTTGACTTCACATTTAAAAATTTAATAATTATTTGATTACTATATTTGAGATTTGTAATAAACAATAACTTATTTAATTTGAAAAATTGTTTTAAAACTTTATTTATCTTTATTGATTTTTTGACTGTTGTATTTGAGATTTAATTATTTATCTATTTTTTAAGTTTGCAATAATCAATATCTTATATAATTTTAAAATTGTTTAACTTGACATTCAAAAATTTAATATTATTTAATAATTCAACATTTATATTCGAGAATTAATTATTTATTTTTGGAGTTTGCAATAATCAATATCTTATTTAATTTGGAAAAATTGTTTAACTTTACATTCGAGACTTTAATTATGTTTTATTTTTTCAATTGTTACATTTGAGATTTAATTATGTACCTATTTTTTGAGTTTACAGTAATCGATATCTTATTTAATTTGAAAAAGGTTTAATTTGACATTCAAGAGTTTAATTTTATTTAATAATTATTCGACTATTAAATTTCAGAATTAATTATTTATCAATTTTTGGAGTTTGCAGTAATCGATATGTTATTTCATTTGAAAAATTGTTTGACTTGACATTGAAAAATTTAATTATATTTGTTTCATTTAAATCATATTTAATTATTAATGAACATAAGTTTTAATTGTGAGCTTCTTAAATTATTTATTTTCTTTGTTATATTTGAGATATTAACTATTTATACATTTTTTAATCATTATTGATTTTTGTATATATACAAACTTTATTATGTTGAAATCTTAATCTATTTCAATAATTATTTGATCTGAATTGTTGTTTGACATATTAATGGTATTTAAAAGTTTATTAAACTATATATTTTTTTTTATTTCACATTTGAATTGTTTATACATTTTCAAATATTCGATTTTTTTAATCATTGTTAAAATTTGAAAACTTTATTATCAATTTTCAATCTTGATTATTTGAATTGTTATTTAAATATATCTTTACGAAAGTTGATTATATAAAAATCATCAAGTATTTGAATAATTATTTGATGTAAATTTCGTTTAATAATTTTAATTGTTGTTTAACATTAGTGATATTTAAAAAAAATATATTTTTTTTATTTCAGACTTCAATTATTTGTTTTGTGAAATTTTCCAGTATTCGATTATTTATTTATTTTAATCATCGTTGAAGTTTTATTATATTTAAGAACTTTGTTATGGATTTTGGATCTTGATTATATAAAACATCTTCAAGTATTTCAATAATTATTCAATGTAAATTTATGTTCAATGATTTTAATTGTTGTTTGACATTAGTAATATTTAAAAGTGTATATTTTTGTTTATTTCAAATTTAAATTATTTATACATTTGTATATTTTTCAATATTCGATTACTTATTTTAATCATTGTTGAAGTTTACTTGTATTTAAAGAGTTTGTTTATATGGCTTTGGATCTTGATTATTTGAATTGTTATTGAATATTAATGATATTTCTGAATATACTGAATTGTTTACACATTTTTAGAGATTAATTTCGTTATTTTAATCATTGCTTCAATTTAAAATTGTATTGAATAAATTTGTTACATTTTAAAGTTTATATATGACAAATGTAAATTATAGGATCTCTATTATTTGAATTTAATATTTAAAAATATAGTATCGACAATCATTGTTCAATTATAATTATATTTAAGAAGCTAAATATATTTATTATTTTCATCCCAGTTTGCGAGTTAAATAATTTGAAATATTGTTGAATATATTAATGTTATTTTAAAGCTTGATGAATCATTTTCAACTATATTTTATTTGTGAGTTTGATTTTGTCATAATATTTAAATGAAATATTTTAATTGTTGAATGTTATTTATTATAAATGATTTCGATCGATTTAATCGTTGTTGAAATTTAATTATTTCTAATAAACCAATGTTTTTTTTTTTTTTTGATATAGTAATTTTTACAATTATTGTTCAATTAATTTAATCGTTTTTTAACTTTAATTGTTCTATTTTGTTAAATTTTCAAATAATAAATTCTATTATTTTAATATTTTTTCACGTTTAATTCAATTTGATATTTAAAATATTTTAATAGTAATTATATTTTTTTTAACTCCAATAATATATAATAATTATATTTCAGGTTCTAAATGTTTTAATAATTTTTGAACTTTGTTATTTTAAAAATTCGAACAATTAATATGTGATTATATGACGATTTTAATATTTTTGGGTGTTTAACTTCATTTGATATTTGAAATATTTTAACAGTAGTAGTAGTATTTTCAATTTCGTTTATTGTAATCATTCTATTATTTTAATAATATACAATATTTTTACAATTTGAATAAGAATTATTATTATAATATTTTTTGGATTTCATTTATTTTTATGCTGTCTTTTGAACAATTTATTATATTTGGGTTATTAATTATTTCATCGTTTTTGATACGATCATTTATCATTTATTAACCATTCATTTTTAATCATTTTATTTTACTTTAAAAATCAAAAATAAAATTGAAGATCAAATCAATCCTTAAATATAAATATTATTGAAATAATTAAAATATTGAATAAAATTAAAATTCAACTATCATTCAAATAATTAGAATCTCGAATATAGTCGATCATATACACAATATATTTTATTTATTTATTTGTAAATACATATTTTAATGTACAATATATATTTTAATTATTTATTTGCATTAGAAATCAACATCGATTATATTATTTACAATCTCAAATCGTTATTGAAATATTTGAAAAAATTAAAGTCTAATCGACAACTCCAAACGATTACAATTGCAGATATATTTATTTATTATATTAAATAACATTAAAGTCAACAAATGAATAAAATAATTACGATCTCAAATATAGTCTCTATCATATACTACATATATTTTATTTACAATTTTAAATCATTATTGAAATATTTAAACAATTAAAAATTATCAAAAAGTTCTAAAAAAAATTAATAAAATAATTAAAATCTCAAATATAAACATCATTCGAATATTGAAAATAATATAAGAAATAGAAATAATGATAAATAATTAGCATCTCGAATATAGTCGTCATATTTTAAATAATAAAATATTAATCAAAAAAATTATTACAACAATCAACAACAATCTCCAGATAATTGTTATTCAAATATTTAAAAAAAAAAACAATCAAGTACAAAAATTATTGAAACTATAATAATTTTCAATCTAATATTGAAAATAATAATAATAAAATAAAGTTCATTCAAATCTCAAATATAATTAAAAATCAAACACCGATAAATTAAAAAGGATATAAAATAAAAATGCCATTCAAAGATTTTCAATAATAACCAAACAATCATATCCATTAAAGATTAAAATATATACTATTTCAAACATTAACATTAATTAAAATACATAAATGATAAAAAGAATTAATCAAATGTATCGATTATTCGATTAGCTAACACATCAAACAAAATCCATATTCATAAATTATTAAAATAATTAAAATCCACAAATAATATTTATAACTAAAATGTCAAATATAATCATTATTTAAATATTGGAAATATTATAATTAATTAAAACTCCACAAACAATTACAATAATTATAACCTGAAATATAGCCATTATTCGAATATTTTAAATGTCAAACACGATTAAAATAATTAAGTTCTCGACTAGATTTTTCAATCTAATATTAATAATAATAAGAAAAAAAATTGAAATAATTCGAATCTCAAATATAAAAAGTTTCATATTTTTCATGAAATAAAAAATATATCAAATAGAAATGTTATTCGAATCTATTCAATAATGAACATCAAATAATTTCCATAAACAATTAGAATAATTACTATTTAAAAAAAATATTAAAATTCATAAATAATAAAAATAATTACAATCTCGAGTAACAAAATTATTTAAAATGTCAAACAAAATCAAAATTCACAAATGATAAAAATTATTAAATATAATTTCTATTCGAATATTTAAAATAATCAAATTAACTAAAATCTCAAATATAATCATTGTTTAAATATCAAAAATACTATAATTAATTAAACGTCAGAAACAATTAAAATAACTATTAGTTCGAATATAGCCACTATTGAAATATTTCAAATATAATTTTTATTCCAATATTTAAAATAATTAAAGTCCACGAGTAATTTTAATAACTAACATCTCGATAATAATCATTGTTAAAATATTATAATTAATTAAAGACCAGAAATGATTAAAATAATCATAACCTCAAATATAGCCACTATTCGAATATTTCAAATGTCAAAAAACATTCTAATTTACAAACGATTAAAATAATTAGATTTTCAAATATAATTGCAATACGAATATTTGAAACGATTGGTTTAATTAAAGTCGTCCACAAATAATAAAAACAATTACAATCTCGAATTAAACAATTATTTAAAATGTCAAACAAAATTAATTAAAATCCACAATTACTTAAAATTTAATGCAAATTTTCAAATTAGCAACTAATTGATTATTATAATAATAACCTAGACTATCGATCGACAATTAAAATATTGAAATAACCGATGACAAAAATCCAAATCTTCAAAACACCAAACAGAAAACTCCATATCCGTATGAAAGTCGATCGGTCGCCTTCTTCGCCGAATCTCGTCGCCTCCTCCAACGTCGGAAGATCGTACGTAATTTTCATATCCAGTACATCCTAAGTGCTGCGAACACCTTTACGGCTAACGTTCCGAGGCCGGCCTCGTATACGTTAACCGGCCGTCATTTTGACAATGAGGCGACGGCGTCCGCAGGTCCTAGTACGTCCGACCACTAAACTGAATCTAACCCCATGATCGGACGCGGGAGGGAAAAACGTCCTCGAATGCAACGACTGCGGTCATGCTACACGCAATCCAGCCGTGCCGGATGAATCTACTACCGCGATCACTCGACGGAACGGAAAAGTCGAGTTGCAAATTACAATTTTTTGATTTTACTAGACTTATGAATCCGGCAGCGAGTCGCTCATGAGTTTCACCGCCAGACTCTAAGAATCACGCAAACAACAGGCAGTGTAACGCGTCTTCTCGTTATGCAATGACGGCAGGAAACGCAACCAGATACGTCAGTCTCGTCCTGGGGGGAAAACGCCAGGACGCTCCATTCGGTATCGTGTCACGTCACATACACCGTCCACCCGAGCTCGAAACACTACCTGCTCTTCGGAACCTGCTGTCTGGGAGAAAACAGCCACGTCCGGAGCAAGAGCAAAAATTTAAAAGTGTCCTGAACTAGTGAACGTTTCCTAAAAACGTTGGAACAACGGACGGACGAATCACAAGACACAAACTTACGACCGCCTCGTCCGCCCTAAATTCGTCGCCGACGTGTCCGGCAGGCGCCGTGGCACATCACACGCGCGGTTCGCCACATCGATTAACCATCTCATCGGCTTAATAGGTACCTCGATGATTTCGTGTGACAAAGTCCGGTTGTGCAGGAGAACTATACATCTCTGCGCCCACTACAGAACGTAGCAGGCATGAGATCGCTCCACACGACGAGTGCCCCCAGAATACGATGCCGCGCATGAAAACCCTAACGGAGAATACATATCGCGATACAAAACTAAATATGCGAACAGTTCTAAAGATAACAACAACAGCAAAGTTCTAAAGATAATAATAACAACAACCCCGTCGTCTTCACGATGACCTAAGAGACGTACTAACCGTGTAATAGAGTGCGTCATACTGCAAACATCTCTGCGTCTCAGCATCTCCGAATCTCGTACAAAACAACTCCGAGTCCAAACTCACAAACACTATTCACTGTCACTATTTCAATATCGAGATCTGTTTTAATCGTCCACTTTTTATCACATAACACTAGACACTTTTCATTACCTAAAAACAACAAACAAGATTAATATTCAAATTGATCAAAGACGAAACTATCGATAGATACAAATAGTACGATTGAAACATTTACCTCATCGAACAACACACCGAAAAGATGGAAAACGATTAATAAACTCGTATTGAATTCAGACTCGGTCACATTCAACCATCTTATGAGTACTAATTTCGTTAATTAAACAGTTCATTTCCAAACTCGTTCCAAAAGTTCCCACTCCGATCATCTCTTACCTAAAAAATAAATAAAACACATTAATAACAGATAATTTAGTACCAAAGTCTATGTTTTAATCGTACACTGTTCACAACTGATAGAGGATACATCAAAAAAACTATTAAAATCAAAATTACTTACATATAACTATCTTACAGGTACTCCTTTCAATCGAATGTTAAACAATTCATTTCCAAACATATTACAAAAGTCTCAACTCGAATCATAGATACCTTAAAAAAAATAAAACACGTTAATAAAAAAATCATATGCTATGAATTTCAAAAACATATTTACAATTTCATTTTACAAATCCGTATCAATCGTCTTGAATAAATGCACATGAAGAAATACTAAAAAAATAATAACAAGTCATGATATCTGATAATAACAATTATAATAATTCAAAAGTAATAAACCTGTGATTGTGTTGTACTACAAACATTTCAGCATCTCTAAATCCATACTCACTCCCAAGCACTGTTTACTGTCACTATTTTAATCACAAAGTCTATTTTCAGTGTACACTTTTCACCACACGACACTAATAAGTCCACATAACCTGAAAATAACAAACAAGATTTACATTCAAATTGATCGAGGATACATCAAAAAACTATTAAATTTAAAATCACTTACATACAACGATCTTACAGGTACTACTTTCAATCAAATGTGAAACAATTTATTTGCAAACTCATTTCAAAAGTTCTGACTAGGATCATCGAATACCTAAAAAAGAAATAAATCACATTAATAAAAAAATACATTTCAAAACGATGTTTCAGAAATATAAAAAGAACATATTTACAATTTCATTGTTCAATCAAATCCGTATTAACCGTCTTGGATAAATGCACATGGAGAAATACTAAAAAAATAACAGATTATAATATCTAATAACAACAATTAGAGTTCATCGTACAAGTACTATTCAAATAACAAAGTCTGTTTTAACCTTACACTTTTCAAAGACAATTCAATACGATTATACAAATTCACTAAACAACCAGCATCTTATTGTATTCGCTCGACGAAAAAACACATTCACACGCACGAAATTCTCCATATTGTTCAACAACTATACAGTGCGCTGCCATGATAAAAAATAACCATCGATGATGGACGACGTCGATGTTACGCAAGATAGTCACTCGTTCCGTCTAAGCAAAAACAATTAATTACATTTATATACGTTTAGATATTTATTTATTAATATACACATTAAAATAAATATACTTATCATTAAAACCATCCATTTCGATACACATACATGCTAACAACATCCAGTCCGAATCGGTCAAGCACGCACGATCGAATAACATGGCAATTGTGTTACAACATCGGCGATTTAGAAACCAGTGACAATTAAACAGTCGTTTTCTAAAAAAACCAATGACGATCAAACGGTCGATCGTTTATTTATTATTTATAAATCGAAAGATAAACAATTATGATTTTCAATAACTTACGATTTTTTCTTTCACATATTAAAGAACTTTAAATTCAATCCCTATCGAAAGTTCCATCCAACTTAAAAATTATATTTATACATAACACACACTTACTATATAATAAAATAACTTAACTTAAACATTTCACTTGTAAATTTTCAATGATCACGCAACTCAACAATGTATATATTATTATCATCATCACAACAATGTTTATATTATTATTATCATCATCACAACAATGTATATATTATTATCATCACAACAATGTTTATATTGTTATTATCATCACAACAATGTTTATATTATTATTATCATCATCATAACAACAATGTATATATTATTATTATCATCAACATAACAACAATGTATATATTATTATCATCATCATCATCATAACAACAATATATATTATTAATATCATCATCATAACAACAATATATATATTATTATTATCATCATCACAACAATGTATATATTATTATCATCATCATCATCATAACAATCTATATATTATTATTATCATCATCATAACAACAATGTATATATTATTATTATTATCATCATCATAACAACAATGTATATATTATTATTATCATCATCATAACAACAATGTCTATATTATTATCATCATCATAACAATGTCTATATTATCATCATCATCATCACAACAATGTATATATTATTATTATCCAGTGCTTATGTAATCAAGTGAACGTCAGTTCGTTCTCTTGTAATACCGAGCACGTTATACAATCGTTCGTCTTTGATAAATCAGTGACCATTAAACTATCGTTCGTCTGAAAATAATAATTACTTATTATTTATATGAAACGACTTTATTTATTTACAATATATAAAGTCCACATATAAATATATATATATATTTATTTGCGGTTTTATAGTCTGTCGACGCTTTCCGCTCTTTCGATTATTAGTAATTTGCAGCCCCTCCCCTCCCCAAAACCCCCATATTTATATGAACCGCATATATATAATATATATATATATTTCTTTATACTTAATTATATATATATGCGGTTTTATTCCGCTCTTTCTATTATTGCTATATATGCTATATTTCACAATAATCTGCAGCCTCTCCCCACCCCACTATTTTTTCATTACTATTTATATTACTTCCTTTTATTATTTTTTTAAATTATTATTCCTGTATTTATTCCTTTTTTCAAAACTACTAATACATCTTTTTACAATTTATTATTATTATTAATTACCATTAAAACAACTTCATCCATTCTATTATTAATAATTATAATTTTTCTTACACTATAAATAATATTAATCATTTTTATTTTTGTTCCAAATACTCACAAGAACAACACTTACTTTCATTATTAACAACAACAATATTTCCCCTCCACATTAATACTTCTTGCTGTTCGCTAATATAATTCTACTTATTAATTTTTCTTCTTTCCATTCATTACTATAATCGTTAACAATAATTTATATTAATAATAACAACATTTTTCCATTACTAACAACAATAAGAATACTAAAAAAAAAAATGAAAAAGCAATATTAAAAAATACAAATATATCAATATATTATATACATATAATGTAATAGAAATAAACATCTTCCAAGAAAAAATTATTTATTCGTCACATAATATAATAATAAATCAATAATAACACTAAACAGTTTAAAAAAAAACAAATATATTAAAAATCGATAATATAAAATAATTATTGATATGGTTTAAAACAAATTCCTAAATATAATTATATTCAAACTTAAACAATTCAAATAATTACATTAAACATTTAAACAAAATTCTTAAAAATACTTTACTGCAAACAAGCAAACTTTTGAATCATTTATAAATTTCCATTTATGTGCTGTTTATATAGTGTGTGTGTGTGTGTGTGTGTGTGTGTGCATGTGCATGTGTATGTATGTTTGTGACATTTATTTGATATATATGTAGTGTGTATAATTTTTAATTCTGACCTCGATATATAAATTATAACAATTAATTTATATAAAAAAATACATTCATAAATCACAATTAATTATATATTAAAACTAAAATTTAATTCACACAAATAGAATCATTCAAATATTTAAACTCTTATATATAATTAAAACATCTTAAACATAATAATTATTGAAATATTAAATATTTAGTAGAATTAAAATTCAGCAACAATTGAAATAATTTTAATATGATTGAGTAATTAAGATCTGCTTACAATAATAAAAATTCCTCTAAAATATGTATCGGTATAATAATTATTTTACAAATACTATTTATTATTTCAGAAAGATATTTATAATTATCCAATTAGATTATTTCATTATTTACATATTTTGTGAAATTAAAAGAGGAAACTGAGTTTCAATAATCAAATCCGCATAAAATATCAGATTTCTGCTAATAATTTATATATATATATATATGTTATGACAATATCAAATTTATTTGTTGTTCTTAATTAAATATTTATTTAAAACAATATTAATTAAAAAATTACCATTTAAAAATAACTTTCTTCAACAACTTACAAGTATCTAATCCAATCAGATTGTTAAATTATTTACATATTTTATAAAATCATAGATTAAGATTATTAAATCGTATGACTTTTAGATTTCACAGAGTAGACTATAAAAAGAAATTAGAATATTTCTTTAATAATTATTATAATATTTTTTTTTATTTATTTCTTTTTCATTATGGTTGATAAAATTTCAGAAGAACATACAGCATCGCATTCTCATAATTGCATCACATTTACACACACACACACTTGAACGCGATACTAAAATGAGTCTGATGTTACCTCGTCCTACCTACTTTGAACATAAATTAAGAAGTGGTGACCTCCACCTCCCTGACAGATATGAAATATAAATTGTCCTACCTATTAAACGAACTCTAATATATATATATATATATATATAACTATAATATATATATATATATATATATATATATATATATATATATATATATATATATATATATATATATATATATATAATATGATATATACCTATATATCCTAATGACAAATATGAGATATAAATTGTCCTACCTATTAAACGAACTCTAATATATATATAAATTAAGAAGTGGTGGCCTCCACCTCCCTGACAGATATGAGATATAAATTGTCCTACCTATTAAACGAACTCTAATATATATATATATATATATATATATATATATATATATATATATATATATATATAACTGCCTATTAGATGAACTTTATGCCTGTAACAGTCCTACCTACTCGAGAAGTCAAAACTAGTATAATATTCAACCTGATTTCAATAAAAAAATAGAGATAAGTCAGACTCAAATTATTATATAATATAAAAACGAGATGAAAACAAATTCACTCATGCAAGTGTGATTTCTGAAATTTTATATGATAAAATACAGAGATGCAGTTGTGTAAATTGAAAAATTAAGAAATTGCATGGTAAAGATAAAAAACGAAAACAATGTGAATTCAAAAAGTCGATACAAGATTGCATGATTATTGAAAAAATATGTTCAATGTAAAAAAATCTGATCAATAGATAATGTAAACTTAAATCAACTTAAATTCTAAAATATAACATTTATATCGGTGACTAACGACAATATATTGATAACGGTGGCTAACGGTTTTGTTGTGTTGATATTTATTAAAGATAATTGATTATCAAAAAAAAAACTTGATTTAGTTGACAAACTTACAAGTTAATTAGAAATAGAGAATTTGAAAAATAGAACATTTAGAAAAAAAACAGCTATTTTTAATTATATACGAAATCATTATTTAAGTATTCGATTATATAGCATTTACTACAAAATTTACCATCAGTTAAAAATAGAAAATAATAAAATAAATTAAAAAGAAAATTTTAAAAACGTTGTAACCGAATCATTCCTTGTCGAAAATTAACAATACTTAATCTCTAATTTTTAAATTGGATTCGTAATCATTAAAATCAAATTCATCAATGTATTGTTTTCAATAACAAAATAATAATAATAATTAAAATGTTAATTCATTTACTACTGTTGAAGTGAATATTTCATATATGATACACAGGTTTAAAAAAAAAAATGATTATATATACTTGTGTTGAATATCAAAACAAAAATACTGTAATTTTACGAAACTGTCAGTAAATTTTAACATATATATATATATATATATATATATATATAGAATATTAAAAAACTATAATATATATTAGATTTGCTTTAATTGTTAATGAATTTAAAAACACAAATGTATTTCTATACTGTGATAAATTGAAATTCTTTTCTACTAATAGCAACATTATTAATCACCGTTATCAAAATAAACTTAAACTTACAACTAAATCTAAGGTTTCTTGTCGATCTTTAGCTGCACTGCATGAAGATTATTCAGGTCATGATGTCGACCAGAGAAGTCATTATTGAATATGTTGCTCTGAATACACCTCCTCAATCAAGTCATTATTAGATATGTTTCCCATTTGTTCTAAGTTCGATCTTGGATCTAATTTTCTTGCTTTTCATCTAGAAAATCATTATTAGTCTTTAATGAGTAAACTAATTATTTTAAATAATCAATATTATTACATATTTGTTTAATTTTTTACACATAGCGTACCTTTGACAACAAGCAATCAGTCGGTCACTGTGTACAGTCATAACCGGATCATTCTCCAAAATGAACAGGAACTACAATGCTTCTTTGTGTTGCTAGATATACGAAATATGAACGTGCTGTATACAAACACCGGTTGCGTTTTCGCCAACATCTACCTATTATAAAAACAAAATTGTTATATTTTTCAAACATTCTCTATTAATAATTAAAAATATTTTCATTTAGAAATACCTCCTGGAAGAAGTCATTATTGAATATGTTGTGCTATGGATACACCTCCTCTAGATACGCATACTCCTTTACTCTTCGGAATGAACCACTCCCGAAGAAATCTGAAATGGTTTCAATTAATTAAGACAGTCAGTATTTTACAATTAATTATTCGTTTGAAGTATTTAATTTCATCACCGTTATCAAAGTCAACTTAAACTTACAACTAAATCTAAGGTTTCTTGTTGATCTTTAGCTGCACTGCATGGAGAAGATTATTCAAGTCATGATGTCGACCAGAGAAGTCCTTATTGGATATGTTGCTCTGGATACACTTCTTCAAAGAAATCCTTATTGGATATGTCACCTTCTAATACACCATTAATCAAAAGATCTGAAATGGTTTCAATTAGTTAAGACACTCAGTATTTTACAATTAATTATTCGTTTGAAATATTTAATTTAATCTCCATTATCAAAATCAACTTAAACTTACAACTAAATCTAAGGTTTTTTGTCGATCTTCAGCTGCACTGCATGGAGAAGATTATTTAGGTCATGATGTCGACCAAACAAGTCCTTATCGGATATGCTGCTCTGGATACACCTCCTCGAAGAAGTCCTTATTGGATATGTTCGTCTAGAAAATCATTATTAGTCTTTTATGTGTAAACTGATTATTTGAAATAATCAATATTATTTCATATTTTTTTTACACACAACTTACATTTGACAACGAGTAGTCAGTCGATATTATTAATAATTTAAAATATTTTAATCTAGAAGCATCTCTTCAAAGAAGTTCTTATTGGATATGTTGTACCCTGGATACACCTTCTCGAAGAAGTCCTTATTGGATACGTTGCTCTGAATACACCTTCTCGAAGAAGTCCTTATTGGATACGTTGCTCTGGTTACACCTTCTCGAAGAAGTCTTCATTGGATACATTGCTCTGGATACACCTTCTCTAGATACGCATATTCCTGTAATAATTAATATTATATTTATTTTTAATTTTTTACATGCAACTTACCATTGACAACAAGCCGTCAGTCAGTCGATCCCTGTGTAAAGTCATAACCGGATCATTCTCCAAAATGAACAGAAACTACAATGCTTCTATGTGTTGCTAGATGGATGAAATATGGACGTGCTGTATACGAACACTAGTAGAGTTTTCACCAACATCTATCTATTATAAAAACAAAGTTGTTACAATTTTCAAACATTTCTATTAATAATTTAAAATATTTTTATCTAGAAACATCTCTTCAAAGAAATCATTATTGGATATGTTGTGCTCTGGATACACTTCTTCGAAAAAGTCCTTATAGGATATGTTGCTCATGATATGATGCCTTATTGAAATGATGATATAGCTGACTCAATTCGTTTGGTCTTTCTTCAATTTCCCTTTTGAATTGTTTCAACTTCGATCTTTTCATCTAGAAAATCATTGTTAGTCTTTAATGTGTAAACTAATTATTTTAAATAATCAATATTATTACATATAGAGCTGCTGCTGCTACTTCTGCGACGACACGTAGAACTGCTGCTTCTGCGACGACACGTAGAGCTGCTGCTGCTTCTGCGACGACACGTAGAGCTGCTGCTGCGACGACACGTAGAGCTGCTGCTACGACGACACGTAGAGCTGCTGCTACGACGACACGTAGAGCTGCTGCTACGACGACACGTAGAGCTGCTGCTACGACGACACGTAGAGCTGCTGCTACGACGACACGTAGAACTGCTGCTGCTTCTGCGACGACACGTAGAACTACTGCTTCCAGACACATCTTCGTAGTCGGGATGGTGAACGAAAGTGATTTCAACCGATCGTCGTACAGTTTAAATCCAAACACCTTTCGATAATTCAAACCGGTCACACATCTGTCGACGTCGGCGACTACAACGACGATTCCGAAGCGCTGTCGCACGACGCCCCTACGTCGATTACAATGAGTTAATCAAATACAATACGACAGCGTAACACACCCGTTTGAGCCGCAGGAATGAGGATACCATCGACAACACATTGTAAATACTTACAGCGAACATGCCCTTCTACACCCCGTCCAACGTAAACAACCACACATGCGACCATGGCCATCGGAACAAATTAACACGGATACAAAACTAGAGTTTCGTCCGAAAAAAGACGAAACCGAGAGCGCTCTCTTAGACCTATCTTAAATGTCGACATACGAAACAAATTAGTCTCGCTAATTCGACAGAGGATTTAGCAAAGGCCGGACACCTGGGTCCGACGGAGTTCCTAGACCGATGGCGCAATATGCCTCGTTTCGCAGAACGGTTAGCAGTTAGACATGCAAGCGATAAAAGCAAGTACATGGCCGAGGACAGCATCCCGTACCAATAACGTATCCTCAACTGGTTTGTATTAAACCGTTCGTATCGCATCACGGAATTAATTGGTGATGTTCCCTAAGCAAAAGACCAATTACTTCTAAATACTAATTGCTTGTTTTCGTACGAACTCATGCATTTCACACTCGTTTGATCATAGAATCATTCGGGTTCGAATTGATCGAAACGTGCGTCGATTTAAACGAAGCCACATCCTTCAAGGTGAAATCTGAAATTAGAAAATTTCAAAATATACAATTTAATCAAAATTATATCTGGAACAAGTTTTTGAAAAAATCATTATTAATGCATATATATATTATATATACATATATATATGTGAATATATATATATATATATATATATATATATATATATATATATATATATATATATATATATATATATATATATATATATATATATATATATATATATATATACTTTGTATGAAACACAGTTTTTTTTTGGAAATTCAAAAAGAATTCAATATTCTTGTAAATAAACTATAAAATAATTACAATAAACAATAACATTAATTAAACACTTACATGATCTTCGATATTGAATTTGATATGACTCGACGGTTTAATATTTTTCGGCCATGTGCTTTACATGAAACAGTTCCATTGTTCATAGAAATCTGAAAATAATTTCAAATTATTGTAAATTCATTTTAAAATAATTGTAATAAATGAAAAAAATTCAATAAACTCACACGATTATCGATATTTCATTCGATATAACTATCTCGATAAGTTGTTAATATTCCCCATTGCCGGACATGAATTTCTGTTCATAAGAACGAAAACACATCTTATCTCAAAGAAGGTTGAAATAACAATGAACGCAGCGAATGAATATTGTAGCAACGTTTTGACGTCACGAACAGAAGTCATCGATGCGCGATAAATTACACAAGCCCATACTGAAATCGAGGAAGAAAATGTCATAACAAATTACCACGAACATTATAACACACATACACATTATATATATATATATATATATATATATATATATAATAATATTAAAAAACAGTATTCATTTGATAGTAAACATGATTAAAGTTTAAAATAATTATCAAAATATAATTGAATAATTAAGTAGTACAATGTTATTACTGTTCAACAATGAACAAACTAAAGTCAAACATAATGAAAACAAACAATGATTGAAATATTCAACTTCTTAAATATAATTACATTTAACAATGAATGAATATAATAAAAAAAGATCCTAAATATAATTTAGATCTTGAGTATATTTACAGTTCCAAAATATTAAAATAATTAAAATCCAAAAATAATTCAATAACTAATATCTTAAATATATATATATATATATATATATATATATATATATATATATATATATATATATATATATATATATATATATATATATATACACAAGTATATATATATATATATATATATCAATGTTTATTAACTTAAACAAATAAAGTTAAAAGTTAATATTGTTAAAAAAATTGAAAATAAAATTTTTAATTTTGAATATATAAATTAAAAAAAAAATTATCAAAAAAAACATTCATAAATCACAAGTAATTATATATTAAAACTCATATATAATTAAAACATCTCAAACATAATAATTATTGAAATATTTAATAGAATTAAAATGCAACAATGATTGTTATATTCACACCTTTAAATTCTTGATATAATTAAACTAGTCTTTGAATTTCAGCAACAATTGATATAATTACAGTTGTGAATATAACAATGATTGGTTAATTAAGGTTCTAAATATAATCAATGCTCAACAATGATTGAAATAAAATCTTAAATATAATTGACACAACAATGATTGAAATATTGACATCATAAATACATACAAGTCCAATACAATAATCATGAAAATAATTAGAATCTTAAACATAATTAAATAATTAATGATAAGTATGGTAAAAAGTGAGAAAAACTAAATTGAAAAATTTATTTCAAATAATTAATTGATTAACTAAATTTAACAATAAATAAATTGAACAAAATTATCAAACGATCTATATAAGTTATATAATTCATAAAACTCTCATAATTTTTCTCAAGGCTATTCACACGGGACAGCATATATTAACAATCACGTAACGATTGTTTGAATAATACTTCTCTAGCGAATGCAGAGAACCATCTAGAACTACGAAATACAACATAATCAATTATGTCAATTGATTATGTAAACCAAATATCTTGATAATAATCAGAGGTTTCTTTCTGAAGTAAAACAATCTGCAAGGACAGTTTGAATATAGAATCCGAATCGTTCATATATAGAGCTCCTCGAGTCACCATAGTGATTAAGTGATGAATAATTTGTAATATTTTATAAGTGTTGTTATTTGACTGATAAAATAAATAAATTTTGTTTAATAATTGTGCATTCAGTGTAAATTGTAAAGTTAGCAGTCGCTATCAATTAAAAAACATATATATATATATATACAATAATTAGTCTTTTAAAAACCAGTAACCATTATATTAAGAAAATATCATTGGATTTTACTCACCGTCCAATTCTCTTTTGAAACCATACAAAGAAGTTTGTCAAACTCGATCGATGGATTAACAATGTATATCACAAGTATATTATCTTTATCACAACAATGTGTATATATATATATATATATATATTATAAATAGTAATAAACAATAATAAACAGCAACGCACAACAATTTCATCAAGTGGACGACACGCTTTTTACCAACCGACTGAGCGTACGCAGATACAAATCGGACGACTGCTGCTTATGTAATCAAGTGAACGTCAGTTCGTTCTGTTGTAATAATAATACCAAGCACGAATATTAATATAATAATCTATTGTAATACAATGAATATTAATATAATAATCTATTGTAATGCAGAGAAAATAATAATTATTTATATGAAATAACTTTATTTATTTACAAGTATTGAAAATAAAAGAATGCTGTTAAATTAGAAGAAACATTTATTAGTCTTACATTATTTATTTAACTAATCATAAAAGCTTGTATAGAATAATATGTATATGTGTTTGTAAAATAATTTATGAAATAATAAAAACCTATGAAAATATTAATGATTTTGTTTTATTTACATATTTTTTATAAAACTAAAAGATAGAATAAAAATTCATAATTAAATAATTTAATTATGAATTCTTATTCTTAATTAAATAATTTAATTATTACTAATTTATATATTCATATATCAATCAGATTATAATAAATAAAAAATTTGCAGCCCCTCCGAAACCCCCAGATTTTTTTATATTAACCGCATGTGTATATATATATATTATATACACCCCGCGGTTTTAGGTCTGTCAACGTTTTCCGCTCTTTCTATTATTACTAATTTTTTAGCCTCACCCCCAAACCCCCATATTTATATTAACCGTATATATATGCGGTTTTATAGTCTGTCGACAGTTATTTTTGAAGATAGTGAGAACTCTCCGACTGGGCATCGAACGCAATCTCCCGCATGACACGCGGTAATGCAAACCACTGTGCTACTCACTCGATGTCATTGATTACTATTATTATTAATACTAATATTTCCTATTATTATTAATACTAATATTTCCTATTATTATTAATACTAATATTTCCTATTATTATTAATACTAATATTTCCTATTATTATTAATAATACTAATATTTCCTATTATTATTAATACTTATATTTCCTATTATTATTAGTAATACTAATATTTCCTATTATTATTAATTTTTCCTATTATTATTATTAATACTTATATTTCCTACTATTTTTTCATTACTATTTATACTACTTCCTTTTATTATTATTTTTTTTAATTATTCTTGTTTTTATTCCTTTTATCAAAATTACTAATACATCTTAACATATAAAATAAATAGTGAGTCGGTCGACATTCGAGACCGAGCACTTCTCCACTATGCCACAGCCTCTATTGGATATTGGTTCGAAAAATTTGTACTTATGCTATTAAGTA
Organism: Neoneuromus ignobilis; assembly: GCA_029203775.1. Lineage (NCBI taxonomy): Eukaryota > Metazoa > Arthropoda > Insecta > Megaloptera > Corydalidae > Neoneuromus > Neoneuromus ignobilis. The sequence continues at coordinate 9,130,934 of CP092095.1, read as the reverse complement.
AACGATAATTTTTTTTTCAATTACGTACAAATAATAAATTTAATAATTATATATAAATGTGAACCAGATTTACATTATTAGAAAATTATTGCAAATTGACAATTTCACGCCCAATCATTCGAAACGATAATATTTACTACTAGAATAGTTTTTTTTTTTTTTATTTTTTTTACTAAATTCTATTAAACTAATTTCAGTGTAGTCTGTATGTGTGTGTTATATATATGTGAATTTATGGCTTGTGTTTGTGTGGTGTGTATGTGTGGTGTGTATGTGTGGTGTGTATGTGTGGTGTGTATGTGTGGTGTGTATGTGTGGTGTGTATGTGTGTGGTGTGTATGTGTGTGGTGTGTATGTGTGTGGTGTGTATGTGTGTGGTGTGTATGTGTGTGGTGTGTATGTGTGTGGTGTGTATGTGTGTGGTGTGTATGTGTGTGGTGTGTATGTGTGTTGTGTGTATGTGTAGTGTGTGTGTGTGTGTGTGTGTGTGTGTGTGTGTGTGTGTGTGTGTGTGTGTGTGTGTGTCTATGTGTGTGTGTGTGTGTGTGTGTGTGTGTGTGTGTGTGTGTGTGTGTGTGTGTGTGTGTGTGTGTGTGTGTGTGTGTGTGTGTGTGTGTGTGTCTATGTGTGTGTGTGTGTGTCTATGTGTGTGTGTGTGTGTGTGATTCAATTGACCAGTTCAATCTTCTGTGTGTGTGTGTGTGTCTGATATGTGGTGCAAACAAATATACGCAAAAGATATCAACGACCTGTTTAAAACATTCTACCTCAGGAGACAATTGATATCCTTACAGTTTCCACTATGTGTTGAAAAATTAAAAATGTATTTATGGTAAATTATTACACTTTCAAATAAATATACTTTCTTTAAATATATAATATCTATTTACTTTTGTCACCCTACTGCGTATATACAAGTGTGTGTGTGTGTGTGTGTGTGTGTGAGTGAGTTATATGAAATGTGTGTGTGTGTGTGTGGTTGTGTGTAACAACGTGTGTAATTCATGTGTTAATTGTGTGTGATAAGTCCGTTAGTAATTATTTAAACCTATAATAAACGCGTGTGTCAATTTCTGATTGTCGATAAAATACCGTGTGTGAGAATTAGAGGTTTCTTTGTTACTTGTTACATTTAATAAAATCAGTTCTCGAGTAGATATGCTAGAAGCAACATCTAATTCTAGCAATGAAACGGAAGAACTCCTCGAGTCACAGTTGTTGGCTGATGAATTGATTTGATTGTGATTAATTGATAGATTGATAAAAATAAATGTGTTTTCTTTAAAAATCGTACTTTCGATTATTTTAAAATAAAACTTATGTGGTGAGTATTTTGTGTGTGTGTGTGTGTATGTTGTGTGTGTGTGTGTATGTATGTTGTGTGTGTGTATGTATGTTGTGTGTGTGTGTGTGTATGTATGTTGTGTGTGTGTGTGTGTATGTATGTTGTGTGTGTGTATGTATGTTGTGTGTGTGTATGTATGTTGTGTGTGTATGTATGTTGTGTGTGTGTATGTATGTTGTGTGTGTGTATGTGATGTGGGTGGGTGGTGTGTGTACCTTAAAATTGATAATAGAATAAAATGACCGATTGTCGGTTACAGGAATCTTTTATATCAGCACTAGTAATTTATGCAAACTTGATGTCGATATAAAAAGGTTCTGAATTTCTATTCTGATAGAAAAATATGGCATCTACTTACATCATTAGGTTACCAAATAAAGAATAGATTTTCGCTAATAGATATCTCTAGGTATACAATATATCTAACCTATTTGAAACCGCTAATTCGCTATAAAATTTGGCAGGTAACAATTCAAGCTTAATTCAAAAAGAAATTTTACGTGATTTGATTAAAAATTATTTGTTTGGGATCAAGTTAAAGGTAGAAAATCAAAACAAACATTATCGTTATATTTTGCTTTATTATTTCCATTAACAAAAGAAACCATGCAAGTTCATAAAAAGTTTTATGCTGTGTATAATAGATGATGATATCTTAAAAGAATAGCAGTGTCAGAATTGGTTTGCAAAATTTCATTCTGGTGATTTTTTACTTAAAAATGAGCATTGCTCTAATCGTTGAAGTTGATAACGATAAAATCTAAGTATTAATTGAAGTACATCTTCGTAGCAAAACTCGAAAGACTGCAGATAAACTGATATTACACACTACCATTGAAAATCATTTAAAACAACTTAGTTACGTTAATAAGCTCGATGTTTGAGTACCACATGATATATGAAATTCATTCATGAAACAACGAAAATGATTCATTTTGAAACGACTGATAACAGACTATGAAAAATTGATTATTTACAACAAACGAAAAAAATTGTGGTTGCAGCCTGGTAAATCAGCTCAAAGAACATTAAAAGCATACATTCATCAAAAAAAGATTTGTTTTTATCAGTTTGATGCAACTACAAAGGAATTGTGATTTTATAATTATGGTAAAAGTTTCACTTCAGATCAAGCTATCAAATCGTACTTGGATCAGCTTTTCACTCAGAAAGATTAACAATTTTTTGAATACGGAATTATAAAAAAATTATTAAATATGGCAAAAGGTAGTGGAATAAAATGGTCAATACATTATTGAATAAAATTGTTTCATTTTAGGAAAAAATCGTCTTTCATTTACCTTTAAACAAACTTAATTACTTATTTGCCAATCCAATAATTAATTCTTTTTATTATATATAAGTAGTGTGTATAAATAATGTATACCATATGCATATATGACATTTGTGAAACTTCGAGTAAAACTAGATTTTGTATGCCAAAAAATAACAAAATTTGAAATCATGCAACAAGACACAAATGTAATAAACATAAGTACTGTATTTAATAATAATATTACAATAAACTATCCATTAAAAATAATAAAAAAATACAACAGGCAATAAACACATAAAGAATATATATATATATAATTTCAAGTATTCAACAATTTAAACAAATAAGTCTGCACATACGAGATTTTTTCCTAAAATTTAAAGAAAAATAGAAGATATATAAAAAATGTTTCGTACACTAAAAAGAGAATTAAATGTACTATACATTTCAGTTAATTTAATTTTCAAAATTAACTATTTTCAATAATTACACGAGAATAAGTCTGCACGTATGAGATTTTATTAAAATAATAGAAAAACTACAAGTTATATAAAAAAATTGTATAATACCTTTAAGAAGACATTAAATTTACAATTTATTCCAATTAATTAAATTTCATTAAGGTAGTATATACAGTCATGATAAATTTTTGAATTTGACTATTTTTCAATAATTAAAGGAGAGAATAAGTTTACATATGTACGGGATTTTTCAAAAATTATAAACTAAAAGATATATTTATAAAAGTCGTGTTTCTGACGTTCGAACGTTAGAAATTGGCACCGGCACCTAAAACTTGCACAAATAACAGTTTATCTTTCTCAATTCAAGCACTATAGAATGCACGTCGTTCATTTTTCGCGAATATCTTTAAAACAGCTAGTTCGATTTTATTTATTTTGATATCATTTGAAAGAAGCATAAATTCTCTATAACATATATTTTTTTCGATTTTTTTCAGAAGGTTTGTGTGGTCGTAAAAACCCGTCTACGTTCAATATAATAATATCTCATAAATGACAAAAAGTTATTAAAATATTTTAATTTAATTTACATAAAAAATATTTATTAAATACACTCACACAAACATATATATTAGGGGAGCGGAAAGTAATGTCGTTTTTCTACATTAAATTCAAACAGATAAATTTTTACCAAGTTTTTATTTTTAATCAATAATGTAATCACCATCGTTATCAACAACCTTTTGCCATTTAGTGTGCAAATTTTCAATGCCGGATCGATAAAAATCAATTGGTTTTTGAGCAAAATATCTGGAGATGGTATTTTAGACATCATCCGAATTTTCAAATTTTTTTGCCACTTAGAAAATGTAGCGATCGGAATAAATAGAAATCCGATGGCGCAATATCGGGCGAGTATGGTGGGTTAGACAATACCTCCCATCCCAATTCATTAATTTTTTCCAGGGTTAGTCTTGCGCAGTGCGGTCTTGTATTATCGTGTTGCAGAATAACAACTTTTCTGTTGACAATCGCTGGGCACTTTTCAATTAAAGATTGATTTACTCGATCCAATTGTTCACAGTAAAGGTCTGCATTCACAATTTGTCCAGGTTTCAGCACTTCAAAATGAACGACCCCGCGAATACTCCACCAAATACACAAAAGCGCCTTTTTGGGGTGTAAATCTGGCTTGGCTGTACTTCATGGGGATTCATTCGAAGAGAGACACTGCCTTTTGCGTTTTGGATTATCATAGAGGACCCATTTTTCATCTCCAGTGATCGAACGATCAAAAAACGCTTCTGTATTGTGCCGCTGAAGCAATAAGTTGCACGTGGTGGATCGGTTAGCTTTGTTTTCTTCGGACAGATTATGCGAGACCCAAACACCTGCTCTGCTTACTTTACCAATCTGCTGCAAATGTTCTTGGATAGTCGACCGAGGTTGGTTAAGAGTATATGACAGTTCCTCGATTGTCTGACACGGATTTGCTTCCACTTCCGCCCTTAACATGTCATTGTCTAAAGTTGTTGGTCTTCCTGATCGGTACGAGTCGGAAAGATCGAAATTACCGGATGTGAACTTAGAAAACCACCTTTGGCATTTACGAACGTCTAACGCGTTTGGATGAACATCGCAAATGTTTTTGGTAGCAACCGTTGCGTTACTACCCTTGTGAAACTCAAAAAGCATACAATGCCGGATATGTACCTCTTCTGGTATTTGAAAAATTTAAGATTTTATTATTTACGAGTAAACAAGTCACTCTAACCTTAAAATGTCTTTGGCACGACTTTGAAGTACGCAATGAGCTGATAAATGACTAACGAATATCGACATGCGCAGAAACGACATTACTTTCCAGTCCCCCTCATACATACATACATACATACATACATACATACATACATATATATATATATATATATATATATATATATATATATATATATAAGATTTTTTTAAATATGATAAAACTTCAAATTGAATCTTTATCTAAAGTTCTATCTAACCTTAAAAACACCCTATATAACTTTCGATAGAAATTCAATTTAAAGTTTTGTCACGCAGAAACTCTCTGTCTCTCTCTCTCTCTCTCTCTATACATATATATATATATATATATATATGTGTGTGTGTATTTAATAAATATTTCTATATTTTCTGTCATTTGTTGTTCTTTGTAATATTTAAAAGTTAATAGGGTATACAAAAATTGAAAAATTATTAAAATTTACTAAGAGGCTACTAATCGTTTATAAAAAATTCGATAATATTGAATTCCCAGTTAATTATAAACATCAGTTGGTAATTTAATCTACTTTTTATATATTTTCAAATAATTTTAGTTTGTTTATATATTATTAAAATAAAATGAGCTTAGTTCATTAGAATAAATCTCATATCTTAACTGGTTTATATTTATTATAGAAACTTATTGTACAATAATTATTGTCTTATATGACAATAATTAACAAAAGAAAATTTAAATGTATATTTTATTAACAATCAATTATTAAATAAATTATCAATTAATTAATAATAATCAATGAATAAATGTATTTGTATTGTACATATAAATGTTTAAACAAGATATTTAACAGATGATGAAATAATAATAACAGAAGAACAATACTCAGTGTTTTAAGGGAGCATAATGTATCCCTCAATAAATATCGTTACATACAGCCCATGTCCCCCGGGGATGCCACGACGCACACTCAGCCGTTACCCCGGGATGAATGGATTGAGTTGGCTGTGGCGTCTGCGAGGCTAGTCTGTGTGAGCGCGTCTCGATATCAACATCACCATACTGGATGCTCTTTCGTTCTACCGCCAATCTTTGCAAGGTAAAAATCAATTGTTGGCACCGATTTCAAATAAATTCGTTTTGTTTAGACTTTGTTTACACGAGACGCATTTTCGATTTGATTCGAATCATTATCTCATGAATGTTTTCATTTTCAAACATTTTCGATATTTCGAATTCGATATAGAAATTAGAGTAAACAGTTATTCGATTGTTATAACAAAAAATAACACGAATTCAATTTCGTGCGTGCATGTGGTTTTGTTATTGTTGTTTTAAAAGATTGTTTATTATTTTCTTTTATTTCTTTATTTGACAATTTGTATAGAACGTTTAAAATTACAATTTTATATATCAAATATATTTAGGATCTATTTTATTTATGTGATTTGTTAGAATGATGTTACTACTCAGACAACGTGATTGCAAAACTATTAATTTTGTGATATATGGGGAAATTTGTTGGTAAATATAAAAATTGTGTTGTAGTGATTCAATAATTGAAAATGAGTGTTATTTAAATTACAATTTGTAAATATTATATATATATATATATATATATATATATATATATATATATATACAATTTGAACACAAAGTTATAATTTATATTTAATAGTAGTTATCAATAATAAATAATGTCCATTGATATTAAATAAATATATGTTCACTTATATAAACAAACACGCATATATATATATATATATATATATATATATATATATATATATATCTTTGTGTTTGTCAATGATTTAATTGATTTTTTTCTCAATATATTTATGATGTTGACCTTGTCCATAAAAGTAAAATTATTGTTATTCAAAATTTATAAATGATACTGATTTGTACTAAAATTTATATTTTTTAAATAATTAGTTATTATCTGTCTAATTTCTCGTTTCAAATGTTGTTTTATTAGATAAAATAAATTATTCAAAAATAATCACTTGTTTAGGTTTTATATATATATATATATATATATATATATATATATATATATATATATATATATATATATATATCACATTAAATATTAATTCTAGTTAGTTTTTACTGCCTACTGACAATTTTCAAAAATAGTGTAAATCAAAACTGTACTAATTAATGTTATGTTACAGTTGTACAGAAAATATAATTTTCAAATAAATAACAATAATAATTAAATAGAATATGACATGAAATAGAACTGAAATCAAGATAACCCTGTTAACATTTATGTAAAAAAATGAACACAATAGAAGATAATAATTAATAACGAATTAAGAAAATGCATGAAATAAGGATAAAATCTCTGTAGATACAATGTAAATGAGAAGATTGCAATTACAAACAGATTGTAAATTTTAAAACCGACTAGAAGATAATTACATTTTAATTTAACTATAATATATAAAAATATTTTTCAACAAATCTTAACTTTCTCTACTAAATTATTTCAAAAAAATATTTTTATTTTTTTATATTCATTGAATGGAGTGATTGAAATATTGTCAATGAGATTTATAGCATTTTAATGACATTTTTAAAAATATAATAAATTAGAGTAAGAATCAGAATTGAGATTATCAATTTTTTATTATTTCTCTGTTAATAATATGTTTAGCAGTTGATTGTTAATTTGTAAAATTTTTGTCATAAAATTAATTATGAAACATTTGGTACTAAAAAACTTTTACAAGTATGAAATTTATTTGTTGAAAATTTTATGATATTATTTTAAACCAGTGGTTTATTTCTTATTACAACAACTTATTTCATTATCTTCATCTACTTTAGATTAGTTTTTATTCTGAGTGTTTTCAAAATTAAAACGTACCACTGGTAAATTATCTCAGTAAAGTTTTAAAATTATAAATATAATTGTACGATTACACATAAGATTGGTATGATTTTCTTAAAATATTTATAGTTTAAAAGAACAAATACAAGAAGTGTAATAAATAAGAAAAATAATACTTTCATTATTCATTCCTTTTAGAACTGAGTAATGGGTTATAATGTTTTAATCATAATTATTTATTATTAGTATTAAAAAATTACTGAAGATCATAAAAACATTGAAATTGTTAACGATATAATTTGATATTTTAAATAATTAATTCAGTTTTCATAAGCGAATCAACATCTTATTTAAGTGTTCAATAATTATCATTAATTTTTTGTTTCAAAAAATGGTCATATAATAAAAATTACATTTCTTATTTTCTACCATAATTCAGTTTTTTATAAATAAATATTAGATTGTTTATACACTATTAATTTTTCAACATTTTTCCCAAAATAATTTATATTCATAAAAATACATAATTTATAAATTGAATAAGCAAAATATTTATTTTTCATAAATAACGTTTTTTATGATTTTTTTTCTTTATTTAATTTTTTTTTTTGTAATTTGATTATAGTAGATTATACAGCTATTATTTTTATATTTTTTTTTGTTTTGTTCGACAGAACATTTACAATAGAATGAAATAAATATCCATAATTTATTAAGAAAATTAAAAAAAAATCACTAATAATAACATGATTTTCTTAAAAAGTTTATACTAAAAATATTAAAAAGAAAGAACATAACTTTAATTGAAAGTAATAAGTGTCCTGGAAATAAATTCAGATATTTATCGATCATTTTATTACTAAAATACTTTGAAAAAGCATATATATGTTATATTAAATGAATTATTTTAAATAAAGTACAGGATGGCCCAAACGAGACTGAAAGTTTAGACACACATTTACACATTACATTCTTCAGTTTTATTTAAGCCACCCTATACCCACCTATTTTAGCCACCCTATATTATTTATGTTTATCGATCTTTTGTCTATAGTTGATATTGATCAAATTATGGAAATGGAAAACTTATAAATGTTTTATTATAGAATATATTATGAAATAATGTATTTCAGAAAATATTGTATAAATTTGTATGTTGTTATTATTAAAGGACTATTAATACAGATTTCTTTAAAATTAAACTTTTAAAATAATATATATATATATATATATATATATATATATATATATATATAATATATATATATATAATATGCATGTATGAATGACCTACGTATGCATAACATTATTTATTTATATGACCACTAATTCCTCATACATTTTACGGTTTCAAGAATAGAATTTATTTTTGAAGTAATAATAAAATATATATTTATATACATTTAATTTTATACAATCATATAAATCGTATCAAAATTGAGCTTGGTAATCCTGAATGTGTGGTAATGACCACAGGATACTGGCTTGTTTACGTTGTTGTTTAAATATTGAGCACGAGTCCACGTGTGTGCAAAATTAACTTGATGCGTTCACCTAACAAATCTTATTTGTTTATTTTACGATATAAATTAAATTACGAACGATTCATTATCATTAATAGACGTACTAGTTTATTTGTATTTCGTAAAAAAATTGACAGTGGAAACAATGTATTTCAATCGTAACGAGAGAATATTTTTAAAGTGCGAAAAATAAAATTTGATTTGATATTAAAAAAACTTTCTTGATTCAAAATTGAACAAAAATGGTAATTAAAAAAATAGTTGATGTTTTGTAGGTAATCTAAATAATCATATAGATGGACCGAAATATCAGTCATATGAAATTTATATTAATTGTATTAAATTGAATTATATTATTAAATAGAAAATTATTAAATATAATTATATTATTAAATAGAAGTATTATATAAAATAGAAAATTATGTACAAGTTTTAAAATATTGAATAGGATTTTCAATATGAATAGAAAAAGAAAGAAATGAACAATTAGAAGATTTTACTAAACTTTTTTTATATTAAATAGAAAATTATGTACAAGTTTTAAAATATTGAATAGGATTTTCAATATGAACAGAAAAAGAAAGAAATGAACAATTAGAAGATTTTACTAAACTTATCACTAATTATATATTGTTTATTCTATTGCCTATATATATTTTAATTATTATATTAACATTTCAAGAGCGCAGTTATACGAAATATGATTTAATTTAAGAAACAAAAATGAAATTTAATATATATATATATATACACATAGAGAGAGAGAGAGAGAGAGAGAAAAAGATGTTTTTTAAGTGTAATAGAACTTTACATACAATCCCTATCGAAAGTTCTATCTAACTTAAAAAAACATCTTTGTATGTATGTATGTACATATGTGTGTATGTATGTGTGTGCATGTATATGTGTGTATGTATATGTGTGTATGTATGTGTGTGTATGTGTGTGTATGTGTGTGTATGTATATGTGTGTGTGTATGTGTATGTATATGTGTGTGTATGTGTGTGTGAGTGTATGTGTGTGTGAGTGTATGTGTGTGTGAGTGTATGTGTATGTGTGTGTATATGTGTGTGTTAGTGTGTGTGTGTGTGTATGTGTATACGTATGTGTATATGTGTGTGTTTGTGTGTGTGTAAATATATCTATATATCTATCTATCTATCTATCTATCTATATATATATATATATATATATATATATATATATATATATAATTTATTAACTGCTTAAACAATTTAGTTAATACAGACTTTTTATAAAATTTTATTAATTAACTTTTATACATTTGTTATTCTATCAGAAAATTTATTTAACGATTTTTTATATTAACACTAAACTATCTTTATTTATTGTAATTTTTATATTAAGCTAATAAACAAAATTATAAACTATCTTTCTAATTAAATCAATATATATTTCATGAATCAATTATAGATGTTTTATAATAATTTATTATAATAACAATAAGTAATAACTTATTGTAATAACTGCCGAAATCTTAATTACCCATAAAATAAATTGTTAGTGTTTATTGAACACTTTATAAAATGTTATAATCTAGAAAAAGTTATTTTTAAAAAAATGATTTAATCATGAATAATTACTCATAAGTTAATTAGGAATCCATTTGAAGTTTAAAAAAAAAATAATAATCGATTTATTGATTTAATTACAATATTTATAGATGTAAAATAAATACATTAATAATCAATCAATCAATCAATCAATATATATATATATATATATATATATATATATATATATATATAATATATAAACCTATATACGTATGTATTTATGTATTTATTCATCCATTTATACATATTAAATGCAACAAAGCGAAACTGAACATAAACAACAATACGGAATATTACATTTTGTATTTTGTAAATTATTTAGGGAAAATTTCATTGAACTGGACTTAATAGATCACATAAATCCGCCTTTTTTCATAATAAAAACAGAATGAATTATATGACAAAATTTTTCATATTTTTTTAATGGAGAACAATAAGGTTTATATTTCTTTTGCCAAAAAATATGTGACAATTGTGTAATTTAATTAAGCATTTAATGTTGTTACAATAATAACACTTTTGTACAATGAATATAATTTATACATATATATATATATATATACACCCGTTCCTCAATTTACGCGGAATATCCGTTCCACGTAGATTTATTTTACGCGAATGAAAATCACGTAAATTAAGTCTGTCAGTACAATAAAAAAAATATTGGAAATAAAAGCTAATAAAGTTGTAGAAACATATTTATTTCACATAGCTTAATAAAAAAATAATGACGTTTTAGGAAACAAACGTAGATAATTTTATTTGGTGTCACTATCGCTACTGTATTTCAAAACAATCAACCTTTTATATTTTTATATCGTGCTTTTACACGTTCAAGTAAGAATTTGAGTCATTCTGATATATAATAAATTCTATGAAAAATTATATAAAATGAAATCTATCTGACCGCGTATAAAAAGTGCCGCGTAAATCAATACCGCGAAAAAAAAGCCCCGCGTAAATTGAGAGACGAGTGATATATGTATATATATATATATATATATATATATATATATATATATATATATATATATATATATAATTCATATGCAAATATATGAACTTGAAAAATATTAATTTAAGTAACAAATTAATTATTTATTAAGAAACATCTTTTGGTTTTGAAATAAAATAGAGGTAAATAAATCAATCCTCACTATTATAACATTTATAATATTCTCAGTTTTTAGTATCTTTAAATATTTATGGAAATATAAATCAATTTGCAATTAAAATTAAATAGAAATAAATTAAATTATTCATATAAATATTTATTGAATACAAGTATGATTCAAAACTCTAAAAATAAACTCTATAATCTTTCAAAATGTGGAAAATTAAAAAAAAAACATATTTTTTTAATACATCAAATATAACTGCTCTTGAATTTTAACTTTCTAACATAGTTCTTAATTGCTATTCTATGGATTAATAATTAAAAAGATTGATATTTTTCTTTTATGTTTTCTTTTTTAAATAATAATTTTATAAAATCAATTCGAATAAAATTTAAAGTATTTTTTTTTATTGTTACACTGAAATTATTTAAAATTTTCAATGTATATATTAAATATATTAAACCCGTCTAAAAATATTTTACGAAAAATGTTGATAAGCGCATATTTTATTTTATAGTTTTTATAAAATCATGTGATGTTAGAAAGTGATTCATTTATAAAAATTACAAATATTCAAAAAGATTAAAAATGTTATATTTTTTATATCAAGAAGTATTATAGAAGATTTTCTATCCAGTACGAAATTTTGTCATTTCTTCAAATAAATAATAATTGAAATGAAAAATAATTCTTAAAATTATGCACAAATCAGTGTTTTTATTTAGACGATTGATATTCCAGTCAATGTTTCTATGTAAAATAAAATATTTTAAATCCGTCGCAGTGTACTAATTAAATCAAATACTTCCATATTGAAATAATATACGACATCCGAGAAATATGTTTTTATTTTATCGGATCGATAAATGAATTAATCCGTTTATTAAGTTTTATCTTGAAACAATATCAGTCTCATATCCTACTGCATGTACGACACACATTCATCAGTTTCGACAATTTTCGTTCACATATCGACTTTTTAATTACACTAGATTGTTCATTCTGTTGCAAACTGTAAATATCGGATTTAGAAATTACGCCATAGCGACGGTTTAATTTTTTAAATTACAACTGAAAATATATACACAATACAATATTATTATTCATTAATCTGTTCATATATTTGTCGAAAACGAGTATTTATACTATTGTTTTTAGACCCGGACCGTGTAGATTAATAGCAACAGCCTTTAAACGGTTGAATTATTCAACAGTTGTAGGTTTTAATGGGATGAATTGTTATTTCTGTGCATTTGTCACATATTTTTTTGAAAAAAGACAAATATGATTTAGTACTCGTATGAAGTACATATATGAAAATATTACATTCATAAAATATAATTTTATGCGTTTTAAAATTACGGGATAAATTTATACTTGAATTAATGAATTTGAAAATTAAGTAAATTAAAAAATAACAGCAGTTATATATACCAAACTCAAATATTATGACACATAAAGATTTTTTTTAAAAAATATTATTTGATTTTATATGTAATAACTAAAATAACTTTATTTAAAAATACGAAAATTTGTATATAAAATAAATAATTTTACAAATACATATTTTATAAAAAATATCGTAGAAATATTGAAAATCAAAACTAACTATTATAAAAATTTCATCAGTTCAAGGAAAATTATCTATGTTTGATATTAATAACAAAACTGTACATTTTTTATTCGTTGCAATTTTTTTTTCATCATAAGGTCGATTAGCTGATTATTTGAGGTTGTAGGGTGCATTAAAAAGGTCATTAACATTCAATGTCATTACAGTATTTAATTTTCAATAAAAATTCTAATGCCTTGTATAATTTGTAATTAATATCTTTAAAATATTATTAAACAATTTATATATATATATATATATATATATATATATATATATATATATATATATATGATTTAATAGGACTTTAAAAAAAACCTTTTTTGTAAACTTTCAAAAATTCAATGTATCATAAAAATAAATTTGATATTTTGTCTAATTGGATTTATTTTACATTTTAAAAACATTTGTTAACATGTTATTTTTTTTTAAAAAAATATTGTTTTTGTGTGTAGTAAATATATTATAAATGAATAATATTGGTTAAATTAATTTTATAAAACATTCGTATGACTCATTTAATTGTGCATGAAAATACTATGTTTACAATATTATATTTAATAATTAATTCGGTATTAATTATAATGTAATTAGCCTCGTTAGCATCTTGTACTAATTTCTTCATGAGCAGTTAGTTAATTAATGAATATATAATCTGAACACCATATGCTATTAATTATATTTAGTCACATTAGTATTAAAAGACAATAAAATAATTAATGGTTTTTATTCACTATTGCAGTAAATTTCTAAGTACAAGTTTTTAAATTATAAAAATTAGAATTTGAAATAAAAAATAATGTCATATATATAATGGGAGAGAGAGAGAGAGAAATGTGTGTGTGTGAAAATATTTAAATTACTTAAGAAAAACATATATTAAATAATAAATATATTTCTTTAATTATGTATTTATTTTTTAGTGCTAGTTAAAAATATTTTTACTACTTTTACGTTCAGTAATATACGAGGGTGGTCCCAGAAGTACCCGACCCAACAAAGAAAACACAAAAATTTTGAAAAAAATATATTTATTTTTCAACATTATCTCCTTTCAGCTGTATACACTTTTCCCAGAGATGTTCAATAAGTTCGATACCCTTTATATAATAAGAACTGTCTTGCTCCTCAAAATACCCATTAACTGCCGACATCACTTCTTCATTGTTAGGAAATCTTTGACCACTGAGCCATTTTTTCAAGTTTGGGAACAGAAAATAATCCGAGGGGGCTAAATCTGGCGAATAGGGTGCATGAGGTAGCAATTCAAACTTTAATTCATTAATTTTGGCCATTGCAATAACGGATTTGTGAGCTGGTGCATTGTCTTGATGAAACAACACTTTCTTCTTAGCCAAATGCGGCCGTTTTTGCTTGATTTCTTCGCTCAAACGTTGCAATAAGTTCGCATAATACTCGCCGTTGATAGTTTTTCCTTTTTCAAGATAGTCAATGAAAATTATCTCACGCGCATCCCAAAAAACCGACGCCATGACCTTGCCTGCAGATGAAACGGTCTTCGCCTTCTTTGGAGCCGGTTCTCCTTTTTCAGTCCATTGTTTTGATTGTTCTTTTGTCTCGGGTGTGAAGTGATGGACCCATGTTTCATCCATGGTTATGAAACGGCGCAAAAATTCTGCTTTGTTGCTGTGAAACTTCGCTAAACACTCAATTGAAACATCTTCACGACACTGTTTTTGCTCGAGTGTGAGCAAACGCGGCATCCATCTTGCACACAGCTTTCTCATGTCCAAATTTTCAGATAATATGCGATGTACCGCACTTTTTCAAATGCCTACTATGTCTGCTAGCTCGCGCACTTTCAGTCGACGATCATCCAGTACCACTTTGTGGATTTTCTTCACCATTTCTGGAGTCGTCACCTCATTTGGTCGACCACTGCGATGCTCGTCTTGGCAGCTCGTACGACCTCGTTTAAACTCTGCTACCTAATATTTCACTGTTGTAAATGAAGGAGCAGACTCACCCAGAGTAGAATCCAGTTCAGTTTTTATATTGGTTGGGCTGAGGCCTTTCAAATAAAAGTATTGTATCACGTAACGATGACCAATTTTCACAAATTCACTGAAAACGTTCACTATTGATGGCTGCCAAACAAATACTAAAACAACGTGACATCCTCAAACTTGAAACATATGCGCTTTATAGATTGTGTACTTTCTAATACAGTGATAATACAGTGAACTACCGCCATCTCTAGGTCAGGCCGGGTACTTATGGGACTACCCTCGTAGTATTAATTGCAGGTTTTTATTTTTATTTTTAAGTTTTTAAATTTGAAGTTATTTTTATTTGAAATTTATTTGCCATTACATGAAAAAGTAATAAACTATCATTTTGTTATTTCTGTAATTTCGACTTGTATTTTCAGTCTGAATTTATTGTTTAATTTGTTTATAAACGATTTCGTTAGCTTAATAAAGAATTATTATCAAATTAATTTATATTATAATAATGTAGAAATTATAATAACTGTAAATAAGTACAGAGATAGTTTTGATGATACAAATAAAAATATTATTTAATGACCTAAATTCTAATATAACTGATTCACTATTTTAAACAGGTTTATATCGTATAATATATCGAATACAATAAATTGATTGAATACACTTTTGAAAACAGCTGATATTTAGAACCATTCGATGATACAGATTTAATCTTAAATATACAAACAACAAGATAAAATATAATATACGTAGTTCATGAAATACTTCTTGTTGAAACCAAACAGAGGTTGTTTACTTTATAATATCGGTTTTATTAAAATGACAATTTAGTTGATATGATATTAATTTCGGAAGAGTTATAGAATATTACAATTCTAAATATGTATTACAATGAATAAAAATAGATTTCAATATTGAATGACATCCACTTATTATTTAGTCGAATGACACGAAACTATTATTTCCATTCTTTTAAAACTTTTCAAATTTGCATGATTGAAATTTTTCTTAAATGAAATGTAATACCGTATTTTAAAAATACTTAGACATTTAAAATAAAGTTTTTGTTACATTTGAATAATATTCAAACTTACTTCCAGTCACGCTATCGATATAAACTTTTTTTGATTGATATTAATTGTTTTTTTTTAATCTTGACCTTCAAGGTTTATAAAATATGAATATTAATTTGCAAACGTTTTGGTATTCAATTAATTTATATTGGATACATGCATCTATATATATATATATATATATATATATATATATATATATATATATATATATATATAAATGTATACCTTTTTAGTTATTAATCTCAAACCTATTTTATTTTCAGTCTAAAAATTTGATTGATGTGATTCAGATTAAGAATAATTAATAATAGTTCTACAGTTTTACGTAATCAATTTTTGTAATAGATTTTTATAAGAGTATTTATTAACTTATTTAATATTAACCTCAAGTAAAACAACAAACATTTAAATTGATGAAAATAAGATATAAAGTTAAATTCTCCTCATTCACAAATTAATTATAATAATTGTCAACAAGATGAATAAAATTAAAAAGTAAACAAATTTTAACAAAATGGTAAATAATTTTTTTTTAGAAAAAATAGCAAATAATTTATTGATATTTATATTTATGCTCAATATAATAGATTTATTTGCTTGACATCAATTAGAAATTTATTTAAATCCCTGATATAGAATTACAACTCACTTTTTACATACAAGTGTAAATACGATCTCGAAGTCAAATTAATTGTTCAATAGAAGCTAATATTTCTTTTGTAAAATAATATTTAATGAATTAAAATTAATTTTATTCTTTAAATCTTATATACATATAAAAAAATCGAAATTTAGAGAATAAGCAAATATTAATAAATCGAGATTTAGAGAATAAGCAAATATAATTTTAATTAAAAAAAGATAATATTTAATTAAATTGAGATAATTCTACAACTGAAATCTCTGTCATTGGATTTGTTAATGTCAAGAAAGTTTATTATAATATTATTATTGATTCATTATTTTTAAAAATTAAATTGTTCTATATTACAGGATTTTTTAAACTGGTGTTCAGTAATTGGTATTCACATATATATATATATATATATATATATATATATATATATATATATATATACATACATATATGTTGATATATAAAAGATTTTATGATAGTCATTGTTAGTTTCGGTGAGAAAACTCGTATATATACGAGTATTCGTATTCCGATTTCAATTTCCGGATAATTCGATTCTAACTATACACTCAAGCATTTTTTATATTTTTTATGAAAATAAATGTCCAAATGTTTTTCGTTTATTTGATAATATAAAATTTTAAAAGTATAGAGAGCTTTCTTAACCGTGATAGAACTTTAAATTGAATCCCTATCGAAAGTTCTATCTAACCTAAAAAAAACACCATATATATTTTACGTTTACCGGAAAGTTCTGTCCGATAATGTGATCTTAAATTTTAAAGATGAGTCATTCTACAGAAATAGAATTTACGAATTACCATCACGCTGGGAAGAGGTCATTAGTAACGAAGAAAAAATTAGATTGTTCAGTGAATATTAATAAATATATTGAAAATGTATTATTTTTTTAATTGAAAAACGAACAGAACTTTCCGGTAAACCTAATATATACATTTATGTGTGTGTATGTATATTTAATGGGATTATAAAAAATGTGTATAGGTTAGATAGAACTTTCGATAGGAATTCAATTTAAAGTTCTATCACGCTTAAAAAACATCTATATAAGAATATCTTGTCAATATTATACACACACACCCGTCCCTCAATTTACGCGGTACTTTTTTTACGCGGTATTGATTTACGTGGTACTTTTTATACGCGGTCAGATAGATTTCATTTTATATAATTTTTCATGAAATTTATTATATATCAGAGTGACGCAAATTCTTACTTGAACGTATAAAAAGCACGATATAAATATATAAAAGGTTGATTGTTTTGAATTACAGTAGCGATAGTGACACCGAATAAAATTTATCTACTTTTTTTTCTAAAACGTCATTATTTTTTGTTAAGCTATGTGAAATAAATATGTGTTTCTACAATTTTACTAGCTTTCATTTCCAATATTTTTTATATTGTACTGACAGACTCAATTTACGCGATTTTCATTCGCGTAAAACAAATTCACGTGGAACAGATACTTCGCGTAAATTGAGGGACGGGTGTATGCAATTTATATCAAAAACAATTTATTTATTTTTCTTATTTGTTAATTTATATGACATTTTCAGAATGTTACTAAGCGTTATCTTACTAATTATTGGATTAATTTGTGTAATTGTTTGAAAAAAACGAGATAAATTACTTTATCAAACAAGGAAATCATTTAATTATTTTCCAAACATAAATATTCAATTAAAGTAAAAAAATGGTAATTTTTTTATAAATATTTTGTGCATCTCAATGTATGTAATAGAACTGAAGCATATGTAATTACATTTTAATCAAGCTACAAAATCTGACAATTTTTCAGTAATTTAAAAATAATTTCATTGAAAATTAGAATTTTTATAGAATTTCATATTTTTCAAACGTAATAATAATTTGATAAAATCAGATAACATTAAATGAAGATAATTATATTTTAGATTATTTACTAGGACTTAATAATAGATACGTTTTGATAACTCTTTTCTGTACATAAGTCTATTTTTGTATATTAAAAAAGTTACAATTAGTAATAAATGAAATTCAATTTGAACTTTCAAGGACTGTAAATAATTAAGGTTAATGGAAAAATAATTACAGTTTTAATTTATTTATAATTTCTGATAGTTGTTAAATATTTAAATTGAAAGTTTTTTTACAAAATGAGAAAATATAGACTATGTATAGAGTCATCCAAATGTGACGCCTAGATTTGTGTTTTGGTAAAAAGAAACTATACACATGTTTCTTTTTAATTAAACACAAATCTAGGAGTCACATTTGAATCACCCTATATATATATATATATATATATATATATATATATTTGTGCGTGTGTGTATTGGAATGAAATTTACAACTTGCAAATCGCATAAAGTAATCAAAAATATAAGATTTAGAGTAATATATGTTAGCAAGAAAATTCATTAGCAAAAGTTAAAACGAGATGACTTTACATGGTGTAATGTTAATCATGAAATTACTTTCATGTAACTGGCTGCTGCTGCGTATTAAATATATATTACTTATTACGTTAATAAGTTGAGAAGCACATTAAATATATATCGCAAGCGGCGCGTGTAACGCTTTAATGAGTAAGAAAGGTAATGTGGAATCTACCATTTCATAAAATACTGTCTCAGCTGTTATGCAGGGTTGAATGGAACGACGTTCGTTGTAGAAACGGAAACGGTAGCGTTGTTGAACATAACTTTGTCGGCGCCGATCTAACCGATTTTACTGCAGTTCATTGTTTGATCACAACTAGTATTTTAGTCGTCGATTTGTTTTACATTCTATACAGTTAATGTATTATTGGTTATATTCTGTACAATATAATACTTTAATTAAATTTCGATGTTTGAACTTATTTGATTTACATAAAAGATAAATAATTTTATCTGAACATCGATTTATTAACTTTGTTCAATTCGAAATTGAATTTATCAAATTTATTATTTCCTCAAAAACAACAATATTTACAATTTCCAAAATAGATACATTAATAACGATTCTCAAATAATAAAAGGAATGGTATTTATTTTTACGAACTAAATTCAATATGAGTAAATAAAATACTAACAATAAAGGAGTGTTAACTTTACACATTTGTAGATACATTGTCGTTCCTTATTGTCTTACAATCGATAGTGAAACACTATTAAATTTTATGTATCATCTCGTATGACGTTCAAGTTTGAAATTTCGAACATTGTGTACGAACGACGAACAAACGAGATTTTCTTAACGCTAACACGAAAAGTGCTGACCGACAATTCTTTAAATTCCTCTAATTCCAGCAACACTTTTTCAACGTCGCCATTATTCAAGTGAAATTTTCGAAAGGCACGAAGAAAATTTATATATATATATATATACATGTTTTCCAACACAGTTTTATATTTATTTATAAATTTCTTTACATAAAAATGTTTGATACAACATTTATATTGACAAATAATTTTATATCTTTTATTTTTATTAAATTTATCAAAAAATGTATATTTTTTACACAGTTCTTATAAAATGAAGAATTTATAATTATTCATTTTCTCTCATAAAGGTTTATATGGTTATATAGAAATAAACGAAACTATTATACAATTTGCCGGTGGTTCCTAACTTTTTTTGTTAAGGTAAAAAAATTAAGAAAACATTTTACAAAATAAATCATATAATAATCAATAAAATTTTACACTGTACAAGGACAATTTGAAATAAATAAATATCAATTCTTTATAATAAGAGAAGTAAACTGGTTTATAATTTAAACCGTACGGGACAAAATAGTAATAAGTCATATTCGTATTAAAATTTAATTACAATTAAATTTTGATTTTTTTTAAATAAGTTCCATAAATACATAAATTAAAAAAAGAACATATTAAGCTTATTTACAGAAAAATATATGAAGAAGTAATATTCGTAAACTACAAATACTATTTTTTCTTTGTGGACCAGTGATTGGAAAACGCTGGTTTATGCTATAATATTTTTATACTTCAGTTTATGAAATTTAACAATTTGTTCCATAAAATAAATATCGTGCTTAGAATTTGTGTCAGTTATATTATATGGACCGTTTATTTTGAAAGTGGTGCAAGTCCATTTTCTGTTGTTTCGAGAAAATTAAAGGTTAGCATATTTGGCAATTAAAAAATATAGGTTAATTATGTCGAGTCTGTGCAATGTTTCTACTAATTTATCAATATGTAATTTGATTATATAAATTTCTTTTAGACGAATTTAACTAAAATAATGTATATTTACGCGTTGAAAATGCACTTACACCACTTTCATAATTAGTCAATTGTAAAATTCATTTAATTTCGATTTTGAAAAATTAAATATCCTTAAAATTTATTTCGTATTAATCCAAATTTGTTTATAAATAATAACAAGAAATAAAATAGGAGTAGTATTTTTTATTTTGAACGTTGATTATATTTATATATTGTTAAACTTAACATAAGATATTGATATTATTTATTTATGCTCTTCATGTGGCAGTGTTTTGAAATATTCACGATGCACAGGAGGTATATAAGGTAATAACTGCTCTATATCCTTATATTTTTCATATGTAATAGGCCTGGTATTGTGATATAAAGGCGCCAGGGCGATTTTTTCAAATTTTGGCGGTCTTCCCCGACATATAGGTGATAAATCTAAAGTCTTAAATTCTGTGTCCTCCATTGATGTTTTATATAAAATAGTATACAGTGCGCTTTTGCAAAACCTCATCCAATAATTTCCAACCAATTTACCTTTTCTCCATTAGTGTTTCTTCTTATCTGTTTTTTAATTGCGTTTTGTAGATTTTTTGTTGAAACGAAATTCTCTCATTTCATTTCGTGTAAAATAAATTTATTATGTTGCCTACATTGTTTTATAACATCATAATAATCCTGTGGTGTGTACAGGAAATTCTTTTTTCGTAATGCCATTTCTATGATACCAAAATCTGCATTGTTTGGAAGATACGAATGCCCGGAGAGTAAAAATTTATGATCAATTACTTAAATGTTATTTTCCAAAGACTGGACAACCCTCGACCACATCAATGTCATTTGTAAATTTCGATTTTGCCCAGTACACATATCACTATATGCATTAAGGGACTTTGATACGTTACAGTTAGAAATTTCTCAAAAAGCAAGAAGCCGTCGATTTTTTTGCATTTTACATATTAATGCACAAATATAAATTTTAAAGCATATTCTCTGAAAATTTGAAGTAAATCCGATAAATATTTATTATACCATGTAAGTTAAAAAAATTTTTTTTTAACTATGTGTAAACTACTTTCGAAACTTCAAACGCGTTTATCTCAAAACGGTGTTTTTGTACATAGTCGGTTTTCTCGATATCTCAGAAATGGCTGAACCGATCGGTCTCAAATTTTCATACAATCTTCTCAAATATATTCCTCAGGTATTGAACGAAGGAATAAGGTTTACAAAAATTATTACTATTTTTTTAAACAATTTAGAGCGAAAATTTTAGTAAAAATGAAAAATTTTTTTCAAATAGACGCCATTTTTTCAAAAATGAACATTGTTTATTATTCCTTCGTTCAATACCTGCATTAATCTATCCTTTAAAAGAATTGACCATATTTTTGATTTCGGATAATCCAAACCGCCGATATGGAGATCACCGCCAAGCGCCTTTTTTTTACAACAGTGAAGGTCGTTCGGACGACATCGTCTCGCAGGATGCGGTGCACTTCAATATTTTTGATGATCGACATGTTATTTTGGATTCTTGAAAGTGCGGGACCCAAACACCAGCTCTGCTTACTTTATCAATCTGCTGCAAACATAGGATCTATTCAAATAACCATAATTTTTAATTGCAAAATAAATACTGTTTCTAAAAAAAATTCCTAAAAAAACGTTGTTTTTGCGCCTCGCAACTGCGTATAACCCCTTAACATGACTTTGAGTCGTTACATTTTGTAAATGTCTCAAACAGCAAGAAGCTGTTTTCTGCGATCCCCTGGAAGCAGTAGTTTCGTCCCACACATACAAGTTAACTTTATTGTCGTGGAAATTGTGAAATTCTTCGTTTAAAACATACATATTTCGCTTATAATATTAATTGAAACAAATAATTTTGGATAGGGTAAGGCTTTTTGTAAATCAAAAGAACAGGCAAAGTACATATTGGGATTTTTTAATGCCAGAATTTTATCTTCTTGTAATGCTTTTCTTGCTAATTCAGCATTTTTCAAGTGAATATCATGGCTTTGTACAAGAGTCGTTTTTTGTTAGTCATCCGTTGTCTGAATTTTCATGTCCAAGAAATCACATCTTGCACAAGTATCTTTACGTGACAAACTGATATTTACGTGTCTATGGAAACTGGACTTACACCAGTTTCATAATCAATGGCTACGCAATTTCTTTTATCGGCCAATTTTAAATTGAACAAAGCATTGAGATTTTTTAAGAAATTAAATACTAACTAGTTATAAATAAAAAGTTTACACTAAATTCAGCATAAATTACGTGATATCTCATTTTTTTAAAAAAATGGACTTACACCACTTTCAAAATAAACTGTCCATATATTTGTTATAATTTATATAAAATAATTTGTATTAAAAATGAAAAAAGAATTTTTTAAAATTTGATTTTTATTAGCGGAATATAATTTAATTAAGGTAATTAATTTGATAAACAGTCTGAAATAATATTTTATTTGTATACGATTTATTTGATATTAAATTTCATTTAATTTGTGGTACATTTGACTTTCGGCATGCAATATTTACTTATATTTCTATGAAACACTCTCAATATTTTCAAACGATGGACTACTAAGAATATTTACGTTTGTAAATGTTTTGTTTTTGACATCAAACGATCTGTTTTCCTCAATTTTCAGGTGCGTTGTGTACCTACACATACACACACACAAACATATATATATATATAATAAAATTATTCAATGCTCTTCATATATTCAAATTTATTTCAGACTGCCAGAAGCATATAATGTTTTGTTTTGTTCTGCACGTTTGCGATGTTTATATATTATTCGCACTTGAGTAATTTTGCATGTATTATGAAAATGTTTTTAATACGTATAACTATAATAAAATGTCGCAATTCTAAAATTTCGTATATATTTTTTTCTTAGAAAGAAACATAATTTTACGGATAACCGGTTACGTTATAATGCGAGTAGTGTAAAATTATTCCATTCTATTTCAAATAATGTATAAAGTTTCTGTATTGAAATTTGTAATTAAATTAGTCTATAATATAAATTTTCAATTATTTTGTAAATACTTTTTATATTATATGTAATATTGAAACTTGTAATATTAAAGTTTGAAAATAATATTTTCAATTGTATTTAAAATGAGTTGATAAATGAAAAATCAATATAATTTAATATTATTCAATGTTTCCATACATATATTGAAATAATTTATTTTTAAAAAAATAATGAAAAGATTAAAAATAACAAAAATATTTTAATTCAATAATATAATAAAAACTCAGTTAATATTTATAATAATAATTGAAATATTATAAAGCCAAATTTTGATTTCATAGAAGAAGGGTTTTCTTCAAATGAAAAAAATTGTTTAGGATTTATTTAAATTATACATGCATGTATTTTATGAATTGCTTTTGACAAATTAAATGAGAAACTTACAAAAATTTGAATTAACTGTGTTAAATTCAAAAGCACTACTAATTTTTTGAAATAATAACCGTATTGAATTTTTCAATTGTAAAATAATATTGTATGAACGCGATGAAATATTTTTCAACCAACAATCTAATTTTTCTTTTAAATAATGTCCAACTTTTGATTACAACGGCTCGAATAAACCGCATGGAAAGAAGCGAACTTGCTCTGTTATGCCTCAGATATTTCAATTATATTTCAGATATTTCCGTACTTTTTCGTAATAATAAAAGTATTTGTAAACATATTTTCTTGAAGTATTTTTCAATATATTAATAAATATGCTTAGATGTATAATATATTTAAAATGAATAATATTGTGGTTAAGTGGAAAACAAATTTAGAAGTATATTCCTCAATGGACTTTAGAACTGAATACATACATAAATATATATATATTTATATATACCAATTATTCACTTAAATACCATCAGATTTATAAAATTGTTCAATGTTTATTTATTATTCATTTTCTTCTCAAATATGATTTTTAATGGCAAAGTTATTATATTCATAAAGCACATTATAATATTATTTTTAAATATTTTTATTTAATATATTTTCAACTACTGTTATTTTTCTTTTTATCCCTTTTTTATTTTTTTAATATTACTACATAAAATATATACTAAAAATTGATTATTTAAAAAAACGCGATTATTAGTTTTGTATTTTTTAATAATTTTAATTATATTATAAATTATAATTTAAAAAAAGAATCGACATAATGGAAAATGGATCATAAATTAAATACTTATTAAAAATTCATGATATTGATATTATTGTTAAAAATCAATTATGTTATTTGATACATATTTCGATAAGAATTCCAAAAAAAAAAAATAATCTGCCCTTAAAATTCATAGTATTTGATTATCTCAAAAATTACAATTTAAATATTTATTGGTAAAACACAAATTTTTAAAATAAAATATGTACATTATTTAAAAAATGGAATTTTAAAATAAAAAACAATGTTTATTAACTTTTACTCAACTTAATAATTTAATTATTTTTAATGTATGTACTAGTAAAAAATTGAAATATTTTCCAAAAAAATTATTTAAATAAATCTAAAAATATTAAAAAATTATTACTACAAAACTTAAGCATTTATATTAATAATATTAAAAACTGAACTTTTTATTGACTTTACACAACTACTATTATTCTACATATACATAAAAATAAAATATAATTACAGGTAACCCTCCTATAACACGGTAGATAGGTTCCTAGAAAATACCATGTTATATGAGACTAGAAGTCAATAATTATTTTTTTGTAATTATTTACTATTTTAGATTTTTCTAATATATTTTCTATAATAAAAATCGTGCTATCTAATATTGTAGAATGGTTTTCGCAATTTTAAGCGAAACCGTGTTGTAGAAGAGTTACCTGTACTTATTTTTAATCATTTAATTTTTTTTTTGATTACAGCTTTTTTTTAATCGCCAACTTTTATGATTTTTGCAACGTAAAATATACAACATTAAAAATGTATGTGCTGATTATTGGTGTCAATTTAACTCGAATTCCCAGCTCTGCTATACCTGATGCTATTTTCATGGAATGTCGTAAAAATTATATACCATGTATATTTCAATAATATATTTCACCTATGGCATACACATTCATAATAATTTCGTAGCCAATTAGTAAATCATCATATTTATTTAATTTTGTTGACCTACGTACGAACACAAATATTGCATTTATGAAAATGTTATTATCTTCACTCGTTTTAAATCTACTTCGATGAATTATTAAAATATACATATTTTCAGTAATAACGTTTTTAGATTATAGTATAAGAATTTATGTATTGATTTTTATGATCATCCATTCTGAATTGTGTTTTCTTTTTATATAATTTAATTATATTTTTATTGATTAATATGTGAATAAAATTAAAGAAAAATTGAATTATTACTGCCAAATTTATATCAAATAATGAAAATTAAAATTTGAGTTTCAATGAAAATATTAAAATTTATTCTATGTGATATAATATTGAGTTTTTTTAAGTAAAACATTTAAAAATTTACATCATTTCCAGGAATAATTTCAAATTTATATATATATTTATATATATATATATATATATATATATATAAATTTGAAATTACTTAGAATTAAACTTAAAAAAAATATGTTTATAGAAACGAGAAAGTATAATTGCAAGTCATGTTTCAAATTAATTTATGGATAAAATTTAAATAATAAATTTGTCACAAGAAAATATATATTAAGAATATTTTTTATGAATTTTAATAACATAATATGACTATTATACAAATTTTATGTGAATTATTTGATGAGAAAAATTATTAAAATATTTATAATTTGTACAATAAAAATTAATAATAATATATTGTAAAGAAAAATCATTTTTCTCTCAATTAATTTTTATACATATTAATATAACATTTATTAAACTTTTTAATTTGTTAGAAAAATTTTAGAAAAGAAAAAATACTTGATATATTAAAATGTTAATATATATTATAAATGGATTAAGTATTGATAAAAGATACAAAAATATCGTTGTTTAAATAAATTATGTTTAAAATCTTTTTTTTGAAAATAAAAAAAATATTTGTTGTTTTGGAACTGTGGCTGATTCACTTCAAGACAAATAAATTTTAACCCCAACACCAATGGTTTAAATAAAAAATAAGAAAGGCTCTGACGATGATGGTATCGCATCGAAATGTATCAGCTGATTTATTTATAAATAATAAGTGATTATTGAACACTTGAAACCAAAAATATATATATATTTTGAATATAAATTTATTTATATTTTAAGTTTAATAATTTCCAATGAAATTAAATATTACATTTAAATATAAAATTAATTTCAAAATATTTATATTTCTTGCAAAGCAATATTTAAAAAAAATTGATTCCTGTTTAATATTAAATATAAACAAATCGATCAATCGTTTTTTTTCAAATGACAGGACAAAATCGTTCCGAAGATAAAATAATAAAATGTGGTTAAAGAATGGCACGAAAGAAATAACATTAACTACTAACACATTACTTTAAATGGTAAAATAAGCACGAAAATGGAAGATGTTAAAAGTAATTGTACACAATATTACTACTAAGTGAATAACATTCTGTAACAGCGTGGTTTCCGACAACTTTACTTGTTTGAGTTCCAATTATTTGTTTCTATTTAAAAATGTTTGCGTATATTTTAATGTCGTGTAACGGAATGAAACGGTTATTTGTACTTGTACGTTTAGAAACTCGTGAATAGTTAAATAGTTGCAAAATCTGACTTATAAATTTATTATTCATCTCATTTGCATTCCTCATTTAATTGTGTGAAACGTTCGAAGTCAATTAAAATTTTGTTTCGTTTTATATTAATTAATCAAATTAATCGGTGTAAAATAAAAATCTACATTTTTAAATAATAAAAGTAAAATTATACTTGAATTAATTTTATAAATGAATAGGTTGTCATATTTACGTTTTTTTTAACATCAGTTAATATACATAATTTTTTTTTAATTAGAAATATTTTCAGTATTATTTTGATGTTCACCAGCAATGCTTGTGTCGGTGGTGCTCTTTGGAAATCCATTATATATATTTTTAACATTTTCAACCCCAAATAAACAATGGCAGTGGAGATAAAAGAAACTCAATTACTCTACTTTATGTTTTATGAGTTCCAACTTGGACATAATGCAACAATGACAGTCGAAAACATATGTAAAGCAATGGATGCAATAAAAATTAGAAAATGCCAAATGTGGTTCAAAAATTTTTGTACCAGAAATTTAGACATTAAAGACCAAGGTCAGGTAAACCAAAAGTGATTGATAGTGAGGAGATTAAAACGTCATCGAAGCAGATCCAAGGTTAACGGTACAGAAGTTAGCACAAAGATTCGAAATGCATCCTGGAATTGTCCATAAACACTTAAAAAATGGAAAAGATCTCAACTAGCAGCAAATGTGTATCTTATCTTATAAATTATCCGAACAGAATCTCGCGCAGCGTGTATCAATATGCCACTGATTATTGATTCTGGAACAATGCGAGTCATTTTTGAAACATGTAGTTATTGGGGATGAGAAATGGGTTCTTTACGTTAATACACAATGTAAAAGGCAGTGGTTGAAGACGAACCAATCCCCAATTTCTACATTAAGAGTCGGATTACACACCAAGAAGATCATGTTGAGTATTTGGTAGGATATGAGGGGCGTAATTCATTTTGAATTATTGGATTATGAGCAGACAATCACGACAGACATGTATTGTGCACAGTTAGATCGTTTGAAAGAGACTTTGGCCATAAAAAGACCAGCACTTTTAATTCGAAAAATGGTAATTTTACATCAAGATAACACTTGCTCTCTCATTTCAAAGAAGACAATTTAAAAAATAAATAAATTTAATTTGGGAACTTTTACCTCACCTACCATATTCTCTGGACATAGCACCAAGCGATTATTATCTATTTTGATCTCTACTATTTTTTTAGTCTCATCTATTTAGATTTTTTAAATGAAAAAAATTACCAAACGAAAGAAGACATAAAAATGATATTGAAGAATTTATTGGTTCTAAAAATCCAATGTTTTTCGAAATGGGTATTTAAAATTAATTGACAGATGGAGAAAGGTTATAGAAAATAAAGAAGAATATATAATTGGTTAAAAATGTTGCATGTTTTATTTTTTTCTTTTTTAAAACTATTTGCAAAAAAAGACTCAAGTAACAACCTAATATATATATATATATATATATATATATATATATATATATATATGTATATATATAAAAATTTATTTAGAATTATTATTTAAGAAGTAACTGCTCAATATAATATTTTTATTTTAATAAATTTGCATTGATAAAGAACATCTGGCTCGTTCAATATGCAACGATAAATTTATATGCATTGCAAGCAAACTTGTACACATAAGCGTTTCTGAACCTTGTCTGCTTACCAAGGATTATTAGAGCTTCGTGTTAATGATCACTCCAGTCTCTAGTAAGTTGTTAGACGACGAAGAACAACGAATCATATCAGTGTGTTGCCAGTGTAATATATAAAGTGTTTATTCTTAGACATATCCATGCATGTATCAGAACTTAAAAATATGAATATATTTGTAATTACACAATATTCCACATGAATTCTAATAATTAATATTTTTTTGAATTCAATAAAGACGTTATATATATATAAATTATCACTTAATAAACGAATTTATTTAAAATTGGAAGAATTTTTTAAATTTAACAAATTATTTGTTAAATTCTGTGAAAATACAATTTTAAAAATTCTGTAAAAATATAATTTTAAAAAATTTATTTCTCAGATTTTTTAATAAAAAAGAATATATATATATATATATATATATATATATATACATGTGTGTATGTGTGTTTGTGAATGTACGTATATGTTTTTTATATCTTCACAAAAAAAAAACAGAAATTGTCAAATTGATATTTATATCTAAAGGTGTCATAAACTATAAACATAACGTATAGTTTTCATAACTCGTAAAAAATAGGTGTTATATTTGTTTGTGCATAAATGATGATTTATGATAGTGTTTAATGCCACACATTTACGTTCTTTTTATCTAACAGCTAAAGTTTAAATCATGGAAAAAATATAAGTTGAATGTTAAAATATATGGATGTGCCTTCATATATTTTATGAATATAAGATATGATGCATTATAATTTTAAATAACTCTAATAATAATTTCAAATCAACAGTTAACATTTATCAAATTTTTTAACTTGAATAACTTGAATATACTTTAAAACCTCTTATAAGTTTTATAAATTAAGAAAATTGCCTGAATTAAATTAGATTATTTTATGGCAATATGAATAATCATTACATACATGAAATATAATTTTGAAAATATAGGGTCATCCAAATGTGACACCTAGATTATTGTATTGTTAAAAAGAAACATGTGTATAGTTTATTTTTTAATAAAACACAAATCTAGGCGTAACATTTGGATAACCTTATACAAATAATTCCAAAAATTCTATTTTAAATATATTTTTAAAATGTATGGCATTATAATTATAGGAAAATAATATATATAATTTAAATTAAGATTTTGAATATATTTTTTATAATTTAAAATAAATTTAGAAACAACGTTCCTTATGGGGATAATTGAATAAATAAGGTTTTAATAATATTTTAAATAAATAAAATAAAGCAAGTAGTTTATAAAATAACAATTAGTATTGAATATTACACAAGACGTATTAAATAGTATTTTAAAAAATTACGAAATCTACTCTAAGAAATTATTCTCATAAATTGTTCAAATAAAAATATTTAAAAAGTACTGTATGTGGAAAAACATTACCATATGTTACAACTATTTATCTACATAAGCTTTACGTTCTACATAAATTACATTGATTTGTAGTTGTTCGATGGTTTTGTAAATTTTCACTTGAGGTAATTTGTTAGCGTTTACTCTACAAACTCGTTGCTTTTTAAAAAGAAAAAAATGCTACAACTACTTACACTAAAATTGATTATCTCTGAAGTAGAAATTCATTTCAAATGTTCATTATTTTTGTATATATTTTCACATGATTTCATTTACTTTTGTAATTATTTAAAAAATAAATAAATTGTTTAATATACATATGTTAAAAAGATTAAATGTCATGGTACAAGATATTAAAATTTAAATATATATATATATATATATATATATATATATATATATATATATATATATATATGTTTAGATTGTTGTGTAATAATATACTCCTTTGCTGGAAACTATTTCATCTAAGTATTTTATTAACAAAACGACTACGAGCTTTTGTTGTTCCTCTTGAATAGAGAAGCCACAACAGAATAAGGATCGCTCATATACTACGAAAGTTTTGTTTTCAATATACGAGTATATTCTGAAATTATGACATACATTTGTATGCCATACACAAATTATAGTGAAATAATTATATTTTTTACATCATATGTAAGACTCAAGTTGATGCAAAATTGAGTCTATAATATTTATATGAAACTATAAAAAATTAAGTATTGTTATAGTTTCATGTGAGTAATTAATTAAAAAAATATTTTTAACTAATCTACGTCAAATGAATACCATTATTTTTTTATAAATTGAAGAAATTTTGAACTTTTTTGAATACTATTTTTTAAGAGAGACAAAAAAAATATTGAAAAAATCTATGGGGTCATCCAAATACGACACATAGATTTATGTTTTATTAAAAAGGAACAAAAGAAACTATACACATGTTTCTTTTTAATAAAAGACAAATATAGAGGTCATTATATTTAGATGATCCTATAACAACGGTGGTGAACCTTTTTATATGCGCTTACCGAATATTACAATTATTTTTTTGTCCAACCTCTGGCGTGCCGGAAAATTCTTAGTAGGAAATAAACAGTAAAAATTTAATTAAAATAAGGAGTTGACTTAAAAATTCACAAAATACTTGTATACAATACCTTTTGCCATATAAAAGTCAATACTAATTATAACTTTTATTGATGAGATTTTTGTTGTTGTACTTTGGATGCCAAATGTTGTATATCGTTGTAAAATGAGGATACAATTTAAAAATCAATAACGTGCCAGAAAAATTTTCATACGTGCCACCTATGGCACGCGTGTCTTATTAATTTTATTCAACGAAACAAAAAATATAAGTAATAACTTAACTCAATAAAGATCAAATTTTAAATAAAATTCTAAAGTCTCATGTAGTACAATCTAATATTTTATAAATGAAGAATTTAAAAAATAAATGGATATTTGAATCCTACAATAAACCTTTTGACATTTTATAAAGTTTTAATAGGCGTAAATTTATCCCCAAATTTACAAACGTTAACGTTTAATGAAAATTTATATTAATATATATATATATATATATATATATATATATGTGTATATATATGTATATGTATGTATGTATGTATGTGTGTGTGTATGTATGTATGTATGTATGTATGTATGTATGTATGTATATGTGTGTATGTATGTGTGTGTGTATGTATGTATGTATGTATATAGAAATATATTGAACAGAAAAGTGGAATTAGACAAGGGTTGGAATTGCATAAATAATGAGATTATAATTGAATAACTGAAATGCTATTTCCGTACAACACGTGTAGTGAATTGACATCTTTATAAATATGGAACGGGTAAAATAGTTGTATTGACATTTCAAGTGCGTATTTATGTGGTAAGCAATTAGGATTTAGAGAAGAATATTAAATATTCTTTTCAATCATTAAATATTAAATAACGTTTAGTGCTACTTAAAATCAATATTTGTTGTAATGGAAAATTGATTGGGGTTTAACAAAACAACAGATTTTATAAAACTAATATTGATTTGGTTTTAAACAATCTAGAATATATATATATAAATATATATATATATATATATATATATATATATATATATATATATATTGCATGGAGATTCCCCCTTTGTTTGATCTTGCTAATGAAATTATAAATTTTTTTTGTTAAATATTTTTTTATCTTTTGAGTATCATTTCGGTTTTATTATAAGATAAAGAAGTCTAAATAAAAATATTTTTGTTTTCAATCCTAATTTTTACTGTCAGTATTAAAAAACATCAATTTATTCCAAATTTTAATGATTTTAAGACTTAAGGTTTCATACTTTAAAATGAAAATAAACCAAAAAATAAAATAAAAAAATTCAACATTTTAGTAAAATTAAACCATAACCTGTTTATTTGATATGCCATATAGTATAGACGGGGGAATTCCTTGTTTATTTTAACCAAAATAGTGTGATGGAAAAATTCGTGCTATATGAGTTCGTGCTATGTAGAAACCATGTTATCAGAATACCGTGTCATAGAAAGACAATTATAAATTTTGCACCGTGTTATATGGAAATTGTGTTTTCAGAATGCCGTGTTATAAGAGGGTTGATTATATATGTATATATATATATGTATATATATATATATATATATATATATATATATATATATATATATATAAATTAATTTTCTCCTTCAATTAATAAGCAATAAAAATATTTATAACAATTGTTAGAAATCATTAATTCCATTTTATATTTATATATGAATTATATATGCGTTTGTATGAAAAGTTATGTAAAATTCATATAAAAAAATCAATAAAATAGAAATATTGATTTAACAAGAACCTTGAAAAACGTCGTACATGACAGCACTGTAACAAACGGTCAGTTCGTAATTAAAGAATTTTCGTCGGAGGTAAAAGCATTCGTGATTGAATTACTAACGTCAATTACCGACTGAACAAACATACCACTGCCATCAACGTTCGATGCATTACAAACGGACTCGCTTCACTTGTGATGTCTAACATTTTCAGCCTACGAATATCGCTGGTAAATTAAATAACGTCGACTCATGTTACATAAAATCACATTCTTGTATATATGCACGGGTGGATGGTCAGACGTATCCGATGTAAAACAGGAAGTTCTGTCGAAAATTATACGAACTTCAAATGAGGACTGAATATTTGAACTGAAAGTTGAATTTTTCAGAATAGACTATAGAATTATGGAACTGGAGTAATATGAAACGAGAAACAGCGTGTAAACAATTTTATCGGTAATTTTAAAACGTGGCTTTAATGTTTCGATAATAAAAGAGTTTTGTGTTTATCAATTTTATAATTTAGTACTTTTTTGTTAAAAATTACATTTTTAATAACATCACATTACATTGTTTATTTTGACGTTAAAAAATTAAAAATGTGCTTATATGTATAGAATTTTCGAAATTATATTAATACAAATTTATATTAATATTAATTCTCCTATATTTTTTATTGAAATTTCGTATTTTTTTCAGAAAATTATAAGTTTAATTTAAAAATAAGTAAATAAAACTTTGTATAAAGAAATATGTTAAATAAATTAAAAATGTATCTAAGAAAAACCCTAATTTAAATCTTGTGAAATTCAATAAATGTACTATAAAACATGAGATAAAAGCGAATAATCTATTGGCGTGTCCTAAATGTGTACCAGTCAGGGAATGTCTTAATATATTTTAATAGAGAAAAGTGGTCGCTGACACAAACAAATTGAAATTCTACGAAAAGGTCTTCATCCAGTAATAAATTATTAGTGGATGTTGACATATGTAAAGAACATTGTAATTACAAATACGTATTCTCCTCTCTAAATATACCTTTTTTGTACGATGTTTCATGATACACAAACATAAAAAAGTATGTAATTTTTTATACTGTTTAACAGACTATATAATGTTAATAAAATATTAAGCAGTTTTTAGATAATTTAATATTTAATCTACCTCTAACGGAAAATATCGATTAATATACAAGTCAGTATTCTCTATCTATTATCCTACTATTCGTTAAATTTATAAGTTGAGAAGTAGAAATTGTTATACCTGAATAATTAGACATTAGAGTGATAGCTAAAATGGCTGTATTCGAGTTAATGTTGTAAACATAATACAGTTTGTATACATACATACATACATACATTTATTTATATATATAATACAAAACTAATATATTTATTTTAATATATAATCAATAAAAATATCAGAACTTTGAGAGGTGATAGCAGCCATGTTTGAATTTTTTTAATCTCACTTTGACATTTCAACTTAGTATAGTTTGGTAAATTATCATGGAACATTAAACACTTCAACAACGTTTAGAAATTGTAAAAACTTCAATAGATTTTTTGAAACAAAAGTTTAATGAGTCCATTATTTCACGAAATGGACTCATCAATTGGCCACCAAGATCCTGTGATCTAATTCCCTTAAATTATTTTCTGTGGGGTTATGTGAAATTACTGGTTTATACTGATAAACCATAAACAACAAAAGCATTAAAATGAACACTGAAGTGCAATTCATGAAATTGGACCACAATTATGTAAAACATTGACTAAAAATTGGATTAAACAATTGTACTATGTCAAGCGAAATCGTGATAGTCATATGAGTGAAATTGTGTCTCATCATTAATGCCATAGAATGTACTTAAAAATAAAAATAAATAAATAACTAATTAATTAAATATTTTTCGTTTTATTTCCATTTAAACTTCTAAAGCGATTATTTGAAACCCCTATATTATAAAAAATATAATTTTAAGCATAAAAATATGTTTATATATTTTTTAAAAAAATTAAACCATCAATTGAATTAACAATCACTAATTTTAAATCTTGAATATTATTAAAAATATTTTGTTTATTTAAACTACCTCTAAAAGATTAAATTATACGTTGAATATATAATTCATGAATTGGACCACACAGTTATGTAAAAAAGTGACTAAAATTGAATTGAACAGCAAGTCGTGGTGGTCATATGAATAAAATTGTGTTCCATCACTAATACCATAAATATATTAAAAAAAATAAAAAAATAAATAAATAACTAATTAATTAAATATTTTTCGTTTCATTTCCATTTAAACTTCTAAAGCGATTATTGGAAACCCCTATATTATAAAAAAAATAATTTTAAGCATAAAAATATGTTTATATATTTTTTTAAAAAAAACTAAACCATCAATTGAATTAACAATCACTAATTTTAAATCTTGAATATTATTAAAAATATTTTGTTTATTTAAACTACCTCTAAAAGATTAAATTAAACGTTGAATGTGTAATTCATGAATTGGACCATACAGTTATGTAAAAAATGACTAAAAATTGAATTGAACAGCAAGTCGTGGTGGTCATATGAGTAAAATTGTGTTCCATCACTAATGCCATAAAATATGCTTAAAAATAAAAATAAATAAATAACTATTTAATTAAATATTATTTGTTTTATTTCTATTTAAACTTCTGAAGTGTTTATTGGAAAATCCTATATATACATATATATATATATATATATATATATATATATATATATATATATATATATATATATATATATATATATATATATATATATATTATTCTTAATTACTTTTTCAAATCTTTTAGTATATATGAAAAAGATGAGCTGAGAAAAAGAATATTAAAAATTATACTGAAAAAAATCTTTTCCCATTTTCAATTGATATAATTATTTTACTTATTCGAAATTATAACATTTATTTCAAAACAATTCTTGTAATTATAAATGTTCTGAAAGTTATTAAATTATTTTTTTAAAAAATAAACTCATTCAAATTAAAACATCTGTTAAGAAATATGCAAATAAAAAGAAATTTAAAGAATACGGTATAGAAATAAGATAAATGATGTTCATTTGCAAGTGTCATTCTGTCAACAAACTTTGAAAATGAGTTAACATAACGAAATTATATATATATATATATATATATATATATATATATATATATATATATATATATATATATATATATATATATATATTACTGCAAACAAACTTTATAATGATAAAAAGTTTATTTGAAAATTTCATTGGATTATTTAGATGCTACGTTTTATTTCAATATACGTTGATAATAAAATGTTAATTAATTATGTCTATCAACCTCTTCATATATATACGTACTTATATATATATATATATATATATATATATATATATATATATATATATATATATATATATATATATATATATATATATATAGTTTTTAAGCGTGATAGAACTTTAAATTAAATCTCTATCAATCGTTATATATAACCTAAAAAACACTTTTCATATGTATGGAGGGTGTATGAGTGTGTGTAGGTGTATGTGTAGATGTGTTTGTAGGTGTGTGTGTGTGTAGGTGTGTAGGTGTGAGTGTAGGTGTGTGTGTTTAGGTGTGTCTGTAGGTGTAGGTGTGCGTGTGTATGTATATATATATATATATATATATATATATATATATATATATATATTTATATCATCATCATCATCTCCAGCCCACATCAGCCCACTGCTGGGCGAAAGCCTCGTCGAATGTCATAATTAAAAAAGAAGAGTTTTCCGAGCCTCTTCCATTCTTTCATGTCACTGACCAATCTCATCCAACCTTGCCCACCACAATATTTCACAATTTCATCTGTTACCAATCTTTGATGTGGTCTTCCTTTGAGTCTCCTTCTATCTCTTGGTCTCCATTCCGTAACAATCTTCGTCCATCTGTTGTCCTCTCTTCTCGCTATATGTCCTGCCCATGTCCATTTCAACGATTTAACTTGCTCTATTATATCCATTACTTTTGTTTGTTCCCTTATCCATTTACTTGTTTTTCGGTACAGTTTGGAAATTCCTAACATTATTCTTTCCATACTTCTCTGAGCAGTTAGCAGTTTCTGTTTCATTCTTGTGTTTAGAGTCCAAGTTTCTGCTCCATACGTACAGGCCGGTAGTACACATTGGTTATATGCCTTACTTTTTAAACTGATTGGTATATTGCTTTTCATTATACTATTTAGTCTCCCAAATGTTGCCCATGTGGCTTTGATTCTCGATTTGATTTCTGGCCATAAATCACCATCGTATCTTATAGTTTTCCCTAGGTATTTTATTTCGTCCACTTGTTCCAGGTACTGATTCTCTAGTTGTATTTTACTTCTTTCGGCGAAATTATTGAGCATGACCTTGGTTTTTCCCATATTTATTTTTAACCCTACTTTTCGGATTTTTTCTAAGAGGGTTTCAAGTAATGTTTGTAATTCTTCCGGGTTTTCACTTATAAGTAGTATATCATCTGCAAATCTTAGATGTGATAGATATTCTCCGTTTACTTTGATTCTTTTATTTTCAAAATTTGCGTCTCTTATGATCTGTTCTAAAATTGCATTAAATATTTTTGGTGATAAACTGTCTCCTTGTCTGACTCCTTTCTCTATTTTTATTTTGTCTGATAGGTCGTGTATTTTAATTTGCGCTGATGAAGTTTTATATATTTCCTTCGTATATATATATATTTATATATATATATATATATATATATATATATATATATATATATATATATATATATATATATATATGAATATATATGTATAAGAGTATGAAAAATTTTAAAGGTAGAAAAACTATCCTGTTTTCAAAAAATGATCTCCTGTCATAATATTCACCGAATATATAAAGAAGAAAAATGTACATTTATTTTTATTTTCCTTGATTTTATGTATTGCGTAAATAATAAATAAAAAGGGAATTTCGCGTTTTGTGCCAATCGAAGTAAATATACTTGATCAAAATTCGAGTATTTCACGTATTCATGTCACGATTGCTTACCACTTGACAAATTAGAGTTTGATAAACATACATATATATATATATATATATATATATATATATATATATATATATATATATATATATATATATATATATATATGTATGTATATGTATAATTCAGAAAAAGCTTTTTCATAAATTTTCAATTATTCTCATTAGGTAATTGAATTCGAATGTCAACTTAAGTACTCTTTTTAAATGAAATACGTACATTTGGTCGCGTTTCTTAATATAGACATATTTATAAATAAAAAATTCTGTTTTAAAATGTTATGTTTCGTGACTGTATTTATATCCACAGTTATTTTTAATAAATTTTATTCCCTTTTGATATGATTTTAGAATGAAATTAATTACACTTGATGTGTTTTAAATGAATTCAGATTTTCATACATCCCGTTTCA
The DNA here is from genome assembly GCA_029203775.1 of Neoneuromus ignobilis. Classification (NCBI taxonomy): domain Eukaryota; kingdom Metazoa; phylum Arthropoda; class Insecta; order Megaloptera; family Corydalidae; genus Neoneuromus; species Neoneuromus ignobilis. The sequence continues at coordinate 9,091,363 of CP092095.1, read as the reverse complement.
AACAAATTTACAAGAAACATGTTTTATCTATTCAATTATTAATTTCTTGTTTGGATATATTTTATTAACACTAATATTTTTTCATTTCAATTAGTATTTCATATCAGTAAATAAATCTTGAATTTTTTATAAATTATTTTCAGTACAAAATAATATTTTCAAGTAGAAAATTCTTACAAATATTTTTTTCATAAACAGTCTCTTTTGTTGTTACATTTGTTTTTGAAGTAAAGTTCAGAAAATTGTTTGAAGATAAAGAGTCAAAATTGCTAATAGAAAATACAGACTCGACAATAGTGTAATAGAAAATTTTCAAATGATTTTCTTATGCACCTGGCTGTATACTTTGCTGATAAAGCTCATATGCACACTTACAAACATCTGGTGCTTGTTAGATCTTTATATTATTTTTCTGTTTATTTCTTTCTCTCTCTTTCTCTCTCATATATATATATATATATATATATATATATATATATATGTATGTGTGTGTGTGTGTGTGTAAATACTATTAAAATTTAATAACTTTAGTTATATATATATTTTTTAATATTCAATTACATTTATTCAGTATTCTACTTATCTATACAATATTCTATAGTGAGATTTTTAATATATATATTTTTAGAAGAATGTTGTTAGACAATTGTTTTCATATCGGAAAATAATTATGACTAAGACATGATTGTCATTCGAAGTGGAATCTAAAAATATTCGATTTGTTTATGTCGTATAAAGGAATAATAAATAACAGCCATAATCTTTTACGTATAGGAGAAAAAAAAGAATTTCAAACACATCTACAATAAAGGCGCTTATAAAGAAATGTGATGAGCGCATATATAGAAGAACAAAACATAACTATAAAATAGAAGTGGATTCGTAACAACAAGAACTTAATCTTGATGAAAAAGGATGTCGGTATAAACTCGAACTGAGCAATCAATAAGTTCGAGCTATTTTGAAGTGGTTTTATATCGTATTGACGGTTAATATATTTTGTGAAGTGAAATGGCTTCACTTAGGAACAGTCGGAAAAACCGTACCTCCGGGAGAAGTGCGCATACATTTTTCAGCAAACTAGTGAATAATAAAACAGACGAGTTTGTGGTCTGCTTTGTACGATAGGCGTCGGCACCAGTCGGAATATCAGCTGTTAGATTGTATGACATTTTTCAGTTTGTTTGAACTTTTCTCTCTTCATTATATTTTTTTTTTTTGCAAAAGGAATAATTGCATTATACTCCGTATGATAATCATATAGATATTACTATTAAAATATGTTTTTGAAGGTACGTAATGAATGTTTGAATATAATGCAATAATTGATGAAGAATTAGAGAATATTATTTGTGTTTATTCATTCAACAGACTAGGAATTTATTTTAGGATTTTTGAAGAATTTCAATTTTTTTTTAAAAAAAACTTAATTCAGATGATAACAATTTAGAAAAGAATTAATTCTATTCCACACATTTTTATAGAAATCTAATTATAAGACAAATATTTTTTTTATTATTAATAAAAAACAATATTAGGTAAGAGAAAAAATTAATATCATTTTTTTAAAATCTAATCATTTATAAAAAACATTCAACAATTTTACTTCAGTTATTATTTTTGTTTTTTGGTAAGAAATTAAGGGGGTATTTTAGTCTAGACGCACGAATTTTAGGTATTTTTTCAGGCGCTATAAAAAAAAATCCACAAATATTTTTACTATCCATTTTTTATCAGATATTTATTGACATTTTAAGAGTATAAAAAAGTATTATTAAAAATAAAAAATTCAAAATTGAAAAAGGTACAGGCTGGCAAAGTGGGAGCTCGAAAAAAAAGGTGTCTCCTGATTGACGTGGTCCCAATCCTTCCGGTCATGTGAAATAATTTTTTTTTTGAAATTATCGAAAAAGAAGTTTGTAGTAGTATCCCCGACTAGGGAAATTAAAAATTTTTTTTTCGCAAAATGGCTGCAGTGTGAAAAACAGTCATTTTTTTACTCTATTTTTTTCAACATTCGGAATTTTTTAAAAATAGTAAAAAACAAAATTTTCAAAAAATCCTAAGCGGGAGCAATCACTGTTATATTAAGAAGCTCTGTACCAAATTTCAAGTAAATCGGTCCATTAAAACTTGAGATATCACCGTCAACCGTGTCGAAAAAAGTAGTTTCGAGAAAAACGCGTTTAAAGTTGATTCGTTCCGGCCACACCGGATTGGTTGGCGCGTCACAAAAATAGCTATAACTCCGAAAATAATTCGAATTTCGAAAAATCCTCTTAAGGACATATTTTTAAAGGTCTAAACTTTGAAAATATACAAAAAATCGATTTTTTTGAAATTCTAGACTAGAATACCACCTTAATTTAGAATTGTTTTTCAAATAACTCAATCGTTCACTATGAGGTTTTATAAAATATACAATAATTATTAATTATATTTGTTAATCGTTAACGTGCTTTAGAAAATGAATGCATAGTCATTGAAATATTTATAATAATTGTGTAAATTGTTTACAGTATCAGACTAGTAGTGAATTTATTTACTTTAAATTATTGATATTTTATAGAAAATATTTTTGAGAAAATTTACGATGATATAAAAATAAAAACGACATAAAAAATATTGTTTAACATTTTTTTCCACTCACCAGTTTGCCTAGATTCGATTTTTTTCTATGATAAATGTTGTTTCTACTGGATGTTGTCGTTCCACTTGAACGTTTTCCTGTAAAAAAATCTTAATTACTTTTAATCTTGACAAGGTTATAAAATAGTCGATACATATATATATATATATATATATATATATATATATATATATATATATATTAATGTATATATATATATCTGTAAAAAACTTATTTGATAATAATATTTTTTTCATACAAAATACGTATTTTTTACGAGGGACTATAAAACAACAACGAGAAGTAATAATCATAAAATAAAATCTTGGCATATTTGTGGTGTTTTAATGTAGCATATGTAATTAACTTGCTACATCTGAATTTTTCCCAGGATAAGTTTTCATTCAGTAAATATAATCATGGATATTTTAAAAATATTACAATATTATTTTTAAATTTGTTTATAAGAGATTTAAATTCAAAATTATGCAATGTTTATATTTGCTGATTTTCTACTAACTTTTCATTTTTCATTTTATAACTTTATGAATATTTTGTTATTAAGAAGATACATTTTGTAATTTCAAGATATGTACAATTTTTTTTACACAGGATCAAATATATATATATATATATATATATATATATATATATATATATATATATATTTATTTGATTAATCATTAATAGTGTAAAACTAATTCACTAACAAACGATTTTAATAAGTATTTGAAAATATAAAGAAAATACTAAACATAAGACAAAAAAATAACTTTTCTAAATTATGACAGAGGCATATAAGAGAAGAGTTGTTGTGAAATGTAAATAGAATATTCATGAAAACCTTTATGCATCTAAGGATTGAGTGAAGCTTATGACTATACATACATATACACACCCACATATGAGTACTCATAAATTAATTTACACATGAATGAATTTATACATACATATACGAATAACATCTCTCTCAACGGATCATTAGAAGTAAATATTTATCAGTAATATTATTTTCAATTAAAAATATTATTGTTTAAAAATCTATAACTTTTAAAATTAATATAGATCGTTAAAATATTTTTTTCACAAACAAATAATTAATTTTTTATCAAAACAATTTGTTTTTTTGATAAGCAAATATGTCTTATATTTTATAAATATAATCGAAAATGGTGTAAGTTCAATTTTTACTTAATAGTATTAATTTTTTTAATAAGAATCTTTGGACATTAATAATATTTAATATACTACTTTGTTTAAAAACTAAGATGACTGTTTAAATAAAACACATACTATTTATTTATTCATCCAAATTTATTTTATCTTCTTCAAAGTAATCCCCTCCGTATACGCCAACGTTTAATCCAATCTTGGAAACATTTTGCATACTCACTTTTTTGGAATTTCCATCAGTATTTCCTTCGATTTTTGTTTTATCGACTCAACCGAGTTAAACCAAGTTCCTCAAAATGGTTTTTTAAATCGACTGAGCAAGAAAAAGTCGCATGGTGACATATCCGGAGAATACGGTGCTTATGGAGCAATATTTGTTGAATTTTTGGAGAAAAACTCACGAATATAATTGTTTTGCTGACAAACGTTTCAAGACCAAAACATATTTACATCACGAATATAACTGTTTTTCGATATTTTCTTCGTTTCAATTGGTGTGATGGACGACCAAAACGAGATTCATTTTCTATGAATTCCGTCTATTGAACAGTATTGATATGCCAATATTTCTTCAGAAACGTTTCAAGTTCTCTTTAATGCATAGTCAATATGACGATTTCCCATGCTTTGTTTCTAATTTTATCACTAAAAGTTGTGTTATATTTTCTTCGGTTATTGGTGTTGATGAACGGCCAGACGAAGTTCACATAATCTATAAAGCATATGTTTCAAGTTTGAGAACGCCAATGTTTAGTATTTGTTTAGCAGCCATCAATAGTGAACGTTTTCAGTGAATTTGTGAAAATGGAGAAAATTGGTCATCGTTACGTGATACAATACTTTTATTTGATAAAGATTGATCACCGATTTGAAACGTTTCAGTACCATTAATTTTATTTTTAATACACAATTTAATGCAACTTCTTAGCAGACATAGTAGGCATTTGAAAAAGTGCGGTACATCGCATATTATCTGAAAATTTGGACATGAGAAAGCTGTGTGCAAGATGGGTGCCACGTTTGCTCACACTCGAGCAAAAACAGTGTCGTGAAAATGTTTCAATTAAGTGTTTAGTGAAGTTTCACAGCAACAAAGCAGAATTTTTGCGCCGTTTCATAACCATGGATGAAACATGGGTGCATCACTTCACACCCGAGACAAAAGAACAATCAAAACAATGAAGTGAAAAGGGAGAACCGACTCCAAAGAAGGCGAAGACCGCTTCATCTGCAGGCAAGGTCATGGCGTCGGTTTTTTGGGATGCCCGTGGGATAATTTTCATTGACTATCTTGAAAAAGGAAAAACTATCAACGGCGAGTATTATGTGAACTTATTGCAACGTTTGAGCGAAACTGAAATTAGGAGCGAATATCACTAAAAGTTGTGTTAACATAAGAAATAAAGTTTTTTGAACTACGAGTTTTGAAAAAATGGCTCAGTTAAAAAGTCATCTTAAGTTGTCGGCAGTTAATGGGTATTTTGACAGCAAGAGCATTAAAAAGGGTATCGAACTTATTGAACATCGCTGAAAAGTTCTGATTATGTTGAAAAATAAATATATTTTTTTCCAAATCGTACATATATGGGACTACCCTCGTATATGACTATTTTACTCTTTATCTAATTTATAATTCAAAAGTTAAAGCTTGTCTAATTTGGTATCTTTTTTATCTCTATTTTGTTATCTATTTATCTATCTACTTTCAATCTATATTTGTTTATCCATCTAGTTATATATAATATATATTTATATACATTTAAACACTTGCATATATATTGATATATGTGTTATATATTTGTATATACATAAAACACATGTGCGTGTTTTTCAAAGTATTATTAAATTTCAAATATATCGAATTAAATGAAATACAATATGTAGAACAAAAACATTCATTGATTTAATGACATTTAAACGTAAACAAATCAAAACGAAAACATAAACCTTTATTTTGTATTTAAAGAGAAAATAATTATATCAATGTAGTATTGTACTCCGATTACTAATATCTAATTTATATCAAAATTTGAAAAAGATTACTTGTTTGTCAAATATATTTGTATGTTCATGTCTATTGTAATGTATTTGTTCTGTTATAAAAATATAAAAGTTCAAGGTTCGATTCATTTACGTAGAAACACATATATAAAATAAATTGTTAGTAGAAGAAGGTCGTCCATAATTTACTACACAGTAATAAAAATGCGTTAAAAATAACTGCGTGAAAAAACATATAAAATGATGTTAATAGATGTTTTCCGAAATCTTTTCTATGTTTCATTGTTGTATCCACAATCATTAAAAGTAGTCCGTTATTACATTTACAAATTGATTATAAATGAAATAATAGCTCGATATGCAGCATTATATTAAAAATTAATCTTTTGATATAAATTATTTTGTACTTTAAATCATTTCGTTTTTAGCAGAGAAATTTGTACTCCATATTACAATTTCTTGTTTAAACAATATTTTTTAATATAAATTAATTACTCACAATTCACAGTACTTTATAAAAAAATCAATAATACAATAAGTGATAATTGAATATTTTTATAAAATCTTATAATGTTTATTGAGTGATTCATTTATGAAAATAATTAATCTATTCAAAATTTACAAAAAACTGCAATTATATAAAAAAAATTAATATATTTTCAGATAAAATTAGTTTGATTTTTAGTACATTAATAAAAAGAGAAAAATATTATTATCATTTATTAAAAAAGTGATAAAAATTATACAAGCAATTTTTTAAATACTAATTTTAAAAAAAAATAAAATTATATTTATTCGGTGTGTGTATGTACATGTTTATAACGAGTATATAAATTATTTATATTACTTATATTACAAATTAAACCTAAATAATATTGTTACTGTATTAAATCAATTATGGTAATTTTTTTTATGTCTGATTTACAAAGAATTATATTTACTTTTTTAGAAAAAATCGTATATTTAATGAACATAGGGATATATTAACCCTGTGGCGAAATGGATAATACATTCCGTTCCACTTGGAAGGTCAAAGTTCGTGTTCTCTTGACTGATTATTCCCATTGATAGTCTTTTTTTGGTTTTGTCTCTTGTTGAAACTGAGCATCGAGTAAGGAAAAATATCTACTCTTTTATTCATCCTGTCATCCCGAACGCTTTTGGTAATTGCAGTCATTTAAACGAACATAGATTTTAAGTAAAATTTTAATTGTATATTTTCGTATTCGGTTTTAATAATTAATTCACTTTTCTTGTTAGATTTTTAATAAAATTCTTGTATTGTTCAAAGTAATATTTTTTGGAATATCAATTTTATATTTGAAATTAAGAATGTATTAATTGAAATAATTTCAACTGTTCGAAAGTGTTTTATAATTTCAAATAAAAAAGATATTTAGTTAAAAATAGTATAATTTCATTTTGAAACGAGATACATATGTCACATATTTTCAACGGTTCGTAACCAAATTCAAAACTTACCGCATAATCGTTACATATTTCAAGCTGAAAATTTACATAAAACGTTCAACTAAATCGCCATTATATAAATATATACATACATACATATACATATATATATATATATATATATATATAATATATACATAGTGAGATGGAAAGTATGAGTACAGGCTAAACCTTTATTTAAATTAGCAAAAAAAATTTTTTTTCATTAACGAATTTTATTTGAATTTTTTAAATTTAAAATCGCATAATCTAAAAATTAAAAATATGTTTATATTTAATATGTTTAATAATAATCATCACAATTTTGGGAAGATATAAAACAATTAAAGATATAATTTTCTAATCAAAACTGGTATTACCATAGAAGAAACTATTATCATTTTTTAAATATATTTTATTTTCGTCTTTGGATTTCTCAGTTACTTTTAAACTACAATATTTTTTTTTTACTTTAGATAATATAATTTTCTTGAGATATCTTCTTTATAATTCTTTAAAAAATGTTTATATAGGGTTTTCTAATAAGGGCTTCAGAATTTTAAATGGAATAAAACAGAAAGTATTTAATTAATTAGTAATTTATTTATTTTTATTTTTAACACTAAACCTACCACGAGAGGTCGGTCAAATGACCCTTTTTAAACTTTTTTTCAAAATTTCTCACATAAAGCGTTATCACATCGCTAGTTGACTTTATGACTTTTAATATAATTTACATACAATGCATTTTTCAATATTTACTCCTCTCTTGTTATTTTTTTACCGAGATATATATGTAATCTGCCTTAACTACCGCAACGGGTCATTTGACCCCTGCAAAGATTCATATGATATCATGAAGATTTGTATGTGTGGTTGTGATACAAAACCATTGCATTATACATTTTTGCTATTCCATCATATATTTTGCTGTATTGCGTTATATTTGTTGTTGGCTGACGAATGAATAGCGAATTTCACTCTACTCCAAGCGAGCGATAAAAAAGTCAACGAAGCCAGCGTTTACAAACAGATAAATTGGATTTAATCTCTGAAGTATGGTACAAATTCATCGAGAATAGCCAAAATTGTTACAAGCCTGAGGAACATGTAACTATCGATGAACAGCTTTTCCCAACCAAAGAGAGGTGTAGGTTTACGCAATATATGCCGAACAAACCGGATAAGTTTGGTATCAAATTCTGGCTAGCATCTGACGTCAGCACCAAATACATTATAAATGGATTTCCATATTTGGGAAAGGATGAAAACAGAGGAGCTTCATCTCCGCTTGGGGAATTCGTTAGCCAAACAAAAAAGTCCTTCTACTAAGCTCAAAGCATAAATCTATAAGCATCGAAAAAAACGGTAAGCGTATACCTGAAACGATCAGATTCTACAATAATACTAAATACGGTAAAATGTCTACACATGACGGATCAAACGGCAAGAAAATACTCCGTGAAATCGAAATCGCAAAGATGGCCTGCGCAGATTTTCTTCAATATTCTTGACCTGGCTGGAATCAACTCGTTGGTTTTATACAGAGAAACAACCGGCGAAAAAATTTCTAGACAACAATTTTTATTCCAATTAGCTGAAGAACTTGCCGAAGATTTTCAACATGAGCAACAGGAAGAAAAAGAAATTATACAGAAAACGTCAACAAATTCAAGTTCGGATTCTCGTGTGCAAATGCGAAAAAGGTGCCAAATAGGTTTTATAAATAAATAAACAATTTTGAATCGTTTTTTGAAAAAAAATTGTTTTATTCATGTACCAAATTGTGCTAAATGATATATTTTTCGCTATACATAGTAATATATATATATAACATTTTAAAGAGGGGTCATTTGACCCCGCTGTGGTAGGAATAGGTATACATGAAGTATCGGTAGGTTTAGTGTTAAACATATTCTATAGCATTAATCACTTGCCCTGGAATGACGTGCTATGCACGTCGACAGCTATCTGTACCAAATGCTGATATGACGTGCATAGCACGTCGTTGATTAAAATAATAATCACTTTTTCAAATATAAAAGAAAGATAGTTAATGAAAATATTTTTGAAAGAAACAAGTTGTATACTTTTCTTTAATAAAATACTGAGAAATGTTTAAATCTTGTACGATTCTAAGAAAGATGATAAATAGAAGAAGAAATGTTATAGTCTAATGTTATTTCAGTAACAATGATGTAGATGGAAGAATCAATTTAATGATAGTAGATGGAAAAATTATAGGTGTATCGTATGAAAACCATAATTTAAATATTTTTGCTAAGAAAATACGTTTGGATTATAATTTTATATTTCTTCGATATAAAGATTTGAAACATATCAAAAATTGCAGAAAAATATTTTGAGACAAATATAGGGTCATCCAAATGTGACTCTTAGATGTGTGTTTTATTAACCAGTTGCGCTGGAATGACGTGCTATGTACGTCAACTGCTATCTGTACCAAATGTCGATAAGACGTACATAGCACGTCGTGTGATTTTTGTTAAATTAAAATAACATCGGAGTTCAGTTAGCAAGTGTCACACTTCTGTTTTGAAAGCATACAAGTGCTTTTTTGTAGAACTTCATTAATTTTACATATTTTCATTGAATAATAATCAAGTAACTGCAAAACGCACTATTTTTTTTATTAATATAAAAAACTATTTTATCCAAGAATTATTTTATTCTGATAATAGCGCATCAGAAAATGTTGTACTGGATTTATGTAGACTTTTAGTTGATTTTGTACACACCCTCTTTTTAGATAACTGGTATTCGTCACCAAAACTGTATCGGAAATCACATTGGCAAAAAATTAATACTATAGGAACAGTCAGATCTAATAGAAAGAATATGCCAAAAGATCTCGCAGAGACAAAATTAAAAAGATTTGAAGTTTTTTCAAGATCTTGCAATGATATCTTAGCTGTGAAATGTAAGGACAAAAAAGATATATATTTACTTTCTTCAAAACATTCCAAAGCAGAAATGATTGTAACAAAAAAGAAAAATGTAGAAATTATACAGACCAATATGGAAAATTACAAAACCTAATATAGTTTTAGATTACAATGATCGTATGGGTGGAGTAGACCTGCAAGATAGCTATTTATCATCTTTTCCTTTAAAGAGAAAATTGGCAAGAAGTTACAGAAAAATATTCTTTTATCTAATGGATATGGCATTTTTTAATACCTCTATTCTATTCGGTAAAATAACAAACGTACCAAAATCCAAGAAATACTCCTTTTCAAAAATTATTAATAAATTTGTTAAACAATTTAAGAGTTTTACTATAATATTAATGTGTGTGTCTAAAAATTTATAAAAAAATGATTTCAAATACCAACTCGCTGCGAATTGCTTTGGTCGGATTTACCACGCGTGTATGTTAATTAATTGCCAGCGCAACTGGTTAATGATGGAATACAATTTTACTTATATAATCATCATGATTTCACTTAGACCAATTTTTAGACACTTTTTCACATAATTATGGTGCAAGTTCATAAATTACACGTTCAATGTTTATTTTTAATGCTTCTGTTGTTCGTATTTTATCAGCATAAATCAATGATTTCACATAACCTCACAGAAAATAATCCAATGGAATTAGATCACATGATTTTAGTGATAAATTGATGGGTCCATTTAGTGAAATAATGGACTCATTAAATTTTTGTTTCCACAAGTCTCTTAAAGTTTCTACAATTTCTAAACGTTGTTGAAGTGTGTGAAGTCAAACTGTACTGAGTTGGAATGCCAAATGAGGTTAAAAAAATCAAACATGCCATCAGCTGACTGATTGAAAAACCCTATGTATTTTTTATATCTGTTGTAGTAATATTTCAATATAATTAATGTCAACCTTGTTATATATAAAATACGTATAAGTTAATCAGTGAATTTATTATCATTGCGAATAATCTTTTTTGAAATAATTGTTATATGAGATTAAATAAAATTTAAATAAAAATTACAACGGTCTAACGAATAAAAATAATCAGAACATAAATACTAATTATTATAAAGTATTACGTATCAAATTATCATTTCACATTAAGTCAAATGCCGAATGAAAATTTCGAAAATAAATCCGATTAGATTCTACAAACTTCGAATAAAAACATGTGATTTCAGATCAGGATTTTTCCATGTAGAAAATGTTATTTACTCTGTATAATCTTATTTACCATAAAGCAATATTTGTTTTTCAATTCTATCAGCATTAAGTTGACTAGAACTCAAAATAAATATGTTTGGAAGCGTCCACAGAGATGACAGTGTTACAACGACAAGTAAACGTGACGTGATTGAATCAGACATACGCGGGTACGTCTACTTGTGTCTGAAGTGCTTATCCCAAATCTTTTAGCCGTGGAGTAAAGCCGAATCGGACGACGTTCAGCATAACAATCAGATCCTGAAAACGCGTTCCCCTTTACAGCTATTTTACTGAAATTGATATATATTGTATTGGTTTTCTTTTGTATACAAACGTGATAGTGATTTTTCTGCACCTGTGTCAAATATTCTAGATTGGTTTTAGATTAGACGCTCGAGTAATATTTTTATAATATTATAGTCGTTTTCTTTTACATATAAACATTTTTTTAACGAAAAACCAAACACTCGAAGAAAAGATTTTTTTCTAAACGTTCTATATTTAATCTTGTAGATATGTTTTAGTTTTGATCAGAATTTTAATTTTTTAAAAAAATTAATGAATATAAAAATATTCAGAATATTAAAATTGACAAATAGTCTGTATTTCATTTGATTGTCATTTCATCTTTATTTTTTTTTTAAAAAAAATAAAGATTAATCGTTGTATTAAATGACAACTAATTAAATATATTTTTATTACATTATTATTCCCATTAAAATCCATCTAATGATCGTTCAATAATTATTTAACCAAATTTTAATGAATAAAACTAAGCTTGAATAAATATTCGAGTCTATTTGATACACTCAGTGTGTGTTTTTTTTTAAAAACCGGACTAGATATGAAAACGAGCTTTTATAAATTTACAATTCAATTGAATTGCAAATACATTATCAGAGCATGTAATGCAATAGAATATATATTTATTTAATGCACTTGTGTATACTTATCACTTGGGAAATTTGAATTTATCGTATCATTCATTCAGGACAGTTTTTGCATTTCCTATTTTCTTCACAGTGAAGGTTTTGTGGACGAGCAGTTTTATACATTTATGTATTCTCATATAACCACCAATATAGTATTGATATTGATAAACATATATTTCAAATAAAAATCTAAAAATACAAAAAAAATTATTTCTATATTTTTATTTTTTAAAATACTTCATATTTTTTTATTATATTATTATTATGAAATTATAATCATCGAATGATTCAGAATATTTTATTTGAAAAATTATATTTATTTAAAAGTTAATTTTTAAATTATTCAAAATTTAAAACTCGTTTTACAAGACTTAAAAATATCGACCAATCAATCATAAAAAATACATGTTATTTTCCTTTTTTTTAAATAAAACATACAAAAATACTTTGATTACATTGAATCCATATGACGTCATTCAATAATTGTTTACGTATAAATATATTAATTAATTTTTAAAAACACGACACGAACATACAATCTAATTATCTTATTTCGTTATTCTTCTATGTTATGTTTTACTTATAAATCCAATACTTTGTATACAACACGTGTTTACTTTAAGGCTGGTTATGTACATAATTGAATATAGTTTATATTGAAAATTGATCCCGAACACACTAGTTATTTACGTTTGTCACCACTCCATGTTATTTCCTTTTTGTCAGAACGAACGATATTAAAACTTTATTTATTTCAATAGTTTATTTTCAGTTAAGAGAAATATACGTTTGAATTAAGTTTTGTAGTGTTCTATAATTTACCATAATTGATTTTCATTTGAACTTATTTTAGATTTCTTTATTGAAAAACGTACTTGAAATTAAAATTTTGTGCTATAATTAAAAATAAAGATTTTAATAAGTTTGTTAATCAAAATATCCAACACATATTAAAATATACGGTTTTCCAATAAGAATTTTAGAATTTTGACAAATGGTGGTAGCCATGTTTGAATTTTTTTTTGGTTCATTTTAACTTTTCAACTCAGTATAGTTTAGCAAATTATCATTTAACGTTAAATATTTCAACAACGCTTAGAAATTGTAAAAACTTCAATAGACTTATTGAAATAAAAGTTTAATGAGTCCATTATTTCACGAAATGGATTCATCAATTGGCCACCAATATCTAACTTCATTGGATTATTTTCTGTGGGGTTATGTGAAATCATGGGTGTACGTTGATAAACCACAAACAACAGAAGCATTAAAAATAAACATTGAAGGTGTAATTCTTGAAATTGGACCACAATTAGTGAAAGAATGACTAAAAATTGGACTAAATGAATGCATTATGCCAAGCGAAGACTTGGTAGTCATATGAATGAAATTGTGTTCTATTATTAATGCCATAGAATAAAAATAAAAATTAGAATAAATAAATAACTAATTAATAAAACACTTTTTTTATTTCCATTTAAATTTCTGAAGCACTTATTGGAAAACGAATTCGATTTAAAAACCCATTACGATTTTTTTATTATTTTAAATTTTTGTTTTAGAAATATTAACCTGTCATTATTCTGAAAATAATTTTTAGATGAGAAAAAAGTTTAATAAATTATTTGATTAAATCATTTTTTATTTCTTTAATTATCATTTCTTATTTTATTTTCATCTACATATTCAGAAATTCTCATATAATGCAATTTAATGAAAATCTATTTACTATAATAACTTTTAAATAAGATAAAGAAATTTTGAAATTTGTATCAGTGATTGAAAATAATATTCTAACTATTTTCTAATACAAAAATAAATAATAAAACAGACAGGAATTAAATAAAAAAAGTATCTTTTTTTTCTAAAAGTAAACTAAAATATTAATTTTAAACTGGAAATAATTTTAAGTTTTTACAAACAAAACGTGAAAAATTAACGAAAGTTCTTTTCTATCAATACCTTTTATAAAAATTAAATAAATAGATATAAAAGTCCTTTCATAAATTATTAATTTTAACTAATGCTGTATGTACGTAAAGGTCGTAGATATGTTATGTATAAACTGTAAAAATATACAAAATTATTTTATATTTTTTTAATAATATTTTTAAATTAGTGACGTATCAAATATCCATGAATATATTACACCTAGAATTTTCGTATAAAAATAATTACTTTTATTATAAAAAAGTTAAATTACCTTCACATAATGAATATTTAAAATAACTGAAATTTTTCACATATCATTTTAAAAAATATTCTCGTTAGTACTCAATAAATCTATGTTTTGAGATTCAATTAATATTATTCATTTATAAAAGTAGATATATTTATTGTATATTTTATATAAAATTAATTTAATTAAATAAACTGTTTTCTCAACTGTAAAGTTATCGTTATAGTAAACAGTAATCAAATGATGGACAATACAAGTCTATTATAAATTAAATCAAATATTGAAATAAGTGAAAATATAACCCTTATCGGACGTTAGATTTTTGTACTTAACTTTCCGTTAAGTCGGAGATATATTTGAGTGCTTGTTGTAAGAGAAGAGTAATTAAGGTTAATTGACATAAAAAGATAGTTTTGTGCATAAAAATATTTATATTTACACTTTAAATGTCTTCGTCATCTCTATCGATTTCAATCCAATCTTCATCACAATCAGGAACAATTTCTCTGTCCACTTCGTTTTCCTCTTCACTTGAATATTGAATAGGGATCAATTTTTTTCCTTGACTGAAATATAACACTTGTATCACTGTATCCTTCATTACAAGAAATAAAATCACTTGCCGAATATTCAAAATTTTCACATATTTCACTGCAACTATCACTGTTACTTTCCATATTACTATAGTTTTCTTATTCATTTTTGGAGGAATAAAATATTATAATATAAGTAAAATAATTGCTGAAATATGACAGAACGTGTTGTCTGCTATCGAGTAAAAATTAAACTGTAAAAACATACAGTGTGTACATTCAGTAATAAGGACATTGTTACTTGTTCGGTCTTGTCACCTCGCACGTGACATACGACTGATAGAGCAAAGTTGTAATGTCACTTCAGAGGTGACATATGATCGATAAGGGTTAAACATTGAAATATTTTATATAATTTTATTTTTAACGAATTTAAACTTGATCGAATTGAAACAATAAATATATTTTTTATAATTTCGATTTGGTTTTCTTTGGTTTTCTTCTACATTATTTCCATATATAATAAATATTTGCTTTACCATTATCGATATTGAAAATATAATTAAGTTGCGATTTAGAAAAAAATGATTAAAAATTTACACATGCGTGAAGACATTTCAGTGGATACGAAACGAAATAGGAGCATGTCGCCCTTCAACAGAATTTTAATATTCACGAGCGTGAGCGTTGTAATATTTCTTTACGTCAGAGACGTTCTGTTGTTATAACCAAACACCATTTGTATACTAGAATCTTTGATAGATTGGTGGTTCGATCATCTGTTGTATTCGTCAATATTGTAATATATATATATATATATATAAATGAATGTATGTGTGTGTGACCTTTTTATACATTTTTAAAAGATATAACTCATATCTACAGTTTTAATATTTCATTCATTTTAGATAGCATATATTTTCGATTCCATATTCGTGTTTTATGCTATTCAGTCCTGAATTATTGAGTAATACTTCTTTCCACAGATTTTTATCATTATATATAAATACACATACATATGAATATATATATATAACTTTGAAATAAATTTATACAAATATTTAATAAAATAAAAAAAAATATTAAAAATGCTTTTTTTGTTTAACTTACACTTAACTAAATTGAAGTTTAAAAAAATAAATTTTAATTTAAATTCATATCAAAAACACAGAGAACTTTTTGATAAATATCTGATATCATACCACAATATTAAAATAAATAAATATTTGATTGAAATTCGAAATTTGTACATAATGTAATGTAAACAATGGTTATTATGGAAATGTCAGTACATTCTGTACTGTATAAAATAAACACATAATATTGTTTCATGTTAAGGTTAATTACCAGAATATGTTTGCTTAAGACGTTTGTCAAAACTTAGGAACAATGAAATTTTCGAACAATGTTCGAAGAAAATTAATGTAGCCTATATTTTATACATCATTTGATGTTTAAAGAATATTATATTGACACTTTTATGACAGAAATATTTCGATAAATAACATTGACGTGAATTAAGAAAATTCACGTTTCGAGGAAATTGAAAACTCTTGCTTTCCATTAATTTATTACCAATATATATATATATATATATATATATATATATATATAATGAAAAATATATTTAAGAAACTTTATTTAAATATATTTAAAAAAAAATAATTATACAAACATTTTTAATTAACAAATCTGAGAATAAATCAATTATTTCAAAAATACTCAGTTAAAATCTCTTTCTTTTAATTTTCAACAGTTCCAAAACTAGTAAAAATTAAATTAACACAAATCTCTTATTTATTTTTTTTAATAAATATTATTGAAGTTTTTCGTTGACTTTATTTTTTCCATATACGAGGGTGGTCCCAGAAGTACCCGACCCAACAAAGAAAACACAAAATTATAAAAATGATATTTATTTTTCAATTTAATTATTTTTCAATCTATACACTTTTCCCAGCGATGTTCATATTTTCGATACTATTTTTTTATAATATAACTGTCTTGCTCCTGTAAATACCCATTAATGTTTTACATCACTTTATTTATCGTTGATGTATCCACTCCCATGATAAATTTGGGAGAATAAAAAATTTAAATCTAATAGGGTGTATGAAATTAAAACTCAAACTTTAATTCATTAATTTTGGCCATTGCAATAACGGATTTGTGAGCTTTTTTTTGTCTTGAAATTCACAACCCCAGAAATACGGCCGTTTTTGCTTATATTTACTTCGCTCAAACGTTAATAAGTTCGCATAATACTCGCCGTTGATAGTTATTCCTTTTTAAGATAGTCAATGAAAATTATTTATTTAAAAATATAAAACCGACGCCATGACCTTGTGAAACGGTCTCGATTTTTGTTTTATTAAACAGAAACATTGTTTATATTGTTCTTTTTTTGTAACAAATGGACGCAAATTTCATCCATGGTTATCAAACGGCGCAAAAATGACCCTATGTTGCTACATACAAACACTCAATTGAACACATATTCTGTTTTTGCTCGAGTGTGAGCAAACATTCACCCATCTTCAGAGAGCTTTCACAGTCCAAATTTTCGAAAATTCGTCATGTTGTATTTTAAATGAATAATTGATTTTTCGTTCTCTTAATTCGACGATCATCCATTAAATTTGTGGATTTTAACCAAACATTTCTGAGTCGTGCCATTTGGTCGAACTGCGATTTTCGTCTTCAGTTGCATCTCATAATGGTTTAAATGTAATCTAAAACAATATTTTACTGTTGTTAAGTCGGTATTGGATATAAAGAGTAGAATCCAGATCAAAGCTTTTATATTGGTTGGGCTGTTCCTTTAAATAAAAAAATTTATCACGTAACATTGTTAATTTTTTCCATTTTTATCAAATTCATAAAATATTCACTAAAATGGAGGCCAAAAATGAAATATAAACAACGTGATTTCCTCAAATTTGAAACATATTTTTCATAGATTAATTTTGATAATAATGATAGTGATATTTTTGACTTTTGCAACATTCCCATCTCTAGGTCAGGCACATGTTTTGGGACTAGTACCATAGTCTGAAAAATTATTAATTATTTGATAAAATTAATATAAATCATAAAATTAATGTGACTTATTTAAAATTAAAATCGCCTATATTTTAAACTATTTTTTTTATTTTTATACACCCTATTGTATTAATACTTTTCTGTTTTAAAGCTACTTTATTTATGTGATGTATCCATCCACTTGATAAATTTAGAATAAAAAAATTTAAACCTCTTGATAAATTAAAACTCATTTATATTAATGTTGTTTAAAACTCGAAATTATTTTTTATAAAACAAATAATATTTATTTAAAAATATATAAGTCATCTAAATGTGACCTCTATTTTTGTTTTATTAAACAGAAACATGTGTATATTTTTTTTTTATTTTTTAACAAAACGCAAATCTAGGCGTCACATTTGGATGACCCTATATTACTACATACAAATAATATTTAAATAAAGTAAATTTTAAAATAAATATTTAAGAAAATATTAGTTAACTTCAAAACTTTAAATACTGAATGAAAAAGTTAAATTATATTTTACAAATACAAATTTTTAATAATATTATTACAAGCTACCTTTTTAATTTAATTTATATTTCAGATACATCGAATCTGAACTGTTCTTTACAAATTATAACTTTATACTGTCAGTAATGATATTAATAAATCATTGTCGTTCAAAATATATAGAGCTAGATTGTATTAGTATCTCAATTGAATACATTACTGTTTATGTACTGTAATATTTTTTAAGTTGTTTATAAATTGATTTGAAAATTATTCTTTATATATATATATATATATATATATAAAGTTCAGAAAAGAGATTAGTTTGACTGATTACATTTTCTGATTGAAACAAATAGCGTGTTGAGAACGGACATTATCAAATAATTTTAAATGGAATTTGTCGGCAACGTAAATACAGATTAATATTCTGAATGGCGCTTCAATTTTTCATCATACAGGCTGATAAATGTACAAGTTTAACTTAAACCTTATTATTTACCGAATCACTTGTTTCATTATATTAAAGTATCTTTTGATTCACTAAAAATAAATAATATCGATAAAACGTTCTATATGTTTCTCATATTATTTTTTTTTACAAAAAAATAATTGAAAATATATAAATACATTTTTTTGTAAAAAAAATATTTTACAAAAAAAAATATTAATGTACGACATATGAAGTATATATAGGGTCATCCAAATGTAACGCCTAGATTTGTGTTTTATTAAAAAGAAATTATACACATGTTTCTTTTTTAAAAAAACACAAATCTAGGCGTCACATTTTGATGACCCTATAAATATATATATATATATATATATATACAGCTATCCCTCAATTTACGCGGGACTTTTTTTACGCGGCAAATTGTATTTCTATTTACGCGGGACTTTTTTTACGTGGTATTGATTTACGCCACACTTTTTATACACGGTCATTTCCTCTATTTTATTTCAAAACCAAAAGATGTTTCTTAATAAATAATTAATTTGTTACTTAAATTAATATTTTTCAAGTTCATATATTTGCATATGAATTATATATATATATATATATATATATATATATATATATATATTTCACCCGTCCCTCAATTTACGCGGAACTTTTTTTAAGCGGTATTGATTTGCGCGGCACATTTTATACGCGGTCAAATAGATTTCATTTTATATAATTTTTCATGGAATTTATTATATATCAAAGTGACGCAAATTCTTACTTGAACGTGTAAAAGCAGGATATAAATATATAAAAGGTTGATTATTTTGAATTATAGTGGTGATAGTGACACCGAATAAAATTTATCTACTTTTTTTTCTAAAACGACATTATTTTTTTGTTAAGCTTTGTGAAATAAATATGTGTTTCCATAACTTTACTAGTTTTTATTTCCAATATTTTCTTCTATTGTACTGACAGACTCAATTTACGCGATTTTCATTCGTGTAAAACAAATCCACGTGGAACAGATAGTCCGTGTAAATTGAGGGACGGGTGTATATATAAATAATCAGTATCATAATAATAAGTCTATCAAAACAATCTGAATACAATCACACATATTCACACACACACACACACACACACACACACACACATATATATAAATATATATATATATATATATATATATATATATATATATATATATATATATATATATCTGTATATAAAGTATTCTGCAGATCTATAATTTCAGTGTTCATAAAATCGTTTCTGCAGTGTTTAATAAAAAGAACAGCACGTGTTTTTTATTGTATTGCTCATAGTTCCGCCCACAAAAAGTAAAAACGTTTATTGTAGCTCCGTTTGGCTCGGTGTGCGTCACAAGTGGAAATAAATCTTCAGGAGGAGTATATATTTTTTTGATAGTGACGACACGAACAAATAAAAATGACACGAAAAGATACAATATTTCATCATTTCTGTATGGTATTCAATCATGAAAATAACAGCAGAAAAATAATATTAATAATAAATGTCAATTGTTAAATACGACTAAAAATGAAAGATTAGGTAGAAAATCTAACCTTAATTATATTTGTCTTTCATTCCACAGTTAATTATCTATTTTGTAGATTTATTTATTTTTTAATAAGAAAATATTTTCATTTTCTATAAAAGAAACTTAGAATTCTTAGAAATCTCCACATTTATATTATTAATTATTCTCAGAAACATTTTCAATTATTATTAAGAGAACTTTATTTTTTTTCTCTATATATTTATATACATACATACATATTATTCATATATTTATATATAAAAAACAGAATTCGAGACAAGTAACTAATATTAATATTACCATTTTTTTTATTACAATATTTTTTTGCATCAAATATTTATACGGAATACATTCGAGAACTTTGACCTATAGTGGGTGAATGCTCCAAAATTTTCCTGGCCTGTCACTTTACATTCTCTCGATGTCTCTTTTTTTGACAATACGCGCTTGTCTCGTAACCATAAAGTAAAGTAGATGAAGCCATCATTGTACGGAACAGCATTTTTCAATTTCAATGAATTGTATGAACAGTATGACAGTGTTTGTTATAAGATATATATATATATATATATATATATATATATATATATATATATATATATATATATATATATTAAAGAGACAAACATTTTTTTACAAAAAATTCAACTATGTTAAGTATATGTTTAAATCGATACAATTTAATATTACAATTGATAAATACAGAATTTATTTATTCAATCATCTGATTTAAAATTAGATAATCCAGTGTTGAATAAATTTAATTTAAAATGATGAGTGACAAATAAAAAATAACTAATTATGGTAGGAAAATATTTTTTATGAAAACAGACTAATTGATGGATTACATCAAGACTTATTTTCAAATAGGGATATTTTTATACAACTGAAAATATATTTAAATATATTTTATATATTCTTTTTGATTAGAGAAATTGATATATATTATAAAAAAAATTTTTTTTTCAAAAAAGTGTTCGATCAAAGACTAACATTTTCTACTTTTTACTTTGTACTTTTGTTCTATTTTACTAAATATTACATTATTTCATTGAAATAACAATTATTGTACATATCCTAACAAATACAGTTGTGAAATTAGTTTGTAATTTTAAAAAAATACTTTTAATCTACAAATAATATATTTTTGGCTTTATTAATAAAATACTCGATAATGTGTTTCAAATTTATTTTAAAATACT
This sequence comes from Neoneuromus ignobilis, assembly GCA_029203775.1. Classification (NCBI taxonomy): domain Eukaryota; kingdom Metazoa; phylum Arthropoda; class Insecta; order Megaloptera; family Corydalidae; genus Neoneuromus; species Neoneuromus ignobilis. Next base: position 9,069,544 of record CP092095.1, on the reverse strand, counting down.
AAATGATAGAAGTATGTAGCTTTTTAATAAAGTCTGGTTTTCGTATTTAGTTTGTTGCATTAAAAATAAAAAATATATATCTACATCCATCTACATTTCTATCAATTTATACATTTATATAAATACATATACGCGTGAAAATGTAAATAATTCATAGAAAGACGAATCTACGGTGAAATATTCAAATTAGTTTACTTTTATTACACCGCAAAGTCTCGTTCTTGGATCCTCGGAATCGATCGACAGAATTTTTTAAAAATATCACTTTCACTATATGATACTTAACCTTCATCATTCATTCGTTCCAACTCATTCGAACATCTCTCTAGGTACACTTTTATAAAGTTCGCCTCTGTGGATAAGTCCAGGGATCTGTATAAGCTTCAACACCGCTACGAATAAGTTTTACATATATTTATTGAGTGGTAATGCTTCAAATTTCATGCAAGTACATTAACTAAATTATATATATATATATATATATATATATATATATATATAAAGAGAGAACAGATATATATATATATATATATATATATATATATATACATTGAAATATATATATATATATATAAGAGAGAGAGAGATGTGTGTGTTTATGCTAATTTAAAAATATAAAAGAATTTTTAATATTTTTAAAAACATATTTATATAAATAAATAGATGTTTATAATCTTCTATAAACATTAATATATTCAGTAAATTGTAAAGATAAAAAATAATTTTATACAAATCAAAAAGAATTATTTATCAAAATAATATTATATATATATATATATATATATATATATATATATATATATATATATACATATTAAAGACAAATATTTTTTAGACATTTAAAAATTGATCATTGAAAACCTAACACAAGATACCTAAAAAAAATTTAGAATGATTGATAATATTTTAATTTTTTTTTATTAAATACTTGTAAATTTATTTTAGTACTATTTATAGAAATTAAATAATTTAACAAGTATTTAAGTTATTTTATAAAGATTACACACATGAATTATTTTATAGCATTTATTTACTTAAATTTTCTAATAACAAGAAAAAATTTAAAAAATATTTGAAGAAAAATTATTTACTACAGTATTTATAATTATTTGAGTATTTAGCACATATTTTTTGTTGTTGTTTGGCAATACAATTATTTCAGTATCTTACACAATAAAAAAATGTATGTGCATGCATATAATAATTATTATCTGTTTTAAAATTTTATTAAAAAATTTACACACAAGCATATATATATATATATATATATATATATATATATATAAAGAGAGAAAGAGATGTGTGTGTGTTTATACTAATTTAAAAAATAGAAATCAATTTTTAAAAACATATTTATATAAATAAATAGATGTTTATAATCTTCTATAAACATTAATATATTCAGTGAATTGTAAAGATAAAAAATAATTTTGTATAAGTCAAAAAGAATTATTTATCAAGATAATATTATATATATATATATATATATATACATATATTAGGTTGGCAAATATCTCCCTTCCGCCTTCTGGTCTTTTGAATTTCGCAGCTATGTACAAAAAAAAAAAAAAAAAAAAGCGGAAGGGAGATAATTGACAACATAATATATATATATACATATTAAAGACAAATATTTTTTAGACATTTAAAAATTGATCATTGAAAACCTACCACAAGATACCTAAAAAAAAAGAATATGTGTACTCATGTACACATGCCAGAAGTGAAACTTCTTATCAATAAAGTAATCAAAAGGTACATGGACAAGCGTATGCCTAAAACTCGTAGATGAACAAATTCTTCAGAATAAAGCAAGTAACAAAATGCAGAAATTAGTAGGAAAGAAGCGGTAAATACACGGGATAAAAATTTAAGTAGAAAATTCAATTTTTAATTAAATTAAATTTTACAATTATTTCGTATGCGAACAATTCTCGATGATGATCTTTCGCACTGTAGTAATAGTATGTCGTCGAGACGTTGTCCACAATGTATTAAGTAAGATTAACAATTATTAAAACTTTTATAAAATTATGAATTATGAAAATTTATTCGTTTTCGTTTGGAATTTCTTCGATTTCCATTGCTCCCTCCGATGGTGACAGTAGGTATAAACGATACAATTAGTTTTTGATAAGTAAAATTTTTGCGCAATAGACTTTACCATCTTAAAGCTTGTAAAACATTTTTTTAATTACTATTATATTACAGTTGTATAATATATAGTATACAATTAGATCAATGTTTTAAAAATTAAACAATTAAAGGAAATACTCACAAATAATATCTACCTGCAATAAATAGCATCATCTATTTAGATACTATTTATAGATAATTGATAATTTTATATAAAATTCAATAAATAAAATGACACCTGAGAACAAAGAATTCATAGTTATATAGAATTGTTAAAATAAAACAATAGATAACATCAAAACTGTAATAGGTTTCGATAATTTTTAAATACCATGTGTTTTAATTGTATTTCTTTTATTTGATTTAGATCAAATGTATATACATAACGTTATAAAATACTATATATGTTTTGTATACATGTACATAACCTCATTTTCAATTTGATAAATTTTTAAATACCACATGGATGTAATTTAGTATTATTTAGCTTATTATTATAATATGAGATTAATTAATATACTTACCAAAAATATCAATGTAATTACATTAAATAACACTCTTATTTAAACACAATTCAAGATTCATCGTAAGCAGGCTCTATACTATACTTAGCGTACGCTGCTTATCAAACCGACGCGCATACGGCTTCATACGTCTTTCTCTGTCTATAAGCATCTTATGGAAATTCAAATAAAATTTATTGATCTAAAGTATATATATATATATATATATATATATATATATATATATATATATACATACATAAATTTTACAGTAAATGAATAATAAGTCGATGTTCTGTTATCTGTTAGACATTTTACCAGTATCCAGTGAAGGTAGGTGTTTATATTTTGATATAACCAAGAAAACATTTTTAACACAATAATCGATAGCTTTCTAAAAAAACGCGACAAGAGAAGTTCCACTTCAAAAATTTAGAATGATTGATAATATTTTAATTTTTTTTTATTAAATACTTGTAAATTTATTTTAGTACTATTTATAGAAATTAAATAATTTAACAAGTATTTAAGTTACAGGAGTTATTTTATAAAGTTTATTTACTTAAATTTTCTAATAACAAGAAAAAATTTAAAAAATATTTGAAGGAAAGTTATTTACTACAAAATTTTTAATTATTTGAATATTTAGCACATTTTTTTTTTTGGTTGTTTGGCAATGCAATTATTTCAGTATCTTACACAATAAAAAAATGTATGTGCATGCATATAATAATTATTATCTGTTTAAAATTTTATTAAAAAAAAGTACACACAAGCACACACACACACACACACACACACACACACACACACACACACACACATATATATATATATATATATATATATATATATGCGTTTTAATATGCTATTAAATTTGACTGATATTATATTATCTGTGGCCATTAGTGCTTTGTGCCAAATTTCATCAAATTCACACAATATCAGTGAAAGCAGTCTGTCAATAATAGCAGTTTGCAATGTAAGCAATCACTGGTTTAAAATTTTTAAATAGCTTATAAACAGAATATGTGAGATGTTTGATTAATAGTAAATGAATAAATATTTATTAGCATTTCTTCTAGAAAATTACCTTTTAGTCTTTTAATGTTTTTAAGAAAAAAATGTGTCATTTTTAATCAAAATAGTAATTGTATACTATTTTGTGCTTAATTAAAATATATTTTTTTAAAAAACAATAAGTGTTATTAAATGATTTTAAAATCATTATATATATATATATATATATATATATATATATAAATATTCGAACAAAAATTGAATTGTAGTGTTATTTTATTTAAATGAGTAGATATTTTTTTAATAAAAAATATTGTATTTCAATATAGTAATTAGAAAAGGGCTTTATTATAATTGATATAATAAATGTGAATATTGTAGATTAATATAATTTATAAAAATAAACAAACATCTCAAGTACTAGAAATATATAGGGTTATCCAAATGTGACGCCTAGATTTGTGTTCTATTAAAAAGAAACATGTGTATTGTTTCTTTTCAATAAAACATAAATCTAGGCGTCACATTTGGATGACCTTATACGAGGTCGTTTTATAAGTATGGTAAAAAAGTAAGAAAAACTAAATTGAAAAATTTAATTTAATTAAACAAAAAATAAATTTACCATACTTACAAAACGACCCTCGTATGTATATATTAGGGGTATTCATTAGTAATATCTTTTTTAAAATTTTAAAAACATTTCCATCTACTTATTAGATAAAATAAAATGTTGTACATAACAAAAAACGACATTACTTATGGGTACACTAATATATGATAAAAATAGTAATTTTATTGATCATTATTTTGATAGGAATTTTTTAAATTAAATTTACATCTAATTAAACTCAATGACTCAATTTACATGAGAGCTTTTTGATAATATTATCTGTATAAAATATAATATAAATTATCACTGCACAAAAACTAGGTGTTAAATATATAAATATATCATATTTTATATTAAATCCGGATTTACTGAAAGTTCAATTCATTCAATATTTGTTACAGGGCATTAATCCTGTCAAATACATGTTGTTCATTTGTATAAATGATTTTAGAATATCATAAACACATTTAATTTTTAATATATCGAATATAAAAAAATATTTTGTTAGTCGCTAGAGACTTATTTTATGATATTTTATAAATTA
>CP092095.1:9022228-9059728 GCA_029203775.1 Neoneuromus ignobilis | reverse complement strand
GATATTCATCAAAAGAAGGTTTTGCTGAGTGTTTGGTGGGATTTCAAAGGTATTGTTTGTTTTGGTCTGCTACCAAGGAACCAAACCATCAATTCGGATGTCTACTGTCGCCAGCTAATGGAATTGGACAAAGAAATTAGGGAAAAGCGGCCAGAACTGGCAAATCGTAAAGGCGTCATCTTCCATCACGATAACGCCAGACAACACACATCTTTGGTCACTCGCCAAAAATTATTGGCGTTAGGCTGGGAAGTGATACCTCATCCACCGTATAGCCCTGACCTTGCACCATCGGATTATCATTTATTCCGTTCACTTCAAAACCATTTGAATGGAAAAACATTCGATTCCAATGAGGCTGTCAAAAATGAGTTGGTTCAGTTTTTTTCCTCTAAAAACCAAACTTTCTACGAAAGCGGAATTATGAAGTTGACTGAAAGATGCCAAAAGGTCATCGAACAAAACGGTCAATATATAATTGATTAATGTTTGCTATTTATATTAATAAAATTGCTTTGAAAATCATAATAAAAAACGCAATGACTTTTATGCCAACCCAATATATATAAATGGAAATAAAACAAAAAGTATTTAATTAATTAGTAATTTATTTATTTTTATTTTTAAATATATTCTATGGCATTAATGACGGAATACAATTTTACTTATATGATCACCATGATTTCACTTAGTCCAATTTTTAGTCACTGTTTTGCATAATTGTGGTCCAATTTCATGAATTATACGTTCAATATTTGTTTTTAATACTTCTGTTGTTTGTGGTTTATCAGCATAAACCAATGATTTCACATAACCCCACAGAAAATAATCCAATGTACTTAAATCACATGATTTTGGTAGCCTCGTGTAATAATGGACTTATTAAACTTTTGTTTCAATAAGTCTATTAAAGTTTCATCATAATTTACCAATCTATACTGAGTTGAAATGTCAAAATTAGCTTAAAACAAATTCAAACATAGCTGCCACCAGCTATCAAAATTCGGACATTCTAATTGAAAAACTTTAATTATAAAATGTTTTTTAAGCGTGATAGAACTTAAATTGAATCCCTATCGAAAGTTCTATCTAACCTGAAAAACACTTTTTTATATACATGTGTATATATATGTATATTTGAAGATATAATAAAGATGTTTTTTTAGGTTAGATAGAATTTTTGATAGGGATTTAATTTAAATTATACCACGCTTAAAACTCTCTCTCTCTATATATATATTACGTTAATAATACAATAGCTCTAAGGATTTATTATTTAATTAATTACTTTTTCAATAAATAAAATTAAATAATTCATAATAAAATATGAAACTTGTTACCATGAGATTAATTCCTCTCACGAAACTTCAAATCTGAATCATTTGATAACACTTTACGAATTCGATAAAATTGACTTTTACTACGAACTGGAACAAACAATGTTCCAAAAGAAAACAGAACGTGCGTGGTAATTTCGTTTCAATGAACCGAAACCAAATATCTTACTTTAACGTGTTTACATTGTATTCTGTAAATACCATATATACCATGTGTGTGGAATTGTAAACTATCTCCTACGAGATCATGTAGCTAGACAGAGTTAAGTAACAACATCCGCAAATGTTAGACCGGCTAAATCACAACTATATTCTCTGCTGATGTGAACTATAACATTATTTGTTTATCTAATATTGTTGTGTTTCTGGGCAAAGAACACAAGAAATCGGTAACTGCGTTTCATATGGTGCTAATAAGAGAAAATTTGTAATATATATATATATATAAAGAGAGAGAGAGAGAGAGAGAAATTTTCTTATATGAAAATATTTATCTTCTTATTTTTCCTTTTTTTACATGAAACAGACTTATGATTAAAAATAAAATTTGGTATAAATAAAATTAAATAATTAATATGAATAAAACATATTATTATTATATATAATATAATTAATAAGAAGATTTAAAATTACATCAAAAAGAAATTTTAACTTAAAGCAACTTTTAAGCTGGGTTGGTTGTAAAATTAGAATGTAACAGATTTCTTTTTATTTCTTTTATAAATATATATTTTTTTATATTTAGAATTTTATATAAAGTAAAAATAATCTTAAAAATGAATAAATATTTATGAAGTTTTTATTAAAAATTTAATAAACAATTAAAAATTTATAAATGTACAAAATGATTTCAAGTGAAAGCTAGCAGAATATTTTTTTAAATCTTATTTGATATTAATGGAAGAAAATGAAAAAGAATTTCTAAAGATAATTTGTTTTATAAAAATCTCTTCACATTGGATTTCGTAATATTTTTAAATTAATGTTTTTTTTATTAAAAATTTCAATTACAAAAGGAATTACTTTATTTCAAATAATTAATATATTATGAAATCATTCTTTCTAATTTATATATATATATATATATATATATATATATATATATATGTATGTATGTATGTATGTATGTATGTATTCATTTATGAATATATGAATGTTAACATATTTACTGAGAAAAATCACCATTCCTAATATCAATAAATTCCGTAACGTGTCAAAATGAAAGCATTGGTTTTTGCGTCGAGGGAAAAGCTTTGTCCTGTTAGTTTTAAAATATGCAAATTCCCCCGTGTCGCTGTTTTTACAATTTTAGGGATCGACCGCTCGAGACTATAAAAATGTTTAAAACCCAATAGAAACTTTTGTTGATTATTGAACAAATATTTTTCGACTTTTTGATTTATACCATTTAGGGGTGTTTATTTGATTGTTGTTTTTCAGAAATAACGTTTTGTAATTTTTATTACTAATTGTATGTTCGGTAGTAAATTTTGTTTTGTTTTTTATTAAATTATTGTTACAATCAAAAAACATTAATCAGTAAGTTAATAAATTTATTTTTTAATATCTGTAGAAAATTTTCGATTGAAAACCATACAAGTCCAATTTCTAGAAGTGAAGTTATTAAATATTATTTTGGTTAAAATTATAACTCAAGAACAACACAACGAAAATAAATATATCACAAATAGTTTTACTACGAACCTTGATATGTTATTTGATATATTTTTATTGACACTTGTGTATGTGTTTTAAAATACTAGTACGAAATGTGACTAGGTAAAGAATAACAAACTCATTTTTCAATATCTGAAGAAGGTCGCGTGAACGTGGATCTTGGAAACTTTTTCAAGTCAGTACGGTTTCACGATTGCGAACAAGTTTTGGCTGCGGAAATCTATCGAACAACTCGGTATATATCAGTTTCTCACCTTATTGGTGAATAGCACTGTATACACGTTCGTACGTACCGGCCTTTTGACATTGTTCGAATTTTAGTATTGTATGAAGTTTTTAACAAAAAATCCAAGAAAGTTCACAAACAATCAAGTCATATTTTTATATACTTTCATATATATATATATATATATACAGGCTCGCCCCTTCCATATGTGCAATGTATGCAATGAACATGGGCGGCCGAACTTTAATGGCAGCCGAGTTTTAGGGGCGGCCGATTCCAAGAGAAGCACATACTATCATTGTATTTTTAACACATTTCTTTGAAAATTTCAATTATCCTTTCCCTTAAAATTAATAAATATCATTTAATAGTCTGTCATGGAAAAAGTGCAATTTGGGAATAGGGGCGGCCAAAATATTTTTGCACACGGGCGGCCGATCCCCTTGGGGCGGGCCTATATATACGAGGGCTGTTTGATAAGTCCGTGTAAAAATAAAAACTGCTTCATTTTTTTGAATAAATCGTTTTTATTTTTCAACATAGTCTTCTTTTAGGCTTATACACTTCATCCAACGCTGCTCTAGTTTGTTGATCCCTTTCGAATAATAGGATTTGTCCAAGTCTGTAAAATAGTCATTCGTTCCTGCAATCACCTCCTCGTTCGAATAAAATCTTTTTCCCGCGAGCCATTTCTTCATATTAGGGAACAAATAATAGTCCGATGGAGCCAAGTCTGGAGAATAGGGGGGATGTGAAACGATTTGGAACCCTATTTCCATTAGTTTTGCGGCTACAACTGCTGAGGTGTGAGCTGATGCGTTGTCGTGATGAAGGAGGACTTTTTTGTGGGCTAATCGGGGACGTTTTTCTTGCAACTCGGTTTTCAAACGATCCAATAACAATGAATAACATGCAGCTGTAATGGTTTTACCTTTTTCCAAATAGTCGATAAAGATTATTCCTCGCGAATCCCAAAAGACAGTCGCCATAACCTTCCCGGCCGAAGGAATTGTCTTCGCCTTTTTCGGAGCAGATTCCCCCTTGATAACCCATTGTTTAGACTGCTCTTTGGTCTCAGGAGTGTAGTGATGTATCCATGTTTCATCTACAGTGATGAAACGACGCTTAAAGTCCTGCGGATTTCGCTGAAACAGCTGCAGACCGTTCTTGCAACACTTCACACGACCTCGTTTTTGGTCGATCGTGAGTAATCGCGGCACCCACCTGGCGGATAGCTTTTTCATGTCCAAATGTTGGTGCAAAATATTATGTACCCGTTCACACGAGATGCCTACAGCACTAGTAATCTCACACACTTTCACTCTTCGTTCATCCATCACCATATCATGGATTTTATCAATGATTTCTGGAGTGGTGACCTCAACAGAGCGTCCAGAACGTTCAGCGTCTCTTGTGCTCATATGGCCACTCCGAAAATTTTGAAACCACTTATAAACCGCACTAATCGAAGGTGCAGAGTCACCATAATGTTTATCAAGCTTCTGTTTAGTCTCCTGAGGCGTTTTGCCTTTAATGAAGTAGTGTTTAATCAACACGCGAAATTCTTTTTCGTCCATTATTTGACAATCACTCGATTTCCTTGATTCCAACGATTGTCAAACACAAAAGAATAGACCGATATGGCTGAAACTTGATGTGTGTTCTTCCAAGAGGTGCTACTAATTAAAAATAACCTCGATATGCACCAGTGGTGCCATCTTTCGGAAATTACACGGACTTATCAAACGGTCCTCGTATATATATATATATATATGTTAAAACCAAGTACTAGAGAATTTTGGCCGGCAGTGGTCGCCCCCGCGTGGGCTACTTGGAGCTTTATCGGTCAATCGAAAGCATCAATCCCACAGAGGACAATAGAAACGCTCCATCATGTGATAATCTCTCTTCCGCGCAACGAACCAGGTGTATGAGCAACGTGAATCCGAAACTTCCCCCGGAAAAGTTGGCACTCAAGTACTGGCGGCCAACGTAGGCCTCAGACGCATATTATAAACTAGAGAATGGTAATATTAAATGAGATTTTCGCCCAGCAATGAACTTTTATTTTGATATTATACATTATTTAATATGATTATATTAATAATGTATAATTGTTAAAATAAATATGGTTTTAAAAATGAAAATGAGATATTCATTATTTTCTTGTTCAAGACTTTAATTTAGGTTTTAAAATTTTATAATATAAAGGTGTACAAATTTGAGGTTAGGAAATAATTTATTGTTAAAATACAGTTTTTGGAAGAAAAATTCAAGTTTCTTACTAACAATATAAATCATAGGAATTATGAATTGAATACAATGCCAGCCAAATAGTCTTCTCTACTATGTCGGCAGACGTCACTCTTTTGTAGAAATTTTTAAGCACAGTTTGTAATAAATGGGGCTGTATTTTAGTTATAGCTAAACGAATTTCATCTTTTAGTTCTTAAATCGTTGCTGATTTGTTGGCATAAATATTATCTTTCAAATAACCCCATAAGAAGAAGTCTAACGGTATTAAATTACAAGATCTAGGCATCCAATTAACATCACTATTACGAAAAATAAAACGTCTAATGGGGGTATTTACACTAGTCAACATGCATACAATATTCACGCCCATTACCTCTCATCTCACACCCTCTTACCATCGAACACCCTACCTAAAAACAGTAGTTTTCTGGAAAGAGAGTGTGAGACGAGCGGTAATGGACCGTGAATTCTGTATGCATGTTGACTAGTGTGAAAAGGCTCATTGAATGTGGTTGTGAGTAGATCGATTGCTGCACAAGTTGTATGGCTTGTGGCACCATCCTGTTGATATCAATATCTTCAAATTCCAGTCACAAAAAATCTTTTATCATGCTTTGGTAACGCATCGAATTAACTGTAATACAAACACCTTACTCATTTTCAAAGAACCAATGATTCTTCCAGCTCATAAACCACACTAAACAGTGACTTTTTGAGGATGTTATTGTTGTCCAACAATGGATTTTAGATTTTTATTTCCCCATATGCCACAATTTTGTTTGTTTACATAACCATTTAATTGAAAATACGATTCATCACTGAAGATGATTTTGGTCAAAAATTCAGCATTTTATACTTTTTTTCTTGGTACCAATTAACAAATGATGATCAGCTGGCTTCAGTTCTTGTGTTAGCTGGACTTTATATGCATGAAGATGTAAATACTTTCATAAAATATTATACAGAGTATTTCTTGTGATGTTTAATTGCTGTAAACCTCGACGAACCAATGTTTGAAGATCTTCTTCAACACTTTCATGTATAGCAGCGATATTTTCAGCTGAAAGACCACTACGAGCATATGTTTTTGGTCTGTGATCTTCAACAGTACCAAATTGTTTAAATTTCGCAATTAGGTTATAAATTATAGACTCCAAAGGGACTTGATTTCGAAGAAAAGATGCACGAATTTTGCGTATTAACGATGTGAAATTTTCACCATTTTTATAGTGAATTTTTACTATTCAAATGCGTTGTTCAATCATATATTTTTTTATCCACTAAAATTTCTTAAGTTTTTAATAAATAAATGTTAAATAATAACAGTTTACTATTTGACATTTCTTCAAATAATAGCCAACTTACTTCCTAACCTGAAATTTGGACATTTATATAAAATTCAATTTTCTTATAGTTAAAATATAAGAAAATCAAGACTATAATAAAACTCTAAACGACACTACCGTCAGCAAACAACGTAGTAATAAAAATATTTCATGATCGACCGCTAGATAATTCGCATGTCATCTTCGCAGTGATGTTTTTCCTTCGATATTCGATTGGTAGTATCCAATCTCGGCAACATTTTGCGCGCGTTTAAAACATAATCGATTGGTCTCGTCGCACGTCATCCGTTGTCCGTGGCTTTGAAACGTGTTGCTGTGAGCTATACTCGTAGCTCCAGTTGAACCGCGACACGTACATTGTACACATCACGTAAACGAAACTCGTAGAATTCACTGAATTGTATGTGAGCTAGTATCATCACCGAGTACAAAGAGTAAGTTGTTGTACGACCGTCGTCGTAAACACTCTAAGTACCTGCGACATTTCAACATACCGCCGTCTTCAGCTGAAGAAATTACAACTGTGTGCAGATCTTCGAAAAGTTCAAGTACGTCTCGATGTGTCTCGTTCTTTGGTTTGTTACATTGTTATTGTTTTTCGGTAGTGCGTTGTTGTACAAGAGGCGATAAGTTATTTCGGTTATTTGTCTTTTGTCGTGTTGACGAATAATTCGTTCTGACAAGGATTTAATTTATTTCGTTGTTTGTGTTTTATATTCAATTTAACAGGATTAATTCGTTTAACTTGAATTTATAATAGACATAATGTTATTCAAAACGTAACGAACGAACGACGTAAACACTGTATTTTTTATTTTTGTTTAATCTTTATGTACATATTTTTTAATTTAATTATTCTATATTACATATTTTTTTAATGACGTAATTTCAGTTCGCGAAAGTTTAATTTGAAATGATTTAAAGGCGTTTATTTCAAGAATTTAACAGAATATTATGAATATTAAATATATTTTATTTATAATGACTTTTTATATTTTTTTTATTGTTTTATATAGATATATATGAACAAAAAAAATTCAAAATTGTTTATTCATAATTTCATTTTAATAGAAAATTTAATCAATTTATGAATCAATTTTTCAATTTATGAACAATTTGATATTTTACAAATTTCAACAATTGTATTGTTGTTAATAGTAAATTAAGCATTTGTACATTTTTTATTTTTATTAATTAATGCAAATATTTAAAATACAAAAACTGCCATTAAATATAAAAAGAAATCAGTATTGCATTATTTTATACAATATACAAAGACAATTTAAAAAATAATAGATTTTTTTATGTTTTTTATATAAGGTCATCCAAATGTGACGCATAGATTTGTGTTTTATTAGAAAAAACATGTGTATAAATTCTTTTGTATCTATATTTCTATTTATTTTCATATTTTAAAAAAATCAATTTGCTCCATAAATATTTTTTCTAATTTAAAAAAAAATTCCATACACATTTCTTCAATCGTTATATATATATATATATATATATATATATATATATATGTATGTATATATATATATGTATATATATATATATATATATATATATATATATAAAAGATATATTTTTAAATTAGATAGAACTTTCGATAAGGATTCAATTTAAAGTTCATCACGCTTAAAAAAACAGCCTGTATTTTATTAATACAAGTTTTTTAAAATATATACGAGGTCGTTTGATAAATATGGTAAAAAAGTAAGAAAAACTAAATTAAAAAAATTAATTAAATTAAATAATTAATAAATTGGCCATACTTATCAAACGACCCTCGTATTAATGAATTATTAAAATCTGATTATTCTTAAAAATTATAATGAAAAAATATTAATTAAAAAAATATATCAATCAGTTTAAATTTTTTAATGATTTATTCAATTCAATTATAACTTAATTTTTAATTTTTCTTCTTACTTTCTCAATGTATTTTATGAAAATTATTTTCATTGAAGGAATTAATGAAATTTTTGATTTTCAAATTTATAATTTTTTTTCTCTCTCTCTCTCTCTCTCTCACACACACACACATATATATATTTAATGGATAGCATCATTAATTTGTTAATAGAAAATTTTATCTGAAATTAAGTATCTAATTTTCCATTCCAGTTTACTTCCGAATGCTTTCACTGAAGAAATCAACTATTCTAAGATACAAGAATGTAATTCATTTTAGGCTTGAACGCTTTTATTAAAATTCTATTCGCGTTTAATTTTCTAAATTTCTAATAAAATTAATTATACGTTTTTAATACAACTGTTTATTTTACAAACCAATTGTTAATACAAAATGAATGTTTTTTTTATATTATAAATATTTAAAAAATGATATTGCAAATTTAATTATTATTAAATAAATTTAATATTAAATTTATATCATACACAATTTTATTTTTGTTTGAAAATGAAAACCGTGCATGAGACAAAGATGACTTGTTTATTTACTGGTTGAGTTATACATCCATTGTATTGATTTATTAAGTGTTAAAATGTCGATAGTGGTATATTATTACACTGATATATTTATAAAACGTCACACGCGTCACGAGAATATTTAAGTTTTGGTTCATGGACAATGGACAGTTTTATTTATACGTTCACATAATGTATGCTGTACTTAAAAACATATTTAATATTTTATATATAATATAACACAGAATATTACGGTTTTTATCATTTATTTTATTAGCTATGATTTTTTTCATTTCTAATTAATAACTGTTATTATTTTTACGATTGTTTTCATTATAAAAAAATCATAAATTCTAATAATAGTTTGAAAAATGGTTATGTGATGGAAATAAAGAACATTGTGATTCAATTACATATAATTAGGACTCATTTTTTAAATTATACAATCGAGAATTAATTACTTACAGGAACTATATCTACATCACTGAATTTTAAATGTTTTTTATTGTACTTCTTTATGTATTTAATTAACATTTACCCATATTTGAAATTTAATATTGAGAGACATTTTTATATAACATACTGACAAGAACTAATAATTAAAAATACTTCATTAACAATTACAACAAATTATAAACTTTTTTAAAAAGTTATTAGAATTGATAAAAAAAATGAAAATATTTTTTTCAAACATTAATCTGTTTATATTGAATTAAATATCGATTTTTTTTTGTAAAAAATATGATATTACCGTTACGTAAATAAACAATTTTTGTTAGTAATATAATTATTTCGTCAATAATTATCGCATCATATCACAAACGATTCGTGTTAAACATTGAATTCTCCAATAAAAACAAACCTCGCTACAAAAAGTCGGAAACTGATCTTGATCTAATTATTTTTTTTTCATTTATTTCTTATATCCAGTTTTTTGGTATCGAATTCTGTTCGATATACTATTTCAATAACCTTTATATATCTATATGTCATATATCACAAATATATTTTCCGTAGTTTTTTTTTTATTTCCCAACTTCAAGTTTATATATATATATATATATATATATATATATATATATATATATATATATATATATCTATAAGAATGATAAATAAGTCGGAACTGTAATCTAATTTAAATGAAAAATATTGTATGTATATATATATATTTATATATAATTAATATTATTTAATAATTTCAAATTTGAGTTAAAGGATACATTTTATTTTCGATTATTAAAATTAATAAAGTATTTCTAATATAAAATATTGAAATTGAGCCTTTGTTTATAAATAAAGTAACACCTGACTTTTTCGATTTTGTAAAAATTAATGACTTTTTCGATTTTGTAAAAATTAAATTTAATCTTAATTTATTTGAAGTAGTATTTAAATAAGCAAATATTAAAGAAATTTCAAAAATTCATTAAAAATTAAAATGCTATTTTTAATAATATATCCCTTTAAAGCAAAATTAATTTCTTTTTAAAAGAATAACATTTTTAAAATAATTATTTTTATAACTATTTTTTTAAGAATGATAGAAATTTAAATTGATTTCAATATAAATTTCTATCACACTTAAAAACACTTATATAACTATATATAACTATATATAAATATATATATATATATATATATATATATATATATATATATATATATATCACCTATATAACACTTAATTTTTATTGATTTTTTAAAAATTAAATTTGATATAAATTTATCTGAAGTAGCATTTAAATCAGCAAATATTGAAGAAATATGAAAATTCATTAAAAATTATAATAATATTTCAAATAAAATATGCCTTTTTTAGTAAAATTATTTTTTTTAAAAAAAAATAAAATTTTTATAATAATTATTTCTATAGGTGTTTTTTTAAACGTGATAGAAATTTAAATTGATTTCACTGTAAATTTCTATCACTTAAAAACACCTATATAACTATATATATATATATATATATATATATATATATATATATATATATATATATATATATATATATATATATATATACACATACACACACACAAACAGGTAACCTACCTACAATATGGTTTCGATTTAACACGTTAAGAAAATTGCGAAAACCCTCCTACAACATTAAATAACACGTTTTTTATTATAGAAAATATATCAGAAAATTATAAAATACTAAATAATTATAAAATAATAAGTACTGGCTTCCAGTTTCATATAACACTATTTCACACAACACGGTATTTTCTAGGAACTTATCTAACGTATTATAGAAGGGTTACTTGTATATGCAATTATTTGGATTGTTGAAAGTATTTTAAAAATTATTTTCTAATTTATTAATTTATACTTCTAAATTTTCCCTTCTAAATTTTTCAACCCTTTTTTTATTTAAAAAAAACACTTTTATATTTTTTATCTCTAAGAATAAATAAATGATAAATTTTCAATTAATATAAAAATATTAAAAATTTACAACTTTGAAATTATCAATTTTAAAACAGTTAAAACTGTCCTAAATATTAATGAACATATAATATATTAAAAAAAATCTAGTATTTCATTTTACAAAAATTCATTTACTTTTTATTTTTATTCAAAAAAAACACTTATATTTTTCATCTTTAAGAATAAATAAATGACAAATTTTCAATTAATATAAGAATATTATTAAAAATTTACAACTTTGAAATTATCAATTTTAAAACAGTTAAAACTGTCCTAAATTTTAATGAACATATAGTATATTAAAAAAAATCTAGTATTTCATTTTACAAAAATTTATTTACTTTTTATTTTTATTCAAAAAAACATTTATATTTTTCATCTTTAAGAATAAATAAATGATAAATTTTCAATTAATATAAAAATATTATTAAAAATTTACAACTTTGAAATTATCAATTTTAAAACAGTTAAAATTCTCCTAAATTTTAATGAACATATAGTATATTTAAAAAAAAATCTAGTATTTCATTTTACAAAAATTCATTTACAAATATCTGTTATACATTTCACTGAAATGATATAAAATTCTATACAGGTTTTAATAAAATTTTCAATAGAATTGTAATGTATATATATACTTGTATCCAGAATGTACAACTATTTTCAATTGTAACAACGTTGTACTACTTCAAATTTAATATTTATACCGAAAATGCAATGCTGTCTAGACAAGCTGTGTAGTACAATCACAACGGAAGGAAATTTTCATGTTTTCTGTTTTGCTTTTGGCCCCTTTTTAAAAAATTCATACAACATACAACATATATATATATATATATATATATATATATATATATATATATATATATATATATACGTCTATAAAAATAACAATTTATTTGTCTGCTTCCTTTTAAGAAAACTCAATCGAAATATTGATTAAGAATAGTTTTTAGTAGACAGTACTTTTTTTATTGCACTATACAATTTATGATGTACCAAGTAATATGTATGACTCCATTAATTTTATACGTCAGAACAGATTTCCTTTTTATGTACGAACATTGTTTTTATGTTTTATAAACTTGTGTTTTTATAGCTTCCTTTAGTTATATTTTTTAGATTTGTTATATATTACTTTTTAAACTTTTATTTTGCAGAAAAACTAATTATTAACTTGAAATAAATGTAATCCATAACAAATACATTGAAGTTTTTACTAAATTACTTGAGAGATTGAGTAATAGAACTTTTAATATTATTTAGTTACTTTTTTAACTGGTAATATATTAAAAAAGATACTTGATTCAAAATACATCATTTGAAAATTAACATCTTGCAATATAAAATTAAAATAAAATTCAGAAAATTATTAAAGTAAAAAATAAATAATAAAAAAATGAAAAAAATTAACTATTTAATGCATTAAAAAAATATTAAGTAATATTTTCACTTTTAAATTTTGCTTTAAAAATCTTTTTTTTAATTTAATGCCAATATTACAAATATTCAATTTTTTATTTTAAATAATTTTATTTTAAAATTAAAAAATATGGAAATAATAATAATAAGTTTTAATAAATTGAACATTTTTTTGTATAAAGAAATCATTTATTAATTCTATAAAATTTTTTTCAAATATTAAATTTTTATCTATAATCTCCTTTTTTATTTATACAAATTTAGAGTATAAATTTTACATTTATGCTTCAAAATGATAATATTAAAATCCAAATACATATAACTTACAAAAAAAAGGAACAGTTTAAAACTACAGTGCCAAACCATTTTAAATATTTATTTAAATAATCTTATTTATTTTGAATTCATAACAAAAAGTTTTGTAGTTTGCCAAGTCTGTTTATTTTATTTGTTATATTCAAATACTATTTTCAAATATATGACTATTATTTTCATATTTTCTGAAGCCAATAATAGATATATATATTTTACTTGAAATTTTCTGTTTGAATAGTTTCAGTATTTCATACAATTCTTGCCAAGACTATAAATTATTTGTATTTGGTGCATATAAGCATATATTATTTTCCTTACATATATGCAGATACTATTTCAATGGATTAAAAATGATTTTCTAATTTTATACTTTGATTTTTTTATTCATTATATTCTCAAGTAAAAAATATGAAATAAAATTTTATACTCTATTATTTTTTTAAAAAATAATGTTTAAAAATTACATAGTATGTATTAAAGAGTAAATGAAAAGTCTTTAATATATTTTTAAAAAAAATTAACTAATCAATTTTTATATCGATTGAGAGAAATAATAAAAGTATAAAAATATTTCAAAGTTAATAAAAACCAAATGAAATATTTTATATTCTCTCATTTTTAAATACACTAATATAATCTTATAATACCAACATAAATGTTGATTAGAACTGGATTTAAATTACAAATACCTGATTGAAGTATATTATTTTTTCCAGTTTATATATAATATATATGACATTAAAGTTTAATCCAAATCGATGTACAATTTTATTTTCTTCACTGAAAACCAAGACTGTGCACAATCACCTTAACAAAAAAAATGAATAAGTGAAACTATAAAAACCAAACTTCATAAAATATAAGACCAAAGTTCATAAAGAAAAACCTTTCTCGACATATAAAATTAATGGAATCATACATTCTACTTGTACGTTATAAATTATGTCGCGTAATAAAAAAGTAATATCTGTAATACAACTTTTTCGATATTTCGATTAGTACTTTTAAAAAATATCGTTGAAATGAAAAGTAATTTCGTTCGTGACAATTCGAATATGTAATTGTTTTCAGATTTTTAGTAATGGGTTTATTTTTTTTCTAGAAATGTAATTCATTTGAAATATATATAGATATGTTTTTTTTTTTTTAACACACACACACACACACACACACACACATATATATATATATATATATATCATTGTCTAATTATATTTTTTATTAGAATGCTAATATAAATTGATTTTGTTAAAAAAATAACAGGTTTTTAAAATTGATAAATTGTTCAAAAAAAAACTTCAATACAGTTACATAGTCCCCTGATATATTTCATAGAAATAGCTCTAAATTGTATGTGGGAAATATATTTTCGAACAAATCGAGTATGAGGTGAATACGACAAAATTTTATAGCTCAACTGTTAATTTTCCTTCGGTGATTTGTGACGATTGGGATTAAATGTTCTTTTTTGTATAGCTGGATCGATCCATGCCCATTTACCAATATTGATTATCGAATGGTTAATTTAAAACATAAATTAGATTTAGACAATTTGAATATAAGATTCTTTTGTAGTTTTATTTTTACCAAAAATAATGTCATTATGTGGTCATTTTTTACATCTATTTTTTAAGTTTTGTAGAAAATTCATTTTAATATAAATGAATCAATCGTTTCAATATCGGAACATTTTATAAAAGTGTTCAATAATCATTCTATTTAGTTTATTTGCTGATACTCATTTTAATGTTTATGATATTATTATTAAAGTACTATATTATAATAAAACATTTTGATTTTATAACGCAATGCTTTGACGATAATAAAATTTGCATCTATATATTCAACAATGAATACAGAACACATAAAATGATTTTTGAAATTTTTTTATAAAATCCTGTAATATTGAGATAAGTGATTCATTTGATCAAATCTCTTAATTGTTTTAAATTCCAATAGATATATTTTTTTAATAACATTATTAAAATCTATATCTTCAAAATATTTTATTAAATACATTTAATTTATTTATCTTGTGTTTACTTATTCAAATCCTCTAAATTTAACAATATTTTTTTTTAAAAATAGATTATTAGTTGTAAATCATATTTATTTACAGCAATAATTTGTTTTGATTTAATTTATCAAAATAAAAAGTACAATTATTTTACATCTAATTTAGTTGTATTCTAACTATCTATCAAAATAATTCTATTATTTTTTTCTTCTAAGTGATTTAAAAAAATATTTCTATTTTTAGTTACTAGTCAATTTAAACAGTTTTCTTCTCTCGAACATAAAAATAATAAAGTTTACATTATAACACAGATCATTAAATTCTGTGTCAACAAGAAGTAAGATATTAAATATTGTATTTTTTTATCAACTTCATGTTTTTACTATTGTCATTTTTACAAAGCTACTATTTTTCCAACACCATTTGATTTCTTTAAATTATTAAATAAGTTACATCAATGACTTGAATATATGTTGTTATTAGTTTAAATTTTTCCAATGGATTATATATTTATTTTTGAATTAGTTATAAAAAATGAAATTTATTTTTTTAATTCAATAGTAAAACTAGTATAATTTGTTATTAAGTTATAAATAGTTTTTTATCCTCTCTGTTATTTATTTATAACAAATAATTAAAAGAAATTAGTGTACAAAATAAAGTTTTTTATTTTATTTAAAAATTAATAATTGTTGAAAAACGTTTGTCTTTATATATTTATTTATATAAGAAATAGTACGTAAATTTGTGAAAAAAAGTTTAACATTTGTTAAAAGAAATAAAGTTTCCAATACAATTTTGTTCTTTAATGAAGTAAAGATTCCAAGACAAATATTTGAAAAGAAGAAAAACGATTCATCATTAAACACTAATCACAATCAAACAGTACATTTCTAATACGATTTATATATTCCAAAAGACGAAACATAAATTACATTTATAACTTCTTATTCTGCCCGTGCAAATATTTGAACTACAAACGAAACGTTATTTGTTTATTCTTATTCAATCCTCATTAATAATATATCGTCTTTTATCATTCCAAGTTTCTTCAGCTCTACTAATACTTTTCTGACAAAAGTGATTATAAACGTAGATAAACAAAATTAATCTCTCATTTTATTGAATTTAAAGTAACATAATATAGAAGTTGAGTAAAGTTTATTTCCGACATCAATGTTTATGAAACTAACTGAAACTTGATATAAAGTATAGAACATGTTAGAGTAAGTATTTGCATACAAGCAGACATGCACGTTTCAAAATACAACGATGTCGAAGTTATGTGAAAATATTTAAATTTACATTTATTGAATACCAAATTAGAATTTTAAATTGGCTTTTTAAGTGCAACGTACATCGGAAGCGCCAGTTACATTATTACACAAAAGAGGAAGATAATTTGATAACAAGTTTCTGTTCGACAGTTCGTAATGTAAATCATTTACGAAAAGTTTAGGTAGACATTATGTAAACCTTAATTAATTTTCGTTCGAAGAAAATGTCAAGGTTTCGCGTACAAAGATTAGTTGCAAAAAAGTTACGTTCGGTTCTTGATTTTTTTTTAATATCAGAGGTATTTTTAAACATCATGTTGGGTTGATCTATGTAAATTTTTTATCGTATATTTTTGGCAAAAATTAATAAATATTTAGTTTTAAATATAAACTCATTTCAGGGAATTAAACTAGAATATTGGTCTAGAGACGAAATTACAATATACTGTATGGTAATGAAATTAAAAAAATATATACACGTTTTTATTTAGTAATAAATTTATGTAAATAAATAATAAAGTTATAAATATTAAATAACTATTTTTAAACAAAAATTAAAACCATATATCAGTTATTTATTTGCATTTATATTCAACTATATTTGATTTGTAAATACTATATTTAAAAAAATGTCTAACAAAATTATAAATTATTTACCTATATTCATTTTTACTATAAATCTGTATATTTTAAAAATTATCGTTATTTATAAATATAGGTAAATATGTCAAAAGCTTTTAAGTTTCCTAGAAATTAAATATTTATAATAAATGTATAATTAAACTAGTCTTTTTTGTGTGGTTATAAAAATAAATTTTAATTTTAAACAAATGTTTAATAATTATTTATAACTATGTTGTTATTTTTATAAAATAAATATTATTTCTACTAAGATAAAGATAATTATAACAAAGAAAACTGATGAATAAATGTATAATAAATTTAAGTAAAATAATTTAAAAAATGGATATAAAAAAGAAAGAAATATACAGTCCATAAAATTACAAATGAATATGTTCCTGCGCTTCCACCAAGCATTTTATTTATCGATGACAGCAATTTACACTCAACTTTATTGGATTCCTACATTGTCATTATATCAGATAAAAACCTTGTTCGATGGAATAAAACCATGTAGAATATTTTAATGTGTTTTTGTAATAATAAATATTGTTTTATTTGCTTTTTTAATTACTTTATATTCAAAAAAACAAACATGTTTTTAGTAGGATTTTTTTATAATTATATATATAAAATATATTATTTTTAAATTTTCAAAATATTTATTCCTAATAATATTTATAATAGAAAAATTAGTGATAATTGAAATAAATATTTTATGTATGAATTAATTAGAATTTTTTGTTACAGATAAAATTTCAATGAATTCCTTTCGACGAAAAATAATGATAAAATGAAGAAATAAATATAATCAACATGAAATAATCAAATAAAATTTCATTTAAAAGTAGTGAATTGTAGTGGTATAATTTGGTAGTTAAATTTTGTAGAAATTAAATGTATTAGAAAAATATAAGTTTATGTTGTAGATTAGTAGATTACATATTGAAGAAAAAAACGGTCTGAAACTGGTTTACTTCAATATACGTTCTTTAAAAAGAGTGATAATTAATTCTGAAGAAATATTGAAACAATCAAATCCAAAGAATTAATCTTCTTCACAGTAAAATTGAAACTGATTTTACTTAAGAATTTCTTGTATTACTAGTGGACAAGAATCTACGATAAGTCCTCATCTAAAAGTCTATATATCTACCGAAACACGACCAAATACATCGGTCAGGAGGTCCAAACAGAGCCTAATAACGTTGAAGTACACGCGCGTTTATCCCCAACTCCGTCTGGCAATAATGAAGAAACGCAAACATATGCTCGGTCGTTTGACGGGGTGACCGCAAGCCGCCTCACTGACTCGTGGTGGCACACTACTTGGGCAGAGGACCCTATGGCCGCCGTGGGTCATAATCATGCTCGTGTCGTTGGCTTCCTAGTGCTCGTCGGAAGTTTGATTGTGTTGGCCGCTGCTGCCGAAATGATGACATTGAAAAAAGAAGACGCGGTGGACGGGCGCGATGGCGATAATGCAAAGAATGCGGCCATTAATGGTATGACGCGTGCCAGTGGTGGTGTTGGCCGTCAAGATTCCGGTACCGCCGGTGACCTAGTGCTCGTGTATTTACGTGAACAGTGTTACGATGAAGACATGGATGTGAGTGCTTTGGAACGTGACTTGAAAGTGTACGTCGATCGACAGTTGAATTGGGATGAACGGGTCGAGGTGAAGTTTTTAAATAAGAGCGGTGAGTTTCATTTTTGCTACTTTTAATATATAGATCGAATATGTTTTCAATAATTGGTTTTAGAGACATTCTCTAGACCAGGGGTCGCCAAAATGGTCGATATAACATTATTGGGGGTCGATAGAGAAATTAATTATAAATCACAAATATAATTTTGAACCAAATATTGCTAACCTTACTAAGAATCATCAAGCTCACCTGTCTCACTGATTGTCAGTCAGAAAAATTATTAAAATGATTATTATAAAATTGTTATTACATATACACTCGAGTCTGTTTTTATGCGGTAGATACGTTCTGCAGAAAAAAAAATACACAAAAAAAGACTTAACTTGCATTGAAAAATTAGGGATACGTTCCGTAATTTTCAAAAACCGCATAAAACCAAAGCTACAAAGTGAAATTACTCTGAAATTCGCATAAAAAAATCAGGAAATAAAGAATGCTTAAAAAAATTTCAAATATCTGCAAAAAATTAATACAAAATAAAGCTTTTACTTTATTTTTTAATTAACTATTTAATTTTATTCGAAGTAATATGTACATATGTGTAATTTATTTTAGAATTTTTCATACATATTTTAATTATCATCGCAATAATATCTGCACTGTTTAGAATAAAAATAAGAAAATAAAAAAGAAAGTGAATAGCTGAATTGTTTTCAAGACATGTAGGCCAAGCCTTTTTCCAACAGGCATTTAGAGTCTGTTGTTTTATTTGAGAAATAGCAAATGCAACATGATTTATACAGTCAAAGATAGAATTTTTTTCCAAGCTTCAGTTACTGTTATTGACTCATTTTCTAATTTATCCAATATAAATTGAAAAGTGCGTTTAACGTAATATTGTTTAAAAAAAATTGGCAGCTTCTTCATCTGCCGATGCAATCGCGCCCATAATCTTCACATTCCTTTTTAAAAACCCAGTTAACCACCATTTGCTAGCCGAAAATTCCTTATCAGTTTGAGAAGCAGAAGTAAATGGCTCTGATTCCTTCATTTGTTCAAAAACTGAAGAGCTTTTCGTTGAATTAAATAACCGCTTAAAGGAATTCTTTAAAAAAAATCGTATAAAAAGATACTAAGAAGAAATATGAATCGCATTAAAATAATCCGCATAAAAACATACCCAACTGTATTAATAAATATAAAATTACAAAATAAATGCATAAAAATAGTAAAAGCTTTTTTTGTTTGTAACACATAAATAAACCACTAAAAATAAATTTTGTGGGGGTTGATAAGAAGTTTCGAAGATTTTTAGAGGGTCGATGATCAAAAAAACTTTGGTGACCCCTGCTCTAGACGAATTAATCTAATATAACAATTCGTAACTACTTTAAATATTATATTTTTATATTAAAAGAATTTTAAAAAGATTAACTACAAATTCAAAAATATAAATATGATTCAATATAATATAAAATTTAATTATATTTTAAAAAAATATTTTTTTAGTCACATGATTTGATTAATTTATTTATAAAAAATATCCATATATATGTTGTGTATTTGTATTTCATGTGAATAAAGGAATACAGAATAATTTTCCAAAATTTCATTCAAAGAAAGATTTAAAAATAATTCACATAGAAGGAATTTAATTAATCCAGTCGAACGAATTTTTTTAAAAAAATTCATTGATGGTTTTATTGAAAATATTCAACGCAAAATTGAAGACCATGTAAGTAAAATAAAATGTTATACGTTTGATAAAAAGTTAGCTTGAATGAATATTGTATGAAATTGTATTTTTAATAAAAAAAAGTTCCTATTAAACACATCACTTTTTCTAAAAATAGCAGCAATAATATTCGTAAAGACATGCTTATCCCAAGTGTAAATAGCACCGATATTCTGTATATATCTATACAAAGAGGTCCCAAAAGCATACTTTATAAGGACCGAGTATTATGTACAAAATAAGTATATGTTATTTCTTTATACGAACATGAAATGAAAGCCATTCTTATTTTAAATTAAATATTCGACGGTTCAATACCTTAAATATACATCTAACAAAACACTGTTTTATGTAAAAAACGTTTTGTGTGTAAGAAACTCGAGATTTTCTTTTCAAACAATTTAAAACTATACTAGTTGTATGGTAGTTTAGTTTTTATTATACGCGACAAACGATGTGTGACAGTACCAAGTTGCTGCAACAAGCTTTGTAAAACAGGATATGTGGATGCAAGAGTATAGATCGAGAACTTTTATCGTTAGAATGAAAGTTTTTTTTTTCAAAAAAAATAACAAACAGACATAAGAATGTAATTTTGAACTTAATAAAGAACTCGTACATATTTTATACATTTACAACATTTGTAAACTTTCATATGAAAGAAAAATTCACCAAAGATAGATTATACAAAGGTTTAAATAGAAAAATATCTTCAAAATATTCATAAAATATCAAAATGATTTATATTTCTTACCTTATTCATTTTGAGAATTGTTTTTTGTATCTATTGAAAAATCTTATTCTATGTAGACAATCTGTAAACAAGAAAAAAAATCAAAAATTGAATACATATTTGTTAATTAATGAAACAATGATATTTATTTCAATTGAATTCAATTATTCCACAGTTGAATTAAATTATTTAAAATTTGTTTACGGATTTTTGAATTAACCGGATTAATTTTTTAATTAATTAATATTCATATTTATAATGAAAATGTGTAATATGCAAAAATCGTAAATTAAAAAACTTAACTAATTTGCATACATAAATTATGTAAATTGATTTATTGTTTTAATAAAGCGAAATAGGGTTCTAATTTCAATTATTATGTTTAATTATACAATTTTATACATTTATATTTATTTTTTTAATTATGAGATCATATAAGTAATTAGTTATATATATATATATATATATATATATATATATATATATATATATATATATATATATATATAAAGTGTATTACAGAGATTATATCACAGAAATGATTATTATATATTTCATACAATATTGAAACCAATATTTACATTTAATCTTGTATCTGCTGTTTCATATCTATAATATTATTGACAATATTCATGAATATTAATTTTGCATGGAGATAGACAAATAAAAAGATAAAAGTAAATCAATCATGTTTAACATAACTTAATGCAATGTTATTTTTTTAATAAATAAAATATATTAGATTTTTTTATCATACTGAATATTATATAACACATATAATTTTATTTTTATTATACAGTAGATATAAATATATTAAATAACTTCAAGAATTTTTATTTTTAATATGAAATATTATTTTTTCATATTAATTAGTATTTTAATATCTAGTAAAAAAATTCTAAATAATGTATTAAAAACAAATAATTAAATATATTTTTTTATTTATTGTACAATTTATATGTAACTATATTTTTTATTTCCTATTATTATTATCAGATTTTTTTATTTACTTTATTGTTTTCTTAAAATTAAATAAAAATATATAAATTATTAATACATATATTTTTTAAAATAAAAAATAAGAAGACTGATGTGATTTATCATTTTTTATTATTTTAGAAATTAAATTCAATATACGAAGATCGTTTGGTAAGTATGGTGAAAAAATTACCATAAAATTTCAAAATTTAATAAATTTAATTTTTTATAAATTTTAAAATTTACCATACTTAACAAACGACTCTCGTATATATAAACAGAATAATGTTATTGGCTACGATACAACATTTTGTCACTGTGGCTAAATTCACTTTCACAAATGAATTTAGCTTTAAGATTTAATAAAATTTAAATAAAGACTTATATGTAGGTCAAACTAAAATACCAAAACAAATTTTAAAAATATGCAGAAGAGATCAAAGATTTTTACAAAACGTTTTAATTATTAGTTACATTAAATAATCAAATTAATTAAAATTCTAATTTTAAATAAAGTTCGGTTTTTTTAAAAAAAATCTATATAAATTAAATATCAAAATAATTAGACGTTTTTTAAATGAAACTCTTTTTCTCTTATAAAAATGATACATCAATTTAAAGTAATTCCAATTATCTTAATTTTAATTTCGTTGAAATATAAAACGATTAATTAAGTCGTAAAATGTCATCGTTTCATTATAACTATTGCTACTGAAAAACATTTCAAAAAAAGTCGAGTAATAAAGTTGTTATAGAACGAAAAGCTGTGTAAAAATAAAAAAGTTCGTTTCATAAAATTGTCGAAATAACCCAAATAGATGAATATCTCTAAAAGTAAACTCATTCATGAAAAGCATTAATGCAAGCAGTCTGTCTACCACAATGCATTATATTATCTCGTCGTCTCGTTTCAACAGCTCCTCCATTTATGTATTAGCAGAAATATATAAGCTCCGAAATGTACAGATATATTCGAACAATAATCACGTCGTTTTTCGTCTCTGTCTCCTTCATATTCGTTTCTGTAGCGCGAAGTTTCGTTTATGTTCAGATAAAGTATCCCTAGTTTCGATATAATTCTGCAGTAAATTCGCAAAGATTATGAACTTAAGCTGTAGATGTAACCCAGATTCGTCGGGATCTGATATATGCCAGTGTTACAGAAATTCTCTTTCTTTTATCAACTGAACTGTGTAACAGATACACTTGTAGCACTTGATGTATTATTATTGTAGAATAAATTGATGGCACCGGGAATTTCGTATCTGTACAATTGATGTTTTGTGAACGATTATATCTTAAACGAGTAATTCTTTCTTTTCGTGTAAAGAAATCGAGTAATTCGTTGTTATTATTATTATATTATATAAAAATGATCTCGTTAAAAATTCAAATATTTTATTCAAAAAATGACAAAGAAAAAACATGTTAATTATTTTAACACAAAGGAATTTTTATCCCCAACATCACAACGGTTATGAAATGTTCAATAATCATTTTTTGTTTACAACAATAGTCAGCTGATACGCATTTCAATGGCTATGCCATCATCATCAGAGCTTTTATGTTTTTTATTATTACTATATTTATTTCATTTTGAAATCAATAAAATAATTTCATATGAAATACCAAATATTCTGTTATAACAACAAAATAGAATAATCATATCAATAATCAAAACACAAGAGAAATTATAATCAAATTTACTTTAAGAATAAACGAAATATATGTATTTTTTACAGATATAATCATTCCAAAAATATAGGCTCATCCAAATGTGACGCCTAGATTTGTGTTTTCTTAAAAAGAAACATACGAGGTCAGACAATTAAGTAATGCGACCGATTTTTTTCTCGGCCTGTGGTAACACTGCGAACCTGTAACTCCGCCACCGTAATAGCAGATCCCTACTCTCTCGATTGAGACCTTGACCACCCTCGTACGATCATTTCTTCGCCAGCTGTTTAGTGTTTTGTAACAACGCGCGAGTAGTGCATGTCACGAAAATGGAACAGAGAAGATTGTCTCGAGCAGGTTGAAAGTGATCCTACTCTTCTCGATCGAGTTATTACTGGTGATGAAAGTTGGTTCTTTCAATATGATCCCGAAACTAAACGACAAAGCCAACAGTGGCTGTCCCCTGGAGCACCAAGGCCAAAGAAGGCGAGAATGAGCAAGTCCAAAGTGAAAACCATGTTGATTTACTTCTTCGACAGCAAAGGAGTGGTTCACAAAGAGTTCGTACCACCTGGACAAACCGTAAATCAAGTATTCTACCGCAATGTGCTCGAAAAATTACGAAAAAGGGTGCTCAGAGTGCGTCCAGAGATCGCGAAGACTTGGGTTCTGCATCACGACAATGCTCCCTGTCACAGTGCGTTCAGTGTCTCTCAGTTTTTGGCGTCTAAAGGCATCGCAACGTTACTACAACCGCCCTATTCACCGGACATGTCACCCTGCGACTTTTTCCTATTCCCCCATATGAAAAAATTCGTCAAAGGTCGACATTTTGACTTCGTTGAAGATATTCAAGAATCTGTGACGAGGGTACTCGGAGAGGTCCCACAAGAAGTGTTCCAGAATTGTTACGAAAACTGGAAAACTCGCTGGAATAAGTGTATAGATGCGGGAAGGGACTACTTTGAAGGGGATCGCAGCGATGTACCTTAATTTTTAAATATACTCGATTTTTGAATTTTGTCGCATTACTTAATTGTCTGACCTCGTATGTATAGTGTGATGTTGTATAGGGAAACACGTGTATAGTTTTTTTTTTGTTTCTTTTTAATAAAACACAAATCTAGGCGTCACATTTGGATGACTCTATATAAATTGAATAGAGAGAAAATTCTCTATTCTATCGTTTTTTTTTCTTTTTGAGATTAGATATTTATGTGTACTTTTTTTAAAAATAGCATTTTGATTAAGATTTTAATTTAATTTTTAGTCATTATTATTAAATTTTAATATCTTTATACTTCAAAATAATTTAAAAATCAAATCATTTTATAGAAATAAAATTCACTATAACATTGTCTATAATACAAGAGAAAATTTTACATCGTTTTAAACTTCAATTATAAGATATAACTATTTTCATTTCAGTAAAATAATACAACTACTCTTCGTTGTATTTTACTAAACTAATCTATTCTGACTCTTTTGATGTTTCACTTAAACTATTAAGCTTATAATATCAATCTAACATGAAACAAGCAGCTTCTTTTTTAGAAAAATACTATTCACTCCTCAAACTTTCATACTGGTTTCACTAGCACACATCTACTTTTTTATTTTTAAGTTTTACTGCTTAATCTTTCTCGTTACAGAATTTCAACTCGTTCAAACTTTATCAATAACTTTACATATATGGTTCAACAATGTACTCGTAAATGAATTTTATATTACACTAAGGTATTAATACGAATTAGTAAAGTTTAATTGCTATTCTCAGAATATAATAATTTAGAAAACTATTTTTTTGATTTTTATAATAAATAAAATTATTTTTTACTACTTTATAAATTTTATTTATTAATATATTCTTTGTGTATTATCAAAAAATGTGACAAGATTTCATTATATATAACATTGTTTCAAGTGTTGTATTTCACTTAATTAGATTATGAATAACTGTTAATAAATAAATAAATAGAAAAGAACACAAAGTGTTTTAAATATTGTTATATAATATGAGAATAATGATATAAAAAAATCGATGCTTATAAATAAATGCTGATAAATAAATTTAGTTCATTGCTTGTTATGTAATTCTATGTAAATTAATTTAGGGTTGTTCAATTGACCAAGGGTTGATATCAAAATCCCCGCTTAATTTCATTAGAATATTAATTGAAAGCTTGCAATTGTTTGTTGATTAATACGTGAATTAAATACCAAATACTTGTACAACATACAACTGTAGATTCAAACACCAAATACGGTTAGATTTATATAAACATTTTGGAATTTTTATTTACGCTTATAAAAGAACAAAGTCTAAACCTGATTTATTTGTAAAGAGAAATATCGTCTAAAAGTAAAAAAGCTAGATCAACCAAGTTTCATGAATAATAGAGACGCTATATGTTACTAAAATATATTGAGAATAATCGCGGCGTGTCTGAAAAACGTGAAAATAGGGGAAAACATTAATCTCAAAAAAGACAATCAGTTTGAGATTTACGATTGAACAAGAGGGATTTGTATTAAGTTTCGAATCCAAAGAAAAATAGTCGAGAAACTACATCAGATAGTTATACTAGGATATTAAAAATTATTTTTTATGTATTTTTTTCAATTTTTAAAAATGTATTTTTAAATTTTCACAAATTTAATTTGTATTCTTGCAGAATAAAAGAAAATTCCTTTATTAATTTTAACGAATATTTTATCTCTTATAATTCTTCTTAAGTTAAAACCTAATTAAAAATTTAATAACTTCTTAATTAAATTTATGATCTATAGTAGTATTTAATGAATATTGTAATTTTTATTACAATTTTTCATCGAAAACACAAACGAGTAAAGAGTATTACAACATCGTTATTGGTAAATTTATCACACATTTAAAATTGAATTATCTATCAACGTTAATTAATAAATTTTCAATAGAAATTTCCCAGCGTGATATAAAAACATACAAAATTTCATTCCAGTCGCAGTTGACATTTTATTATTTTATAAATTCCATGTATATACAAATTTATTCAATATAACTGTTGTATCTCCGTTCGAGATCAATGAATTCTTATTCACAATTAAGCGTTTTAAATCGAATATTTGTCATGTGTACGCCTTGTTTCGAAATTCGTACAATTTAATTAATGACAACCAGCTTGTATCGTGCTCGAACGGATCTCCTTAACAAGCTTTTCTAGTTACAAGGATTGTAATTTAGTTAACTTTAGATCTGCTCGATGATTCTTCTTTTTAAAAAATACACGGAGTTAATTAGACTTCTTTAGAGTTTAATTAAAGATTATAAACGCTATCGTGTTACATTATTTTGTATTACGGCGATATAAAAATATATAAATATGATTTATAATTTTCGAGTCGTGTTAAGTATGCTTATTAGAAGTAAAAAATCCTTTTCAATATACAAAAAAATGTGAAATATAAATTAATTATAAGATTAAAATGAGAAAAAGTAATTTTGGTTCTAAAATAATAATTAAAAAAAATATCAATAATTTTCATTTTATTGAAATTCAAAGAAAATTATTATCGTTTAAACATTTTTTATAAACAATAATTAAATTACTTAAAAAAATATTTTTAATTGCTATTAACTTAGTACAGAGATTAATTTTCTTTTACACACACACACACACATATATATATATATATATATATATATATATATAAAGAGAGAGAGAGAGATGAACAAGAGAAATTATTGATTGTACAAGCAGATATGAAAAGGCAAAAAAAAACCCTACAGAAATTTTATCTTTTAATATTATTCGAAAACATTTTTTATGAACAATAATTAAATTACGTTCAAAAATATTTTCAATTGCTATTAACTTGATACAGAAATTAATTAAAAATCATTCACCTCATATTTCAATTTTTCATATTGTGTTTAATTAATATAATCACTCATTCCAGTGATCATCAATTATATTTATTGCACATTAACAA
Source organism: Neoneuromus ignobilis (assembly GCA_029203775.1). NCBI lineage: Eukaryota > Metazoa > Arthropoda > Insecta > Megaloptera > Corydalidae > Neoneuromus > Neoneuromus ignobilis. The sequence continues at coordinate 9,031,624 of CP092095.1, read as the reverse complement.
AAAAAATGATTATTAAATAATTACTAAACATTTTTATGTTGCAAAAAGTGATTTATTTTTGGATAAAAAGTAAATATTTCATTTTATAAATATCTATTTTGATATATTGTAGATAAAATCTAAATAAAATTTCAATATATAATCAAAAATAAAACAACCTAGTTGAATTAAAAAAATATATTAAAATGAAACTGTTCTAAAGTTTTAATCTTAGAATATAGTAAAACTTTATATTTGATATAAAACTTAAAGTATTATACAAGAAACTTTCTAAGAAATATCAATTGCTCAAATTCTGTATCAGAGTAACTCAAGTGGACACATAACAAACAACAATAAAAATAAAACAAAATAAAATAATGGCCTTTTTACACAAAAAACACTAAACTTATTTAAGAATTACAAAATGTAATACATATTTATGAAAAGTTCTGAATGGAAATTATAATCAGAATTACTGTTAATCGCTTGACAGTCAATTTATACTCAATAATAATCTCTTTAATTTACAAATCGTAAATGTTCATATATTTTGTTTATATATATATATATATATATATATATATATATATATATATATATATATATATATATATATATACATCAGTTACTTATATTTATAAGTTCGAAATATAAACGCGTATTTAGCACTTCGAAGATACTAAATAAACTTGAATAATACAGCACATGTTAAATTTCGTTAATTCTGAAATTCTGTTCTAGATTTACTTTCCGGCTTAACTCATTTCCATTTGCATTATGTAGTTTGTGTACGTATGTACGTGTGTGTAGGTCACATTGGGTTACGTTAATATTTAGTGCGAATGTCTGCAACTTGAAACTATATAGACAACTTGTAGACGTTAATGTATTTAAGTGTAGTCATAGGTTTGTCGAATTCCTTCTATCGGATTTAGAATGCCGTCGATTATTTCATGCATGAACATAAGTCAGTACGTTTATAATCGTATTATCAAATTTAGATTCTATATAAATACATACACACACATTATATATATATATATATATATATATATATCGATGGACAAGAGAAATTATTGATTGTACATGCAGAGATACGAAAAGACCCAAAAACCCATACGAATATATGGGTCAGAGATTTAAGAAAATTCATCGAAGAGGAATTAAAGAAAAAGGCATTACATCAATCGAGATGAAAAGCTTTGAGAAAGCCCTTTATTTAACAAGATATAACACACACACATATTTTCTCTATTGAACTTAAGATTAATCTAAAATTCTAAATTCGATAAATTGTATAAGTGATTACTGAATTAATATCATTCCTAACTTTGTTTTTCAATTATAAATTATTTAATTTATTTAAGACATATATTCCTTTAGATAATACTTTTTGCATTAAAATCATTCCAATGTACAATATACCAATCATTACAATGTATTCGTAAATGAATTTTATATTACACTAAGGTATTAACACGAATTAGTAAAGTTTAATTGCTATTCTCAGAATATAATAATTTAGAAAACTATTTTTTTTATTTTTATAATAAATAAAATTATTTTTCACTACTTTATACATTTTATTTATTAGTATATTCTTCATATCTCTAGAAAGTTTTTTACTCAGTTATAAAAATACAAAATATTCTTTTTAACTCAATAAAAATATTTGTGTACCTTTTTAATTTATTTTCTTATTAACTAGTGTATAGAGCTGAAAGGAGATTATGTTGAAAAATAAATATATTTTTTTCCAAAATTTTTGTGTTTTCTTTGTTGGGTCGTGTACTTCTGGGACCACCCTCGTATGTCCAAATTTAAAATATATATCTTTTGAAAAAAATACATATACAAAAGTGAGAATATTAAAAAGATTAACTTAATGTTATTTTTGTACGAAATATAAGATTTTCCAATAAGAATGCCAGAATTTTGACAGCTGGTAGTAGCCATGTCTGAATTTTTTTAAGCTCGTTTTAGTATTTTAACTTAGTATAATTTGGCAAATTATCATCAAATGTTTAACACTTCAATAACGTTTAGAAATTGTAAAAACTTATTATAAAAATCAATGTTCAGTTTGTAAAACTAAAAAAACGCAAAATTTGGAGTGAAAGAAATCCACAAGTCATTGAACAAAGACCACTGCATCCACAAAAATTAACTGTCTGGTATGCGTTACATCAGCGGTCGGCAACCTTTTTTGGCCGCGGGTCAAAATCAACCAAAATGCGAGTATTAAAGAGACGTTTGGGTCAGAGATATTTTATATTAAAACAGTCTTTTAGTAAATAATAAGATATATTTTATTAAGAAAATAATTACAAACATAGTTGAATGAACTTTATTTATAAACGTTCTCTTCGATATCAATGGCTCCCCTGATGTTGAACATGTGACGTCAATTTAGTCAAGTCTGGTTTATAGTTAGTCGTTTTAAGATGAATACAAGCATCTAAATTTTCGGTAGTTAACATGTTCATGTTCTTGCTTAATATAAATTTCATTTGTGAAAATATTTGCTCACATTTATAAATTGAACCGAATGTGGACAAAATGGCAAAGCCAATTTTTTTCAAAGATGAAAACTTCATAGGAATTGATGCCCAACATGTTGATATCATGAGAAGATGATTATCTTCTGTTTTTACCAAATCTTTCCGCAATTTCTTGAATTTATCCGTCCATAACGTTGAACTTTTAAAATCAATCATTTCTAAACTAAAATTGTCAATTTTTAAATATTGAAAATACTGCAAATTTAAAACATTTTCTTCTATTTCCTCGGGCTTTATTATAAATGTAAACATTTCTTCATGCTTCTTAAAACTTTGAAACTGACTTTCATATTCACTTTTAATGACGAAAATCCAACTTTCGAACATATTTAGATTACTTTCATCGATATTTTCTTTTTCATGTTCCCTTTTTAACAAGGGAAAGAAATGAAATTTTTTAGTTTTTATGTCAGTTTCAAATAATATCAATTTTGAAGTAGTACTTTATTTTCGGAACTAAAGTGGGTCACTTGAAATTATCAAATGCGCCACTCAGTGACCCGCGGGTCATAGGTTGCCGACCGCTGCATTACATGCTGGTGATGTCATTGGACCATATTTTTTTCAAAACGAAACTGGAGATCACGTTACAGTAAATGGAGTTCGTTACTGAATCATGATTAATGATTTTTTTCCAAAAATGATTGAAAATGATTTGTACGACATGTTTCAACAGGATGGTATTATGAGCCATACATAGCCATTATTTCACTGAATAGACCCATTAATTGGCCACCAAGATCATGTGATCTAACTCCATTTGATTATTTTCTGTGGGTTTATGTAAAATCATTGGTTTATGCTGATAGAGCACAAACAACAGAAATATTAAAAATAAATATTGAACGAATAAATTTAAGAAATTGGACCACAAATATGTGAAAGTGACTAAAATTGTACTAAACGAATTCACTATGTAAGTCATATAAGTGAAATTGTGTTCCACCATTAATGCCATAGAATATGTTTAAAAAAAATTAATTAATTAAAAACTTTTTGTTTTATTTCCATTTAAACTTCTGAAACCCTTACTGGAAAACTCTCTCTCTATTTTTCTTTAAAAATAAAAATAAAAAATAACTAATTAATTCAATACTTTTTTTTATTTTCATTTGCACTTCTAAATCGTTTATTGAGAACCCTATATACATATATATATATATATATATATATATATATATATATATATATATATATATATTTCTTATTGGTTAACAAATAATTTCAATATTTTATTGGAAATCTGTTGATCAACATCTTAGAAAACTAATTGTTATCGTCATCATCAATACAACATATAATACTAATGGCAATTAATATAACATTATTTAACGAAGCACAATCCTTTGGATAATGTTCACTTTGATTATCCTCTTTCACAAATCCTAGTTTCAATCATTTAACCATATGTCAAATATAACCAATCAATAATTAATTAATCATACACATATTCAGATGTATATATATATATATATATATATATATATATATGTATATATATATGCATGTATGTATGTATGTATGTTATGTGTGTAAGCTTTAATTCTCCTAAGTAAATAGATAATTCAAAACGAAGCAAATGTATGTCAACTTATCGTATATAACCACCTGTCGAATCGAAGTACAATAACAGAGAATATCACATCATATAAACAATAATACATTGAAAATGACATATTAAATTCATTATTTCGTACGTAAGCCGGTTCGTGTGTGGAATTCATGTATATGTATGTACCAGTATCGATATAATGAATGTACACATATACAGGTTGTTTTTTTGTTATATTTAAAAAAAGTGTTTTAGTTTTAATTACTTTCATTTATCAAAAAACATGACACGTAGATTGCGTTTCAAATATTTCATATTAAATATAAGATGTATAATGAATTATTTTTATAGGAAAAATTCGAATAAAAAAAATTATTTTATTCTTCGGTGGAAAATTCGTATTGGACTTTGAATTAAATGAAAGAAAAATATATTGTATTTAATAAAAAAAAATATTCGTTTTTTAAACAACTGATATTTAAAAAAATATCTCATGACATTTCAAAAACATATTTAAAAAATATATTTATATATCATGATAATTTGCCAAACTATACTAAGATGAAATGTCAAAATGAGTTTTAAAAAAATAAAACATGGCTGCCACTAGCTATCAGTTTTGACGTTCTTGCTGGAAAACCGTATATATATATACATATATATATATATATATATATATATATATATATATATATATATATATACGGTTTTCCAGCAAGAACGTATGTATGTGTGTGTGTGTGTGTGTGTGTGTGTGTGTCAATTTCAATCTTTTCTATCTTACTAAATAAGGTCTTTCTCAAAACTTTTCATCTCGATTGATGTAATGCCTTATTCTTTAATTCCTCTTCGATGATTTTTTTTAAATCTGTGATCCATCTATCCATAGGGTTTTTTGGACGTTTTCATATCTTTGCATGTATTAGGGGGACCGGAAAGTAATGTCATTTTTCTACATTAAATTCAAACAGATAAATTTTTACCAAGTTTTTATTTTTAATCAATAATGTAATCACCCTCGTTATCAACAACCTTTTGCCATCTAGTATGCAAATTTTCAATACCGGATCGATAAAAATCAATTGGTTTTTGAGCAAAATATCTGGAGATGATATTTTGGACATCATCCGAATTTTCAAATTTTTTGCCACTTAGAAAATGTTGTAGCGATCGGAATAAATGGAAATCCGATGGCGTAATATCGAGCGAGTATGATGGGTGAGGCAATATCTCCCATCCCAATTCATTAATTTTTTCCAGGGTTCGTCTTGCGCAACGCGGTCTTGCATTATCGTGTTGCAAAATAACACCTTTTCTGTTGACAATCGCTGAGCACTTTTCAATTAAAGATTGATTTACTCGATCCAATTGTTCACAGTAAAGGTCTGCATTCACAATTTGTTCAGGTTTCAACACTTCAAAATGAACAACCCCGCGAATACTCCACCAAACACACAAAAGCGCCTTTTTGGGGTGTAAACCTGGCTTAGCTGTACTTCGTGGCGATTCATTCGGAGAAAGCCACTACCTTTTGCTTTTGGATTATCAAAGAGGACCCATTTTTCATCTCTAGTGATCAAGCGATCAAAAAACGCTTCTGTATTGTGCCACTGAAGCAATAAGTTGCATGTGGTGGATTGGTTAGCTTTGTTTTCTTCGGACAGATTATGCGGGACCCAAACACCTGCTCTGCTTACTTTACCAATCTGCTGCAAATGTTCTTGGATGGTGGACCAAGGTTGGTTAAGAGTGTTTGACAGTTCCTCGATTGTCTGACACGGATTTGCTTCCACTTCCGCCCTTAACATGTCATTGTCTAAAGTTGTTGGTCTTCCTGATCGGTACGAGTCGGAAAGATCGAAATTACCGGATTTGAACTTAGAAAACCACCTTTGGCATTTACGAACGTCTAATGCGTTTGGATAAACATCGCAAATGTTTTTGGTAGCAACCGTTGCGTTACTACCCTTGTGAAACTCAAAAAGCATACAATGCCGGATATGTACCTCTTCTGGTATTTGGCTGGTCATTTCACCATAAATTGCAAAAAAATAAGATTTTATTATTTACGAGTAAACAAGTCACTCTAACCTTAAAATGTCTTTGGCACGACTTTGAAGTACACAATGAGCTGATAAATGACTAACGAATATCGACATGCGCAAAAACGACATTACTTTCCGGTCCCCCTAATACAATCAATAAATTCTCTTGTCCATCAATATATATATATATATATATATATATATATATATATATATATATATATATATAAGAGGGTCGTTTGATAAATATGGTAAAAAAGTAAGAAAAACTAAATTGAAAAATTAAATTAAATTAATTATTTAATTAAAATTAAACAATAAATAAATTTACTATACTTATCGAACAACCCTCGTGTATATATATATATATATATATATATATATATATATATATATATATATATATATCAAATGAGTATCAAGAAACTTCTTTTTAGAAACACACTCTATACATGCCGAGAATTCCCGCGCGCGATGAAAGCATCCGTTTGGTCGTGCTCGGTCCAGTGAGTCTCGTCGGGTCGCCTATCTCTTGTCGTCCGCGCGTATATATTGATTATGTCCCGACCTTCTCATCCATAGCCAGAGACGTAAACACCACCCTTTGCTAACCCTGCTATGTTACTCGCCGTCACTGATCGTTGTGTGTATGTATATTGGTATGTGTGTGTGTGTTATATAGTCCTGACGTTCGCGTTGAAAACGGGATGGAGTTATGCGTTCTTGTTTACGTTGGAAAATAGCGTTCCTATTCATAAAGCGTCTGAACTCAATCAAACCCATCTTTGTTTTTTTTTCTGTCATGAAGGGTGCTGGCCTAGTTCATAATCACAGTTGACCTTGTCCACACATATACATACGTTATATATATATATATATATATATATATATATATATATATATATATATATATATATCTGTGAGTTTACCATCATAACCCTTGGATTATCTTAAAAATAAATTTCACTTCGCGGTGAAATTTTGTAATGCTTACTCCATAAATTTGTTTATTTTATTGAAAATCATGTAATCTCTCTCTCTCTCTCTCTCTATATATATATATATATATATATATATATATATATATATATATATATATATATATATATATATATACACACACACAGAAATACCTGGCATAATATGGTTAATCGGTTCCACTTATTTGTCGGACTATTTGAATTCGGACTAATCGAAACATTAACTAAATACAAAAAATGTTAATTGGTTCCAAATAATTTTTTTTTCACAGTTTTTCAGTAAATAAAACGATTGTAATTTATTCAAATGTTTGTATGTATCCACAAAACAAAATTAGGGGTTTATATATTTATTTTAAATTCATTTTCAATTAAAATTTAATTATCAAAAAATCGACTTTACTCAAGACTTACGAATCGAAAACTAATAGAAAAAGAAAAAAGACCACAAAACTAGAACTGCGTGTGTGATGAGTATAATGTGCACATGCGCATAATTATTTTCTTAGAAATTTCAAACCGTACTATAGTGAAACCGTTCTAATTGAAGCAGTACTATGCGAGGTATTCCTGTGTATTATATATATATATATATATATATATATATATATATATATATATATATATATATATATATACAGTCGAGGCTCTTTTTATGCTGTAGATACGCATAAAAAACCATATATAATGTTGCACAGAAAACAGCATATAAAAAAATCCCATAAAAAAATTATCTTACGTTGAAAAATTAAGCATACGTTGTATAATTTTCTCAAATCACATAAAACCAAAGCAATGAATTGAAGAAAGGCTCTGACGATGATGGCGTCGCCATCGAAATGCATCAGCCGATATAATTATAAATTATATAATTATAAATAACAAGTGAACCATAAGTGATTGTTGAACACTTTAAATTATTGTGGTATTGGGGTTAAAATTCATTTGTGCAAAAACAACTAATGAATTGAAATTAACCTAAAATAACATAAAAAAGTTTATATTGTTGAATATTAAATTTCAGATCAAAAAATCACATTTCTTTGATCTAATAAGTGAAGTAATTGAAACTAATAATGGTGTTATAATAAGAGACCTCCAAATAAAAAAGTTATAAGTGTATTCAATTTTCAACCTCTAGTCACTCAGCCCCAAAAAAATCATCAATTATGATTGTATTAGGAATCAGGAAAAAAATTGCAAATATGAAATTAAAAATACAAGTAATAAAAAATCGGAGGAATGAAAATAAATATAAGAAAATATAAAAAAAACTCAGAAGTAGATACAAAAAGAAATAATATATGAAATGAACAATTATTAATTCAGTATTTAATGTACTAAAAATAAACTGCTATTCCAAAGAAAAATTTTGTATATATTATATATCCATATATAAAAATGTCATAAATGTTACAAAATTCAATATAAAACTACTAAAAAAATCGTATAAATGTTGATGTCAGTCTTAGTAAAATACAATGTTAGGTTACTCAATGATGAATATTCAAAAAGAACAAAACACACACACACGTATACATAATATGTACTGTGTGTGTGTGTGTGTGTATTCTCATAAAAACAGATTATATGAAGGAAAACATCAAACGTTGACGGAAATAAAATATGTTCTAGAGCATGAATAGGGAGTTTAAGTCCATGAAACACTAATGTATACGTCAATACACGATAACGAGCGACAGAACGTGATTGGAAACGATAACCAATGTGATATTTCATGTGTATTTGTAGTAGTAATTGACGTTTACTATATTAAAGAGTTAATCGATGAATCGAAGACAAGTATTTTATCACCAATATACAAATGTGGATAATAAAATTAAATGACTGTCAAATAAATATATATATATATATATATATATATATATATATATATATATAGAGAGAGAGAGAGAGAGAGAGAGAGAGAGAGAGAATCTTTATTGAAAAGTATAAAATTTTGTAACAATAAATCAGAATTAGAAGATTTAAATCATACATAAATTCCATTAGTACATATTATTTTCACTTCAATAACAGTAATTTATATGGGTTATTAAGTTATAAATCACGGGCACTCTAATTCAAAATCAATGTGAAAACAGACATGCAACACTGTATTAATGTTTATCTAACAATCTAACTTGTATTACAATGGCGCGTACCTTACATCTACAAAGTTTCGAGTCGCAGCATCTCGTAGTTATGGAACAAAGCCCAAATTATATTAAAGTTAAGCTTCAATTCCATAATCGTGCGACTTAATCGAGATCCTC
>CP092095.1:8939728-9017228 GCA_029203775.1 Neoneuromus ignobilis | reverse complement strand
TTTGTGTTTTATTAATACAGGATTGTTAATTAATTTTCAATTTACTAGATCTTAATATGTAAAATTATGATTTAAGGACAATAAAATGTTTATTATTTAGAATGCTAATTGAAAAATTTGTAAATATTTACATTAAATAGTTTATTTAAATATTTATGTAACATTTGAATGTACTATATTTGGTCTTAAGAAAATACAATACAAATAGTAACTATAAAATCAGAATTAGGAATATTAAATAGGAAAATCATGGAAAAATTATTATATGTCATTAAATCAAAATCTAAAATATGTTGAAATTAAATCTGAAATATTATATTAAACTTAATTTTTTTTACAAATATATATATATATATATATATATATATATATATATATATATCATATCAAATTTTAAAAAATAAATTTTATAAGAAACTAAATGTAATAAGAGTATTACAGAATACATTATATTATTTAATTAATGTTCAAAGCACAAACATGGCACAATTGTTAATTTCGGTACTTTTACATAACAGAGTAAATTAAATAATAATAATAGGTCTGCAAAAGTAAAGCTCTTAAAGCAACATCAAATATATATATATATATATATATATATATATATATATATACATATATATATATATACATATATATTCACACAGACACACGTCTAACCCTACTGATAGTCAACTTCTCTTCATTAGTAGTATAATACTTGAAGATTCTTTGAAGCAACAAATCCTTATGTACACATAACTGTGTTTCCTACTTCCTACGTTCTACAGTCTAAAGTTTCAAAGTATACACGGCTGCTTCATATTTCGCGAACTTTAAAGTATATCTTTCTAGTAATATTTGCAACAATTAAAATATACGAGTTTATGTAGAAAACTTAATTACGCACGCCCTGTTACACACCACACATCGACACACAACGCACACACACAATTTGACCACTAATGTAATTACAGTAATACGCAGTAAACAATACAGAATATTTCGGTGAATGCGTATGATTTTCATGCCAATTGATGAGAACAAAAGGCTTATTTAGATAGATGTAAGTGGCGTTTTGTACAATACAAGTGATGTACGACAGAGATGATTTTAATTCATAATATACTGACGTTAACAAATCGTAGATTAATTATATATTTCTCGGTTCGTTTTCGTAGCGTTTAATTCTCTGTACAATATACATTATTTTAAATGAATAATAAAAATTGTAGTTTTTATTTTTAAATGAAAATTTAAGTTTATAATCAATTATAGATATTGTTTACTTTTTAAACAACATTTATACAAATCATCATTAAAACAGATTATTAAGTTAAATCAACTCATACAAACAAGGGATAGACAAAATAATAGAAATACTAGCGAACTGTGTAAATTTGTATCCATTGTGTGTGTGAAGTTTCTATGAAAATATTTCTGTAGGAGCTGTCAAATTTTGTAAATTATTACTTTAGATACATTTAATAATGTGGCAGTTGTGAATGAATAATGAATGCTCCAGTTAAACACATACCAACAATATATCCCGTTCCAAAGTTGAATCACACATTTTCTATCACTTAAACACAAACTGTTATTAACATGGTATACAATTCATTTTGAAAGATACTACACACAGTGTAAACAAACAGTTACTACACAGTGTAAATAGTAATAAAAAATGTAAGTGATTAATGTTCTTTTCATTATTGCAAATAAACATTTTTATTAAATAATGAATAAATTTGTCTAGGTTTTCCAATAAGCACTTCAGAAGTTTAAATAGAAACAAAACAAAAAGTATTTAATTAAACAGTAATTTTTTACATTTATTTTTAAGCATATTCTATGGCATTAATGATAGAATAAAATTTCACTTATATAACCACCACAACTTTGCTTAACAAAGTGCATTCGTTTAGTTCAATTTTAGTCACTCTTTCACATAATTGTGGTCTAATTTCATAAATTACACATTCAATATTTATTTTTAATTCTTCTGATATTTGTGGTTTATCAGCATAAACCACAAATATCAGAAATTATAAAGTAATTATAAATGTGGTTAGGGAAACATGTGTAAATAAGTAATTATACACATGTTTCTCTACCCACCACCCTACATACATGTTTCTTTTAATAAAACACAAATCTAGGCGTCACATTTGGATGATCCTATATTTATGGTGATATGGAAAAGGAATATATATTTTTTCAAATTTTAAACAAACATAAACCAAGTTTTATCACAATTACTTTTTCAAAAGAGTATAAGAAGATTGATTTTTAAACAATTATAAATATTGATATTTAAAATATATTGAAAATATAAATTATTTTATTTATATTTTATTAATTGACAATCATATTAATGATTTTTTCAGCTATTAATTTCAAAAAACATTTATTAATTTTTTACTACATCAATATTAGTAATTGTATTTATTGTAGATAAAAATTTTAAAGTATATATTTTTTATAAAAGCAATCATACAATTGCATATGTGTATATAAATTTACATAAGAAAAAATATTACAAAATTGTTTATCATACTTGTAATATTAATATTTGTTAATTGATAATTGGATATACATTATATATATATATATATATATATATATATATATATATATAAAAAACTTATTTTTAATTAAAAAGTTACATAAAAAACTTTAATTGAAAAATTAAAAACGTTATCTACTTTTTATAACTGGTATTCTAATCTAAATTTATTTCTTATTCTTATATCAAGATTAATTGTTTATATAGAGTCATCCAAATGGGATACCTAGATGTGTGTTTTATTAACAGAAACAAAAGTAATTATACACATGTTTCTCCCTACCCACCACCCTATATACATGTTTCTTTTAATAAAACACAAATCTAGGCGTCACATTTGGATGATCCTATATTTATGGTGATATGGAAAAGGAATATATATTTTTCAAAATTTTAAACAAACATGAACAAGTGTTATCATAATTAATTTTTCAAAAGAGTATAAGAAGATTGATTTTTAAACAATTATACATAGTGATATTTAAAATAAATTGAAAATATCAATTATATTATTTAAATTTTGTTAATTTATAATCATATAAATGATTGTTTTTCAGCCATCGATTTAAAAATGTTTAATAATTTTTTACTATATCAATATTTGTAATTTTATGTAGGTAAAAATTTTAAAGAATATATTTTTTTATAAAAAAATTTCATACGATACATAATGCATTGTATGAAATATAATGGCATAGTGCGGCTCTTTGGCCACTTGAATGCGGCTCTTCTACAAATAATGACTATGTGCATTAAATGTATGCCATGTAATATTATAATAATAAAAAATACTTTTTATCAATAAACAAGATTATTGTTAATTAAGACAGGTATCTAGTTTTTTTTTTATTCAGTGTTTAAAATCAAAAAACCGATTACTCAAAATTGGTACATTTGGTACACTTTTTGATTGTCAATAATACTAACGCAATATTTAAAAAAACCAGAGGCCCGTTTCATAACACTTACAGTTCCTGTATTACAAGTTCTTTCTTCAAATATCCCATATAAATTTTAAATAAAGAACTTGTAATACAGGAACTGTAAGTTTTATGAAACGGCCCCTGGTACTCCTCTGTCACTTTGTAATGCCACTGTGTAGAGAAGAATCGGTGCAAGGATTTCCACAGGAATCATATTTTCAAACATTATTATTTTACAAATTTGGCATTATAGTGAAGAAAAAAAGTAATCCAGTACATGGAGCGTGTCTAATCCTATCTATCACATAATACTAGTTCCTAGTTTTAATCGACTTCTAAAACAGATATCTTGAAAATTTAGCTCTAAAAAAAAAATGATGTACTGCTGACATTTGGTTCTTTTGACTAATGTGTTTGCCGATTACTACCCTATAATATCATAACCCTATAATAACCAAAATATCCTTATTTGTTCAATAAATAAAATTATAAAAATTGTAAAAGATTTAAATTTATTAACTTTATTTAAAAAGAAATTACGAGCTTTTAAAAAATTAGTTGAAAAATAAATGAATATGAATATTTGAAAATAATGATAGTTTATTCGAAAATTATTATTTTGGGTGAGAAAAGTTTGATCAATTTTTTAATTATAAATACAAAAGAATAGAAAGAGGAAAAAGTGAAATTCTAAAAAAGATATCTTGAAAATTTGGCTCTCAAAAAAAATATATATTGTTGTACTGCTGACATTTGGCTCTTTTGACTAATGAGTTTACTGATCACTACCCTATAATATCATAACCCTATAATAACAAAAATATCCTTATTTGTTCAATAAATAAAATTATAAAAATTGTAAAAGATTTAAATTTGTCAACCTTATTTAAAAAGAGATTAGGTGCTTTTAAAAAATTAGTTGAAAAATAAATATAAATATTTGAAAATAATAATAGTTTATTCGAAAATTATTATTTTGGTTGAGAAAAGATTTAATCAATTTTTTAATTATAAATACAAAAGAATAGAAAGAGGAAAAAGTGAAATGTTGAAACTAGCAATAATCGATAATCAAGTGAATAGACCAGATTAGTAGTCAAGACTTCCATTTAAAATAATAATAGGTATATAAAATCAGTTCAATCAAAATATTTTTTTTATTATAGTTAAATATAAATGAAAATATTCAGATTTATAGTTGTTTAAAAATAAGAAAACATTTCTTATTATCCTTTTAGTATATTAAAAAAAAAACAATTATGAAAATGGTCTTATGATTGCCCAATATTAATCATCAAAATGATGTATTAAAATAAGTACTTAATTTGTAATTTAACAGGGAAGATAAATTAACGTTAAACAATGTATAATACTTAATTTTAATGTAGATGAATCTTTTCTTAAAATCTCATCAAATATATACCAGAGAAAATAAACGATGCAAAAAATGAAAACTACGGTTAAAAATGATGATACAATATATTCTAAAAATAGCGTCACTTTATCACTGAAACACTAAAGAATATATATATACGAATAATGTGAAATGGAATTGAAGAAAACTTAAGTTTAAAGATGCCTTTAAGGATTAATTCGAAGTTATAAAATGTGAAAGTTGTACATGATTTCTTTTCTCGTGCACATTACTTCTTTTCTATCATTTTGATTGTGAATTTGTGGTCGCTGACTGGATTTTTTTCGTATGAAAATCTCGAACGTGGAATCAAATAAAATATATAAGAGCAATGTTTGAGAATGTTAACATTATTTCTATAGAATTTCATTTCTCGTATTCAATCTTGTATTCTGTATGCATTTCGTATCGTGTAACATTCGAAATTGTTATTTCTTCCGTACTTCGATAAAATTACAGAGTATAAAATAAAGTATGGATGCTGATATTCTGATCCTGTATTTTATGAAAATGTGAAGATTATTAAAGAAACATTATTAATATGTATCATTTTTATATTGTTTTAAATATTTGATTTTTGTTCTAGTGTTTTTATAAAAATAATATATTTTTTTTAATTAGTAATGATTTGTTTAATACTAACTCTTATTTTGATGTTAAATAAAATACAAATTAAAAGTAGTATCAACAGAAATCTTGAATAGATATTTAGATTACATGAATTTATTTATTTGAAAAAAATATATACAAGGTTTTCCAATAAATACTCCATAAGTTTAAATGGATATAAAACAAAAAGTATTTAATTAAATAGTCATTTATTTATTTTTAAGCATATTTTATGGCAGAGCTGTCCAAACCGCGGCCCGCGAAGCATTTTTCCATAATACATATATTTAATTCCAGTTGTCAATTATAATTGTGTTTTTTCATTGTGTAAATGTAAATTAAATTCAAGTATTTGTAATTTTATTAATATTTGTATATACAGTTAGAATTGTGTGATTTGCAAACAGATCCCTTGTTTAGTAACAAATGTGAAACAGGAGGAGATTTTTTTAAATTATTACCAGAAGGAAAGTATCCTAAATTGCGAGACTTTGGTCTTAGAATGGGGTCAATGCTCAGCAGTACTTATCTTTGTGAAAGTACCTTTTCAACAATGAAATTTATAAAATCTAAATATAGAAGTTCCATGACGGACAAATCGTTATCAAATTTACTGCGTTTGACTACTACAAACATTGAAATTGATATAACTACATTAGTAAAGGAATCAGAGTTACCGCAAAATTCTCATTGAAATACACAATTTTGTTAATATTGTCTAATATTTCAATAAAACATAGTTAAACAGTAATAAATGTTTTTTATTTTGGGTGCGGCCCGCGGATAATTTTTATTTTCGTATTGTGGCCCTTGGGTTCCTAGAGGTTGGATAGTCCTGTTTTATGGCATTATTAATGGAACACAATTTCATTCATATGACTTATATAGTGCATTCATTTAGTCCAATTTCATGAATTACACGTTTAATGTTTATTTTTAATGTTTCTGTTGTTTGCGATTTATTAGCATAAACCAATGATTTTACATAACCTCACAGAAAATAATCCAACAGATTTAGAACACATGATCTTGGTGGTCAATTGATGGATCCATTTCATGAAATAATGGACTTATTAAACTTTTATTTCAATAAGTCTATTGAAGTTTTTATAATTTATAAACGCTGCAGAAGTATTAAAAGTTCCATTATAATTTTTCAAACTATAATAAATTGGAATGTCAAAATAAGGTTAAAAAAATTCAAAGATGGTTATCACCAGCTGTTAAATTTCTGACATTCTTATTGGAAAACTCTATTTTATGAAAATGTTAAAATTATTAATATACATCATTTTTATATCGTTTTAAATATTTGATTTTTGTTATAGTATTTTTATAAAAGTAATATTTTTTAATTGGTGATGTTTTTTTAATACTAATTTTGATTTTCAGTTAAATAAAATACAAAATAAAAGTAGTATTACGAGAAATCTTGAATAGACATTTATGTTTGAAAAATTAATTTATTTAAATAGAATATATATTTTCTTTTAAATCTGAATAATCAATTTTAGTAAATTTATATTCTAAACCAGGGATTCCCAACCCCGTGCCCGCGGGCGCCATGGCGCCTGCAGATCGATTTGTGTGCGCCCGCCACTCTTGCAGACACCATAGAAAAATTGAATTCTTTCAATTTGGAATTGCAGGGAAAAGACAAAAATATAGCTGAAATGATAAGCTCTGTAAACTCATTTAAAGCGAAATTGGCTTTGTTGATATCACATCTGCAGATCAAGTCTCTCGTCCATTTCTCACATATGAAGAAAATGCTAGGTAACAATGAATTAAACGTGTCATTATTTATTGAGACCCTTCAAGTGCTTCAAAAACAGTTTGAAGAGAGATTTCTGCAGTTTACAAATATCGAGCCAATTGTCTCCTTCTGTATCAATCCTTTTACTTGCCAAATAAATGTAATGGAACTAGCTGCATGTATTGCAGATCTTGTTCAGGGGAAAGCAGAAGAAGTAGAGTTAGAAATTTTGGACCTTAAGAATGATATTTTGCTAAAATCCTTAATATCAGAGGACTTATGGAACATAGTCGATAAAGAAAGGTTCCCATTTTTGAAAAAAGCGGCATATAAAATCAAATCGTTTTTCGGGTCAACGTATTTATGCGAATCGTTGTTTTCAAACATGAATTTAATAAAATCACGATATAGATCTCGACTCACCGATGAGCATCTTTATAATTGTTTGCTAACAGGATTATCGTCATACTCTCCTAATTACGAGGCACTGGCCAATGAAATGCCAAAGATCACACTGACAGATTGATATTTTTTTTAATGTCTTCTTTTATGTTTTTTTAAATGATTTCTTTGTATGTGTGTTTTTTGTTTACTTTGTATTACGTTTTGTATGTACGTTTCTTTGTGTGTATGTAATTTGCACAATAATTTTATTATTTTGAAATTATTTTTGTTTATTATTTTTTATCCTTGGTCAATTATAAATATCCTTAAAAAATAGCTGGTGCTCGCCGCCCTACCGATATTTTAGAATACGTTCTAAGGTATAAAAAGGTTGGGAACCTCTGTTCTAAACTTTTGAAATAAAATAGATTAAAGAATTATTATTACAGGAATAAATAATAAAATAATTATTTATTATACATATATTATAAAGTAATTCATAATAACAATAAAGATAATATAAAATACAAGTATATAATAATAAAAATTCATATAAATCAAACTGTTTATTACAAAAAACTCAAGCAACAAATATATATTTATATACATAGAAATTTGAATCTGAACGTGAAAGCATATACTTTTACTAACATGGTTTTTTCATGAGCTTGAATTATGAAAAAAAGTATTATGAGAAAAACAAGTCATTACTGCAGATATATTTTTTCAAAGAGGAAAAAGTATGGTTCCTGAACAATGTAACTATAGTTTTGTTGTTGATAAAAAGTTATGTACATGCAGTGAGAGAATCTGTGTCAAGGTACTTTTTCTAAAGTATCTTTTCAGGATAACAGATTTCTGAAGTGATGCTTTGTTCTAATGCGACATAAATATATTTATATTATATATAAATATTATTACCCAGAATTTAATTTTATCTCGTACTTTATTCGTTTATTATGCTGTTGATGTTTTCGCTTTTTATAATATTGTATTTTAAATGTAAATGTTTTACGAAACATTGACTCAACTATTATTTTTTTTCACGAAAATTTATTTTAAACGGATATTTGTGATATTTTTTTATACTGGTTTCTTACCTTGAACTATTTTTGTTTGGATTATTTTTACAGTATAATGAAATGACTTTTTATTTTTTTATTTCAGTATGTAAATAAATTCTTTATTAAATTAACATTTTGTGAAAACTCCATAGAGAGAGAGACAACTAATTTCCACCTTAATGTATGCAATAAAACATGTTATTTACTTCCAAGTGTCCCACTGTCAAAATCAGAATATATAACATTTTTTTTTGGTTTCATTACTTTACAAACTGTCAATGAAATTAAAATTGATGACCACTATTCGTTTTATTTTCAGTTCCGGTCAAAATAATCAATGGTACTTATTAATGGTCTGATCAATCAATTATCGTTCGTATTTAGTACTTTATCTAGATAAACTATTGTATATAAAGTATTAGATCTAAATATAACTTTTAATCATTAATTCATTTGACGAAAACCCAGAATCGTCCTATAAAGAAGTTCAGTTGTTACGATTGAATAAATATCAATACGTATTGAGTTTATATGAAAATAGAAAACGGCTTATAAAAGAAAATATGAAAAATCATTCACTTTGAAATATCTCTTACAAACTGTCAAAGCTCAAGCCAGTAAGAGATCCATTTTAAGAAACACGTTCAAGCGTGACTTCTTGTCTTGGCAGATTTCGATAACGAACGACTCTGTCTTCTTATATATTATATTGTCCTTGTCGGCACGAAAGTCATATTTTTCGATTTGTATTTTTTTAGTGTAAGTTTATATATATATATATATATATATATATATATATATGTATGTATGTATGTATGTGTGTATGTATGAGACTATTAAATTTGAACAAAATTTTATATACATCTGAAATACTATTAAGGTAAAAAGGTCGTGTCTATAATTGAATAGGTTGTGCGGTTTTCAATCATTGGCCTAACTACGTTTTCCTTTGTTGCTGTTACCGAATTGTTTAATTGATTTTCGGATACGACCCTTATTCTATTAGAGGTTGAATTAAAATATTAAAACTCAATTTCATATCGATTTATTGCTACATGTTACATGGTATATATATATATATATATATATATATATATATATATATATATATATATATATATATATCAACCTCCATTAAATTATCATATGAAGAACACTTAAGCAAATTACTTCCATAATTTAATTCCAATACAATATAGAATTAATACGAGTTTATAAAAAGATTAAAATAAATATTAAAATACTTTTCTTATATTCTGATTAAAAATGTAATCAGTCGATATAATATTTTCGAATTGACACCTTGTAACTTGTAATTCGTAGACAAAAGTGTGTAACGTGAACATTTTTCTAGCTATATTTTTTTATTTGGCTATTACACGTGATTGTATACATTCTGTTTAATGTTATAGAAGTCATTGGAGAAAATAACAGTTGTATTTTCTAACGTTGTTTGTACATGCGAAGTGGTCATTGCCAAATGGTTATCAAGAAAGGTTGATGATCATCCTGGGATTAATATGTGAAGATATATATATATATATATATATATATATATATATATATATATATATATATATATATATCTATATATTAGGTGTACAAGTATGATTCCGCCGTTTTTTCGCAAATAAAAATTTTTAGAAAAATTATGAATAATTTTTTATTCAATATAATTTCCATCGTTAGTTACAATATTTTCCTATTTTTCTGGTAACTTATGAATTCCATCTGAAAAAAATGTTCTTGTTTTGATGCGATCCATTCATCAAACCATTTTTTAACGTCTTCAAAAGAATTAAAGTGCTGCTTTAAAAGTGAGTGCGCCATCGACCGAAACAAATGAAAATCAGGAGTAACATCTGGTGAATACGGCAGGTGGAGTAAGATTTCCCAGCCAAGTGTTTCTTACGTTTCTTTCACTGATTTGGAAACGTGTGGTCTGGCGTTATCGTGCAATAAAATCACTTGATTGTTTCTATTGGCCCATTCTAGTCGTTTCTGTTTCAGTGTATGATTCAGATTGATTAGTTGTTATCGGTAGCAATCAACAATAATTGTTTGACCAAGTTTCAATAGCTCATACCACATCTTTCTGATTGTGTATACCACATCTTTCTGAACCCACCAAATACCCAACATAACTTTTTTCCCATTAACACATATTCGTCCGCTTAACGAAAATTCGTCATCTTCCAGAGAATCACCCACAGCCAAATGACGAAAATTCGTCATTTGTATATTACAGAGAATAATTGATTTTTGTTCTCTTAATTCTGAGTATATTAAATTATAATTTTAACCAAACAGAGATAATGCCATGAGAGAACTGATTTTAGATTCAGTTGCATCGCATAACGGTGCAAATGTAATCAAAAACAAAGTAAAACTGTATAAGTCGGTATTGGGTATAAAAAAATGCCGGCATTTGGTGAATGGCGGTGCAAAAAGTTACCCGACGAATATGTGTTAATATTTGGGTTTTTAGTCGATGTTGATGTTTGGCTTGGATCCACTTATGATTTTTTAGGATTGTTAAAATGAACCCATTTTTTATTTCCACAATTCGATGCAAAAACAATTTTCTTTTGAATCGTACAAGCAATATTTCACAGATTGTTTTTCACCTTTCGATATTTTTTTTTAATTCATGTGACACCCATTTTCCTTTTATTTAATTTTTCCCATTGCAAGCAAACGATCAGAAATACTTTGTTATGTAACACCTAATGATTCAGCAAATTGTATTTGAGTGTCATCTTCACCTAATAATGCCTGCAGTTATTTATCAGCAAATTTTTTTAGTGACTTCCCACACTCTTTATCACTCACATCAAAATCTCCACTTTTGAACCGTTGAAAAAAGTCTCTATACGTTCTTTCAAATAAAGCATGTTCATCATAAGCTTCCATAAGTAATCGATAACTCTCAGTAACAGATTTCTTTAAAATAAAGTAATGAAGTAAAACTTCCTGTATACGTTGTTTTGTTGGTACAAAATTTGACATTTTCAACTAAGAAAAAAAATTTTGTTTACATTTCTATCACGTATGACAAATTAAATGTTGGAGATTTTTTAAAGCACATCAACATACAATTTGATCGATTATAATATTTTTGATTTTAACATTCTATATATATATATATATATATATATATACATATTATATATATATATATATATATAATATGAAAGGCGTTATAGTAATGATCACAAGCTCACTAAATTTACTGCATCCCTTTCATTAAAGTGTCTATGTTTGTTACGCTTGACCAGTACGGGTCAACAAGGGTACCCCATACTATTATGCATCTATATTTGGACCTTCATTATAACCACTAGAAACGTAAATGACTGTTTTATCGAATAGTAGTTTAGTAAAATTGAAAATGACTTTCATATATAAAACAATTTTCACAAGAATTCAGAGTGCACATACATGAAATTCTTAGATAAAACAAGATGCAGCTTTTAAGATGCATCGTTGTTAATTTCAGTAACATATTGAGCTATTTATAATAATATAATACTCGACTAGTTCTAGTTTACAAGTGAAGTTTCGAACAGTAGCAAATGAAGTGCTTTTCAATATATAATAACCCGAGAGATAATTGGATACTTGGGGTTTGAAAAATGTCATTGTTTGTAGGTTATGAAATGATGTATGTTGTATAATATTGATTTTTAATGTTCATTTTGTTTAGTTATATACTATAGTAAATCTTTCTACTGAATTATTATCATTTTTTTAGAAATACAAAACTTTACAGAATCTTTCAATAAATTTAATAACTGTATTAAGTTTATGTAAATTATATTTTCAAAGGAAAAAAAACATTATTTTAAATTAAAATTAAAATGTTAATAATGATACATATTTTATGAATAACATTCTAGTATAAAAGTATTTCATTATTGAAAAATTACAGTTTTAAAACTAGTAAATTAAAAAATCCAGAAAGAATAAAAAATATAAAAAAATAAATCTGAAAATACAAATGTAAACAGTGATAGATCGATCAGTATTTCTTTTGTAATCCCACAAAAAAGACTGTAATCAAATAAAATTCTGCATGTATTCAAACGACTAGCGTCGAACCATCTGCTTCCTATGTGAAAACAACATTTTTTTTCTACACAATCACACACGTATGCAGGAAACAGTCGATCTGTGCGGAAATAGTCGTGAGGTAAATACTGAATACTTCAGCAGTACGCGACACTGTTCGAACCTTCAGCACTTTTTTTATTGAAACGGTAATTCGTCGATAAAAATGCAAAATAAAAAAATTGTACGTGGATTTGCTCTTTGACTCAATCGCAATGCAGTACTGAAAATTATATTAATCGTATTTATGCTGCAGTAAAACTGGGTCATCCTTAATTGGCGTATCGTTATCGAATACCTAGTGACCTGATAAACGAAGGTGTGGAAAATTTCTATTAGAACACATATTAAATTTGATGCTCGATTTTAAACGCTTCAAGTTTCCATATTAAAATCTCATATGAATATTTAAATAATTTGGAATTTGTTCGCTAATCGTTAGATTATTGAATTAAATGGAGGAGAATAATTTAGCTGTTATTGAAATATGCAAATTAATAAAAATTAGTTAAAAATTCAGTTTTCACTTCATATATATTATTATTTTTATTTTATTAAAATATTTTAAAAATATTCAATAATTATGCACAGTTTAAAGTTTCCATTTATTATTTCATTTTAGAAAAAAATCTATTTAAATTAAAATTATTTATAGAAATAAATTATATCATTCTATCTAAAAACATTAACAAAATTTAAAAAGTTCTTACAAATCTATATTTTTTGTGCAAATAACAATCTTTTTTTTAATGATTTATTTGTAAAAATGGTGTATATTTTTTTATTTGTTAATAAATTTTTACTAATAATAAATTAAAATGTTTACATTAATCACAAGAATAATACTTTGAAATAAAATAAACAATTAAGTTTAACAAAAACTATATACATCAGAGACGTGTGAAAGAGTCGAACAAAGATATACACCTAAAGCTAGAATGAATATTTTTTTTATTAGGTATTTCAGATTAAAAGTTCATTAACTTTTTCAATCTTAATTTTTTTCTCTTAAAGAAAATCATGATAGATTAGAAATGTGATTTTAACGTATTCATATATTTATAAAAAAAACAATATGATATTTATTTAGATTAATCTATCTAATATTTTATTACAAAAAATAAAAATCTTTATTCTTAACAAATATCTAGAAAACATCATTTAACGAACGATTTTTATCCTTTTTCTTATTAAACGTCTCAATTATTTAACAACGTCATTAAAAAACCTGTCACGATCACGTTTCGAGCTTCAATATAAAAATATACAATGTATCAAAGTCAATTACATTAATGACGTATGTACGAAACAGCTCAATTTTCAATATTCTTAGAAAAAATAGCTGCATTGAAAAGTGTCAATAACATGTGTAATAAGACCGTATTGAAAAGCCATTAAAGTCCTTACAAAAGACGTAGATCTTTTTTTCATCTTTTTTACATTTACAATTTGAATCCGTATTACTCTTGTGCTATTAATGAGATTTTCTTTTACATTTTTGCATTGAATGAAGTGATTTTCCATGGATTTTTATGCATTATTTATATTCAATAGCAGTGATGAATTTATGTAATTTTTATTAATCATACTATTAATAAAATCTTTTTAGATAAATTTATTGAAATTATTTTTTTTAAAAAATACAATTGAAATTTTAAAAATATAAAAATGCATTTAAAAAACACTTCCAAATAAAAACGTTTTTAAAGTATCAAACGTACTCGAGTAACATTTACTATATCTCGTAAAATATAATATTTACATTTTTATAGAAATAAGACAGTATAAGGAAGTGCATTTGCGTCATTAAATTTTAAACTTCTGCCTGCACAGAAAAGGAAAAAAAGTTTTTGAAAGACGAATAAGAACTTTTACCCGGAAATCGGATGTTGTTAGCAAGTGTGTTAAAAGCCTTTGCAACTAAACTCCGTAGAGAGATTAAAATTGAACACCTTTTGTAACAAATAACCACGTACGTGACTGTCACATAATCTTTTTTCAAAATCTTTTCAGTGTAGTATTTGAAACGTATTTCATTTTACGTTTCTATTTAAAGCATTTCTAAAAGGTTTTGTATCAAATGTCTTTTCAAAAAGTAAAGACCACGAAAAGCCACATAGTTTGAATTAAATATGTAAAGATATTGTTAAATAATCACTATTTCTTCCAAACAGTAAAACATTGTTATTATTATTAAAATAACAATTTAATTAAAAAGATTTTAAAATATTCAAATAAAAATTATTAATATTTAAAATTCTTTTTTAATACAATTTAAACTTTGTAAAACTCATTTAAAATATTTATTTAAATTAAATAATCAAATATATCGATGGAATTAAAAATTAATAATAATTTTGTTATTTAAATATAAAAGATATATTAAACAAGATTATTATTTTAAAAAAATTATAATAAATTTAATAGTCTTTTTTCAAAATTATAATAAAATTCACAACTGAATACACAAATAGTATAAAAAATGTTAATTTAGTTAAAAAATATAAAAATATTTAAAGAATGATTATTATTTAAAACTCATTTTCGTACAATGATTTATTTGAAAATTCTTTCTACGTACTTTATACAAAATTTAATGTGAAAATTCTTCTTTAATCTCGATTTTAAATACACTTCATTAGTACGATTAAAAAGTTAGTGATTTAAGACCAAAAAGCCGTGAAAACCGTTTCAAAGATATCGACATTCAATATATCTAGTGAAAAAGGTACGTCTAAGAGTATGGGTCAAACCAAATTGGTCTGAAAATTTGCTAGGAAAACACGAACAGAAGGTAAATTGTTTATATATATATATATATATTCAGCTTACACGTACCTTAATGATATAAATGTTTAATGTCCTTGTGGTTGAATAACATACGATCCTCGATCATCGTCCCTATATAATTCCATCATCAGATCAGTTTGATGATATATTTTATATGCAAATTGAGATGACTATTCGTAACCAAACGACGTTTTAGTCATTTATTCAAATATTGTTTCTGTCGTTGACTGAAATTTAAAAATATTGAAACGTTTGATGTCGACGAACTTCTATCAATTATTAAATTCTCTTTAAATAAATAAAAAAATTACAAATGTAATTATATTTCCAAACAGTTAATATATATAATTCAACTCTTCAAATGAACAATGTGGGTAACTGATCTGAATATGAATTGTCTCTCTACTTTTGAGGTCATTCACTATGTGACCGGTCGTGACCACTGTCTGACTACATCAGAACATGAAGTTTTCGCTTCATGTAATGTCCATAGCTCTCGGTGTTAACAAGGTTCCGGTGATTAAAGCTTAAACTCACTTCGATTTGTTATAGTTGAAGAACGAAATGTTTTTAATGTATCCAATCGAGCGTTATTTCACTACTTTACGATTACTACCAATGCTTATTAAACACTTTTGTTCGATTTCTTTCGTTCAGATGTATGATTTGTTAGAAATGGTTATTAAATATTATGGATTTTTAATTACTATTATTTAATGAGATAAAAGACAGAATTGTTTTATAATAGGAAATGAATAAAATAAAACAATTTAAATTTACCTAACTATTAGGTTATGTACTATGAAATGTCGGATTTCTCATCAGTTTCTCTTTGAATAATCCGACATTTCATATTACACGACCTAATAGTATAAAATTAAACAATTAGTAATAAAAGGTTTTTCAATAAGAATATCAGAACTTTGATAACTGATAGCAGCATTGTTTGAATTTTTTTAACTTAATTTTGACACTTCAACTCAGTATAGTTTAACAAATTAACGTTTAACAATTCAACAACGATTAGAAATTGTAACAACTTCAATATAATTATTGAAACAACAGTTTAATGAGTCCATTATTTCATAAAAATGACCCATCAATTGTCCACCACAATCATATGATCTAACTCCATTGGATTATTTTCTGTGATGTTATGTGAAATCATTGGTTTATGTTGATAAACCACAAACAACAGAAGCATTAAAAATGAACACTGAAGTGCAATTCATGAAACTGGACCACAATTATGTAAAACATTGACTAAAAATTGGATTAAACAATTGTACTATGTTAAGCAAAATCGTGATAGTCATATGAGTGAAATTGTGTTTCATCATTAATGCCATAGAATATACTTAAAAATAAATACTTAAAAATAAAAATAAATAAATAACTAATTAATTAAATATTTTTCGTTTTATTTCCATTTAAACTTCTAAAGCGATTATTGGAAAACCCTATATTATCAAAAATATAATTTTAAACATAAAAATATGTTTATATATTTTTTTAAAAAAAAACTAAACCATGAATTGAATTAACAATCACTAATTTTAAATCTTGAATATTATTAAAAATATTTTGTTTATTTAAATTACCTCTAAAAGATACAAAAATAAAATAATTCAGGTAGATGTGATAATAATACAAAAGTAATTCTAAAAATATAGTATTATTAAAAACTTTAATAATTTAATAACTATTTATTTAGAATTGTTTATTTACTATCAAAAAATATTACAAAATTTAAAATCAAATTTTAATAATGGAAATTTCTTGGAAAAATGGAAAAATATTTTTTAACAGAAATAATACACACATACACACACACACACACATATATATATATATATATATATATATATATGTGTATGTGTGTGTGTGTGTGTGTGTGTTTGTTTGCTTGTTTATGCGTATGTTGTGCGGTATTAAATTTTTCCAGGAATACAATTACAGGCTAAAAATAAATTAATTCCTGACAACAAATAATAAGTATCATATGATGTTTGAAGATCAAAGAACATTTTTGTTTTGAATTTAGTAATAATATACGAATTTAAGACCTGAAACACATATATTTGAATAAATCCCCGAATAACAATATTTATATTTGATTTATTTCACTAAAACAAATATTTCTGTTCGTCGTTCAAGACATTTTCCAAAAAATTGTAAATATGTTTCGACAACCTAAATCAAACCATTTTTCTTGGTAAAAAACCATAAAGTATCATTTTGAAATCCACGAATCGCGTATACATACGTACATATTTATTTATTTATTTCGAGAATAAATAAATATATACGTACTACAAACGCATATATCAACCGTTTTCAACAAACTATTATGTTTCATAGAGGATGTGGGAATAAATTAAATAAATCAATTGCTAACTTCGGTGTACAATGTAGATACAGACGACATTTGACAGATATCTATGACCTAGATTCGAACTGTTGGACATATGAATTGGCCATAAATTACGGTAAATCGCGTGAAAAAGAATTCTGTTATATCATACGTGCTGGACAATATTTGCCAATAAGATAATTTGTGGTTTTGCACATTAGTTTGATTAGACTACAAAAAAACACATACAAATATTTCATGTAAGAAATGTATGTATATATAACTGTTTTTTAAGTGCGACAGAAATTTATGTAGAAATCAATTTAAATTTCAATCACGCTTAAAAAAACATTTATACATCTGTGTAGATATGTGCATATATATATATATATATATATATATATATATATATATATATACAAACTGGATAAAATATTATACACAGACATCTAAATACATGTACTAATAAAAATGTTAAAAAACATTTAATATTTTATCAAAATTAATATTTTTTATCGTTCCATTATTTTAATACATTATAAAAAAATGTGATTTTTTTCTTTTTAACCAGTTAACTGTGTTGACCTTGTTGGAAAATGTGTCCCCTACATGCGTCGTACAAATTAAGCGATGACGAATATATTCGTCAAACCCAGAGTATGTTTGATATGAAATTAGGTTACAATGAAATGACTTTAATATTTTTATTTCGTTATTTATTTCATGTACATTTATTCATTTATTTATATCAACATAAATAGGAACCAAAAACATCAAAAATAAATTTCTTACTTTAATTTTTTGTGACAGAATGGAAGTCAGCAAAACATGGTACAATGCATAAGGCAACTTCACAAGTTGAACACCAATATCGCGATTCTTTTCTAATGTTATTTTTAAAACAATATACACACCTTCGTGTAGGTGTGGCTTTAGAAGTGGAGGGTCTATAGTCAAGGAAATGTCGTCCGATTAGACGGATAGAATAAGATTTTGCTCGTCGACTTACTGTTGGTGTTACACTCTGAATTGGATATGACTTAACTGTTTGTTCAATGCACTCCAATAAGAAATTTACTCGCGGCAATTTTCTTTTATTATTCTTATATAATATAAATGAATTTAGGCAAATAATATCTAAAAAATGAAGAAACATTTTTATAATATTGTGGTCTCTTGAGTATTTATGCATTTCTTATTGTATAACAAATTACTTCAGATTTCTTTGTTCGTTTTTCCTTTTCTCTATGAAACGAACCTGTAACTCCGCCACCGTAATAGCAGATCCCTACTCTCTCGATTGAGACCTTGACCACCCTCGTAATTTAGTGTTTTGTAACAACGCGCGAGTAGTGCATGTCACGAAAATGGAACAGAGAAATTTAGAGAAATTTGTCTCGATCAGGTTGAAAGTGATTCTACTCTTTTCGATCGAGTTATTACTGGTGATGAAAGTTGGTTCTTTCAATATGACCCCGAAACTAAACGACAAAGCCAACAGTGGCTGTCATTTTTGAAAACCATGTTGATTTGCTTCTTCGACAGCAAAGGGGTGGTTTACAAAGTCCTTCCTTGCTGATGAGTATGCAATCATTATGCCGTCACTCATGTCCACTCCACCCATCTTCTTATTGTAATCAACAATTACTTCAGATTTCTTTGTTTGTTTTCTCCTTTTCTCTATGTCTATCATATTTTCGTCATTAACGGTACTTAGAATGTAAACTTCCCTTTTATCCTGCCATTTCATTATCATAATTTTATTTTTAAAACTAGCACTACATTCCCCTCTCCTTATAGGTAATATCTTTAGTTGTGAGGGAATGCCAATCCTGTTTTTTCTTATTGTGCCAATTACATCTGTTTTATGGGTGCAGAGTTTTTCTGCAAGTGGTATACTAGTGTACCAATTGTCTAAATGTAATCTATATCCGCGGTCTAAAAGATCATGGCATAATTCAAGAACAATCCGTGCAGAATGTTTGTATTCCGGATAATGTTTACCATAATCGCTATCCTTTCCTGTATATATACAGAAATTCCATATATACCCAGATACACTTTCACACAACACATAAAATTTTATTTCAAACCTACTTCTTTTTGACGGTATGTACTGTTTCCATGATAAACGACCCTTCCACATTAGTAATGACTCGTCAACACAAATATCCATTTCGGGAATATATAACGTTTTACATTTTTGTAGAATATTTTGAAAAACGGTTTGAATTTTTGCAACTTTACTAGGTGGATTTATACAACCAAAACTTGCATTGTCTTCGAAATGAAGAAATTTACATATCTGTTTTATTTTCTATAATAATTATTTATAAATTTTTATTAGTTCTTTTTATTTCGACATGGCCTCAAAATATTCCAAAAGTCTTGCAGTTTAGGAATATATTTTAGTTTTAACTAAAATTGCAAAATTAACTGCCAATGGTCACTACTGAAAACGCATGACGAATATATTCGTCATAAACAGTTAACTGGTTAAGAAAGCACATATTTATATCACATTTATATAGAGTCATCCAAATGTGACGCCTAGATTTGTGTTTTATTAAACAGAAATATGTGTATAGGGTGGTGTATGGGCAAACATGTGTATAGTTTCTTTAGTTTTTTTTAATAAAACACAAATCTAAGCGTCACATTTGGATAACTCTATATTTATTTATTATATAACAATCAATTTTCTGTATGATTTTAATTATATCTATTATGTTTTCTAAAAATTATTCATGTATATATATATATATATATATATATATATATATATATAATGTATGTGTGTGTATGTATATAAATATGGGTATTTACATGTTGATAACAGTTAATTATACGTAATGTTATTATCCAGTTAATTGATTTGTTTCGATTCAATAAACTCTGCACTTAATTAACTTTCTATACTACTTGTGTGGTTCTGAATGCAATCAGATATCTGTACAATAACAATCTGTTATTGACATTTATAAGAAACTTTCTTTGAAAGTGAATTATTATTCATATATATTATATATTTATATATAATAATAAGGTATATAATTTATAAAAAAAAATCATTTGAAATATTTTATTGAAAATATTAAAAAGTTACTGAAAACGTATTAAAAAAAATAAAAACAGAATTAAAATTGAAAATAACGTATTGTAATCTAATAAATATTACAAATCTCTTAATACTTTTATTTGAATAATGTAATTTAAAATAACAATAACAAAAATTTACATATAAAACTTGAAAAATAAATAATCAATAAAAATGTCCAATAATCATTTCAAATCGAATTTGAAATGACGTTTATTTAACAATAAACGAAATATAAATTTCAACATATTCAATATTTACCGATATAATTCATTTGAGAAGTTTACAAAATGCAAGAATAAGTAATTGGAATTTATTGATACATAAAACGTTCTGACAAATTGTATTCATTTTATATATTATTGAAATAGTTACAGAGTAGGAGTATTTATCGAACAATTGAAATATATCAAATTTAAAAAGTTTTCAATAGTGCATATTTTATCAACTTTCATCGTTTATCATATTTATTGGACGTACGGAAATATGACTATGTAATATTTTATTTGTCTATTGGACAGTTTAGAAAATGGGAGGATCGTTTAAAATGATTTATTGATTTTGCTAGTCGTCTGAAATTAAAACAGATTGTTTCTAGATATTTGTTTGTTATGATAATAATATTCGATACTATTTTTATAATACAGAAATAAATATTCAATTATTATTATAATATTATATATATTAGGGGTATCGGACGAAAGTATCGTTTTTTTAAATAGAAAGTCAACTTAAAAATATATATACATTAGCATATTAATTATTAAATATATATTCTCCCTCGATAGCTACAACTTTCTTTCATCTTTCTAGTATTTTTAATATGCCATTTGCATAAAAATATTTTGATTTGGATGAAAAATAGATATCGAGACCCGTTTTCACTTCTTCGATATTCTTAAAATTTTTGTCGGATAAAAAGTGCTGCATTGATCTAAATAAATGGTTATTCGATGGAGCAAGACGAGTGAATATGGTGGATGAATAATTACATTCCTTTCATATTCCATTAATTTATCCCGAGTAATTTTAGCTGTATGAGGTCTCGCATTATCGTGTTGAAAAAATATGTTTCCTCTATTTAATATTCTAGGTCTTTTTACACGAATTGCTTCTTTTAATCGTTCCAGCTGATCATAATAGAACTATGCCGTTATTGTCTGGCCATATTTAAGAATTTCATAATGAATAATTCCTTTACAATCCCACCATACAGACAAAAGGACCTTTTTGACTGTTAAATTCGGTTTCAACGTTGCCAGTGGTACCTGCCCTTTAGAAAGCTACTGTTTTTTGCGATATTGGTTCGAGTACATAACCCACTTCTCATCCCCTGTCACAAGATGTCGAAGAAATGTTGAATTTTCCTCTAATTTTATTAATTATTGGCACATTCGAACCCGTACAGATTTGCTTTCATCACTTAAATGATGCAGTATCCTCACACCCTGTTTATGAATCTTGCCAATTATTTTTAAATGTTCTTGCACACTAGACCAAGAGTATCTGAGTGTATTTGCTATTTGTTAATTAGATTTGGTCGGATTTGCTTCAACTTCAATGCGTAACACCTCATTGTCCACTTTCACTACCCTCTCACTTCGAGGTTTATTTTTTAAGTCAAAATTTCCACTTCGAAATTGTTTGAACCACCTCTGACACTGCCGAATAGTCAATATGTCCCCGTAAATGTCACAAATTTTTTTTATCGAAGTCGTTGCATTACTTTTTTGATGAAATTCGTATAACATGCAATTTCGTAAAAATTGATTATCCGGTACAAATCTTTCCATTTAAAATAGGGCGCTAAAAAAATGTAATTTCTTTTGAAAGTTGTGCTTTAGATGTCCACCAATCAATAGCAAAAGAAATACGTGTTAAAAGATCGACAGCCGAAACACAACTGACCACAAAAACAACATTTTCATCCGGTACCCCTAATATATATATATATATATATATATATATATATATATATATATATATATATACACATATACAGATCATCCAAATGTGGCGCCTAAATGTCAACACTATATAACATTTACACGTCATGTCTTTTCAAATGACATAATAAGCCTTTTTGTTTTAGTAGAAGGTTAAAATTTCAACCATGGAAGGTATACATGTTAGAAACGCATTTACATTATTCAAGCTTATTATGAAAATAGGTTTTTTTGGAAAAATACCCATCGTAAAATTCATGATTTTTTTGGTGTAAATAATCGGCCAAATCGGTGTTCAATTCAAGGATTAGTGAAAAAATTCGAAGAAACTAGTCGAGTTATTGATAAACTAAAAAGTGGAAAACCAAAAACTATACGCATAAATGAAAACATTGCTGTTGTAAATGAAAGTGTTGAAAATGAATCGACATCAATTTGCAAGAATTGGACATATCTTATGGCTCTTTATGGAGAATTTTGCATAAAGATTTGCATTAACACGCTTATAAAATTCAATTAACATAGAAATCGAAAAAAAGATCATTTACAACGCCATAATTTTGCTAGTTGGATTATTGAACATTCGTTAATAACAAATCCATTGTTTCAAGCAGCATTTTCTTTAGTGATAAAGCTCATTTCACAATGGATGGATTCATTAATAAACAAAATTATCGTATCTGGGGTGATGAAAAACCTCGTGTTATTCATGAAAAATCTCTACATTAATTTAAAAGTCACTGTTTGGTGTGCATTTTGAGCAAATGGAATCATTTGATCATTTTTTTTCGAAAATAATGCTGGAAATATTGTTACTGTGAATACTGAACAATACCAATCAATGTTGAGTGACTTTTTATGGCCAAAATTGAATGATATTGATTTGTTTGATGTCTATTTCCAGAAAAACGGTGCTACATATCACACAACTTGAGGAAACATTCAATTTTTGAAATCGAAATTTTGTCAATATGTAATTTCACGAAATGCAGATTTCCATTGGCCTCCAAGATCATATGATTTAACACCATTTAATTTTTTTAGTTTGTTTTTTTTTAAAGTTGAGTCAATGCTAACAAACCATAAACAATTAAAGACCTAAAGAACAACATTCGAGTTGCAGTTCGTGAAATAAATTCAGCAACATGTCGAAAAGTCATTGAAAATTTTTATATTCGAATTGATACTGCATCTGCAGTCGTCATAGACATTTGAACAATATTCTGTTCCACGTACAATTGTAATGAATCATACTTTCAATAAAAAAAACAGCTTGAAAAAAATTCCAAATAGTGTGTGTTTTATTAAAAAAAATGTAGGTGGGTTTTTTATATGACTATATATATATATATATATATATATATATATATATATATATATATAAAATGATTTAAATATTTTTTTCTAAATATTCAAAAGAAATATTTTATCTACGTCTATTTTTAGATATAAATTTACGTGCGAGAAGAAATTGTCAATGTATGTAAAAATTGTTTTTCGTCTCGATACAAAATTGTGTTCTCGCAAACAACGAAAATTAAAAATGTTCGTTGCGAATTTTATTGACATTGAAGTCAACCACAGCGCCGTTACACAAATCAAAGATACAAAGGACGCTCGTAAAACAGAGACATCAAATATGTCAGGCGTGATGAGCTTAATGCAGCTTTCGTGCGACGAATCTAAAAATCTATATAAGTTTTGCGACGTCGGCCGCCTGCTTGCTTTTCTTAGCTGGCGGTTTGCTTCTGACGTGTGTCCATTAATCTTCATTACTTTCTCGCGTGATGTAACAGTTGATGATTTGTCGCTCTTAAATAAAAATTTATTTTTAGGTTTGATCCGCGGTATTGTATTTATCAAAGATTTTTTTCAATTTGCGAAGAACGACTGTTTGCGAACTGAATCGACTATTTGCTCGATTGATAAAGTGAAATATGTTCACTTTAATATTTTTTTTATCTACGGTTTACGCTATATAAATTACAACTCTATTTTTGTGTTTAAGATGCACGGTTTTCTTAATTAAAACTGACTTCGAACAACGAAATTAAATCGTTCATTTCATTATTGGATAATGTAAATCCGTTATCTAAATACAATATTTTACATCATATATATATATATATATATATATATATATATATATATATGTGTATGTGTGTGTGTATGTGTGTGTGTGTGTGTATGTGTGTGTGTGTGTGTGTTGTTTGTGTGTTGTTTTATTGTGAAATATATCCATAATGATAGGTGTATTTAGACTTTTTCGAGCGAGTATATATATATATATATATATATATATATATATATATATATATATATAGGTGTTTTTAAAGCATGATTGAACCCTATCTAACCTTAAAAACATTCTTTATCATACCTTTATATATATATACAAATACACACTCATGTATATATAAAATGTTTTTTTAGGTTAGATAGAACTTTCAATAGGAATTTAATTTAAAGTTCTATCATCTTTAAAAACAGCTATATATATATATATATATATATATACATACACTTGCTTGAAAAAGTCTAAGTACACCTATCAATATTGATATATTTCACAATAAAACAAACTCATTAATGTACATTTGAAAACAAACATATTTTTTATCAATTCTATAAACTACTAGTTATTTATTATATGACAAATCAAAACATTTTAAATTCATAACAAATAAACTAAAAAATAAATAACACAAGAGTTCATACAAATGAGCAGAAAAAGTCTCCGTACACATTTTATTAAACGGTAAATCATCTTTTTTTTGCAATATTTGCACTTATTGTTGTTTTAAAATTATCACAGTTTTATTTCTCAGTTCGTATGTTGCAATTGAAACGCTAAAATATTATTTTTAGTAACTAATAGTAAAGTTTTTTGCAAAAAATAAATAAGATAGAATTCAAAAAAAGGAAATTTCTGTTAGTGAATGTAAAATTATTTTAAAGTTAGGAAAAGAAGGAAAAAGTTTTCGTGAAATAGGAAAGGGTGTTGGAAGACAACATTCTTTCATTCAAAAGGTAGTAATCAATTTTAAATCCACATTTGAAACCGCTTTCTTGCCAGCCGTCGAAGTTAACATTTAAATAAGATTGTGGCTTCAGTGAAAAAAAATCCCCGAATAACTGCATCCCAAATTGCAAAAGATATTAAAGTACTATTTTTTAAAAAATCTGTGCTGATATTATGTGAAAAATAATAAAAAAGAGTGGGTATCATGAACATGTTGCGCGTAAGAAATCATTTATTTCACGTGTCAATAGATAAAAATGAATTGCATATGTAAATGAGCACATTAATAAACTAATCCAGTTTTGGGAAAACATGATTTTCCCAGCCGAGAGTATATATTCCATTTTTGGAATAAAAGGACTCAAAATTGTATGTACATCATTGAATAAAAAAAATCTTGTTCCTACTGTGAAACTCAGCGGTGGTAGAGTAATAGTATAGGGGTGTATAACAAGTAAGGGCGTGGGACAAATGGAGTTTTTAGAATCCACGATGGATAAATATGCTTACTTAAATATTTTAAAACGAAATATAAATCAAAGTGCTGAAAAATGAAGTCTAGGTCCCGATTATAATTTTTTGTATGACAATGATTCGAAGCACATGGCAGAAGTTGTTAAGCTATAGATATTATATAATGTTCCAAAACAGTTGCATGTACCTCTCCAATCTCTAGACCTAAACCCTATAGAACATATGTGGCATTTTCTTGAACGTAAATTCGCCAACATGGCATAATTGTAAAGGAAATGTTGAAGAAAGTTATAGAAAAAAAGTAGAATAAGATTAGTGCTAAAGAAACCACAAAAAGTGGACCATTCCATGCAAAAACGATTATAAGAGGTTCTTAAAAAAAGAGGCTATCCAACCAGTTACTAATTCACTTGAAAAGTTTATTTTACTTTATATTATTTTTGATTTTCATTTACTGTACGTAGACTTTTTCTGCTCAATTTGTATGAACTCTTATGTTTTTTATTTTTTAGTTTATTTGTTATAAATTTAAAATGTTTTGAATTGTCATATATAAATAACTAGTAGTTTATAGAATTAATAAAAAAATATGTTTGTTTTTAAATTTACATTAATAAGTTTGTTTTATTGAGAAATATATTCATATTGATAGGTGTACTAGGTGTACTAAGATTTATTTGCCATATATATATATATATATATATATATATATATATATATATATATATATATATATATATATATATATATATATATATATATAAATTTACTATACTCTTACTATAATAAAGATAAAAATATCTGTACTATGCATTTCTTATAGCTAGTAATAAAAAAGTTACCAAAATAATTTTATTTTCAAAATAATGTATATTTCCAAACACTATTTTAGACACTTGTCTAAAAACTGACATTTATTCATAACATAATAAAAATATTCACGGAAGATTACGTAAACCAATAAAATTGTTATAATATTTTATAGTACACTAAAAGCTTCTATGTGAATTTATTTCATGCAAAAACCATTTTTCAACGTATCTAAGTAAATTCAAAAACAAAAATGTTCACAAATTATATCACAATATCGTTCAATTTAAAAAAATAAAAAAAATAATAACGCTGATAAAACGTCAAAAAGTACTACACGAGATAAACTAAAAGCTTTCAGGTGATCTGATTTTTGTTCAGAATAAAATAACGAAAATATCATAGAACAGTACAGCCAAAATGTTTGCAAAAACTATCTAGGTCAACTCGTATTTCTGTTTTATTCAATTATATTATTTTATAATATAATAAATCCAATAATTTGGTTTTCGATAACAATTTATATTTATATAATATTTCTACTAAATTAGTGTCATAGTTGTTAATGATATTATCTTAAATTTATAAAATTCTATTAATATAATAACGTTTATTAATTTTAATTAATTGATTTTTATATTTCAAATTTAGTAAAAATATTTGTAATTATTATATAAATTTTATATACGAATATGTCTACTAATTCTATTAAAAAACTAATATTTGCATTTCAGGAGTGTGTAATGAGACAGCATCAGCCGCATCAACGTTAGTGGATGCATTGGCCGGGACACGAACTCGTGCTCTGTTAGGATCGCCTGCTGCCTCTCATTGTGATACTGCAGAACAGTTGGCGCGTGTTTGGCGCAAACAGCTCATCACATGGACATGTCCGTACCAGGTGTGTATAATCCTATTATATAATATATATCAACGTTTGTGACTCTCTCAACAAAAAAATGTGACTATTTTGTGTGGCTGCCTGAACATACAAAAACAATGTTTTTGTTATTCGCACAGACTCATCATTTATTTATATTGTCATTATCTTTGCAAATGTTGTAGTCGTTGCTTCTCTAATTAATATTGTTATTATTATTTTTTTTATTATTATTCATTTTTTTAAATATTTTTTTTATTAATTTATGTATATATAACACATACATATATACACATACATATCCATATATATATATATATATATATATATATATATATATATATATATATATATATATATATATATATATATTAGGGAGACCGGAAAGTAATGTCGTTTCTGCACATGTCAATATTCGTTAGTCATTTATCAGCTCATTGTGTACTTCAAAGTCGTGCCAAAGACATTTTAAGGTTAGAGTGACTTGTTTACTCGTAAATAATAAAATCTTAATTTTTTTTGCAATTTATGGTGAAATGGCCAACCAAATACCAGAAGAGGTACATATCTGGCATTGTATGCTTTTTGAGTTTTACAAGGATAGTAACGCAACGGTTGCTACCAAAAACATTTGAAATGTTTATCCAAACGCATTAGACGTTCATAAATGCCAAAAATGGTTTTCTAAGTTCAAATCCGGTAATTTCGATCTTTCCAACTCGTACCGATCAGGAAGACCAACAACTTTAGACAATGACATGTTAAGGGTGGAAGTGGAAGCAAATCCGTGTCAGACAATCGAGAAATTATCAAACACTCTTAACCAACTTCGGTCGACCATCCAAGAACATTTGCAGCAGATTGGTAAAATAAGCAGAGCAGGTGTTTGGGTCCCGCATAATCTGTCTGAAGAAAACAAAGCTAACCGATCCACCACATGCAACTTATTGCTTCAGCGGCACAATACAGAAGCGTTTTTTGATCGCTCGATCACTGGAGATGAAAAATGGATCGTCTATGATATTCCAAAACACAAAAGGCAATGGCTCTCTCCGAATTAATCGCCACGAAGTACAGCTAAGCCAGATTTACACCCCAAAAAGGCGCTTTTGTGTGTTTGGTGGAGTATTCGTGGGGTCGTTCATTTTGAAGTGCTGAAACCTGGACAAATTGTGAATGCAGACCTTTACTGTGAACAATTGGATCGAGTAAATCAATCTTTAATTGAAAAGTGCCCAGCGATTGTCAACAGAAAAGGTGTTATTCTGCAACACGATAATGCAAGACCGCACTGCGCAAGACGAACCCTGGAAAAAATTAATGAATTGGGATGGAAGGTATTGCCTCACCCATCATACTCGCTCGATATTGCGCCATCGGATTTCCATTTATTTCGATCGTTACAACATTTTCTAAGTGGCAAAAAATTTGAAAATTCGAATGATGTCCAAAATACCATCTCCAGATATTTTGCTCAAAAACCAATTGATTTTTATCGATCCGGCATTGAAAATTTGCACACTAGATGGCAAAAGGTTGTTGATAACGAGGGTGATTCATTATTGATTAAAAATAAAAACTTGGTAAAAATTTATCTGTTTGAATTTAATGTAAAAAAACGACATTACTTTCCGGTCCCCTTAATATATATATATATATATATATATATATATATATATATATATATATATATACAGGGTTTTCCAATAAGCACTTCAGAAGTTTAAATGAAAATAAAATAAATAGTAATCAATTAATGAGTTATTTTTTAAATGATGAAACAATTTGACTCATATAACCATCACAACTTCACTTGACATAGTTCATTCGTTTAGTCCAATTTTTAGCCACTCTTCCACATAATTGTGGTCCAATTTCATGAATTATACGTTCAACGTTTATTTCTAATGATTTTGTTGTTTGTAATTTATCAGCATAAGTCAATGATTTCACATAACCTCGCAGAAATAATCCAATGGAGTTAGATCACATAATTTTGGTGATCAATTGATGGATCCATTTCGTCAAATAATGGACTCATTAAACTTTTGTTTCAATAAGTTTATTAGACTTTTACAATTTCTAAGCGTTGTTGAAATGTTAAACGTTCCAGGATAATTTGTCAAATTATACTGAGTTAAAATGTCAAAATGAGGTTAAAAAATATTTAATCATGGCAACCACCAGCTGTCACAGTTCTATCATTCTTATTGGAAAACCCTATATATGTATATGAACTAACTCTCTAAATTTACATTTTTTAAGAATTTTTAATCAAGAACACAAAAGTATTCCCTTCTGAAAGTCAATAATGTTTATTTCTTTATTATCGTGTTCTCTATTTTACTAGCAATTTCTTAATTTTTCGATATAAAACATTTTTTTATATAAAATATCTCTTTTTAATTTTGATTTTTTCTGGTTTAAATAACATATGTATATATATATATATATATATATATATATATATATATATATATATATATAAATATCTCCTTCCGCCTTCTGGTCTTTTGAATTTCGCAGCTATGTACAAAAAAAAAAAAAAAGCGGAAGGGAGATATTTGCCAACCTAATATATATATATATATATATATATATATATATATATATATATATATATATATATATATATATATATATATATATATATATATATATATATATGTATATATATATATATATATAATGTGTGTGTGTGTGTATTTATATATTCCAAAATCTATGATTTACAAAATTATCATTTCCTTTTAGAAAAAAAAGAGTGTCCATGAAATAAATAATAAGAGCCTTATTTATTTATTTAAAATTTTAAATTGTTAAAATGGTCGAGTAAAAGGTATATAAAAATTATATATATAATATGAAAGGCCATGACAATACGTTTGTTTCCCGAAATCTCTGCTTTAATGTGAAAAGGTGTTATCTAAGCATGGATGACAAGAGATTGCTGTTTGTAGAAAATGAGATAAATGAAAATTGATGGCGGCATCAGTTCGTAATTCTATTATATGTGTAGGTACTCAAAGTATTACACTGTTAATGATATTTTTTAACATTTATTTATAAATGGTCCATAATAATAATTTATTTTCACTCGTTAGTATATTTGAATAATTTAAAAAATAATTGCATGAGTTGTTTTTCACAAAGTATTTAAATTATTGTATATATTCAGAATTTTATACAAAATAGATTTTAAAAAATATTTTTATTTAACTGGTATAAATAAAAAAAATATTTTCTGTTTCTCTCATAAAAATTAAATATATCTCTATTCAAAAAATAATTTATTCGAAATTGTATAAATTATCATAGAAAAAAATTGAAATTGTTTGTAATCTAAAGTAATATTTTATATGTTATAAAATTCTAAATAAATAAATAATTGAATTTAATCATTAATAAATACAAATATGCACAAACATTAAAACCACTAAATAATTACACCAGATTAAATAATTATTAAATATTCACGTTTTATTTAATTTCCAATAGTTATTTTAATAATACAAATTCAAATAACAACATATGATAAAAATAATTATAAATATACAAGCATGAAGAAAATAATTTCCAATTTTATAAATAAAATTATTTTTAATAAAAATATAGTACAAAAAAACCATTATTTTTTTAAAAAAAATACATTAATGTAAAATGTTTTTCAATTGTAATTTAAATATATAGAACACTGTTTATCCGTTTAAAAATTTACAAGTATCTACTCTGTTCGGTACTTAACTTGAGTGAATAGATTTTCGAAAACGATACTAAATTTCCCAGTGGTCAGTAAATCCGATCAATGGTTAAAGGAAGGAGATTAAAGGTTTTATTTTTTGTCTTTGTTTTTTAACTATATATATATATATATATATATATATATATATATATATTTATATATATATATATATATATATATATATATATATATATATATATATATATATAAAGTCATCCAAATGTGACGCCTAGATTTGATTTTATTAAAAAGAAATGTGTATATTTTTTGTTCCTTTTTAATAAAACACAAATCTAGGTGTCACGTTTGGATGTCTCTCTCTCTCTCTCTCTCTCTCTCTCTATATATATATATATATATATATAATATACATACATATGTGTGTTTCCATGTAACAGAAATTTAATTAAAACATTCTTATTGCTAACTAATTAAATTAGTAATGTTCAAAATAATTACTCATATACTTGCTAAACAAATTGTGCACTGTGTTCCTTATTTATGGTGTAATATTTTATAAATACTGATATCGATAATTGTTTAACGCGCTAAATTCTGTAATAAATTATATTAATTTTATACCAATATTTGAATTTATAATGTTTAATTAAAGAAGATGTATGTTTTATTTTCATACAGAAAAAGATTCTTTAATTAATAAGTAATTAACGAATGATAATTATTGATTTAATTGAAATAATTTTGTTATAATTTATTCAATATTTCAACTAAACAAATATTTATTTCCGATATTTATATAATACATAAATTTAAAAAACTTGTTTTTAATCAAAAACATATGTATAAATTATAGTCTTTATAAATGTCAACGATAATTAAAAATGTAAATATTCGAAAATGGATAATAATTAAGAGTTTAATTGGTCTGATAAAATTTCAGGATTAATTAAGTACAATAGAGTACGTACTTGGTACAAACTAATTAACTAAAAACAATACGTTAAACTTTTACAAAGTCTATTATAAACGAAAGAATATTTTTGGCTCGCGTTCAATTACGTGACTGTATATATAAAACGTGCTATTATTTTTTTCTGTCTATATTTTAACAAAATCCTACTTTTTTCTATTATATTATCTATTATATGATAGGATTTGGACTTTTAACATTCTAATAAAGTTCTAGAAATATCTATCTTATAAACTGAAGTATATACAGTCAGTCACAAAAGTCATCGTACTTCCTCATATTTTAACGTTTTTATAAGAAAGAAAACTCTAGTCAACAAAATTAGAAATTTATTGAATACTACTTAGTTTAAGAATAATTTTAGTACAAAAATAAAACATATTGTTGAAAGAATAACAATAAAATTAACAAAAATTAAATTATCAATGTCACAAAAATTATCGAAACTAATAGGTTTATAAAAAATTTAGTACTTTATTGGGCCTCCTTTTGCTTTTAACACTGCCTCCAACCTTTGCAGTATCAATTGGACCAACTTTTCTGTCTCTTAATACTGAAATATCGGTAAAAATACACGGTGCTGTTATAAGACTGTACAAAGAAAAAAATTCCTTATTTAGAATAGCAAAAACCATATGCAGACCACTTTCTACTATTCAGTCAATAATAGAAAGATTCAAATCCGCCAAAAACAATGAGAATAAACGAAACACAGGAAGGATGTATCTTCTAAATGGAAGAGAAAAATAAGAATACTTAAAAAAGTTACTGACAATCAGAAGATAAGTGCCCTAAAACTAGCCAAACACCTGAAAGTATCTTTAGGAAAAGTAGTACATCCAGAAACAATCAGAAGAGTTTTAAGAAAATCAGGTTATCATGGTCGTATGCCTCGTAAAAAACCTCTCATTAGTGAAATAATTAAGAAAAAAAGGGTTTGCAAAGATCCGTTCCGATAAGGGCTTCGACTTTTGTAAAAGAGTACTGTTCATGGATAAGAGCATGTTCGATATTTTTGGATACGGTGGAAAAGAAAAAGTGTGGAGGAAACCTGGAACTGAGCTGGAGTTCAAGGACTTAGTACCTACTGTGAATAACATGATGGAGGGTCAATAATGATTTGGAGGTCAATGGCTGCAAATGAACTGGAGAGTTTGGTGTTTATTGACCTAACAATAGATAGATGGTAGTATTTAAATATTTTACGAGATAATTTTAAAGAAGATGCCCAAAAACTTAACTTGGGAAATAAATGGATTTTCCAACAAGATCAAGATCCTAAGTACACTGCGCTAGTTGATCATCTATAACAGTGATGGGGAACCTTTTTGAGAAGTGGGTCAAATTTTATTCATTATTTTTTTAATACTAGCCCGTAGGTCACTAAGTCAGTGGTGTCACTTGGAAGGAGGAGGGAAGAGTGTGGTGAAAAGGGTATCAATAACTTGGAAATACCGAAAATTTGTTAACAGAAAAACTTGAAAATATTTATACTTTAATTTTTTAATATTTTCGATTGTCTGTTCTCTCTTTTATGATATAAAAAATAAGTTTATAAAAATCAAGGCGTGGGTCATTTAAAAAGCCTTCGTGGGTTAGTGTCTGACCCGCGGGTCATAGATTCGCCACCACTGATCTATAACGTTTCAAAATTACTGTTTTCCCCATTTTAATCACCAGATATAAATCCTATTGAGCACATCTGGGACATTTGGAAGGAAATATTCAGAAACATTCAATTTCTAGTAAAGAATACTTGAAAAAGTACCTGAAATTTTTACAGAAAAACTGGTCCAATCGATGCCAAAAAAGTTACAGGCAGTGTTAAAAGCAAAGGGAGGCCCAACCAAGTACTATTTTTTTGTAAACCAATTGTTACATTTACTTTTTGTAAACGTACGATCATTTTTATGACATTGATAATTTAATTTTTGTTAATTTTGTTGACCAGAGTTTTCTTTCATATAAAAATGTTAAAATATGAGGATGTACTATGACTTTTGCGACTGACTGTATGTATATAATACTAAAATTTATATTGATTTTTAAATTTTTACTATATATATATATATATATATATATAATATAAAATCCACAACTATAAAATATTTCAATATTTCCTAAAGATGAATGTGATATTAAAAGTTGAAAAGGGGTAAAACAGTGTCACCCACAAAGTTGAAAATAGGGTGAAAAATTCATAACATCGATGAAGATTTAGTTTTACGCGCGGATTTCTAATAATAGCACCGGTACGTATACGTGTGTATACACACACACTCATGGACCAGGCTTCGAGACTGAACCCCCTCGAATGGGTTCCTATGCACCTGTTCGACCCACGATAGGCGCGCGATATATCACACGGAAACGTCAATAAAAATGTATATGTATGTGTTTGTTGTTACAGGGCTGGCACGGCGAAACGACAACTATACGGGATCGGCAGCGACAGCAGTGGGATGCTGGCGTCGTCCAGCATCTCGTTCCGTCTGTGTCGGAGACGGCAGCGTCTCTCGCCTCGACACTCCGCACACTCCGTTGGCGCTCCTTGGCTATCGTGACATCAGGTGAGTGTGGTTATGGTTAACGTTGTTTTTTTTACGTGCTCTGTCGTCAACGAAAATACCAATATTTTCTACTCTT
This sequence comes from Neoneuromus ignobilis, assembly GCA_029203775.1. NCBI lineage: Eukaryota > Metazoa > Arthropoda > Insecta > Megaloptera > Corydalidae > Neoneuromus > Neoneuromus ignobilis. The sequence goes on along the minus strand of CP092095.1, from coordinate 8,981,732 downwards.
GTTAGTATTTGTGCTAGTTCATGACTTCTATTGTTTTCGCACATGATTATTTGTGATCAAGGATAATATTTACAAATATTTTTATGTATACCCAACCAAACACATCGACATAAATCTATTTTTGTTCGGAATTTATTTTCAAAGATCATATATAACATACACACATGTTATTACCTTCAATAACATTGAAAATCACAAAATATTATTTATAATAATTAGCATGATTTTAAATTTCAATACTTATATGAATCCCAGATAAAAATTTAATTCAAAATTAATTAACTATTCTTTATAAGGTGAATAAATAAATATTATTTCCTTTTTTTAAATCTTGTTCCTGACTAAAACCTCTATTACCAGATTTCTTTATGCAAGTGTATTTTAATTATATAGTTTGTTTTTTTAACGTGATAGAACTTTAAATTGAATCCCTATAGAAAGTTCTATCTAACTTAAAAAACATATTTATATATTATACTCATAAGTAATGTCGTTTTTTCAGTGTCAAAACTGCACTCGAAGAATATTTTACTTCAAAATCACCCTCATTTTACCAAAAGGGAATTTTTTAAAACGACTTTACTTATGAGTACACCTAATATATACATGTGTGTGTATGTGTGCATGTATACGAGAGTAGTCCCATAAGTACCCGGCCTGACCTAGAGATGGCGGTAGTTGTTTGAAAAAGATCACTGTATTAGAAAGTATATAATCTATAAAGCATATGTTTCAAGTTTGAGGACGCCACGTTGTTTAGTATTTGTTTGACAGCCATCAATAGTGAACGTTTTCAGTGAATTTGTGAAAATGGAGAAAATTGGTCATCGTTATGTGATACAATACTTTTATTTGAAAGGCCTCAGCCCAACCAATATAAAAGCTGAATTGGATTCTATTCTGGGTAAGCCTGCTCCTTCGTTTACAACAGTGAAATATTGGGTAGCAGAGTTTAAACGAGGCCGTACAAGCTGCCAAGACGAGCATCGCAGTGGTCGACCAAATGAGGTGACGACTCCAGAAATGGTGAAGAAAATCCACAAAGCGATACTGGATTATCGTCGACTGAAAGTGCGTGAGCTAACAGGCATAATAGGCATTTCAAAAAGTGCGGTACATCGCATATTATCTGAAAATTTGGACATGAGAAAGCTGTGTGCAAGATGGGTGCCGCGTTTGCTCACACTCGAACAAAAACAGTGTCGTGAAGATGTTTCAATTGAGTGTTTAGCGAAGTTTCACAGCAACAAAGCAGAATTTTTGCGCCGTTTCATATATATATATATAGATGAAACATGGGTCCGTCACTTTACACCCGAGACAAAAACAATCAAAACAATGGACTGGAAAGGAGAACCGGCTCCATGCATGAAGACCGTTTATAATCTGCATGGCAAGATCATTTCAATGTGATTGGTTTAAGAACTAAAACTATTAACGGCGAGTATTATGCGAATTTATTGCAACGTTTGAGCGAAGAAATCAAGCAAAAACGACCGCATTTGGCTAAGAAGAGAGTGTTGTTTTATCAAGACAATGCACCAGCTCACAAATCCGTTATTGCAATGGCCAAAATTAATGAATTCAAGTTTGAATTGCTACCTCATGCACCCTATTCGCCAGATTTAGCCCCCTCGGATTATTTTCTGTTTCCAAATTTAAAAAAATGGCTCAGTGGTCAAAGATTTCCCAACGATGAAGAAGTGATGTCGGCAGTTAATGGGTATTTTGAGGAGCAAGACAATTCTTATTATAAAAAGGGTATCGAACTTATTGAATATCGCTGGGAAAAGTGTATAGAGCTGAAAGGAGATTATGTTGAAAAATAAATATATTTTTTTCCAAAATTTTTGTGTTTTCTTTGTTGGGTCGGGTACTTCTGGGACCACCATCGCATATAAAGGTATAATAAAGAGTGTTTTTAGGTTAGATAAAACTTTCGATAGGGATTCGAATTAATGTTCTATCAGGCTTAAAAAACACCTATATATATATATATATATATATATATATATATATATATATATATATATATATATATATATATATATTAGGTGTACCCATAAGGAAAGTCGTTTTACAAAATTCCCTATTTGTAAAATGAGGGTGAGTTTGAAATAAAATATTCTTCGAGTACAGTTTTGACACTGAAAAAACGACATTACTTATGGGTACACTTAGTGTGTGTATATATATATATATATATATATATATATATATATATATATATATATATATTCAGTTGATTAAAAAAATAATTTTAAAATTATACATTATGTTTCATTATATACGATCTCATTATTTTTTTTGGCATTGTGTTCTTTTAAGCTATTCATTTAAGTTTTTTTATGGGTAATAAAAATTTTTCATTAATTTTCAGGTAGTTTAATTTAAATTTGTTTCTAACCTTAATTTAAAATTATATGTGTTAAAAATTAAAATTTCAATTTGAAATTATTTTAAAAAAAGTATAATTAAAAACACTAAAAGACATATTGAAAATTTAAAATGTCATTCCAAATATGTTTATTTTTATACAACTTTTTCAAAGAATACATATTGATTTTTGTAAAAGTTCATAAAAAAAGTAAAATAATTTTATTTCTTATAAATTACGATATTTTATGTACAAGTATACTTCTTATATATTATAAGAATAAAATTTATGAAAAAATATATAAATTTATATCAATAAGTCTCTAAAAATATGTCAATAAACTACAAACAAACAAGTAAATAAATATATACAAAATCTTCAATCTGACACACGGATACTTCTTATATCGAGCAGTGCAAGTACTTTTTCAAACAACGTACATTGACCCTCGTATCATAAATGCCAGAAAAATGTACGTGCACATAAATATTTCGTGAATAGATGATATACACAACACTAATCAAATAAATTAGAGCGATTTTATTACATATTTACGATAAAATACTCGGATTCATTTTCTATTGTTAAACGCAACGACGGTAAAGCACGTATCCGTCAAAAGCTCATAAAAAAATATGAGCTCCAGTTATATTATTGATAAGAGTGTTCTATTAAAACAGAACGACTCTCGAAAGTATTTTTATTATAAATCTATACAAACGAGATGAGAGTCGAATTCATGAAATGGAAAAAATATAATATGACATATACGTCGATGATGCATGACAATAATGGTGGCTAAATATATATATATATATATATATATATATATATATATATATATATATATATATAAATAAATAATTGATTAATAATTAGTATTTTTATTGAATACAAAAATATTTATTTTAAGAAATTAATATATGTTATCATAATTGCTTTTTTATATTAAAACCATTACTAAAATTAAAAAATGATTTTATGAAATTATTTAAAATTTATAATTTAATTTGATTAATAATTCAATATAATCGTAGGTGTTTTAAAACAATATTTGATTATAATAATTAAAAAACTAATTTTTCAGTCAATACTTTTTTATAATTTAAAATAATTTTTACATACATAAATGTTTTCAAAAAAATATGTACAAAAAACATGAGTTCATTTTGTTAAATTTGACTAATTCGTATATTTCATTCTATACTTAAACCATTATTTATTATGTAACTTTATATTTTAATATTAAATTCAGAGACTAGCATTTCAAATTTAATTAAGTAAATTATTCTATATATGCATCCGTTATTTAAAACGATGTAATCCTATATGAAACGAAAACTTCTATATCATTTTCTAAGTATATTATTTAAATATATACTCACACATACACACCTTAATATATATAAATATATATATATATATACACCTGTCCCTCAATTTACGCGGGACTATTTTTACGCGGTGTTGATTTACGCGGCACTTTTTATACGCGGTCAGATAGATTTCATTTTATATAATTTTTCATGGAATTTATTACACATCAGAGTGACGCAAATTCTTACTTGAACGTATAAAAGCACGATATAAATATATAAAAGGTTGACTATTTTGAATTACAGTAGCGATAGTGACACCGAATAAAATTTATCTACTTTTTTTCTAAAACGTCATTATTTTTTTGTTAAGCTATGTGAAATAAATATGTGTTTCTACAACTTGACTAGCTTTTATTTCCAATATTTTTTCTATTGTACTGACAGACTCAATTTACGCGATTTTCATTCGCGTAAAACAAATCCACGTGGAACAAATACTCCGCGTAAATTGAGGGACAGGTGTGTGTGTGTGTGTGTGTGTGTGTGTGTGTGTGTGTATGTATGTATGTATGTATATGTATGGTATGTATGTATGTATATGTGTGTGTGTGTGTGTGTGTGTATATATATATATATATATATATACATAAATTGAAAAAAAAATCATGAATATGAATAATATTGAAGATGAAATGTATTATAAAAATACTTCGATGTTTATTTATTCAAATTAGGAAAAAAATATAAAATCATATACATATCAGAGAGATATGAAAGTAAATATCTTAAAATGTATGTAGTAATTTGAATTTTTGTTGTTGTTTATTTTAATTTTAAATTGTAAATAAATATTAATGAAAAAAATAACTGGTATATATTTTTTTATTATACTGATTTATTTATTTATTAATACTTATTTATTTCGCACATATATACGTACACACACATGCATATATATATATATATATATATAAAGAGAGTATATATATATATATATATATATATATATAAAGAGAGAGAGAGAGAGAATATAAAAATTAAACATTAAAAAATTTTACATTCTTCAGAGATAAACTTTTAATGTAAATAGTAGATTTATTAATAACAAATTATTTATAACATAATTATTTTCACTTTGTATATTTGAAAAAAAAATGTTTGAAAATAGATTTTACATTGTTGGTCTCATTACTGTAAACCACTGAGTAAGTAGAAATGTTAAATTAACATTAATAACTAAATTATTTATAACATACATTATTTTAACTTTGTGTATTTGAAATAAATGATAAATTATTTTTTTTATTTGTTATAAAAGTTTATATATCTTTTTAATGAATATATATTTATAAACAAAATATAATTGAAAAAGAAATAATGTTTGAAAATGGAATTTACATAGTTGGTCTCATTATTGTGAACCATTGAGTAAGTAGAAATATTAAATTAACATTAATAACTAAATATTCATAAAATACATTATTTTCACTTTGTATATTTTGAAATAAATGATAAATTATTTTTTTTATTTGTTAAAAAAGTTTTTATGTCTTTTTAGTGAACATATATTTATAAACAAATTATATTTGAAAAAAATTAATGTTCGAAAATGGATTTTATACTATTAGTCTATTATTATTGTAATCCATTTGGTAAGTAGAAATATTGAATATACATAAATAACTAAATTATTTATAACATACATTATTTTCTCTATACTTTACATATTTTGAAATAAATAATAAATTGTTTTTTTATCTGTTAAAAAAGTTTGTATATCTTTTTAGTAAACATATATTTTAAAAAATATATATTTGAAAACAAATAATGTTTGAAAATAGATTTTACATTGTTAGTCTCATTATTGTAAACCATTTAGTAAGTAGAAATGTAGAATATACATTAATAACTAAATTATTTATAACATATATTATTTTCACTTTATATATTTCAAAATAAATGATAAATTATTTTTTTACTTTGTTAAAATAGTTTCTATGACTTTTTAGTGAACATATATTTATAAACAAATTATATTTGAAAAAAATATTAGAAAATAGATTTTACATTGTTTGTCTCTTTATTGTAAACCACTTAGTAAGTAGAAATATTGAATATACATAAATAACTAAATTATTTATAACATACATTATTTTCTCTGTACTCTACATATTTTGAAATAAATGATAAATTATTTTTTTATCTGTTAAAAAAGTTTTTATATCTTTTTAGTAAACATATATTTTAAAAAATATATATTTGAAAACAAATAATGTCTGAAAATAGATTTTACATTGTTAAGCTCATTATTGTAAACCACTTGGTAGACCACTTGGTAAGTAGAAATGTTTAATATACATTAATAACTAAATTATTTATAAATACTATAACTTTACAATTTAAAATAAATATAAACTATTATTTTTTGTTAAAATAGTTTTATGATTTTGTGAACATATATTTATAAACAAATTATATTTGAAAAAAAATATTAGAAAATAGATTTTACATTATTAGTCTCATTATTGTAAACCACTTAGTAAGTAGAAATGTTGAATATACATTAATAATTAAATTATTTATAACATATATTATTTTCACTTTATATATTTCAAAATAAATGATAAATTATTTTTTTTATTTGTTAGAAAAGTTTGTATATCTTTTTAGTAAACATATATTTATAAACAAATTATTTTTGAAAAAAATAATGTTTCAAAATGGATTTTACACTGTTAGTCTCATTATTATAAACCACTTAGTAAGTAGAAAGGTTGAATATACATTAATAACTATCTGAATTAGAAACAATAAGAAAATTTCAATATTATAAAGTATTATTTTTCAAACAGTTTTTATTTTGACTACAATAAAATAATTTTTTTAACTAATTATCTTTTTAATAAAAACGTTTTCAAAATAAAACATATTTGAGTATTATTGATTATTTCGTTTTTTAGAATTTTCATTATGACTAAAAATTAATATTCAATTCTTTCCCCCTTATTTTTAATAACGATGGTAGTCTAAGCAATATGCTGTTTTTATAATTTAGAACACTATTTAATAAGTGAAATTAAATTTTTCAATATATATATATATATATATATATATATATATACATATATATACACATTAAACGACCTTTTGATAAGTATGGTAAAAATAAGAAAAACTAAATTGAAAAATTTAATTAAATTAAACAATAAATATATAATATTAAACGGTATATATATATATATATATATATATATATATATATATATATATATATATATATATATATATATATATATATATATATATATATATATAATTTAAGTGTAGCCAAAAGTAACATTTTGATAATTTTTAAATATGTCTAACTATACACATATGAAGACACACTTGCCTAAACATTGTAATTATTCTAATGCGACCAAAGACCAGAATATTCATTTACTATCAGTTTAGGTCAACAAACTGCCGCACAAAATTTAGACGCAACGCATTTGTCAGTGTCACTGTCGGGAATAAACCCGTGACAATGTAGGTCAGAACATTAAACAGAAAAAAACAACTTTTCTTCCCTCACGAACTATGTTTACAATAAGGTTATATTTTTATTTATAGTCTACTTTATCTTGATTATTATTCAGCAGACACGGATCCATTTTTGACATCGAAGTTACAAAGCAAGTGAAAAAGTTTGAGTGGTTTTAAATTAAAAATTCAATTCACTGAACCAGATACCAGTTCTGGTAATTTGGTTTTAAATTTCAGCCAGTTTCATATCCGAATATACTCGAATGATAAATATTCTATACATTGATTTCAGCTAATATATATTACATATACTCTCTCTCTCTCTCTCTCTCTCTCTCTCTCTCTCTATATATATATATATATATATATATATATTAGGTTGGCAAGTATCTCCCTTCCGCTTTTTTTTTTTTTGTACATAGCTGCGAAATTCAAAAGACCAGAAGGCGGAAGGGAGATATTTGCCAACCTAATATATATATATAGTATTTAATTTTATTCAATTTATTTAAAATAGATTTACAACGGAAATTGAGTATAGTGGAGAAATTCGATGAGTTTAATAAACTAGAAGTAAATACAGAGAACACCAAGAGAATTAAATTTAAAATAGGAAAAACGAATACAAAAGTGGAATTTTCACAGTTAATTTCGGCACTTTATCGAATTTTTTTTGGCGATGAATCACACTTACCAATATAAAATTTTACAGAAGTATTTAATAATCACTTGTTCATTTTTTCTACTTATATATATTTGTATTACTATTCCATTAATTTCAATTATTTATAAAATTCAAATTAATGAAATTCAAATTTTTCTAAAAAACTGTTATTCAACACTAACACATTTAAAAAATGTATTATTTACAACTAAGTGGAACATGAAATTTTAGAATACATTAATCCTTAATTATCTTTAAATAATTTATAAATTTATCTCTGTCAGAATAACAAGACTACAAATTTAATTTTTGAATATAATAATGTTATACAAATTAAAGGAGTTCAGGAGTTATGTAGAGTCATCCATATGTAACGTCTAGATTTGTGTTTTCTTGAAAATAAACTATACACATGTTTATACATAACTCTATAACATGTTTATTTTTAATAAAACACAAATCTAGGCGTCACATTTGGATGACTCTATATATGTATATAAATACAATAGATAAAAAGAAAAATTAAATATTTATCATTAATAAAGGATGCTACGATTGGAAACAAATTAAATATATTTAATATTGCACCTTAAAATATATTGCAGTTTAATAATTAATCGAAATACAATAAATTGAATTATTTGAGGTTATAACGTTATTTTCAAAAAAATATTTAAATAAATGTTTTATATATATATATATATATATATATATATATATATATATATAAGTACAAATCTCTTGATTTCCTCTTTTCCGAAAAATAAGAAAAAAAGCATCCGTACGACAACCAATTTGGAATGATAAATATTTAATAGCCTATTCAAAACATCCATTAAAGTGTTGTTCAACTCATTATCGGAGTGAAAATGGTATCTGTGTAGTTCTTTTTATATTTCCGGAAACGGAAAAAGACGTGCGAAGCTAAATCTAGCATAAAAATGTTAGCGATGTGTAGTTTGGAAACTAAATATCATGTTTTTCTGCTACATTATATTGTAATATTAATAACAATTATACACACACATGTATATATATATATATATATATATATATATATTTTCATGATGTGAAAAGTATGTTGAAAATAAACATTTCCGCTTCAGAAAATAAAAGCTTAAAATATATTTTATACGTTTTCTTATTGTAAATATAAAATTATTTTTAAAAACTGTTATATTTAAATGACAAGAACATTAGGATGTTCAAAATATCATAAGTTCGAAATTGTCAACTCACTTACAAATGATTTTTTTTTAAAAAAAACTTAATGAGTTTTAAATTAGTAGCAATGAACTCAAGAGTATTATTTACGGTTGTATATTATTTGTTAAATATTTTGTAAATGAAACATTTGAGATGTTTTTTTAAGGAAAAAATTTAAATTATTTTAAAATACAAGATATAATAAAAATAATGGTTTTAAATTTTTGTTTCAAATGGTTAAATATAAAATTATATTTTCGGAGAAATAAAAATGAACAGTTAGAATTATTTTAAATTGCTGTCCAATTGAATTTCATTAAGGAATTAACCGTTCGAGTAACTGAATATTTAACAAGAGATTGCTTTTAGAATAAACAGTCATGATAGGTTGGTAAATAACTCATACAATATTTGTTTAGTACTAAGTAAATATTTTTTTATGATGAATGTTTTTGTTACGAAAATAATTTATTATAATATTTATTAACTTAGAGTATTTTTCACAAATGTTTTAAGTAATAATTTTTCTGTAATTAAATAATAAAAATTAATAAATTTCAAATTTACTTGATTATTTTTATTTAAAACAGTATTTCAAAAATAATAATTTAAATTGAATTTTCCTGCGTTAATTTAAAAATTATAATAAATAAAAATAACTATTTGTGAAAAGTTTAATGATACTGAATTTTTTTTTACAAAATTATAATTTCGAAATGTTTTTTTTTAAGGAAAAATACATTAATTTATTTAACGACTAGCTAATTATTTATAACATTTTAAACTATATTTAAATTGTCTACACCGAATCTTACCATCTTACATAAACAACTTAAGTGACAAATTATCTTTGTGACAAACGGAATCATACCTGTAACATAGAGATTAATATTCAAAGTTTGTAGCTTTGGCGCATTTCCCAATGCGTCCGTAAATGAACCTCACTCAAAAGCATTTTCATAACGGGCGAATTGTGACATTACAACACACAGACTGACTGTGGGTGTACGATAATCTGGGGGAAAATGGTAAAATGTAACTTGCGCAAGTGAAACAGTTTGCATTTGGGCGTATCAATTTATATAAATTATTATATATGTAGAGATAATACTAATATGAAACCAACTAGGGTTGTAGTTAATTCAATATGTAGCAGAAATTGTAAAATATATGATGACCATTTTTGTGCTTTATGAATGGAATGAAAAATTAAATTCTTGTGATGATTCCATTCAAATATTTTTCAAGTCGATGTCGAATTATGTTCGTACATTTTATCAACATTTTTATTATTTAATTGAATATGGAATTGAAAACAGAATTAATGTATTCACGTACTACTTCAGCAACTGATATTTTATTAACACATATTCGCCGGGTAACTTTTTGCACCGCCATTCACCAAATGCCGGCATTTTTTGACACTATCTGTAGAAATGATATGGTCTATATAAAACTAATGTAACTTGTTAGAAATCCTATATTTTTTAGTGAAATCTTGGAAAATGATATAAAACAAATTTATCTTTATATATACATTTTTATTTTTTTTTGGCTGTCCTTAGTTAAAAAACAATTAAATTCATAAAAAAGTTTAAATGAATTTCTAAAAACACAAAGTTATTATTCTCTTTTTTTTAGATAAAGTACATTATTTTTGAGTCTTTAATTTTATAAATCATTAATAATTTTTCAGTGAATGGTACTGTTCAAAACATGTGCCAGTATGAAGGGGAATGTTGCAAAAGTCACATACTGTCACTATCATTATTATCAAAATTAGTTTGTGAAAAATCTGCCTCACAATCAGATAAAATGCCTGCATATATTTCATTTTTGTCCTCCATTTTAGGTATATTTTATTATTTGATAAGAAAGGGTAAAAAAATTAACAATAATACAACTAAATTTGTTTAGTTATTCGAACACCTTTGAATAAAATTCTTTTATACCCAATACTGACTTATACAGTTTTACTTTGTTTTTGATTACATTTGCACCGTTATGGGATGCAACTGAAGCTAAAATCAATTCTCTCGTGGCATTATCTCTGTTTGGTTAAAATTATAATTTAATATACTCAGAATTAAGAGAACAAAAATCAATTATTCTCTGTAATATACAAAATGACGAATTTTCGTCATTTGGCTGTGGGTGATTCTTTGGAAGATGACGAATTTTCGTCAAGCGGACGAATATGTGTTAACAATAAAAATTAAAATTTTCAAATTATTTAAATAAGATATCTATACAATTACTAATAATTAAATAAATTAGATTAATAAATACTTATATATGGTTTTCTGATAAGAATGTTCGAACTTTAACAGCTAGTGGCTAACATGATTGATTTTTTTTTAACCTCATTTTGACACTTCAACTAAGTATAGTTTGACAAATTATCATGAAATATTTAACACTTCAAATAAAAACTTCAATAGGCTTATTGAAACAAAAGTTTAATAAGTCCATTATTTTACTAAATGGATCCATCAATTGACCATTAAAATCATTTGATCTAATTCCATTGGATTATTTTTTGTGAGGCTAAAAATAATGCTAATAAACCACGAACAACAGAAGCATTAAAAATAAACATTGAACGTGTAATTTATGAAACTGGACCACAATGTTGTGAAAAGGTGACTAAAAATTGGGCTAAACAAATGTACTATATCAAGTGAAGTCGAGATGGTCATATGAGTGAATTTGTGTTCTATTATTAATGCCATGAAATATGCTTAAAAATAAAAATATATAAATAAGAAATTAAATTCTTTGTTTTATTTTCATTTAAACTTCTGAAGTGTTTATTGGAAAACCCTATATTATAAAAAATATAATTTTAAGCATAAAAATAGGTTTATATATTTTTTTTAAAAAAACTAAACCATGAATTGAATTAACTAATAATTATTTGGGTAAAAACAAATATTTTTATTTTTCATGTTTAAAAAAATATAAGAATAAAAATATAATCATATATACGTATATATATATATATATATATATATAAATTACATCAACAAGACAAAGATATATTAAACAATATTGTTCGCAGTAAGGACGAAGATGTTTATAAACGATAAGAGATGAAAACAAGTACGATATTTTATTTTATCGCCAAGTTTCATTGTTACCTAGAGACTTTCTTGTGCCTTAGACTCTTGAGATAATATTGATTACGTTGTAGATTTTCAACAAGGTTATTCTACAACAGTTTTAAACACTTGAAGTTTGGAAGTGTTTAAGAGTTTCCAATTTTCTAGTAACAAAAACTATAATTCAAACGCTGTTCGTATATTTTTCAAAATCGTTTAAGGTACATTGTGTATCAATATTTCTGTTAATTTTTTTTAAGTAGCAGATATGGTTACTTTAAAAAAAATCATTTAGGTTTAAAAAAATGTTGTGTAGAAAGAAATAATCGATTTTTTCCAAAAAAAATAACTAAATTGATAAAAATCATATTTTCACATAATTAAAAAATTGATATTTTTAAAAAAAGTGTAAAATATAATTACGAATCAAGTGAAAATAAAATAAAAATCTAGTAAATTTCATTTCATATTTTTTCGAATATTAATGAAATTATGATCATATAAATTCAAATATCATTGTTTTGACAGAATAGAAATCATGTTTGAATAACAACAAAACATTTTAATATTTTATATATATATATATATATATATATATATATATGGATGAACACTAAAAGCATTTGAGTGAACATTATTTTCATGTTATTTTTCAATTGATGGACTTATTAACATCCATTCATAAACTGACAATCAGTTGAATATTTTGTACGTTTTCTGGTTAGATTTCAATTTTATGTAGATATTAAAATGAACAATAGAAAAAGAATTCAAATATCAATATTTTTTAATCAACCTATTGTAATCAATACTGAAACTAAATATTATGTGAAATGTTTTTTACAAAAAGAAAATTGTATTTTTTCAATTTTATTATTAAAATATTGAAATAATGATTACAGTTATTAAAATATTCATATACTTATTAAAATCATATCAGCACTGCGTGTTATCAATTTGTTATTTATTAATGAAACTTTTGAATTATTTATTAACTAACAACACATTGTTATTCCATACTTAAAAGTGAATCAAATATTACATAGAGATTATTTTATAAAAATTAATTTCAACTAAAATAATTTTATTGAGATATTTAAGTAGTTGATATATGTAAGTGAAGTAATTAAAGATCTGAAGATAATTTTAAACAAACAATTTCTATATTATCTCTGTTTCGTCGTTTTGGGAGTTAAAATGTCATTATATTAACGACTATTTTCTCGGTGGTTGACTTTCATCTTTTGTCAAAATAAATAAATACATAAGACCTCACGTATACATTAATTGACAGAAGCGTATAATTTGTACACTTTTCGGTTCATGTTTTATGTACATATTAAACTTGTTATATTTAATTGTTTTAAAATCAAACTTTGGATAAAGTGAGTTATAACTGATATAAACTTTCATAAGTAAATAACATTATATATATATATATATATATATATATATATATATATATATATATATATAAATCTAATATTTATAGAACAATTTTTTTAAGATAATTAATTAAGATAGTTAAATTAGCATAAGTTAAAATAGTCAAAAAATACACATTAAAACAGGTTTTTTGAAATTTTTCCTGTATTGTTACAAAATCTCACTAACACATATCGAAAATAATACTCAACCATAGGCACATTATCATAAAACAGGCAGCCTAACTAACCCCGAAAATATCATATAAACTTCATGTAATTATTAGACAAAATAATTTTTTTCTGATTTTGATTCTGATTCTGAACAATTTTTTTACAAATAAAACTGACTATATAATTTAATTCACTTTTTCGCATGAACGCCACATTAAATATCATGTAATTATTTTCAGTAAAATATTCAATCATTATTTATTATTCCTGTAATTTTCATCTAATCAAATATTTTGAAAAGTATATTCACTTAGATACAATTCTTAAATAGTGCATTTTAAAAAATAAAAAAATCTTTAAAAGATTTCTGACAAGAATACTAGAGCATGAAATTATTTAAATGCCGAGAAAACAGATAAAATAAAATGATATTAAGTGTAACAAATGTTTTTTTTTTCGTTAATTCATAACTCATAAACATGGATAAAGATTATATTAAAAAAGTAAACTCAATTTTTATAATTTCATTTATGGTAATTATTTCGTTACAAAAATATCAAATATTATTTTAGTAGAAAGTATTTAAATTTAATATAAACATAGTTGTGAATATAAATCTAATAAATGCGAGAACAGTAAAAAAATATTATACTTAATAATTTCAGAATATTATCAATGTAATGAAAAAATAAATAAATATATATATATATATTCTGGTAAGATTTAAACGATTAAATTTATCATTTATGAAAATTGTAAAAGTTCTTTTTTAATTTACATATATATTAAATATGTTTCTATTTTTTGTCGCTTATTTTTAGTATTTGAATATAGAGATTTATAGTTTACTGAGCTTGTGAAAGAATTTAACTGAATTTTTTTATCATCGATACAAATTCAACATTTATTTAAATAATTATTATTTTTATTTAATATTACTAGACTCTTCAAATAATATTTAATTAATGATATTGTCAAGTAATATTCAGTTTAATATCCTTAATAATCTTTAATTGGTTTGTTAATTCTACAATAGTTAAATAATATTTTTTTACTTACATTTAATTACTCCTTGAAAAAATTTCGATGAATCTAAAATAAAATACAAACAATTAATTATTTTTATATACATCAAATAATTAATTAAATAATATTATATATATATATATATATATATATATATATATATATATATATATATATATATATATATATGAACAATCATTTTTTAGTTTGAATATTTATTTATTCATCAATTTTTATTTTGTCCCCTTCAAAGTAACCCCCTCGGATATAATGCACTTGTGCCATCGATTTATCATCCTCAAAGCATTTCAAAAAAGTTTTTGTGATCTTGTTCAGCTCCTCTTTCGATGCTGTCTTTATTTCCTCATCGTTGCAAAACGCCGTTTTCATGGGCCTTCTTCATAAATAAACAAGAAGAAGTCACAGAATATAGGTCTGGGGAATACGGTTAATTATGTCATTAATGTGTTGGTCTTACAAAAATTAAACACACAAGCAACGATTTTGAGCAGGATTTTCATAATTTATAAATATTTTTAAAAAATTTTTTTCTTCCACAAATTCGGAAAACATGGATGATTGCTTTCAAGAAATTTAATAACTTCACTGAGGTAATATTCCTGATTTACTGTTCTAACAAAATAGAGAACTCATGATTTGAGACGCCCCTGCAATCAATATAAAAATAGAAGCAAAGAGAGAAATTTGATCGAATAAAAAATGACTTTTATTTTGGTGATCCGGAATGCCTCCACTGGGACATTGAGTCTTAGTTTCGACGTCATAACCGTATATGTTTCGTCATTGTTATGACCTGTCGAGTAAATCTGGGTCGTCGTTGACGTATTCAATAGCTCTTGGGCGATGCTCATGCGACGGTTTTTGGTCGAAATTGAGCAATTAGAACAAACTTGAATGACACACGTCTAATGTCTAAATTTCCCGTTAAAATTGATTGGCATTTTCCAAACGAGATTACAATATCATCAGACAATTATCTAATGGTAATTCGACGATTCCCCAACATATAAATTTTCAATTATTCAACGTTCATCATCAGTTGTTGACGTGCTGGGGCGTCCAATACGAGGTTATCTTGGTGTCTATATATATTCTTATAGATTTATACCACTTGTAAACATTTTTTTCTTAAAGAAGACTTTTATCGTATGCCATTCGTCAATTTATTTGTGTTTGGGATTAAACTTGATTCCATTTTTCAAAACAAAATTTTGAAAATAAACTCTTACCTTCCATGATTTTCGATTAAAAATCGTGAAAATATTCAAAAAAGGTTACACACATAAATTATTCGTATCCTAATATTATTTTATACTGTTGGTTAATATTGAATGTGGTACAGTATATACATTGTTCATTTTCACTTTGTACCAAGCATTCGAATAAAAAACTTCGAATCGACTTATCATTATGTATGAGCCCGCGTGTGTTTTTCAACATTAAGAAACGAAAACTCAATCGATCACAATCTTTTAATATATATATATATATATATATATATATATATATATATATATATATATATATATATATATATATATACTTCGAAAATCATTCTTATTTATATTCACTTTTTCATAATTTTTGTTATAAATTTTATTGAATATCATTTTTAAGTAATTTTTGTTTCGATTTTAAAAATATGAGTTTTGAAATTCTAAAATAAATATATGAACTATCACAGAGGTCGTTTGAAAAGTCATGTGTTAATTATGATAAAATGTACCACTGGTGCATAACGATGTTAAACTTTGAATTAAAGCATTTTAAAAAAACACGCATCAAATTTACAAACATATTTTTCAAATATTTTTGAGAAAAGACAATCGTTGGAATGATAAGAATTCAAGAAATTTAAGAAATTCACTGAGGTACAAAATTTTGAAGGAAAAGATTAAACACTACTTCATTAAAGGCATTTGAGGAGAATAAACAGAAGCTTGATAAATATTATGGTGACTCTGCACCTTTGAATAATAAAAAATGACAATTATTTTCTCGTCGAAATATACTTCCAAAAAAGTTATATTGATATTGTATACGATTCTAATTATTTGCCTGAAAGGGAAATTTTTATCGAGAAAAGATATAAAAATAAATTCTTTTGTAGTATGAGAACACCAATGTATTAAGAACAAAGCAATTAGTATTTTTATTGAATAATGTTAATAATTAATTTTTATTTCATATAATCTCTCATTCATTTTCATTTTTGTATTACAATTACTGTTAAGACCAGATATCTACAATAAAAAGCTTGAATATATTTATTAAATTTTAATTATTATTTCATTTTCAATTTATTTAAAATATTAATAGAATTATCATTGTATATATATATATATATATATATATATATATATATATATATATATATAATTTTGCTTCATCTCACGAAATATACTTTTATGAAACGGATTCGTCAAGTTATTTACTGTTTGGGATTAAAAGGTAACAACCAAGATGAAAATTAAAGCTTGAAAATAGGTACCTGGCGTACCTTAATCCAAATAAATGTTCGGATTAAAATAAGTCTCGTGAAAATATTCAAAAAAGGTTACACACATAAATTATTCGTATCCTAATATTATTTTATACTGTTGGTTAATATTGAATGTGGTACAGTATATACATTGTTCATTTTCACTTTGACGTGTTAAAGCATTCGACAAAAAACACTTCGAATCGACTTATCATTATGTATGAGCTTTTTCGTGTGTTTCTTCAACATTAAGAAACGAAAACTCGATCGGTGGTGCAATCTTTTAATATTGTAATATTATATATATATATATATTATATACTTCGAAATTTATTCGATTTATATTCACTTTTTATAATTTTTTGTTAGATAATAGTATTGAATATCATTTTTGTAATTTTAGGATTTTAAAAAATATGGCTAGAAATTTATCAATATATGTATATTTCAGATTTTTTTTAAATCCTTGTAAATTTATTATAAAATTATTAATACTTTTTCAGACAAGGCAAATTATAATAAGTATATTTTATACAAAATACACGTGTTTAATCTAAAATAAAATATAAAGGTCTTATTTAATTCATTGAGATGTTGAAACGTTTTTCAAATCCATACATATTTATACATATACACACATACATACACACACAAATACAAATACATACATATTACATATATATATATATATATATATATATATATATATATATATATAAATTTAATTTTAAATCATGTATTATTATTTTATTTTAAAAAAATTCATTGATATTAAAGTACATTATTAATATTTATTTTAAAAAAACGTAAAAAGCTTTTTAGATGATTTCTTAAAAATTCACTCGACGTATACACCTCTACAGAGGATTATTACGAGTATTCATCTCCTCTAGTACTTAAAAAAAGAAAAAATCAAAAGGTAGAAAAGTAAAGACGGTTGAATTGTTTTGCATTCGTAAATCTTTTGATATAATTCCACTCGATACGTTCGTCGAGTCGCTTAAAAGACAGAGACGTGCAAGTATTAAAAAAGTCGACACGTACAAGGATTCAGAACTAAAATACGGAACGAAATTGTCGCGTAACATTCAATATTTTTCGAAGATCGGCGCTCCAGTTAAATTACTCACTTGATGACGAGCTATAAACAGTGCTTACTTTAAAATATATTCATGATATAAAACTGACTTTAAAATATATCTTTTATGTTCAGTATTCAAAAAGTGATGTTCATTTAAGTGTATAGTGAAGGCATAATATATATATATATATATATATATATATATATATATATATATATATATATATATATATATATATATATATATATATATATATATATATATATATATATATATATATATATATATATATATATATATATATATACATATATATATATATATATACCTATCCAATATATATATACATATATATATATATATATATATATATATATGTGTGTGTGTGTGTGTGTGTGTGTGTGTGTGTGTGTGTGTGTATTTTAAGCATGATAGAACTTTAAATTAAAGACCTATTCAAAGTTCTATCTAACCTAAATAAACTTGTATTATATATACAGGTAACCCTCCTACAACACAGTATCCTACAACACGGTTTCACTCTAACAAAATAAAATAAATTATGGCAACCCTCGTATAACACGACGACCTACAACACTGTTTCGCTCTAACACATTAATAAAAATGCGAAACCCGTTCTAAAACACTAGATAATACGATATTTGTTATAGAAAATATATTAGAAAATTATAAAATAATAAATAATTATAATGTAATAAGTACTGGCTCCTAGTCTCATAAAACACTGTTTCACATAACATGACATTTTCTAAGGACCTATCTACCGTGTTATAGGCGGGTTACCTATATACAAGTGTGTGTGTATGTGTATATAAAGGTATGATATAGATATTTTTTTAGGTTAGATAGAACTTTTGATATAGATTTAATTTAAAGTTCTATCACACTTAAAAAACAGTTATACTAGAAATGAACTTCATATTATTAAAACTCAAATGTATTAAAAAATTAAACAATGATTATCACAGTAAGATTTCTGTAAGTAATTATAATCAACGGTTTTAAAATATTTAATTTTTATATTGAATTTATATCATATTAAAAAAATACTTACTAATTATTAATTATTTACAGTTGAAAAACTCAAGTGCTATATATATATATATATATATATATATATATATATATATATATATATATATATATATATATATATATATATATTATAAAATAAGTATAAATTTAATTTGTAAAAATATTTCAACAAAATAATATGTAATATATGACTCGAACTCAATTGGCAAACTAAATTTAAAGCTCTTCTATTTTAAGTAAAAAACTTTTAATATTCTCTATAATAAATATCTGAAATATATTTCAAAAAAGAGAATATAAACAATGTTTAATAAAATACACAGTACGATTGGAATTCTTTTATAAAAATGATATGCTTTATTAGTTTGATTTTCGTTTCCGATTTTATGAACTAAATTATAATTCTATGCAAATAATATATATATATATATATATATATATATATATATATATATATATATATGTGTGTGTGTGTGTGTGTGTGTGTGTGTGTGAGAGAGAGAGAGAGAGAGAGATTTATCTGTATATGTGCTCTTAACTTATCAAGTGCATTTTCTGGAAAACCAGTCAAGCAAACTAATCGGATAAAATTTGAAGATGGAATGTGTGTATATGTATGTGTGTATATATATATATACAGATATTTTTACATATACTATGTTGTCCTACTTTTATACTCTTTTTCAGAAAAAAACAAATATACATGTTTTTATAATTCAATGAAATCGGAAATAAGATTAAATTTTATTACCTCGTTTCAATTTAAGTAAATTTTTAGTTTCTAATAGCAAATCTCTTTAAGATTCAGTATTCTAATTTTAATTTATATTTTTGAAAAATTGTATATATGTTTTGTTATAATTTATATTAAATATTTTTGTCAATAATGTTATTCGAACACAAAGCGCTTAAACTTTTTAAAATTTAAATAAATCGGAAATAAGTTTTACTTTTGATTACATTTGCACCGTTTCAATGCAACTGTAAAATCAGTTCTCTCATGTTCTAGGTTAAAATCTTTCAATTTAATTATTCTCTGTAATATACAGTAATTATTTTGATGACGAATTTATATTAAATATTTTTGTCAATAATGTTAAAAGTAACTTTTTAAATAATTAATTCGTTTCAAGTAGTTCAGTCTCTTTCAATTTAATAAAGCAATTCTCCAAACTCATTTAAATAAGTCAATAAAATTAAAAAATTGTAATATATCCTAACCTAATTATTTCAAATACTAAAATATTTGTTTATGTTTTTTAAAAAAAACATAATAATTAAAATATTAAATCAAGTTTGAAATTTAAATGTATGTGTATATTAATTAATTTTTTTATTGTAAATATATTTTTAAATTGAAATCGTTAATAACAGCAATTAATAAAAAAAATAAAGATCAAATAAACTGATTTTACATATTAGAATTAAGAGTTTGTAAATTTATTTATGTAAAAATTAAACATTTCTTAATAGATGTAGACAGATAAATTACAATAATGCTTTATGTTATCATTAGATATGATAATATTTTACTATCTTTTCTCGTATAATAATTCAATGTTTTATAGGTCAATACTATAAACATAAACTAGAACTTCTCTGTGATTCAGTTTATAATTACTTTCATAACAAAACAAATATATATATATATAATGTTCAATATAAAGTTATTACACAAGAGAATATTGTGGTAATATACAAAATTTAAACCACAGTAGATATTCATTGACAGTCACAAAAACACTACCTATTATATATATATATATATATATATATATATATATATATATATATATATATATATATATATATATATATATATATATATATATAACATGAAACAATACCTGCAGTTCTCATAAAATTTTCGATTCAAGTCTATTTAAAAAAAATTGTTTAAACTTAGATGATACATAAAAAATTCAAAATACTACTTGTAAATATGACAGATCTAATATGTTTGTAAGTGTATAAAAAGAAAACTACAATGAACAGTTCATTGTAGTGAAACACATTGAAAACCATCACACGTATCAAAACATCTGGACTTGATAAATATATTCATGAAGTCCTGCTATTATAAGACAATGCACGTCTGCATACTGTTGCTTATAGTCGCTTGACGTATCAGTTTATTTTATTTCTACTCGGCTTTTATGACTTGGTTAAAATTGAATAATATGAAGACAAGTATTCTGTTTAGTTTAATAGTGAGAGAAAAGAATTTCTTCAAGCTCGATTCTTTATGATTAAGTTATCGTGAAAAATATTTATTTAGTCGATTATTACTACATTGAAATTTAATAAAATTCTAAAATTTAAAAAATGTTTTTTTAAGAGGAGCACTATTAGGTTGTGTAATATGAAATGTCGGATTTCTCTTCGATTTCCAATTGACAAATCCGACATTTCATATAACATAACCTAATACTTATATTCATTCTGTCATTTAAATTTTGTCTAGAGAATATTTTGAATTTAATTTCAGATATTAGTTTATGGGTAATTAATAAACATTTATCCTTATAAAAATCATTATTAAAATATTATGTTATCAAATCTATAGATATTAATAACTTCTTTACACAATCAAAGTACTCACTTCAAAACTTTAAGATTTTATAAAAATATTTAATATTCATTTCCTATTCAATTATTTCTTTAACTTGCATTTAAATGATCATATTGTACTATTATTATTATCATTAAATCATAATAATTTAAAATCTTAATGTTTTTGGGAAATAACACTAGAATATAAAACTACGTAACAATAATATTTGGACACATTTCTCTTTATTTCTTTTGTATACTACAAATAAAATAATATTTTTCAATTTATATACACAACAACGCTATGTTTATTGTTTATAATTTAATCTTTATCATAAACTATATTAGTAAGTAACTTCTATATAGTCTTGACATTAATATAATGTCCTGTTCGTGAGCTTGAACTTTAGTAATGTACATTGAGACCAATAATAAATTTGTCTGCAAAGTTTACACATATAAAACACAGACCACATAAACATAATAATATTGTTATATATATATATATATATATATATATAACTTATATTTATGAAAAAAAATTATATAAAAAATTTTAATTGAAAAATTAAAAACGTTACCTACTTTTCAAAACTGAAATTCTTATATAAAATTATTTCTTTTTCTTATATCAAGATGAATTATTTATATTTTTGATTATATGGAAAAGGAATATCTCTCTCTCTCTCTCTCTCTCTCTCTCTATATATATATAAATAAATATATATATATATATATATATATATATATATATATATATATATCGACTGGGTAGTACAGTGGTTAGCATCACCGCGTGTCATGCGGGAGATTGCGTTCGATTCCCAGTCGGAGAGTCCCTCGTTTTCAAGTCGAGGGTTGAGCATGAAGGCCGACAACCTCATCTTGTAAAAAAATAACTGTCGAGAAGGGAGTAAACCCCGAATAAAAAAATCTTCACCAATCCGCCTGGTCAGCGTGGTGAATATGACCAAATACCAATGAATGTTAGCATTCATTGTGGCTTTCGTCCAGTAGTGGACTGATGTGGGCGTTATGATGATGATATATATATATATATATTTCAAATATACAACAAACAAAAATTAAGTTTTATCACTATTACTTTTCCAAAACAGTATAAAAAAATGATTTTTAAAATTATAAATATTGATATTTAAAGATATTGAAAATATAAATTATTTTATTTACATTTTATTAATTTACAATTATATTAATGATTTTTTCAGCTCTTAATTTAAAAACATTAATTAATTTTTTACCATATCAATAATAGTAATTGTATTTATTGGGCCTTCCCACACTAGTCAACATGCATACAGTATTCACTCCCATTACTTCTCGTCTCACACCCTCTTTCCGTCAATTCCCCCACCTAAAAAAATTAGTTTTCTGGAAAAAGCATGTGAGATGAGTGGTAATGGGCCGTGAATACTGTATGTATATTGACTAGTGTGGAAAGGCCCAATGTAGATAAAAAATTTAAAGTATATATTTTTCTATAAAAGCAATCATACAATACACATGTGTATATAAATTTGCATAAGTAAAGATAATACAAAATTGTTTATCATACTTGTAATATTAATATTTGTGTTAATTGATAACTGGATATACATTTTATAAATATATATATATATATATATATATATATATATATATATATATGTAACTTATTTTTAATTAAAAAAGTTACATAAAAAACTTTAATTGAAAAATTAAAAACGTTACCTACTTTTTATAACTGATATTCTAATCTAAATTTATTTCTTATTCTTATATCAAAATTAATTGTTTATATAGAGTCATTCAAATGGGATGCCTAAATGTGTGTTTTATTAAAAGAAACAAAAGTAATTATACTCATGTTTCCCTACCCACCACCCTATATACATGTTTCTTTTAATAAAACACAAATCTAGGCGTCACATTTGGATGATCCTATATTTATGGTGATATGGAAAAGGAATATATATTTTTTCAAATTTTAAACAAATATGAACAAGTTTTATCATAATTACTTTTTCAAAAGAGTATAAGAAGATTGATTTTTTAAACAATTATACATATTGATATTTAAAATAAATTGAAAATATTAATTATATTATTTACATTTTGTTAATTTATAATTATATAAATGATTGTTTTTCAGCCATCAATATTTGTAATTGTATTTAGGTAAAAATTTTAAAGGATATATTTTTTTATAAAAAAAAATCATACAATACATAATGTATTGTATAAAATATAATGGTATAGTGCAGTGATCGGCAAACTCATTAGTCAAAAGAGCCAAATGTCAGCAGTACAACAATATATATTTTTTTTAAGAGCCAAATTTACAAGATATCTCTTTTAGAAGTTGATTAAAACTAGAAACTAGTATTATGTGATAGATAGGATTAGACACTCTCCATGTACTGGATTGCTTTTTTTCTCCACTATCATGTCAAATTTGTAAAATAATAATGTTTTAAAAGATGATTCCTGTGGAAATCCTTGCGCCGTTTCTTCTCTACAGAGTGACATTACAAAGTATAGTAATGGAATCATAAAGGTTACAGTTCCTGTATTACAAGTTCTTTATTTAATATACAGCATATTTGAAGAAAGAACTTGTAATATAGTGTTGATAAGTTTTATGAAACGATCTGGTTTTTTTTAAATATTGTATTATTATTATTGACAATCAGAAGATCCACTTTCGTCAAAGTGTACCCAATGTACTAACTTTGAGTAATCGGTTTTTTGACTTTAAACACTGAATAAAAAAAAATACCTATCATAATTAACAATAATCTTGTTTATTGATAAAATGTATTTTTTATTATTATAATATTATATGGTACACATTTAATGCACATAGTCATTATTTGTGGAAGAGTCGCATGCAGCTCGTGAGCCGCGTTTTGCCGACCCCTGGTATAGTGCATATTAAATTAATGTAAATTTTCATATGTGTATATATATAAAGATATGACAAAATTATTTATCATACTTGTTATTATATTAATATTTATATTAATTAATAATTGTATGTGTATATATATATATATATATAAATGAAATTATATAATTCATTAATATATATATATATAATATGTCATATATATGAAATTAGCAATTCATTATATATATATATATATATATATATATATATATATATATAATTAATATATAATGAATTATAGGAAACTGCTAAAAAATCTGGGAAGATATCCCTATTGATAAATTGAAAAAAAATAAAAGAGTCCATGTTGCATCGATGCAGAAATGTCATTCAAAATACAGAATATACAATTGATTATTAAAAATGCATCTTCAATTAGCAAACTTTATTATTTTTTAAATTATATTAAGTTTACAATTCTAATTTGAAAATGTACCTATTATTTTGCACAGCTACTAAAATATTTTTTGTTTCTTTTTATATTGTATTTTGTGTTTTTTATTCAGTAATTCTTTTTTAGTTTTTATACACTTTATAAGTATAATAAATTTATTTGGTTAATTTTGTACTGTTAGTTTTTTAAATTATATTGAAAATAAGAAAATAATTGGTTGTAACAATTCTTTTGCATACCAGTATATATATATATATATATATATATATATATATATATATATATATACATTGTTATTATTGTTGTTGAAATCCCTTGTTTATCTATTATTGAATGAAAACTTCACTATAGACCTGATTACAATTAATGACCATTCTTGCTATTGTATATGTGCATTAAAACACTTTATAAAGATACATTGTATCCACAGAGATAAATTTTAAATTGAATATAATGAAATACAATAGCGAATTGAATAACAATACCGATAATAATAAAATATTATAATAAATTTCACGTCGATACAAAACAACTAGGATTGTTATATAAATCGGACCTGACGAGACGAACTGTATAATTTTTTATCGAGTTCTTGTTCTCTCTATAGATTATCGACAATATTTATTTACTCATGTTAATAAAACAAATTTCAAAGTCACAAATATTTCACTGTAGACTATAATAGATTGATCAGTATAAAGCGGAAGGAACTGTACCACTTCTGACAGTTTGTGATTTGTTTGCGGAAGTAGCGATGTCGATATGTCTAACGAAACGAGAACAAAGTTGTACGGATTTATTCTGTAAATATTATTTGTCTGTTAAGATTTCTTTTGTGTTTTAGAAATTTTCATTAATTTTCAGAGATAATAATTCAATTTACTAAAAGAAAGTTTGTTCCAATTTCTTAGACTTTAAAGTAATATAATGTTACATTATTTATTGTCACAACGATTCGATTGAAACATTTTTTTACCAAATTTTTCTCAATTCATTGTACACACACACACATACACACACACATATATATATATATATATATATATATATATATAAAATTTTATTTAATATATATATAATTTTAGTACATTTTTCACCATTTAATAAAAATAATTCCAAGTATTTAAGATATTCATTTTTATAAAAAGTCTATCTATTTATTATATACTTTTGAAAATCTACCCGACGTTATATTTTCGCTATAAAATTAAAGCTCTATCCATGTACATAAAAATAGTAGATTGCAGTTTCAATTTTCACTCCAGCAGTAATTGAGCGCTGTCTGGGTATTTTCTTGAAAGCAGTATTGATATTGACTGCTTATCGTATACAATCAAAGGATTTAATTCAGAGAACAATTGATTTCAATTCAAGGTGAAATAGATGCGTTGTATGTGACACTAATTCCACATTCATGATTATGTACTGATTGCGTACAGACACATTTAAACGTTAACGTGATTATTTATTATGCAGTATGTGATATATATATATATATATATATATATATATATATATATATATATATATATATATAATATATATACACTGGTATGAAAAATAATAGGTACAAATTTTTAATTTTATTATAAGTGAAAATTTATTAAATTTTTGAGAACCATCTATCAATAAGCATCTGGATATTATTTTTAAATGTGATCTTATTTAACGACTTGTTATTAAAAGATATCTCCCTATATTGTGTCAAATCAAATGTGCATTCCTGTGCAATATAATAGGTACTTTTAGACTTTTCATTCATAACAGTTTAGTGTTGTGAGTTAGATACGATTTAAAGGCGAAATGAAATTTAATAGATTCTTTTTAAAAACAAAAAAATATTGATCGTGTATTTAAAGCTAAATATTATTAATAAAATGGAACGTGGAAAATATTTTACAGCACCTCAACGAGATTTGATAAAAAAGTTAAAAAGCAAAGGTAAAACATTTGTTAGTATTGCTGAATTGTTTAAACGATTATTTATGAATGCATTAAAGTGTAGAAAATTACTTAAAACTAGATATAGACTGCGAAAAATAACAAGAAAAATGGATAAAAGGAGAGTTAAAATGATTAAGTCTGATCCATTTTCAACTTTAATAAATATAAAAGGTGATCTTGATCTAAATATAAATGCTAGTACAATTAAAAGATGGCTAATAGAAAATAATTTACGAGCAATGAAGCCGGATAAGGTGCCTTTATTATCACAGAATAATATAAAGAACAGATTAGAGTTTGCAAGAAAACATCTTGAATAGCTCGCAATGAAATGGCGCAATATTTTATAGACCGAAAAAACAAAATAAATTTATTTGGGTTAGATTTAATTAATAAGTCGGTCAGACGTCCCAAAAATACTGCTCTACATCCTAAGTACACCTTAAAAACAATAAAACATGGCGGTGGGAGTATAATGGTTTGGGGTTCATTTTTATGGTATGGACTTGGACCAATTCACTGGCTGAAGAACACAATGATTCAAATAATATATGTTGACATATTATAAAATGTAATGTTGAAATACAGAAGAAAATTATGGATACTACAACAAGACAATGACTTCAAACACGTCTAAAGTAACAAAAACATGGTTTGATCAAAATAAGATCATAGTTTTAAAATGACCATCACAATTACCAGACCTTAACCCAATTGAAAATGTTTAGGATAAGTTAAAAGCAGCTTTGCAAAATTAAAATCGAACCCATAAACAAAACTGAATTATAGGAAACTGCTAAAAAATCTGGGAAGATATCCCTATTGATAAATTAAAAAAAAAATAAAAGAGCCCATGTTGTATCGATGCAGAAATGTCATTCAAAATACAGAATATACAATTGATTATTAAAAATGCATCTTCAATTAGCAAATATCAGCAACAAACTTTATTATTTTTTAAATTATATTAAGTTTACAATTCTAATTTGAAAATGTACCTATTATTTTGCACAGCTACTAAAATATTTTTTGTATCTTTTTATATTGTATTTTGTATTTTTTATTCAGTAATTCTTTTTTACGTTTTCATGAATTTGTGATAAGTATAATAAATTTATTTGGTTAATTTTGTACTGTTAGTTTTTTGAAATTATCATTGAACCAATATAAAATAATTGGTTGTAACTGGGTGAGTCTCTCCTTTTGCATACAACAGTATATATATACGAGGTCAGACAATTAAGTAATGCAACCGATTTTTTTTCTCGAGCATCGCAGTGGTCGACCAAATGAGGTGACGACTCCAGTAATGATGAAGAAAATCCAAAAGCGGTCCTGGATGATCTCGATTGAGACCTTGACTACCAGACATAGTAGATCATTTCTTGCGCCACATGCATATTATCTGTTTTTGTAACAACGCGCGAGATGGGTGCCGCGTGTCACGAAAAGGAACAAAAAAAATGTCGTAAGATGTTTCAATTGATTTAGCGAAGTTATTACAGCAACAAAGCAAAATTTTTGCGCCGTTACTGGTGGATGAAAGTTGGGTTCTTTCAATATCACCCCGAGACTAAAGAGAAATCAAAACAATGGACTTCTCTGGAGAACCGGCTCAAAAGAAGGCGAAGACCGTTTCATCTGCAGTGAAAATCCATGGCGATTTGTTTTTCGGGATGCGCGTGGTTCAATTTTCATTCGACTATCTTGAAAAACCGTAAAACAATCATTCGGCCGCATTATGCTCTTAAAACGTTTGAGCGAAGAAATGAAGCAAAAAGTGCGTCCTAAGAAGAAAGTGTTGTTTCATCACGACAATGCACCAGCTCACAAATCCGTTATTGCAATGGCTCAAAATTAATGAATTAAAGTTTGAATTGCTACCTCATGCACCCTATTCACCAGATTTACCCTCTCGGATTATTTTCTGTTCCCAAATTTGAAAAAATGGCTCAGTGGTCAAAGATTTCCTAACGATGAAGAAGTGATATCGGCAGTTAATGGGTATTTTGAGGAAAGACAGTTCTTATTAAAAAAGGTCGAACATTTGACATCGCTGGGAAAAGTGTATATTGAAAGGAATTATGTTGAAAAATAAATATATTTTTTTCGTTTTGTGTACTCTTGGTTGGGTCCCACACTCGTACAATTGATTATTAAAAATGCATCTTCAATTATCAGCAACAAACTGGAAAATTTTTTAAATTATATTAAGTTTATTCTAATTTGAAAATGTACCTATTATTTTGCACAACTACTAAAATATTTTTGGATCTTTTATATTGTATTTTGTGTTTTTTATTCAGTAATTCTTTTTTAGTTTTTATTTTATAAGTATAATAAATTTATTTGGTTAATTTTGTACTGTTAGTTTTTTTAAATTATATTGAAAATAAGAAAATATATTGTATTCTTTTGCATATATATATATATATATAGATATATATATATATATATATATATATATATGTATATAGACGAGTTGAAAAGTTGAATTTAAAGTGAATAAAAAGATTCCAATTAAACTTTGAGAAAACATATTCGTTTGTTAATTGAATGGCACTTTTTGTATAAAAAATATGTTTTCCAGAACTCGAGAAAGAATCGTACTTGCTGAAACGTCGAAACCATATTATGAAGAAGATTGAAAACTTCAATCATTTCAAGAATGATTACATGTTCGTCTGTGAACTACAATTTTCGTTTAAGTCTAAAGTCGACGTCGTACTAGAAATTTCAGCAGTGATTTCGACGACACAATGGAGGTTGTCGAAATAAGTCTCGTGGCAAAATAACGATGTCTGCGTTAATATAAATCAATATTTGGTGTTCCCCGTTTTCATTTTTATGTAAATTTTCTCGTTAGTAATAGCTGGGTACGAAATGGGTTTTCCGCGCAGACGATTATGAAATCACTCACTTTTTTGCGAGCGATTTGATTTCTGTTGTCGGAGCTATTTTAAAAAATTCATCCTTATTTGAAAATAATAGCTTTTGCTCGGCGGAAAATTCTTTTTTTTTATTAGGAGTAAATATTTTTTTAAAACCTTTTTTCGGTCGTAATTAAGATTTTTCGCAACACTTGTCTCATTAACATATAAATACATTTAATAAGTATGAAATATACACTTGCTTCCAGTCGTTTAAAAAGGGAATATACACGGTTATTTATTTTCTGTTATGGTTGGTCGTTGAATAAAAAGCTAGAACTCTTAATTAACTTCACTATATTACATCAAGTTCATTTTTAATAATCTTTTAATTTTTAAAATTGTATTTTTTTTAAAAAAAAAACTAAACTTTAGTAAATGATAATACTAAAAACTATAGATGTACAAAAAGTATTTATCAAAATATTATTTCTTCTATTTAATTATTGAATAAAATATCTCCTTTAATATTTATGTATTTTAAAAATATCTCTACTGTAGCTTATGAAATATTAAGATACATTAACAGAATTATTAAATGTATTTAAAATAGCACTATATATCACCGAACTACTTACATTTACAAAGAAAACTTACTAAATACCTTATGGTATGTTTAGTGCATTGTGAAAATAACTATCATGCAATGTATCACACAAACTAGCCGACTGTAAATATGTACAGACAGATAAATCATCCCCCTTTCATACAACATTCATGTGTTGGCGATTTAACATGAATTTATATCTGGTATGAAGAATTTTTGATTAAAAAATATTATAAAAATATAATAGGAATTTTTATTTTATTTGTTAAATTTAAAAACTGAATACACTTTAATCATTCTTTTAAAATAGCATATAAATCATTTCTTTATTTTCACATAAATTATAGATGTAGTATTAAAAATGAATTTCTGTCACAGTTTTTTAATTAATATAAAACAATATCGGACAGATATGAGTAGGCATGTGATCCTTTTTATTTTACATGACATGTCAGTTTATTACTCTTATAATAAAAATTGCCAATAAGCTATCGTTTTCTTTTCTTTGAAAGTTATTTTTTTCTTTGTCTTAGAATGAAACCAATCCATGCTGTCAATATTAATTCAGACTGTAGTACCATATTTCTTCGACATTTTTTATTACTTTTACTAACTCTCGTAGAATACTATTTTGTATTACTGTACGTTTTATATTACATTTCAAAACTATATATGTATGTACACTAATAATTTAAAATGGAAACATTGCATATTTTTTATTACAAATGAATCATCCATCCCAAATTTCGCAATAGTTTATAAAAATAATCAATAATTGTTAATTTTTGGATAAATATATAACTGTTATAGAAATATAATATGGACATTAAATTATATTATAAAAAAATTAAAATATTATATGAAATTTGTTAACAGAATATGTAAATTAAAATAAGTAAAAAAAATTCATTCTAAAAAATGTAACTACAGTTTCATTATGTAATTATATAATAGATCTTTATACAATTACTTATATGAATTATATTTTTTAAATTACTTTATTAATTACATTGTTTAAATAAATTTATATAGTTTTCTAATATAAGTTTTTTTAATAAGAATGTTGGAACTTTGACAGCTGGTGACAACCATGTTTGAATTTTTTTTAACCTCATTTTGACATTTCAACTCAGTATATTTTGGTAAACTATCATGGGATATTTAACACTTTAACAACACTTAGAAATTGTAAAAATTTCAATAAAATTATTGAAACAAGAGTTTAATGAGTCCATTATTTCACGAAATGGACTCATCAATTATCCACCAAGATCATGTGATCTAACTGCATTGGATTATTTTTTGTGGGGTTATGTAGAATCATTGGTTTATGCTGATAAACCACAAACAACAGAAGCATTAAAAATAAACATTGAATATGTAATTCAAGAAATTGGACCATAATTATGTGAAAAAGTGACTAAAAATTGGACTAACCGAATACAATATGTCAAGCAAATTCATGATGGCCATATAAGTGAAATTGTGTTCCATCATTAATGCCATAAAATATGCTTAAAAATAAATAAAATAAATAACAATTTAATTACATACGTTTTGTTTTATTTCTATTTAAACTTTTGAAGTGCTTATTGGAAAACCTTATATATGTATAAGTTTTATTTTAAATAATCGAAAGTACGATTTTTAAAGAAAACACATTTATTTTTATCAATCTTTCAATCAATCACAATCAAATAATCAATCCATCAGCCAACAACTGTAACTCGAGGAGTTCTTCTGTTTCATTGCTAGAATTAGATGTTGCTTCTAGCACATTTACTCGAGAACTGATTTTATTAAATATAACAAGTAACAAAGAAACCTCTAGTTCTATTATCGCGGTATTTTATCGACAATCAGAAATTGATTGTCGCGTTTATTATAGGTTTAAATGATTACTAACGGACTTATTCGTCAACAATTAACGTATGAATTATGTATGTGTTCCCGTGGGAACAACCTTGGGAAAGTTACATGTATTTCATATAACTTATATATATGGATGTATAATCTAGATCAGGCGTCGGCAACCTATGGCCCGCGGGTCACCAAGTGACCCACTTGAGTTCCGCAAATAAACTATAATGTATAAAAATAAATTATCAAACAACTTCTTCAAAATTAATATTATTTGAAACTGACATAAAAACTAAAATATTTCTTTTCTTTATTAAAAAGCCAATATGAGAAAAAAAATACCGATGAAAGGAATCTAAATATGTTCGAAAGTTGGATTTTGAACATTAGAAGTGAATTTAAAAGTAGATTTCAAAGTTTTAAAATGTTTACATTTATAATAAAGCCCGATGAAATCGATGAAAATATTTTAGATTTGCAGTATTTTGAATATCTTAAAATTGACAATTTAAGTTAGAAATGATTGATTTTAAAAGTTCAACGTTGTGCACGGATAAATTCAAGATATTACGGAAGATAATCATCTTTTCATGATACCAACGTGTTGGGCATCACTTCCTACAAAGTTTTTATCTTTGAAAAAAATTCGTTTTGCGATTTTGTCCGCGTTCGGTTCTACTTATAAATGTAAGAAAATATTTTCACACATGAAATTTATTTTAAGTAAGAACAGGAGCAGCTTAACTACCGAAAATTCAAATCCTTGTATTTGTCTCAAGGTGACTAATCATAAACCAGACTTGACTAAATTGACATCTCAAATTCAGCATCAGAGGAGCTATTGAAAACGAAGAGAACGTTTATAAATAAAGTTCATAAATTAATGAACTAAAACTTGACAATTATATTTATTTTTATAGTAATTACAATTATAATTTTGAATTTTTATGTTTTAAAAGCATCTTGTAATTATTTTCTCAATAAAATTTATCTTATTATTCACTAAAAGACTATTTTAAAATGAAAATACCACTGACTCGAAACGTCTTCTTAATAATCACATTTTCGCTGATTTTTACGAGCAGCCAAAAAAGGTTGCCGACGCTTGCTCTAGACTAAAATTTATAAAATATTTATAATATTTCACTAAGCTATAATAACAATTCTATTTTTCTATAGTGAAATTCCATGTTTAAAGAGTTAAGATCAAAGAATGATTAAAGTTCAGTTTCGTGCTAACATCGTTGTAAGGAAACAAGATCCATCTACATAAAGATCTTGTCTTTAAAAAAAACGTACAAGGGTTTTGTTCTAAAGTTACGTTACTTCAGTTATCTTACGTTAGAATGAGAAAAAAATGTGGTACTTTCATAAAGTGCTCAGCTATGCGTTTCACGGTGCCATCCGAGCGAACCGTTCACAAAGTATCTCCTTTGTTTAGTTTGTTTCCATTATGCACAAGATAAACATAATTTATTGTTGTTGGTTAATTGAAACGGATTTTTTTAATCAACGTTTATAAGTTTTATAATTACTGTAAAGAGATCTACAGTCAATTTTCATTTTTATACAATCAAATATTTAACACAGGACAAGTAAGCTTAATTGAATTAATTTAATCTTTAAATCTTTTTTTAATATAAATTACTTACTAAAAATACATTATTTCTACTAATCATTTTTTTAATTATATTTTTTAGGCATATAATTCCAAATTTAGTCTAGAAATTAATTCATATTTATTATTTTACAATTGTAACGATTCATCAAAAAAACAAACTTTGATAAACCGATATTTAATTTTATGTTTAATAAATTTCAAGGATTATAATTATTTATCAAATACGGTGAAACCAAGCAATATCAATAAAGTAAAATAGTGTTTTTTATTAGATAACGTTATGGTATTTACGTGGATGTGATGAAAAATAATAACAATCTAGGTTAAGGTCGACAGGAAGTTACTTTCGAACTTATGACCTTGCAAATAGAAACATGATTGAAAAAACGGCGGTCACTAGAGGATGATGTATGTGTTGGTCGTTCGCAAAATGTTAAATAAACGATCAGCTATATTTTATATTTGTTTTTTTTCATATCGAGTTGATAACAACAAATTTATACATACACACATATCAACGCATACGAGTATAATAATAAATATTCGAGAAATGGAATTATTTGTGTACATCATTTGAGTGCTTTCTTAATTTACAAATATGTCTCATCTATAAAAATCAATTTATCAAATTTTTCAATAATATATATAACTGGTTTCTACGACGTTATAAAGAAAATAAGCTTCATTGGATACAAAAAAAATTTTGCAGTAATTTCACAAATATTTCAACGTGCTTTATATAATAATTTTATTATTCAAAATGTTAAAAAAATCCTATTTATTGATATTTTTTTTCATTATTACTTTCATTTATAAAATGTTATAAAGAAGGTAAATTATTTTATACAAAGAAATTTTCTCATATATTTATGTTTATTTCTCTTTTTAAAAGTAAAATATGTCCAAATTTGAGGTTAGCAAGTAAGGTGACTATTATTTGATGAAATGTCAAATACTGAACTGTCATTATTTAATATTTGTTGATTAAAAACTTAGGAATTTTAGTGATGAGCAATTTTTGCATCGTATGTTTGGTTATTGGTATCAAAAAAACAGAAAATACTGAATTTTTTAACAAAATTATTTTCAGTGATGAATCGCATTTTCAATTAAATGGTTTTGTAAACAAACAAAATTGTCACATAATAGGAAATGAACATCCAAAATCCATTGTTGAACAACAATCACATCCTCAAAAAGTCACTCTTTGGTATGTTTTATGGGCTAAAGGCTTCATTGGTCCATACTTCTTTCAAAATGAGAAAGGTGTTGGTGTTACAATTTATTCGGTGTATTATCAAAGCATGATAACAGATTTTTTGTGGCTATAACTTGAAGATATTGATATCAGTGACATGTGGTTTCAACAGAATGATGCCACAAGCCATACAACTTGTACGGTAATTCATTTACTCTCAACTAAATTCAATGATCTTTTAATTTCTTGTAATGGTCGTTAATTTTCCTCCTAGATCTTGTGATTTAATACTGTTAGACTTTTTCTTATGGCATTATTTGAAAGATAAGATTTATACCAATAAACCAGCAAGATTCAAAAACCAAAGGATTAAATTTATGCAGCTATAGCTGAAATACAGCCTTATTTATTGCAAAGCGTACTTCAAAATTTCTACAAAAATCTTCCAACGTGGTAGAGGAGGCTATTTGACTGTCATTGTATTCCATTTATAATTCTCATGTTTCTACTTTACATTGATACTAATAAACATTTTTTTTCAAATAC
Organism: Neoneuromus ignobilis; assembly: GCA_029203775.1. Taxonomy (NCBI): domain Eukaryota; kingdom Metazoa; phylum Arthropoda; class Insecta; order Megaloptera; family Corydalidae; genus Neoneuromus; species Neoneuromus ignobilis. The sequence goes on along the minus strand of CP092095.1, from coordinate 8,945,732 downwards.
TGTATTTTATTGATAAATTACTTTCTAGCCTCAAATGTAGTCAATTTATATTTTAATTTAATTGATATATTTTAATAATAACAAATATACTAATATTTTTTATTCACAATCTATCAATTTTTAATAATTATTAACTTAAATAAAAAAAGTGTGACAGTATATAACTTCTAAAAAAGTTAAGAAAAAAGATTAAGAATCTAAAGATAGATACGATTCTTAATGATATTAAAATATATACAGATAAAAAAAGTACGAACTTAATAATGAACGTTCATCTAACGTATTTATTAGAATATTTTAAACTTCGTCATTCCATTATGTCGACATTCTCTATTACGTTTTACATAATGTATAAGTAAAATACGAATACGGACAGAATATGTATAAATCTGAATTTAACAATCTAGTCAAGAATGTAATTCACGAGAGAGTATATTCGATAAAGCTCATTTTAACAGCAAAGAATGAGAAGTGTGTATGTCTACTTGAAACTTATAAAGCAATGTATACTAATTCCATGCTACACTTTTCAATAAAATAACAAACTTGAACTTTTAATAAGTAAATTTCATGTTTTAAATATGCATGAGTTTAATACTGTCTTATTTAATTCTTCTTTGAAGTGAAGTAACTTCTTTCAACTTTTTACTCTATTTAAAAATTTGTAACAGCATCATGTTTTTTAAATAACGTTCAATATTCAATAGTTTTTAATTTTTATATAAAGAATTTAATCAGATTTATGATTTTAATAGATATTTTTAAATTTAAAAATAAATACACAAATATTTTTTGGTTAAAATAATATAAAGGATTTTTTATAATTTTTTATTTTTATATTTAAGACAAATATATCAAAATTATGTACATATTTCATTAAAATTAACCTGATTTTTCATCACTATATATACGAGGGCCGTTTGATAAGTCCGTGTAAATTCCGAAAGATGGTACCACTGGTGCATATCGAGGTTATTTTTAATTAGTAGCACCTCTTGGAAGAACACACATCAAGTTTCAGCTATATCGGTCTATTCCTTTGTGTTTGACAATCGTTGGAATCAAGGAAATCGAGTGATTGTCAAATAATGGACGAAAAAGAATTTCGCGTGTTGATTAAACACTACTTCATTAAAATTAAAAATTTCTTATATGCCTCAGGAGACTAAACAGAAGCTTGATAAACATTATGGTGACTCTGCACCTTCGATTAGTGCGGTTTATAAGTGGTTTCAAAATTTTCGGAGTGGCCATATGAGCACAAGAGACGCTGAACGTTCTGGACGCTCTGTTGAGGTCACCACTCCAGAAATCATTGATAAAATCCATGATATGGTGATGGATGAACGAAGAGTGAAAGTGCGTGAGATTACTAGTGCTGTAGGCATCTCGTGTGAACGGGTACATAATATTTTGCACCAATATTTGGACATGAAAAAGCTATCCGCCAGGTGGGTGCCGCGATTGCTCACGATCGACCAAAAACGAGGTCGTGTGAAGTGTTGCAAGAACGGTTTGCAGCTGTTTCAGCGAAATCCACAGGACTTTAAGCGTCGTTTCATCACTGTAGATGAAACATGGATACATCACTACAAATTTGGCTGAGACCAAAGAGTGTAGCAAATAGTGATGTATCCATATTTCACCAAAGATGAACAACGACACCAGCTCACACACGTTGTTCTGAAACTTGTCGAGCCATAAAACTAAAATAGGGTAAGGGTTCCAAATAGTTTCACATCCCACTATTCTCAACTCAGACTTTAGGCTCCATCAAAGGACTATTATTTGTTCCACTAATATAAAGAAATGGTTCTTACAAAATAAAAGCAAACCAAATAAAATAGCTTTCTATTCTAAGCATAACGAGGAAAGTAATTGCAAATGTTACGAATCTATTCAATTTTATAACAGACTAAATTTGGAGTTGACTATTTTACAGACTTAGACAAATCCTATTATTCGGAAGGGATCAACAAACTAGAACAACGTTGGATGAAGTGTATAAGCCTAAAAGGAGACTATGTTGAAAAATAAAAACGATTTATTCAAAAAAATGAAGCAGTTTTTATTTTTACGCGGACTTATCAAACAGCCCTCGTATTTCAAATTTTCAAAACATTTTAACAATTAATATACTTATAACTTATTTAAGTATATAAAAAATGATATTTCTATTTACGTTACATTTTTTCTACATAACTCGTAACATTATTAATAAACGATACGTTATGAAAGTTAAAGACAGAAACATAACCTCTCAACTTTTGTTCATAAGTTATAATAATGTTTGATTTATAATAAAATAAAAACTGTACAAGTTTTGAACTAGTTACGAAAGTTTGATCGCTTTCAATAAAGATCTATTTTGTTCAAGAGACGTTTCTAAAAATATATCAATTCATGATAGAAAACTTGTTCTAATATCCACAAGTGTTTAATGTTTGATTGCGTTCAACGAAAATGTGTTTTAATAAAAAAATATTTCAGATCTCAATATTTTATTTTACATGAAATTATCTTGTTTTTAAAATCACAATCGATATTTTCAATTTCAATAAAGGGACGAAGTTCAGAAAGAGAATAATGTATATTTTCCAAATAAAAAATCCGGATAGATGAATAGTTTGTTACAGAGTTAAAATTCTTTGGAATTTTTTAAACGATTCAATAAATATCGTGATAGTAAACGTTAACTTTATATGATTTTTATTGGAACTAAATTCCATAAAAATATCGAAGTAATGTATTTGCGAGTGACACATTTTCCTATATTTGAAATTTATATCGTCGACAATAACGACGTTGTTAAAAACTGGATGCGCTCGTCGAATCATTTTGTGTATAAATGATACGACTACATCGGCGACCTATAGAATTCTAAATATCAGTTGTCAGAAACACAAAATGAAATTTTCAAAACGTCACATCGAGATTTTCAAAACGAGCGCATACTTTTAACCTATTGCTGTATTGACTCGTTGAATTTAACGATTGTGAAATTCAATATTGTAACGACCTTTTGAACTTCATACATACATACAAATAAATATATATATATATATAAATCGTTTCAATAAAGCTTTCGTAGAAGTTTGACCTGTTTCTATTGAGATGTTTTTCCAGTATTAATATTCATGAAAAGCGAACTCTGATGAAGGTCGATGAAGAAAATTATTCATGTCGTGTTTGAAGGTTGATAAATATTACACAGAATGACAACATTCGAACAGTGGTGTAGTGGAAATATGCCCGATGTTTTATAGAAGTCATAAACTATCATTCATATTCCTTTTATGTTCTACAGACGTACTACATTAAAGTTAAATTGATAAACTAACCTCATATTTATTTAAAATAAAATTTAAAAAAATAAATTATATGAAAAAATATAACTGAAGAACACTTGATAAATTATTTTGAATATACACAATTTGGTTATAAACAAATCGAATAACTTGTTGTGGAATTTCGACACACTTTAACGTATGGGTTAAGATTACTTGCGTGTTAATTTGAATTGCAAAGCATGCACCACGTGTTCATTTTAATTAAGTGATAAATTATTTGATTACATTAAAGTTGAGTGAATACAAAATAGTGAATATACAACACATTTCTAAGTAATTACATATATATAAATGTATTTATAATACCAATTAAAAAAATATTAATTCATTTTACATTGTTCAAAAAAATTTTTTTTATTCTTATTAATGTGATTTAGAAAAATAAAAAATATATATATTTCATAGATTCTATATTTTTCAGTATTTTTTTATTAAATTCATTGCAAAATTACCATAGAAAAAAGTTAAGATAAAGAGTTTTCCAATAAACGCTTCAGAAATTTAAATGGAAATAAAACAAGTATTTAATTAATTAGTTATGTATTTTTTTTATTTTCAAGCATATTCTATGGCAGGGGTCGGCAACCTGTGACCCATTTGATAATTTCAAGTGACCCACATCAGCATTAATACACAAGCGCTTTAAAGCTTTTTTGGAGGAAATTGAATCGAAATATAGAGATTTGTTGTTACATTCTGAAATATGATGGTTAAGTCGAGGCAAAGTTCTTAATAGATTTGTACAGTATTTTGATGATATACAAATATTTCTTCACGAAATCGGTGAAAATGATCTCGAACTCAATGGTTTTTAAGACTTTTGTTCTTAACAGACATAATGAACCATTATAATGATTTCAATGTACGACTCCAAGGAAATAACCACACAATTTTGAAAATGTATGAGGAATAGAAGAGTTTTACTTCAAAATTGATATTATTTGAAACTGACATAAAAACTAAAAAATTTCATTTCTTTCCCTTGTTAAAAAGGGAACATGAAAGAAAATTTCGATGAAAGCAATCTAAATATGTTCGAAAGTTGGATTTTCGTCATTAAAAGTGAATATGAAAGTCAGTTTCAAAGTTTTAAGAAGCATGGAGAAATGTTTACATTTATAATAAAGCTCGAGGAAATAGAAGAAAATGTTTTAAATTTGCAGTATTTTCAATATCTAAAAATTGACAATTTTAGTTTAGAAATGATTGATTTTAAAAGTCCAACGTTATGGACGGATAAATTCAAGAAATTGCGGAAAGATTTGGAAAAAACAGAAGATAATCATCTTCTCTTGATATCAACATGTTGGGCATCACTTCCTACGAAGTTTTCATCTTTGAAAAAAATTGGCTTTGCCATTTTGTCCACATTCGGTTCAACTTATAAATGTGAGCAAATATTTTCACAAATGAAATTTATATTAAGCAAGAACAGGAACAGGTTAACTACCGAAAATTCAGATGCTTGTATTCATCTTAAAATGACCAACTATAAACCAGACTTGACTAAATTGACGTCACAAGTTCAACATTAGGGGAGCCATTGATATCGAAGAGAACGTTTATAAATAAAGTTCATTCAACTATGTTTGTAATTATTTTCTTAATAAAATATATCTTATTATTTACTAAAAGACTGTTTTAATACGAAAATATCTCTGACCCAAACGTCTCTTTAATACTCACATTTTGGTTGATTTTAACCCGCGGCCAAAAAAGGTTGCCGACCCCTGTTCTATGGTATTAATGATGAAACACAATTTAACTCATATGACCATTACGACCTCGTTTGACATGTCGTTTAGTCCAAATTTAGTCACTTTTTCACATAATTGTGGTCCAATTTCATAAATTACACATTCAATGCTTATTTTTAATGCTTCTGTTGTTTGTGGTTTATCAACATAAACCAATAATTTCACATAACCCCACAAAAAATAATCCAATGGAATTAGAACACATGATCTTGGTGGCCAATTGATGGGTCCATTTCGTGAAATAATGTACTTACTAAACTTTTGTTTCAATAAATCTATTGAAGTTTTTTTGTTGAAGTGTAAAACGTTCCATGATAATTTGTCAAACTATACTGAGTTGAAATATCAAAATGAGGTTAAAAAAAATTTAAACCTAGCTGCCACCAGCTATCAAAGTTCTGACATTATTATTAAAAAACCTTATATTGAAAACGAATTCATATACTAGACTAAAATGAATAAATATAAAATTATTTTTAATTTTATTCACTTCACATTTTTCATTATTTTTGAGTTGACATTTTTTAAATGAATTCTTCATTCAAAAAAGTTCAATATAAATATATTTTTTATTATTATAGTAGTAAATCAATTGTTCATCTCATAACACAATTTTTAATAATATTTTTTAATTACACTTTATTCTTTTAACCAACTCAATCTTAATAAAAGATTTATACTAATATATATATATATATATATATATATATATATATATATATATATATATATATATATATATAAATTTTCGTGATACATTATTGCTTGAAACCTTGGAATGATTGTATATTACGTGAGTACGGTCATGTTGAAGCCATATGTTTTTTTTTCTTAAACATCACGTGCAAAAGCCCTTAATCAAAATCACGAAGGTAGCATGTCAGGAACCAACAATAT